>CM059785.1:27980093-28580093 GCA_030435695.1 Brachymystax lenok tsinlingensis
GCCTGGGGAGTTGGTTGAGCGTTGGTGGTGAGGACATTATTGTTCCTCCCCATATGACAGGTCAGATGGAGTTGAAGTCGTGATAGTAACAGGAAACGAGACCGGACTGGAACAGATCTCTCTTTCTCTCTCTCTCTCTCTCTCTCTCTCTCTCTCTCTCTCTCTCTCTCTCTCTCTCTCTCTCTCTCTCTCTCTCTCTCTCTCTCTCTCTCTCTCTCTCTCTCTCTCTCTCTCTCTTATTCAATTCGAAGGGGCTTCATTGCAATGGGAAACATGTTTACATTGCCACAGCAAGTGAAATAAAAACAAGTGAGAAGAAACAAATGTAACAACATCAACCAAAAAACATTGCTCTCAAAAAGGTTCCAAAATATAAACATTTTCAAGTGTTATATTATCAGCTGTGTACAGTATTTTATACATTTGCAAATAGTTATAACACGAATCGTAGAGGAAGATAGATAAATACATATTGGTGGTAATCACAATGTTGTTTGTGCGCCACTGTTTCCCTTCTCTTTCTTTTCTCTTTCTCTCTTCTCTCTTTTCTCTCTCGCTCTTTTCTCTCGCCCTTTTCTCTCGCTCTTTTCTCTCGCTCTTTTCTCTCGCTCTTTTCTCTCGCTCTTTTCTCTCTTGCTATTTTCTCTTGCCCCTTTGTCTCTCTCTCTCTCTCTGATGACACTTGCTAAAAACACCCGGTGGTTTAATAGTGCGAATCGTGCTCCGCTCCAGCAGTCTGTTTTATAAACGCAGCCCGACCGGCCCTCTCCGGTCTGCCTGCCGCCTGGCTGCGGCCTGATGGATTGCCGTCGGGAGATGTTTGTTGTGCAAACTATTCTTAGCACCGGGGATGGGCGTCGACGTGGTCTGGCTTTTCCTCCTGTTGTACGCACACTGTACACACACACACACACACACATACACACATACATACATACATACATACATACACACACACACACACACACACACACATACACACAACCAGCTCTTCAAAGATGCGCAGCTGGTTCTTTAACTATTCACCTGTATATTGTAGAGGCGTAGCTGTCAAACATTCCAGCCTCGGACACTGTAAATCATTTACGGCCTAGGCATGGTGAACAGGTAGCATATAGCCTATCCTTATAGACCTACATAAATGTAGAGAAACCCTCCCTTGACATGAAAATGTCTAAAGCTGCCATTATCTTTCTCTATCCTAAGAAATATCTAAAACATTTTAAATATATAGCCTGTATATTGAATATCTACAGTACCAGTCATCTACATTGTAGAATAATATTGAAGACATCAAAACTATGAAATAACACATATAGAATCATAGCAACCCAAAAGGTGTTAAACAAATCAAAATATATTTTATATTTTAGATTCTTCAATGTAGCCACCCTTTGCCTTGATGACAGCTTTGCACACTCTTGGCATTCTTTTAATCAGCTTCATGAGGTAAGCACCTGGAATGCATTTCAATTAACAGGTGTGCCTTTTTAAAAATTAATTTGTGGAATTTCTATCCTAATTTCTAGCCAATCAGTTGTGTTGTGACAAGGTATGGGTGGTATACAAAAGATAGCCCTATTTTATGTCAAGAACAGCTCAAATAAGCAAAGAGAAATGACAGTCCATCATTACTTTAAAAAAAGGTCAGTCAATCTGGGAAAATTTGAAGAACGTTGAAAGTGTTTTCAAGTGCAGTCGCAAAACCAATCAAGTTCTATGATGAAACTGGCTCTCATGAGGACCACCACAGGAAAGGAAGACCCAGAGTTACCTCTGCGGCGGATAAGTTCATTAGAGTTATCAGCCTCAGAAATTGCAGCCCAAATAAATTTGAGATTTTTGCTTCTAACAGATGTGTCTTTGTGAGATGCAGAGTAGGTGAAAGGATGATCTCTGCATGTGTGGTTCCCACAGTGAAGCATGGAGGAGGAGGTGTGATGGTGTGGGGTTGCTTTGCTGGTGACACTGCCTGTGATTAATTTAAAATTCACACTTAACCAGCATGGCTACCACAGAATTCTGCAGCGATACGCCATCCCATCTGGTTTGCTCTTAGTGGGACTATAATTTGTTATTCAACAGGACAATAACCCAACACACCTCCAGGCTGTGTAAGGGCTATTTTACCAAGAAGGAGAGTGATGGAGTGCTGCATCAAATGACCTGGCCCACAATCATCCAACCTCAACTCAATTGAGATGGTTTGAGATGAGTTGGACTGCAGAGTGAAGGAAAAGCAGCCAACAAGTGCTCAGCATATGTGGGAACTCCTTCAAGACTGTTGGAAAAGCATTCCAGGTGAAACTGGTTGAGAGAATGCCAAGAGTGTGCAAAGGTGTCATCAAGGCAAAGGGTGGCTACTTTGAAGAATCTCAAATATACAATATATTTTGATTTGTTTAACACTTTTTTGGTTACTACATCATTCCATATGTGTTATTTCATAGTTTTGATGTCTTCACTATTATTCTACAATGTAGAAAATAGTAAAAATAAAGAAAAACCCTTGCATGAGTAGGTGTGTCCAAACTTTTGACTGGTACTGTACATACTGTATTACCTCAATTACCTCAAGTACCTTGTACCCCTGCACATTGAGTCGGTACTGGTACTCCTTGTATATATACTTGTTATTATTTTATTGTTACTATTTTTTTGCTACTGTTCTTCTTACTTTTTAACTCTGCATTGTTGGTAATAGTAACAATAAAATAATAACAAGTAAGCATTTCACGGTAAAGTCTACATCTGTTGTATTCGGGCATGTGACCAATAAAATTTGATTTGATTTTGAACCCCGTTTGCCCTAATCAATCTCGTGTTGCCGATCCCTTGAGCCAATTGAACAATCGAAACCTGTAACCCCACACCTACAGGTTTCTTTGTAGGCCTAATGCACTCTGCTGTTTTAGGTAGGCTTTTAATGTGGTTTATTGCTTAACATTGTGAGTTTAGGCCTACATGGATGGACCGACGGAGAGCGTCATAGCACCGTTTGGTTTTAACTGTCTTGCAGAGCGCTGGTCGGTTGGAGGTGTTTTAAGACGGACTGTCCCATGAGGGGATGACATGCTCTCCGCTACACAGATGTACGGAACTGTTCCCCCATGGATGAGTCACGAGAGGGCCCAAATGTATGGGATGGTCATGGAGGAGAGGTCAGTTTGCCTTTCCATCCATCCGCCTCTCCTCCCTCCACCCTCTATTCTCTCCTCTCAACCTCTCCATGTTCCTCAGTCGACATACAATCTGGCTGCACTCTTTTTCTCATTCCCCTTCCGACTGCTGAATTCAGTCCCCCTGACAAGGTTTTCGGTGAGCGCGTGGAAAAAATACAGTGTGCAAGTGATATGGCGGGACGGAAAAAACAAGGATCCTGGCAGTTTGGGCTGTAGACTTTCTCGGGACGATTCTCACACACACAGGGCATAAAGGGGCCGTGCCATCCGGGATGACTGGGCATAATGCCTGTCACATGCTTGGAAACCGTTCACGGATATATTTTGACAATATTTTGTAACGTTTTTGTTAGTTTTGGTGTTCGGGCAGGGGCAGGGCTGGCATTATGGGCGTCCTTAGGGGGCCTGGCCCGGCCTACCGTACCTCCTTGCCCGTCAAAATAAAATATAAAAATACTGATCATTTATTTGCCCGAGACGGCGGTGAAAGAAAGACGCAAGGGAGACAGCGCCCCTCTGTCTCAGTATGTGTAGCCCATGTTTCTGATGCTGTCTGGAGTATGGAATGTCCCGTCCCGCCATATAATGATACAATAGAATGGCCCACCCTGTTCTTCATTCACAATTGGTGATTACATTTTTTTTCAAATTATGCTATTATAAAAAGAAGCTGTTACTGCGTTCCAAAACATATGCTTTCTGTTTCATAGTTGTTTTAGTGATAGCATATTTGAAATGTATTAATTACACTGTTAGAATGTTGCAGTCACAATTAGCTTGAAGGGGGGTCCCTCGAGGCCCAGCAGTTCTAGTGTTAATATCAGTTGTGCATGAGCAAGCACGTACACACGTAGTGAAAAAAATCTGCCCCTGATGGAAACCAAATGCTCATCCAACTGATTCGCTCTGACACTGGGTGTCTAAATTCGGTAGCCGAAGTCTACACCCCTTCATCAGTTTATTTTTATTTATTTTACCTTTATTTAACTAGGAAAGTCAGTTAAGAACAAATTCTTATTTTCAATGACGGCCTAGGAACAGTGGGTTAACTGCTTTGTTCAGGGGCAGAACTACAGTTTTTTACCTTGTCAGTGATTGGTCAACAGTAGTATTCCTAGTAAGAGTGGGAACTATGGATGAGATTTTTCAATTAAGTGTTTGTTTTCATTCAACGAGAGACTGCTAGTTTTCATGCACATTTTGTTCACTTGAGAAATACTGCGCCAAAATCTTAGATGTAAAATTACGCACTAGGTCCTCCTTGGCAAAAACGTAAAAATCTATTATAGATTTCTTGATTAATCTTAGATTAATTTAGACTATTTTGAGGAAGTGTATACTGGCTATGTTGTTGCTATGGTGTCTCAAGAGGGACAAATAGTCCGATTTTTTCTTGTTTTTCAAGAGAATGTCTATAGTTAAAGGGCGTATGCGAGGCATAGACGTTCACTTCGTCTAGCCAAGTTCTTCTGCTAGGAGCAAACAGAACCTAGTATGTGGGCACCTTAAGAGTTTTCAGTTTCATCTCATGCAGATGTTGTTCGGGCAGGCCAGGCAGGCAGAATTTGGTTGTGCTCAAGCCTCTAGGCAAGGAAGAAGAGGGGGAGGGAAGAGCTGCGCAAGCGGGAAGAGGGTGAGCGGGGGAGAGGGGGAGCGGGGTAGAGGGGGAGCGGGGGAGAGGGGGAGCGGGGGAGAGGGTGATTAATGAGCTTGGGGTCACTGTAATAAAAGCGGCATGCCGGTGGCGAAGCAGCTCTCGCCACAGACGCGTTTCTTTCCAATGATGGAGGAGCCGAGTATCTCTCACTCACTCACTCACTCACTCACTCACTCACTCACTCACTCACTCACTCACTCTCTGACTGACTGACTGATTTGGCTATATAGGGACTTCTTGCTAGACACAACCAGTACTTTCACCATACAAAGGTCACAATGAAGTGTGTATTAAGTTCTGGCGCTGTGTGTGAGTGTGTGAGTGTGTTTGTGTGTGTGAGAGAGACCGGTTTTGGGCCATTTTCTACTGTGTGGGCTAACTGAGAATAGAACACTTTCCTATTCCGGGTTTAGAAATACATCTTCATGGAGTTTGTTTATCAATTAGTGTGTGTGTGTGTGTGTGTGTGTGTACGATCCAGTGCTCCGTAGCAAAGGTTGAATGGCCTCCCACTGGAGTGGTCTGTGAACTATGATCGTCCCTCGCTTAGCTGGCCGCCAGAATGGAGGGAGAGAAAGAGGGAGGGAGGGTCAAGGAGGCTAGAGCGAACAAGTGAAAACGAGTGTGTGGAGAACGTGACTGAATGGCCTGGGCCCCATAATGCACGTCGTCTACTCCCTGGGTGGGCGAGGCGGGGCGGTGCTGAATGGAGAGCGTGGGGTGGAAGGGGGACTACTTCAGCTGGCGGGTGTGTATTTATGTATGTGTGTGTGTGTGTGTGTGTGTGTGAGAGAGGATCGTGATAGGTGTTAGTATAGCAGATACATCACACCCTCTCCCCACCTTTCTGCCCTTCCTTCACCCACTCTCTCTGTTGTTGTTGCTATTGAAAACTCAAGCCTTTAAGCTTGTCATTAACTAGAGCACTGCACACCACTGTGTGTGTGTGTACAATTTATTCTGACCATGTGTTTTCTCTTTCCAGGAGAGTACCTGTTAGTGATGCGGGGAACCAGAGAAACCTGGATTTAAGAGAAGGCAACCACATCACCCAAAGCATGGTGCGTCATCCGTGTATAAGATGTGTATTAGTGTTATAACACTGTTTATAATAAGGTTAAGAGACGTTAACCATACCGTGTGTATAACATGTTACAGGTGTATAAAGCAAATGGAAGAGTGGTGTATAACCAGTTGAAGAGTGGTGTATAACCAGTTGAAGAATGGTGTATAACAGGTTGAAGAGTGGTGTAAAACCGGTTGAAGAATGGTGCATAACAGGTTGAAGAGTGGTGTAAAACCAGTTGAAGAGGGGGGTATAACCAGTTGAAGAGGGGTGTATAACCAGTTGAAGAGTGGCGTATAACCAGTTGAAGTGTGGTGTATAACCAGTTGAAGTGTGGTGTATAACCAGTTGAAGTGTGGTGTATAACCAGTTGAAGAGTGGTGTATAACCGGTTGAAGAGTGGTGTATAACTGGTTGAAGTGTGGTGTATAACTAGTTGAAGTGTGGTGTATAACCAGTTGAAGAGTGGCGTATAACCAGTTGAAGAGTGGTGTATAACCAGTTGAAGTGTGGTGTATAACCAGTTGAAGTGTGGTGTATAACCAGTTGAAGTGTGGTGTATAACCAGTTGAAGAGTGGTGTATAACCAGTTGAAGAGTGGTGTATAACCGGTTGAAGAGTGGTGTATAACTGGTTGAAGTGTGGTGTATAACTAGTTGAAGTGTGGTGTATAACCAGTTGAAGAGTGGCGTATAACCAGTTGAAGAGTGGTGTATAACCAGTTGAAGAGTGGTGTATAACCAGTTGAAGTGTGGTGTATAACCGGTTGAAGAGTGGTGTATAACTGGTTGAAGTGTGGTGTATAACTAGTTGAAGTGTGGTGTATAACTAGTTGAAGTGTGGTGTATAACCAGTTGAAGTGTGGTGTATAACCAGTTGAAGTGTGGTGTATAACCAGTTGAAGAGTGGTGTATAACCAGTTGAAGAGAGGTGTATAACTGGTTGAAGTGTGGTGTATAACCGGTTGAAGTGTGGTGTATAACCAGTTGAAGTGTGGTGTATAACCAGTTGAAGAGTGGTGTATAACCAGTTGAAGAGTGGTGTATAACCAGTTGAAGAGTGGTGTATAACCAGTTGAAGAGTGGTGTATAACCGGTTGAAGAGAGGTGTATAACTGGTTGAAGTGTGGTGTACAACTAGTTGAAGTGTGGTGTATAACCAGTTCAAGAGTGGTGTTCAACCAGTTGAAGAGTGGTGTATAACCAGTTGAAGAGTGGTGTATAACCAGTTGAAGTGTGGTGAAAAACTAGTTGAAGTGTGGTGTATAACCAGTTGAAATGTGGTGTATAACTAGTTGAAGAGTGGTGTATAACCAGTTGAAGAGTGGTGTATAACCAGTTGAAGAGGTGTGTATAATCAGTTAAAGAGGTGTGTAAAACTAGTTGAAGTGTGGTGTATAAATAGTTGAAGTGTGGTGTATAACCAGTTGAAGAGTGGTGTATAACCAGTTGAAGAGTGGTGTATAACCAGTTGAAGAGTGGTGTATAACCAGTTGAAGTGTGGTGTATAACCGGTTAAAGAGGTGTGTATAACCAGTTGAAGTGGGGTGTTAAACCAGTTGAAGTGTGGTGTATAACCAGTTGAGGTGTGGTGTATAACCAGTTGAAGAGGTGTGTACAACCAGTTGAAGATGAAGAGGTGTGTACCACTAGTTGAAGAGGTGTGTATAACCAGTTGAAGTGGGGAGTTAAACCAGTTGAAGTGTGTTGTATAACCAGTTTAAGTGTGGTGTATAACCAGTTGAAGAGGTGTGTACAACCAGTTGAAGAGGTGTGTATAACCAGTTGAAGTGGTGTGTATAACCAGTTGAAGTGGGGTGTTAAACCAGTTGAAGTGTGGTGTATAACCAGTTGAGGTGTGGTGTATAACTAGTTGAAGAGGTGTGTATAACCAGTTGAAGAGGTGTGTACAACCAGTTGAAGAGTGGTGTACAACCAGTTGAAGAGGTGTGTATAACCAGTTGAAGAGTGGTGTATAACCAGTTGAAGAGGTGTGTATAACCAGTTGAAGTGTGGTGTATAACCAGTTGAAGTGTGGTGTATAACCAGTTGAAGTGTGGTGTATAACCAGTTGAAGAGGTGTGTATAACCAGTTGAAGAGGTGTGTATAACCAGTTGAAGAGGTGTGTATAACCAGTTGAAGAGTGGGGTATAACTAGTTAAAGAGAGGTGTGTCTATACCCAGTTGAAGAGGTGTGATTAACTAGTTGAAGTGTGGTGTATTACCAGTTGAAGTGTGTTGTATAACCAGTTGAAGTGTGGTTTATAACCAGTTGAAGAGGTGTATATAACCAGTTGAAGAGTGGTGTATAACCAGTTGAAGAGGTGTGTATAACCAGTTGAAGAGGTGTGACTAACCAGTTAAAGTCTGGTGTATAACAAATTGAAGTGTGTTGTATAACCAGTTGAAGTTTGGTGTATAACCAGTTACAATGTGGTGTATAACCAGTTGAAGAGGTGTGTATAACCAGTTGAAGAGGTGTGTACAACCAGTTGAAGTGGGGTGTTAAACCAGTTGAAGTATGGTGTATAACCAGTTGAAGAGGTGTGTATAACCAGTTGAAGAAGTGTGTATAACCAGTTGAAGAGGTGTGTATAACCAGTTGAAGAGGTGTGTATAACCAGTTTAAGTTTGGTGTATAACCAGTTGAAAAGGTGTGTATAACCAGTTGAAGAGTGATGTATTACCAGTTGAAGAGTGGTGTATAACCAGTTGAAGAGTGGTGTTCAACCAGTTGAAGAGGTGTGTATAGCCAGTTTAAGTGTGGTGTATAACCAGTTGAAGAGGTGTGTATAACCTGTTGAAGAGGTGTGTATAACTAGTTAAAGAGGTGTGTATAACCAGTTGAAGAGGTGTGACTAACCAGTTAAAGTCTGGTGTATAACAAATTGAAGTGTGTTGTATAACCAGTTGAAATTTGGTGTATAACCAGTTGAAGTGGTGTGTATAACCAGTTGAAGTGGGGTGTTAAACCAGTTGAAGTGTGGTGTATAACCAGTTGAGGTGTGGTGTATAACTAGTTGAAGAGGTGTGTATAACCAGTTGAAGAGGTGTGTACAACCAGTTGAAGAGTGGTGTACAACCAGTTGAAGAGGTGTGTATAACCAGTTGAAGAGTGGTGTATAACCAGTTGAAGAGGTGTGTATAACCAGTTGAAGTGTGGTGTATAACCAGTTGAAGTGTGGTGTATAACCAGTTGAAGTGTGGTGTATAACCAGTTGAAGAGGTGTGTATAACCAGTTAAAGAGGTGTGTATAACCAGTTGAAGAGGTGTGTATAACCAGTTGAAGAGTGGGGTATAACTAGTTAAAGAGAGGTGTGTCTATACCCAGTTGAAGAGGTGTGATTAACTAGTTGAAGTGTGGTGTATTACCAGTTGAAGAGGTGTGTACAACCAGTTGAAGATGAAGAGGTGTGTACCACTAGTTGAAGAGGTGTGTATAACCAGTTGAAGTGGGGAGTTAAACCAGTTGAAGTGTGTTGTATAACCAGTTTAAGTGTGGTGTATAACCAGTTGAAGAGGTGTGTACAACCAGTTGAAGAGGTGTGTATAACCAGTTGAAGTGGTGTGTATAACCAGTTGAAGTGGGGTGTTAAACCAGTTGAAGTGTGGTGTATAACCAGTTGAGGTGTGGTGTATAACTAGTTGAAGAGGTGTGTATAACCAGTTGAAGAGGTGTGTACAACCAGTTGAAGAGTGGTGTACAACCAG
Organism: Brachymystax lenok tsinlingensis; assembly: GCA_030435695.1. Taxonomy (NCBI): domain Eukaryota; kingdom Metazoa; phylum Chordata; class Actinopteri; order Salmoniformes; family Salmonidae; genus Brachymystax; species Brachymystax lenok. Next base: position 27,989,711 of record CM059785.1, read on the forward strand.
TTGAAGAGGTGTGTATAACCAGTTGAAGAGTGGTGTATAACCAGTTGAAGAGGTGTGTATAACCAGTTGAAGTGTGGTGTATAACCAGTTGAAGTGTGGTGTATAACCAGTTGAAGTGTGGTGTATAACCAGTTGAAGAGGTGTGTATAGCCAGTTAAAGAGGTGTGTATAACCAGTTGAAGAGGTGTGTATAACCAGTTGAAGAGTGGGGTATAACTAGTTAAAGAGAGGTGTGTCTATACCCAGTTGAAGAGGTGTGATTAACTAGTTGAAGTGTGGTGTATTACCAGTTGAAGTGTGTTGTATAACCAGTTGAAGTGTGGTTTATAACCAGTTGAAGAGGTGTATATAACCAGTTGAAGAGTGGTGTATAACCAGTTGAAGAGGTGTGTATAACCAGTTGAAGAGGTGTGACTAACCAGTTAAAGTCTGGTGTATAACAAATTGAAGTGTGTTGTATAACCAGTTGAAGTTTGGTGTATAACCAGTTACAATGTGGTGTATAACCAGTTGAAGAGGTGTGTATAACCAGTTGAAGAGGTGTGTACAACCAGTTGAAGTGGGGTGTTAAACCAGTTGAAGTATGGTGTATAACCAGTTGAAGAGGTGTGTATAACCAGTTGAAGAAGTGTGTATAACCAGTTGAAGAGGTGTGTATAACCAGTTGAAGAGGTGTGTATAACCAGTTTAAGTTTGGTGTATAACCAGTTGAAAAGGTGTGTATAACCAGTTGAAGAGGTGTGTATAACCATTTGAAGAGGTGTGTATAACCAGTTGAAGAGGTGTGTATAACCATTTGAAGAGTGATTTATAACCAGTTGAAGTGTGGTGTATAACCAGTTGAAGTGTGATGTATTACCAGTTGAAGAGTGGTGTATAACCAGTTGAAGAGTGGTGTTCAACCAGTTGAAGAGGTGTGTATAGCCAGTTTAAGTGTGGTGTATAACCAGTTGAAGAGGTGTGTATAACCTGTTGAAGAGGTGTGTATAACTAGTTAAAGAGGTGTGTATAACCAGTTGAAGAGGTGTGACTAACCAGTTAAAGTCTGGTGTATAACAAATTGAAGTGTGTTGTATAACCAGTTGAAATTTGGTGTATAACCAGTTAAAATGTGGTGTATAACCAGTTGAAGTTGGGTGTATAACCAGTTGAGGAGTGGTGTATAACCAGTTGAAAATGTGTGTATAGCCAGTTGAAGAGGTGGGTATAACCTGTTGAAGAGGTGTGTATAACCTGTTGAAGAGGTGTGTGTATAACCATTTTAAGTGTGGTGTATAGCCAGTTGAAGAGGTGTGTATATCCAGTTGAAGAGGTGTGTATAACCAGTTGAAGAGTGATTTATAACCAGTTGAAGAGTGGTGTATAACCAGTTGAAGTGTGGTGTATAACCAGTTGAAGTGTGGTGTATAACCAGTTGAAGTGTGGTGTATAACCAGTTGAAGAGTAGTGTATAACTAGTTGAAGGGTGGTGTTCAACCAGTTGAAGAGTGGTGTTCAACCAGTTGAAGAGGTGTGTATAACCAGTTTAAGTGTGGTGTATAACCAGTTGAAGAGGTGTGTATAACCTGTTGAAGAGGTGTGTATAACTAGTTAAAGAGGTGTGTATAACCAGTTGAAGAGGTGTGACTAACCAGTTAAAGTCTGGTGTATAACGAATTGAAGTGTGTTGTATAACCAGTTGAAGTTTGGTGTATAACCAGTTAAAATGTGGTGTATAACCAGTTGAGGAGTGGTCTATAACCAGTTGAAAATGTGTGTATAGCCAGTTGGAGAGGTGGGTATAACCTGTTGAAGAGGTGTGTATAACCTGTTGAAGAGGTGTGTATAACCAGTTGAAGAGTGGTGTATAACCAGTTTAAATGTTGTGTATAACCAGTTGAAGTGTTGTGTATAACCAGTTGAAGTGTGGTGTATAAACAGTTGAGGAGTGGTGTATAACCAGTTGGTGAGTGGTGTATAACCAGTTGGTGAGTGGTGTATAAGCAGTTGAGGTGTGGTGTATTACCAGTTGAAGAGTGGTGTATAACCATTTGAAGTGTGGTGTACAAACAGTTGAAGAGTGTTGTATAACCAGTTGAGGTGTGGTGTATAACCAGTTGAAGAGGTGTGTATAAGCAGTTGAAGAGGTGTGTATAACCAGTTGAAGAGTGGTGTATAAGCAGTTGAAGAGTGGTGTATACCTTGTGTATTACGTGTAAAACATTGTTTATAATCAAATAAAACTTTATGTATTGAGCACATTTCTTACAGGGGATGCGTTTCAAAGTGCTTAACAAATAAAATAATACAACGTTTATAATAGGTTTTAACCTGTGTTACTTCACCTATAGGTGGATGCCAGGCTAACGCCCCTGGCCGCCATGGGCCTGGACCGCAATGCCTTGATGCGGGACGGCCTCCGCCTGCACGGCAGCGTGGTCTACCCAGGGATCCGAGCGCTGTCGGCCGAGAAGCCCCGCGAGGGGTCCACCACCCTCCCTCTCAGCTACAACCGGGACGGCCTTCCAGACCTCCTCTACAAGCCTGACGTCTCCATGGACAGGAGCAAGCCTACCAACGGGTACCTGGACCTGTACAAGAGCCCTCCACCAAGCCTCCATAGGGGGCCAGAAGGGCTGGACAGGAGAGGTGTGGGACATGGTGGGGAGAAGCCCTCAGAGCTGGGTCTGGGGGGTGCTGGTGCAGGAGCAGGCGGGTACCTGCGTCTGCCCTGGGGGCTGAGCCGGGGGCTGTACCCCGAGGCGGGCCTCTACCCCTATATGGACTCTTCCAAGTATGCGGCCCTCAGCATGTACAAGGCCCAGTTCCTCAATCAGCCCAACCCCTACCTGCCCCAGCACCTGGCCTACCAGTCCCTCTGTGCCTCCCAGGGGGGTAACATGAACCCTGCTGCTGCCTCCGCCGCTGAGAGGCTCTACTACATGCCCCCCTACCCCCCATCCCCCATCTCTTCCCCCCTGGTGGGGTCTCCCATGAGGATCCCAGCGGTGTCGGTGGCCCCCACCTCCATGGTGCACTGCCAGGAGAAGGGGTTGAGTGTTGGGTCTCGCGTCCACCACGAGGGCTCTCCATTTGGGCAACAGCTTCACCAGCCGCCCCCTCCGTCCCGGGACCTCCCCCCACAGACCGAGACCGAGACAGACCCCCCAGCAGGAGCAATAAGCCCAGTAGACCCCCCTCCAACAAAGGAGCCAGTAACAGCAGTGGTAGTAGTAGTAGTAGTGGTGGTGGTAGCAGTGGTGGGAGTAATAGTAGTAGCCTTCCCATTGATTCCTCCCCTCGCGCCTCTTCTCGCCTCCCCCAGCCTGCTCCTCCCCTGCCTCCCCCTCACATAGACAGCACCATGGACCTACAGAGGGCAGTCTCTAGGATAGTACCATCATCTTCCTCCTCTTGTTCCTCTTCCTCTTCCCAGACGATGCCTCACTCGTTCTATGTGAGCAGCATGGCTTCAGAGCAACCCTCCCCTGCCCGGCCCAGCCCCCACAAACCCAGACCCAGAGATGGGGTGTCGGATCACAGGGCTGGGGGATGTGAGAAGAGACCCAGTCAGTCCCCTTCTAAACCATCCTCTGAGCGGCCAGCCCCACTGAACCAGCCCCCGACTACCAAAGACCCAGCAGATCCAAAGCCTCTAGACCTCTCTGGAAGGCTGTTGGAGTTAGGCCTGCCTCCTAACAGCTTCCCTGTGAAGATGGAGGCTCTGGGGTCCCCGGGGCCTCGGTATGGACCTCCCCCCAGCCGGGAGCTCCTAAAAGAGACCCTCTCTCTCTCACCCCCCTCCCTACCCTCCCACTCAGTGGTCAGCAGCACTTCCTCCAAAGCCCCAGAGAGGCCGGAGATGATCAGCACTTTGCACTCCTCCTGGGTGGTGCCCACCCTTACACCCACCTACACCATTGGGTCCACCCACGCACACCCCCCATCCCTGTCCCCATCCCCCAGGCCCAGCCCAGACACCCAAGGGAAAGGCTCCTCTCCATCTGTCATCAAACACAAGGCTCTGGAGAGAGTCCTGCCCCAGCCCCAGCAACGCAGCCCATCCTGCCCCAGGGTAGGAGAGCCAAAAACTACCCCAATACCTTCCAATCTCAATCCTCCCTCCACAATACCCTTGTCCCCCAAACCCAATAATGATTGGCCCAAACACAGCCCCAGCCAATCAGAAAGTTCTCCCATGGCCGGCCATCATAGGAACTCCACAGAGAAGCCCCTCAAAGCTCCCAAGAGGGCTGAGACGTCCCAGGAGGTGTCTCCATATAATAAACGTCCGTGTCTAGAGAATGCCAATGGGCACCCACCCAGCCACCTCTACCTGCCCCAGAGCGAGGCCTACCTACCTCACAGCATGGTGTACGCCAACCGATACCTGCACTACTCTGTACCCGATGGCATGGCCCTCCACTCTCTCCCTCTGCCAGGGAAGGGCCCTGCCTACCCTCCCCCCGTCCTGCTTGGCAGTAACAGCCTTTACTCCTCCCACCTGGCAGCCAAACACCCCTTACCATACCACAGCCACGCTGGGGAGTACCTCACATACAACTCCCAGGAGATGGCCCACCCTCTGATGCACACACACCCAGACTCTAAAGCCCTGGAGCGGGCAGATCAGGGGCCCAAGTCCCGTGGCCAGGGCCAGAACAAACCTAGGGGACTCAAAGAAGATTTTGGTGGGTCCCACAGGGGCCGGAGTGATGTGGAGACAGGGGAGGGGTCCCATGTGAAGCGCAATAAAGATGCAGGGGAGTGGGGAGGGAGCCAGCCCAGACCCCTCTCCTCCTCCAGCACCAGTATCCCTTCCAAAGACAGAATAGTCTGCATTGACCTCGTACACTCCGACACAGATGGAGAGTCCACGCCGACCGCCAACAAGCCGCCACTCCCTGTCATCGTTCCCATCACCAGGGGCAACCAACACCAGTGTGGCTATGGCGACCAAAGCATGAGGGAAGTGGAGCGGGAGCCAGAACACCAACTGCATCATCATCAATATCTTCATCACCACCCCAGCCCAAGCTCCACGCTGAGAACTACCCACACAGACAGACAACCAGAGACCCCCTGTATGAGACCCAAGCCCCTCCAGGAGACGGGCTGTCCGGGTGTGGCCTCTAGCCCCCCTCAGGGCTCCCCAGGACTGGTTACTCGGGCCGAGGGGAGTCCTGAGGACCAGAGCCCTTCCTCAGACCCAGGGGACCAGGGGGAGCAGGTCAAAAGCACCCTGCGCTGTGCCCGCACGTCTGGGGACCGCAAGACGAGAGACTGGACTCTTGGAGATTGTGACCGCACCGCAGTAGATCATACAACTGGTGATAGTGGCCGCATGCCTGGCGACCGCACGTCTGGAGAGGAGAGAGAAGAGATGGACAGACGAACCTCCTCCCACCCCATTCATCGCTACATGGACCTGGGGAAGGAGAGAGAAAGAGGAGGGAGCGTTGAAGACACAGAGGAGTCACATGGAGAGGGGGATGAGGACGAAGAGGGGGGACGAAGAGGCTCACGGAGGACCAGCCTGACCAAGAGGATCGCTAACTCTTCAGGCTACGTCGGCGACCGCATCAAATGCGTCACAACCGAGCTGTATGCAGACTCTAGCAAGCTGAGCCGAGAACAGCGCGCCCTGCAGGTGAGTTGAGAGAACTGCGGCCATAGGTGGGTTAGGGTGGCGGGACATGGCTGTGGATGTGATGATAAACATGACTCATTTCTCTGAAGCCTTTCACAGTTTACATTTCAGTTCCCATGTGGTCCATGCAGGAATCAAACCCACTACTCTGGTCAATTCTGCCACTCATTCTAGCGGGTCATAGGGGTCCTTGTAGTTTGGAGAGACAATATGTCTTCATATAGATGTCTTAGATGCCAGCTTCCCATATCTGAACTAGGGTGACGGTTAGTCCAGGGTTATAGGCTTATCCCAGCCCTTAGCTGTTGCCTCTGAGTTTATGAGAGGACATTTGAAGCCTGTTGACAGTCAGTGATTTAGTACAAGGCCAGTTCAAAGGTTAACCTAGCCCTGTGAGTTGTCTAGGAAACATTGGTTAAGTTGTTAGCGTGCCCTGCTCTGTGTATGTAGCTCCGGAAGAAAGAGAATGAGAGTGTGTGGGGGGGTTTCAAAGGCACGTGTTGCTGGGCTTCACATTGTGACAGCGTGTAACCTCATGGTTCACCCTGCCTCTTGCTGTGCTTAACCCCAAGGTGAGCCAGAGGGGCTGGAAGGTGGATGGATGGGGCTCCTTGTTGATAAAGCAGCCCCTCCACCCTTCCAACCCGGCCTTGTCCAATGTTACACACCCCTCCCCCAATGGCTATTAGTGCCTGGCTTCTCACTCACACATATTGAACACATGAAAACACACAAACACACGCATGCTATATACACAAACACGGATTCAGTGCTGCATGATTCAACCCATTCCACCTGCCTGCATTATTGATTGATCATCTACTTTTCTACTTATTAAAGACCAGTGGTTGTAGTTAGATTACATTAAAAACACATGTGTATACCATTTCTGGCTAGACACACACACCTCTGATGACGTATCTGAATAGGGCAGAGGCACATTTATGTCACTGGTTGGTTCCACCCGTCTACCCGTATGTTGTAAACATGCCTTTGAACCATCTGGTTTGTCTTTAATTGTCATGCTTGCTCATACAGAGCTGGAACACAAAGCTATCAAATGCTAGATTTGTGGACGTTGACTATCTTAATAACTCAATGATTTTATATTATATACCCACAATTCGCCCCTCCCCCCTCCACAAGTCTAATTTACAAATAATAATTGTATTGCCTTTCTCTTTGAAAAATATATATATTTTCAGTTCAGAAAACAAGGGTTTGATAGTTTTTTTATGTGTTTATTGATGGATTCACTGGTTTGATTTGACTGTGTGTGTGTGTGTGTGTGTGTGTGTGTGTGCTTGGTGGGACTGTGGCTACTAGATGTTGTATGTGTAAAACAGGGGTGCTTCAATCCCAGCTTCCAGGTCTTCAGTACTACTGGTTTTACGTAATAGTAGATTGATTGATTGATTATTGTCAATGATTGGCCAATCCTTGATTAGAGGGGAAGAAGAAAACCCAGCAGTTCTGCGGACCCAGAGGCCTGGAATTAAGAGGGGGGTGTAAAGACATAGAGAAAGACATTTTAACATACAATACCTACATGAAATGATGGACAGATATATTGAAATTATGAAAATTATGGACAGATATATTGAAATTATGAAAATTATGGACAGATATTAAATGATGGACAGATATATTGAAATTATGAAAATGATGGACAGATATACTGAAATGATGAAAATGATGGACAGATATATTGAAATGATGAAAATGATGGACAGATATGAAATGATGGACAGATATATTGAGCCCCCGTTCTAATTGCTTAGATGGAAGTCATATCACGAGAGGGGAGTAATATAAGTCGACCTGCAGCTAACTGGGAGGTCAGTTCTTTACATTTCTCTATCTCACTCTACCCCTCAGACACACTTTCTCTCCCCTTCTACCCTCTTTCTGCTCCCTCTTTCTCTGCACTCTATCTTTCTTTCTGTCTTTTTCTCACCTGCTCTGCACTGCGTACTTCTTCTCCCCCTCCCTTTCTTTTTTCTCTCTTTCCCCTTCTCTCTCTCTCTGTGAGCCTCAGGGCTAGCCGTATGTGTTTCCTAGCTGTGTTCATGTTTCAGGAAGGGAGATGGCAGGAACTAGGGCCCAAGAGCGATCGCATGGACTCACCGTGGCTGACTGCACTAGTCTAACCTAACCATGTCTGGATGTGCCATGCTTGTTCATTTATCTCTCTCTTTGTTCTGTTTTGTTTTGGCCTCCTTTTTGACACAATGTGATCTTGTTGTTTGCTTCGGTAGTCGTTCAGCCCAGATTGAGGTTTAGAGAGGTGTGTGTGGCGGAGGCTAGACGGTTAGTGGGTTTCATGGCTGTTTTCTCTGTGTGTGTCTCTCCGTGTATGTCGTGTGTGTGTGTGTTTAGCGGGCGATGATGCGGTTCTCGGAGCTGGAGCTGAAGGAGAAGGAGTGTGGGGGTGTGTGTGCGTCTGCGTCGGCAGCGGTAGCAGGACAGGAGTTGGCAGACCGCCAGCGGAGAGAAAGAGAGTGGGAACACTGCCAACACACCGCCAGGCAGGGAGAGAGGGAGGGTGAGTAACACACACACACACACACACACACACACACACACACACACACACACACACACACACACACACACACACACACACACACACACACTTACAGCACTCAGCTAGGCAGGGTTTGTTCACAACACACACACAGTGAGAGAAAGAGAGCAAAATAGAGAGAGTGGAGAGAGTCTTATTTTTAAGGAGCATTTTGTGCTTATCTGTGTAGAGAGGGGATAGGAGGGAGGGAGGGAGGGAGGGAGGGAGGGAGGGATGAGATCGAGTGAATGAGGGGGAGAGCTGAGGGGCGATCCAAAGCAAGTTATAGAGAGGGAAGAGGAATAGTTAGCGAGTGAAAGTGAATGGGAGAGAGGAATGGGAGCTAGAGAGGAGTAGAGATGGTGCCAGAGAAAGAAAAGGAGAGAGTGCGAGGGAGGGAAAGAGAGAGAGGAAGGGGGATGGAGGGGGGTTGCTTGTGTTGGCGGGGAGCCGAGCTGTGTATTGAAGCGAGCCCTGGACTGACGTGGGAGCCTAATTACGGCAGAGAGAGGGAGAGAAAGGGAGAGCGAGCGTCACGCTCTGTGTGGGAAGGGCGTGGCAGGGTCATGGCAGGGGGTGGATGGGGGAGGAGAGAGCTTCCTCCCCCCTCTCTCTCCCTCCTTCTCTCCCTCTCTCTCTCTCTCTCTCTCTTTATTCCCATAGTGGGAGTGTCGGTGTGAACGGTTAGGCTTTTAGCTCCACTGACACTCTATACCCCATCAAAGTTTTATAGTCTGTCTTTAGAAGAGAATAAACGTTGGCTGCTGTTTAACAGCCCTTCTCTTTCTCTCTCCTTCTCTCTCTTCCCCTCTTTCCATCACCCACCATCTCTCCCCTCTCTCCATGGCTTCTTTCTCCTCCGCTTCCCCCCTTCTCTCCTCTCTTGATCATCCTCCCTGGTCTAGGTGGAAGGCAGGACTATGGGAACAACAGAGTCCCGGTCCTCCAGAGGTGTGGGGGCCAGAGGGAGAGCCTGTACCCAGGGCAGGAGGCCTGGGAGGGGGCTAGAGCCAGAGAGGGCGAGGGTTGGCAATGTTCACCCCCAGTCCTGGCACTGGCAGACGGGCACCCCCAGGAGAAGGGTGGGCAGGGCATGGTACCCATTAGGAAACACACACACAGCCTACAGAAGGGAGAGGAGGAAGGAGAAAAGAAGGCCAGAATGACTTCAGGTGAGTGTGGGGGATGTAGTTTTCTCTTATCGACCCGTGTCAATGTGGCTCTTACAGCCTTTTCTCTCCATCTCACCCTTTCGCTCTCAGCTGTCTCTCTCTCAGGCCTCTCTCTCTGTCCCTCCTCTCAGGCCTCTCTCTCTGTCCCTCCTCTCAGGCCTCTCTCTTTGCCTCATCACCGTAGATGTTCTCTCTTGCTGTCTGGCTCTCTCTCCCCCCTCCATCTCTGTTCCCTCTCTCTTTCACCCCTCTCTCTGTCCCATCCCTCTCTCTGTCCCATCCCTCTCTCTGTCCCATCCCTCTCTCTGTGTGGCAGCCAGTTTAGCATAGATAGAGAGTGAGAGAGAGAGGATGCACACGAGGAGAGGAGTGAGAGGAGTGTTTAATCCTGTCTTTGAGTGGAGAGAAGGGAGGGAGCAGGACAGCCATTCTCTCTTTTCTTTCAGCAGCGCCGTTCCTCTGCCACCTTCTTCAAAGCTGCTCTTTTCTTTTCATATCCTTTCTTTCTTCCCTTGTGTGTTTCTGTTCTTTTCCCCCTTTTCTTTTGGCATGTGGTCGCACTTGCTCTCCCAGTGCTAGCAGGCGAGAGGGCTAGTCCCCCACACTTCTCTCTCTCTTCCCCCTCTCTCTTTCTCTCTCTCTGTCTCTCTCTTACACACACACACATACACACACACACACACACACACACACACACAAAGGCTTTCCTATGCTTAAAGTGAAGCTTACACGAGGCTTTGCAGCTCATCAGCTTGTGAGAGTGGGCACCATGTTTGCCTTTGTGTTTTTTTTGTCTCTATGTGTGTATGTGTGTCCATGCATGCATGTGTCTGTTTATGTTGCACTCCTGTGTCTGTAAGTGTTGGTGTGTCTGTATGTGTCCTATTGTGTGTGTGTGTGTGTGTGTTCTCCACTAACGTCCACTCTCTGGGTCGGTAGATTCGTGTGTGCTGTGGGGCAATGAGCAACCTACGGCTCCTACTACTAATGAGGATGATGATGAAGAGGTGAGGAAGCTGAAGGTGTGTATCGAGCTGAAGGGGCTCCGCCTCCGCAAGCCCACCGCTTCCTCCCCCGAGAGGCCAGAGGTCAAAGAGGAGAGGACATGGTCATCACATCACAGCCCCTCCTTCCTGCCCCGGACCCTCCCCCCGACCCCAACCTGGAGCCCAGCCCATGCCCCGCCCTCTCGGGACAGGAAGTTCAAGGTCGATCCGGAAGTGAAACCTCTGTCACAGAAGCCAGAGATCACAAAGAGCTGGGCCAGAGAGATGCTGGCTAACGGAGACGCTAAACGAGGTAGGCAGTCTGTCTGCAGTCAGTCTGTCCGTCTGAGTTGTCTGATTCTAAATGTGGGGTTGTCCTGTAGCCTTGTCGCCAGTGGTAGTGGGCTTTTACTGCTGCTATGTACAATATGGAGCAGTCTTTACTGTGCAATAAGCTGTTCCATATCTTTTTTTGTGTCCTTCGCATCTCCTCAACATCTCCTCTCTGACAGAAGTTCATCTAAGCTCTCTATGGTTTAGCCTTCAATATCCCTGTGCTTTGTGACATCACTTCCTCTCTACATTCGCTGTGTAGTCAGCCTGCCTGGGTTCAGGCGCTTTCCCTGCAGAGTGGACAGGAAGTGACGTAGGAGGACACCTCCTGCTGGCTCCAGGGGCCCTGTGAAGGTCTCTTTAGGGTATTTAGAGTGTTCAGAGTGTTAGAGAGGCTGTGTCTGTGGTTAAGACTCTACCAGCTAACAACAAACGCTCCCACAACTTTATTGAACGTTCCTTTAAGAGTATCATTAGGTCATTAACTAACGTTTTTATAGGAATGTTCCTGTGATGTGCAAGGAATGTTTCCAAGAAACCATTCCTTTAATGTCAAGTAGATCTTACCCAGAACATTGTTACCATGTTCTCAGAACTTAATATATGAATGTTCTAGACACGTTTCATGGGAAAGTTGCAACAACATTTATGTGTCCAGTTTTCTGCTGGTTAGGGAAATATTCCACCAACGTCCTACCAAACATACACAGAAAATGGTTGCCATGTTCTCAGAACATAAGATATTAACGTTCCATGGGAACGTTGTGAAAACATTTGTCCCCCAAAATAATCCTTACACCTCAGGTCTTGTTGCTAAGCCAATCAATGCCCTGATTAGTGAACCACTGATCCATTCACAGCTCTTTATCTGTTAGTGATACTCACACAGTGCTTTTGAGATAGTGTTTTCAACTTATTTCACACACAGGATTACATTGTGCATGTTCAATTAATCAGACATTATTATTCAACATTTCCTCACAGCCTCTTGGTTCAAGGTATTCTGATCTTCTTGCTACACCTCCATGTCCGTGTAAGGTATCAATACATTTGATTATTCTCTCATCATTGATTTTATTAGCTTATTTCAGCAATTGAAGGGCTTTCTGCATAGTTGTTTAATGTTGCTGGGCCATATTAACCTGTTCTAATGCTACTCCTGAAGCATTATGATCAATCAAATATTTTCTGGAGGGTAGTTTTAACAGAGCTGAGATTTATTTCAGAGTGCATTCACCCTATTGGTTAAATGTATCAAGTAGTTTCAGATCTACACAAGTGCCTAGGGAAGATGGGTTTGTTCTGGACAGGACCTAACTATACTGGCCCAATAAGCACGTGCCTGAGGGACATCCCTTATTGGAACAGTGGTAAGGGCATTTGTCATTGGTGCTGGTGGCTTGGGTAGAGACCTGGTAGGGGAGTTACCCTACTGTCACATTCTGTCACATTCATAGCAATATACAGTTGAAGTCGGAAGTTTACATACACTTAGGTTGGAATCATTAAAACTTGTTTTTCAACAACTCCACAAATTTCTTGTTAACAAGCTATAGTTTTGGCAAGTCGGTTAGGACATCTACTTTGTGCATGACAGAAGTCATTTTTCCAGCAATTGTTTACAGACAGATTATTTCACTTATAATTCACTGTATCACAATTCCAGTGGGTCAGAAGTTTACACTAAGTTGACTGTGCCTTTAAACAGCTTGGAAAATTCAAAAAAATTATGTTGTGGCTTTAGAAGCTTCTGATAGGCTAATTGACATCATTTGGGTCAATTGGTAGGTGTACCTGTGGATGCATTTCAAGGCCTACCTTCAAACTCAGTGCCTCTTTGCTTGACATCATGGAAAAAGCAAAAGAAATCAGCCAAGACTGAAGAAAGAAACTTGTAGACCTCCACAAGTCTGGTTCATCCTTGGGAGCAATTTCCAAACGCCTGAAGGTACCGTGTTCATCTGTACAAACAATAGTACGCAAATATAAACACCATGGGACCATGCAGCCGTCATACCGCTCAGGAAGGAGGGAATAGAGATGAAGTAAAGATGAAAAATGCAAATCAATCCCAGAACAATAGCAAAGGACATTGTGAAGATGCTGGAGGAAACAGGTATCCACAGTAAAATGAGTCCTATATCGATATAACCTGAAAGTCCGCTCAGCAAGGAAGAAGCCACTGCTCCAAAACTGCCATTTTTGGAGAAATGTCCTCTGGTCTGATGAAACAAAAATAGAACTGTTTGGCCATAATGACCATCGTTATGTTTGGAGGAAAAAGGGGGAGGCTTGCAAGCTGAAGCACACCATCCCAAACGTGAAGCACGGGGGTGGCATCATCATGTTGTGGGGGTGCTTTGCTGCAGGAGGGACTGGTGCACTTCACAAAATAGATGACATCATGAGGAGGAAAATTATGTGGATATTGAAGCAACATCTCAAGACATCAGTCAGGAAGTTAAAGCTTGGACGCAAATGGGTCTTCCAAATGGACAATGACCCCAAGCATACTTCCAAAGTTTTGGCAAAATTGCTTAAGGACAACAAAGTCAAGGTATTGGAGTGGCCATCACAAAGCCCTGACCTCAATCCTATAGAACATTTGTGGGCAGAACTGAAAAAGCGTGTGTGAGCAAGGAGGCCTACAAACATGACTCAGTTACACCAGCTCTGGCAGAAGGAATGGCCCAAAATTCACACAATTTATTGTGGGAAGCATGTGGAAGGCTACCCAAAACGTTTGACCCAAGTTAAACGATTTAAAGGCAATGCTACCAAATACTAATTGAGTGTATGTAAACTTCTGACCCACTGGGAATGTGATGAAAGAAAGAAAAGCTGAAATAAATAATTCTCTCTACTATTATTCTGACATTTCACATTGTTCAAAAATAAAGTGGTGATCCTGACTTAAAACAAGACATTTTTACTAGGATTAAATGTCAGGAATTGTGAAAAACTGAGTTTAAATGTATTTGGCTAAGGTGTATGTAAACTTCCGACTTCAACTGTATGTTGATGTCATGATTTGGCAACAGTTACAACACACCTATCTGATCTAAATAAAATGAGTTTCTCATTGGAAGGTGGGAATCTGTAGGATTACGCCTTGCGCACGAATTATAACCACATTTCCACTCTCTCAAAAATGATCAGTATTTGTTCATTCATATACTGTAGCTGAGCATTTCTCCATTGTCTTATTGAAATCCACACCACGTACCATGTATGTCAAGTGATTCTGTTGCAATTTGTCTGTTTTTCCACATTAAAACTTGGAGATGGTATAACTGGCATAATCATTGCTTAAATGGCAAATGTGAGAAAGTAAAAACATGCTACTGTATATATACACAATTCTACCGATTTCCATCTTTCAGTTAAATACTTATTTTAATTAGATCAGATAGGTGTGTTGTAACTGTTGCTGAAAAAAGGACATTAACATACAGTATATTGCTTTGAATGTGAGAGTAGGGTGATTCCTCTAGTGGGTCTTGAACCCAGGCCACCAGCACCAATGACAAACACCCTAACCACTGTCCCAGTAAGGGATATCTCTACAGCATTTGCTTAATGCGCCAGTATAGTTATGCCCTGTCCAGAACAAACCCTAACCCCTCCTACCGAGGCACCTGTGAAGATCTGAAACCACTTGACATGTGTAAGCAATGTGAATGCATTTTGAAGTAAATCTCATCTCTGTTAAAAGTACACTCATGGAACATTTTTATTGATCATGGTGATTGAGGATGATCAGTAAAACAGGTCAACATAGCCAACCAACATCAGATAACAATACAGAAAGTCCTTACATTTTTTAAATAAATAAATGATGAGAGAATAGTCAGATTAACTGGTAACTGGCACAGACATGCTGGCCTAGCAGGAAGATCTGAATGCGTGTGTGTGCGTGTGCGTGTGCGTGTGTGAGTGTGTGTGAGTGAGAGCACGTGCACATGCCGTTTAGAAATATGGGGGCAGGTGTTGTGTGACTAACGTGTGATGAATGACTGTTTCCCTTCAAGGCCAGTCAAATAGAGACAGAGAGAGAAAGACAGAGAGAGAGTGTTAAACTAGGGCTTTCCCGTGCTCACACCACAGCTGAGAAAAAGCCAGAGATGAATAGACTAAAAAAGAGAGAGGGATTAAATAAAGAGATTAAGAAAGGGTATTACCTGCTGGCTTGATGATACCGTGGTAACCACAGAGTATGATTGACAGTGAGGCGTCGCCCTCTTCCCACCTATTTAATGACAGCACTACGGCAACCACTGTCCTGGGTTAATGAGGCGTAATATTCCACCACTGTGTGTATGGGTGAGTGCGTGTATACGGGTGTGGGTGTGACTGATGTATGTACGTGTGAGTGTATTGGGGGGAGCTTTAGGGACAGTGTGTGTGTATGTGTGTGTCCAGGGAAGAACATGTTTAGACTTGTAGGCCAACCACCCCCACCCTCCAGCCATTGTAATTTCAAGGACATTTTTTTAAATGTCAATAATGGATACTTCTTCACTATGTGTGTGAGGTTGAAAAAAGACAGTGGGAATTGCATTTACTCATTACTCAAACTGAGAGTGCCTCTACAATGTCTTTGTGTGTGTGTGTGTGCGCTCCCAGACAGAGATGTTCATCCTCATTAATAAATCAGCAGACGTAGAGAGCTAGTTGAGCTTTACCTCCGCAACCCTATCCTTCAGTCTCTCTCTCTCTCTCTTCATCTGTCTCTATATCCGTTTGCAGTCTCTTTGTTTCTCTTTTTCTCTTTTTTTCTATTGTTTTTTTATAGAGTTCAAAGTGAATGTCTTTCTCTTCTTTTCTAAATTTGCATTCTTTCTCTCTCTCCCTCTCTCTCTGTCCTGTAGTTGGACTGCTCCCTTCAACCCAGCAGAGGGGCAGATCTGCCCCCCAGGGGCCCCTCATGGGGCAAGGATGTGACTGGGGATCCAAGGAGCATAGGAGAGGAGGGCTGGGGGTGAAGACTGAGGGTCAGTGCCCCCCCCCCGCGGGCCCTGAGCCCCCCACCGAAGACACCGCCTCTCTCAAGCCCCATCGTCATAGCGACACGGACAAACCCAAGGGCAAGCGGCCGTGCAAGACCAAACACATCAGCCAGAGAGAGAGGGAGCGGAGGAGAGAGCTGCTGAATGGCGGCAGCAACCAGCATGGAAGCACTGATCTGGGAGCAGCTTTGGAGGACAAGGTGAGTGTGGTGGAGTCATTGGGGTTTCAGTGGTCTGATGTCAGATTTAACAGGATAGAATGGGCCTGGGAGAGACCAAAAAATACCTTTATTTAACTAGGAAAGTCAGTTAAAAACTAATTCTTATTTTCATTGACGGCCTAGGGTTAACTGCCTTGTTCAGGGGTAGAACGACAGATTTTTACCTTGTCAGCTCAGGGATTTGATATTGCAACCTTCTGGTTACTAGTCCAACACTCTAACCACTAGGCTACCCTACAGAGACAGTGGATTGAGGCCACAAGAGGAGGGTCGTTCCACCTCAAAAAGCACAATAAAGAGGATTTCCACACCCACCATCTCAGATTGTTCTGAAATCGTTTCTGTAGTTAGTAACAGATACTATTAGTGTTCCTGAAACATTCTCTTTGTTTAAATATAATTTGATCTCTGAGAAATTAAGCTAATCGATTGCAAACAATCAGGTAATATGCAATAAATATAGTACCCAACATTCGATTTGGATCAAACTTCTTCCTACCAATGAGTAAGACATGAGGAATAAATTAAAAAAAGGTCAAAAACCACTCACTGACCCCATGCCAAAGCCATCCCAACAACCAGTATACAGTATCAGTTGTCTATGCTTGACAAGTAGTATGAAACTGTGGCTTGCCATATTGCTTCTCCATACTATTTAATGTTTTCCCTGTGAATCTGGTGATGTTTTTTTCCCTGTTCAGAGAAATTAGCAATTGAAGTCGCTTGCATTATTTAGTGTGAAGTACTGTGAAAGTACCAGGTTTTGACCACTAGATGCTTCTGTTCCTGCTATACCGCCACACTCTTTATTCATTTTGCTGGTCTCTTGTGTTTAATAACTAGATCACAACATTTCCTTTGCAACTTTGGGTAGAAAACCAATAGATCTGTGAGAGAGAGAGAGATCCACTAATAATAAAAACTAAAGTCCCCCTGGCCAAACCCTCCCCTAACCTGGACGACACTGGGCCGCCCAGTCACGGCCAGTTGTGACAGCCTGGGATCAAACCTCTGTAGTGATACCGCGACACTGCGCCTTAGACCGCTGCGCCACTCAGGAGCAACCCAACTATCCTTGACTAGTCCAACAAGTGGCTGCTCTCTGAGAGGGCCATCCCTATGTAATTCTCATATGAAGACTTTTCCTACAAGTCCAAAACTTAGATGGAGAAATTGGCTAGGG
The DNA here is from genome assembly GCA_030435695.1 of Brachymystax lenok tsinlingensis. Classification (NCBI taxonomy): domain Eukaryota; kingdom Metazoa; phylum Chordata; class Actinopteri; order Salmoniformes; family Salmonidae; genus Brachymystax; species Brachymystax lenok. Next base: position 28,006,810 of record CM059785.1, read on the forward strand.
ATTCAAATGTTGTGCCAACCCAATAAAATAATTAATTGCATGGCAGTCTTGTGTTTTTCAATAAAATGATCAGGAATTAGCTCTATATGTATTGTGATTAGTGACATGTACCATTAAACCCAACACAACCCAATACCATTACAATTGCAAAACACTATACAGTGTGTGTTTTGTACTTTTACCATTGAAGACCATTAGAAACCATTACATTGACACCATTAGATCTGCTGTAGCCTAATGGTTTGCTTGTTCACCAGGAATGGCCTAATGGTAACTAATACAGACCTTTTTTAAGGGTATAACCACATACAAAGTGGCTGTATCTTGGACACTGATAAACTGATTTGCTTTCATGAAGGACTGGCTTGAATTGTGAAGATGACCATACAATTATTTTCATAATAAGCCAAATCTATTGATTTTGTACCCAAAGTTGCAAAGTAAATGTTGTGATCTATTTAATATATACAAGAGACCAGCAAAATGTATAAGAGTGTGGCGGTATTGCAGGAACAGCGTCATCTAGTGGTTAAAACCTGGTACTTTCACACTACTCTATGGTAAAAAATCGAGCGACTTGGGTAACTAATTTCTCTGAACAGGGGAAAAAAACATAATCAGAAGGAATACATTACATAGTATGAGAAACAGTACTCCAAGTCGCAGCTTCATACTATTTGTCAAATACAGAGAACTGATACTGTATACTGTCTGTTGGCGTGGGATTGGCATGGGGTGTGGGGGGGTCAGTGGTTGGTTTTAGAATTTTGGGGGTGATTCCTAATGTCTTAAATCAGGTGCTGGGTACTATATTTATTTGGTTATTATCTGAATCCTATAAATTACATTAAAATTGACAATTTTGGTGTATCAATTAGCTTAATTTCTCTGAGATAAAATACAATTTCAGCAAAATAATGTTTCAGGAATGCCAATCCTACCTGTTTCTAACTACAGACACAATTTCAGAACAATCTGAGATGGTGGGTGTCATGGGTTGCTGAAATTACATGGAATGACTCAAGAAGGGGTGAAAGAGAAAAGGAGAATAGAGAGACTGAGAGGGAGTGGGGGAATGAGAGAGAGGAAGGGATTAAATATGTTTGCGATGTTTAGAGTGTTGCTGCTGCTCTGACCTCTTCCTGCCCTGGAAAACTACCTGGGGATTGTGTTTGTGTGTGTGTGTTGTGTGTGTGTGCTTTTGTGTGTGTTATACTTCTTTCACATAGGATTCACATTATGTTGGCTGTAAAAACAGACCTAAAAACAGACCTAATTTTACCTCTCTTGTCGGTATTCACCTTTTATAAGCCATTGCATTTATCAGGAAGGAGCAAGAGACAATCAACTTTGACCCTGTTGTTGCGACTGTTGTTATGATAACCTGGCAGCTGCACGTTCTAGATTCCTTCGTTTAAATTCAGACCTTCCACTGCTTTCATTTCTTCACATTCACAACAGGAAGTTAGCAGCTTGCCATAGCCTACTTGTAAATCATTTGTAAATAATATCCTTGTATTTTCCTATTATGGTAAATCAAAAGTTGGCTACTCAAAACATTGTCAGATTGTTCTGGTAATTATATGAGCTGGCTAGACAAAGAAAATACATTATTAATTTGTTTATGCAGGTCCTAAGAAACATAAGACTAATAACATTTATTTTCAAAAGAATAGAATAGCATATTTTGAGGTTAACTTTGATATTAGTCTGTGCAGCCCATGGCTGCGCCATGCAAATGAAATCAATAGTTCCTATTTTGTTCATTAAACAGACAAGAGACACACTTAGCCTACATTCCCCTGCCCTGATCAGTCAACAGGCCTATATTTTAAAGTAAAAAAAATATCAAATAGAATATACCAGAATTAAACAGAAATAATATTTTTTCCAAACAACTTGAGTGTCACGACCATGTTGAACCACTGTCATATAGCAAAACAGTAGTATTTTGTCCTCATTTTCTTTTGCTATAGAAGCATTAGAATCTGCACTTTCCGATCGTGTAAAGAAATCAAACATCTGACCTGAATGAACCTCTGTAGGATGAGTTCAGAAAGTAGCTTTTTTGATCCACGTTGGATGTGGTCACACTATCGCACGCTTTCTCTTCTTTCAAACTCCACAACAGTTATTTTGGCTGAAGCTAAATATAAGGGCCTTTAATTATTTACCTGTCAAAATCAAGAAAAAAACTATTCAATAGCAGTGTGCATTCCCCCAGGCTAAATACCAAAGCAGTTCTGTGACAATAGACAAGAACAGCTCAAGGACAGAACTACATACATTTAAATAGAGAGAATAAATGCATTGAAAGCGTTTCTGTGAAGCTTTGTGATCGACAAGGACAAGTGTTATGTCAGACAACAACAATAGAATAGTCATGATTTAATGGGTGCCAAAGACGGTAAGATGTAAGGTGACGTTTATATTGAGGGGTTGGCGGGACTTCTAAGTACGTTACCGCTATCATGACTAGGTCGGTTGGCGGAAATAAAAGTACAAGGCTTTGTTGCCGGCAATGCCGTTCAAATATTAAGAAAAGGCGGCAAAGTTGGCGGCATGGTAAAATTGGTGGAAAAACGTCTTGGTATGAAAGGTATCTTAGTGTGTGTTTGTGAGTGTGTATGTGTACATGTTTGTGTGTGTGTGTCTGTGTGTTTATCTCTGGCTTCGAGCTTTGGGAGTGTGTGTTATTGTGTAGGTCAATGCCAACACTGTGCAAGGGTATGTGCATTCTTTACATAACGAGAAAACCCTGGAGCATTTGAGCAGTAGAATACTCAATTACACACTCTCTCTCTCTCTCTCACACACCCACACAGCTCTCTCTCTCTCTCTCTCTCTCTCTCTCTCTCTCTCTCTCTCTCTCTCTCTCTCTCTCTCTCTCCTTCTCTCTCTCTCCCCTCTCTCTCTCTCCCTCTCTCTCTGAGAGGAATGTGGTGGCTGAGTGTCTAAAGTCTCGGAGTTCAAAGGGAAAAAAAGGCTAGTTGTTTTCCGCCCGCACTGTTCCCATCCCTCGCTTCAGATTACAACAGCTGCTCTGGCACGGAATTCCACTGGGAGGAGGTGGGGGACAAAGACACACGTTGTGTGAGGGTGCGGCTTCATGTGTGAGAGAGCGTTTGTCTGTGATGTATGTGTGTGTGACTGGTTTTATCTTAATTGGTGTGTGTGCGTGTGTTCTCGCTAACCCCCTCCTTCTCCTGTCTCTCTCTCCCCCAGGTCAGTGAGCAGTGTGCTCGGAGGAAGAGACCCTCTTCGCCCCTCCATTACCTCGGCTCTCCGGTCAAGCCCTGTTCCCGCGCAACGCGGCCCCCCTCCGTACCCCCTCAGGTGAACGGCTCTGGGACTGTCCCACCGGATGGAGCAGGGGTGAGGAGGGCCCCGCCTGCTGAGCCTCCCGTGGTGCGGCCCATCCCCCCAGAGGCGCGGAGACTAATCGTCAACAAGAACGCTGGAGAGACGCTGTTACAGAGAGCAGCGCGACTCGGATACGAGGTAAGACAAATATTGTCTTTGTCCTCCCTCTCCCTCTCTCTCCTTTTCCTCGCTATCCCTCTCAGTTTTTCTCCTCTCTCTTTCCGTTTTCATTCTCTCCATCAATCCCCCCAACCCCCCCTCCCAGCGCTCTCTCTTCTCCCCCTCCCTCTTTGTGACTGACATTGTTGAAGGCACGTACACACAGACACATACACACAGACGCTGAAGCACGTAGGGATCGTCGGGCTCACAAGCAGACTAAATGCTGCCTCACATTCACACACAGACACTCGCTCCTCTCTTTCTCTCTCCTCTCGTTCTCTCTCCTCTCTTTCTCTCTCCTCTCTTTCTCTCTCCTCTCGTTCTCTCACCTCTCTTTCTCTCTCCTCTCGTTCTCTCTCCTCTCGTTCTCTCTCCTCTCGTTCTCTCTCCTCTCTTTCTCTCTCCTCTCTTTCTCTCTCCTCTCTTTCTCTCTCCTCTCGTTCTCTCTCCTCTCGTTCTCTCTCCTCTCTTTCTCTCTCCTCTCGTTCTCTCTCCTCTCGTTCTCTCTCCTCTCTTTCTTCTTTTGGTAGTTTTTAACTCTTTCCTTGCTGGGCTGTGAATCCTGGTGTTCCCCACAGTGAATTGTGGAATGTTGTATTTCCCTGTGGAATGAGGTCTGGAGAAGGGAGGGATGAGTGTGGCAGACTTTACAAGGAGGAAAATATCAGTTCTTTTTTTGAATTAATGTGCATGTGACAGTACTCCGATTGTCTGCCCAGAGAAGCTGAAAACAGAGACTAGCCCCTATGTGTGTGTGTGTGTGTGTGTGTGTGTGTGTGTGTGTGTGTGTGCTCTGTCTCTGTTGTGGCACAGCTTTTTCTGATCTCACACACTCCCGCTCCTTTCCCTGCTTTCCTTCCGCTCTCACAATCTCCCTCTTGCCTCACGCTCTCCTCCCTCTTGCCTCTCTCTCTCCTCCCTCTTGCCTCTCTCTCTCCTCCCTCTTGCCTCACGCTCTCCTGCCTCTTTCTTTGATTCTCCCCAGGAGGCCTCCTTAGCCCCTCCTTTTCTCAGAGCCACAAACACTCTGTGACTCGCGAACACACACACACACACACATTTCCACATCCAAGAGTGAAAATGCATCCCCTTTCTCATTCCCCCTCCCTCCCTCCCTCCCTCCCTCCCTCCCTCCCTCTCTCTCTCTCTCTCTCTCTCTGACTTTCTCTCTTGGCTGTAGTTCATTAAGTGGGCTGTCAGTGCTGTTAATTACCCCCTCCCAGCCCACTATGTGTGTTTAATACAGACCCAGCCTGTATTTCTCTATAACCCCTGGTTTCGTTTGTCCTCTCTCAGTGCCTTTCAACACACGCAGACTGTGTGTGTGTGTGTGTTGTTTTTTTGTCTGTGATTCTGTCTGTCTATCATCTATTATCTCCCCTTCCTCTGCAGCATGCTGCCTGTACACCGTGTGTGTGTCAATCAATCTTTCTTTCTATGTGTGTGTGTGTAATTCATCTTGATGGAGGTGTCTTGATGGGGCTGTTAAATAGGTGCAGTAAGAAGGGTGGGTAGTGTGTGTGCGGTTGTGAATATGTGTGTGTGTGGCTGAGAGGTAAGTGCTGGGAGTATAATTGTGTTCTAATGGCTCTCTAATGTGCCGTGGTGACTGTGGTTAGCAGTGGTGACGGCTGTTTTTCTCCACACACACACACACACACACACACACACACACACACACACAGGCGCAGCGCAGCAGCGGGGCTCAGTCAGCCGGCTCGGCTCTGATTTATGCGTCTCTCTCAGAGCGTTTTCATTTTTTCCTTCTTTTTTTCCAGCCTCTCCTCCGCGTGTGGAGGGGAAAGAACGAGGAAGGGGAGGGAGGAGGAGAAGGCGGGGGTGTTGTTTGTGCAGCGGTCAGCGCCTTGTTTGTGTAGTCTCAGGTTCTCTCCTTCCCCCTATCCCTCCCTCCCTCTCTCTTTTTTTCTCTCTCTCTCCATCGCTCCCTCTCAGGAAGCGCGTCTCTCACTGCCTGTGTGCGATAAGCCTGGGGCAGACCCTCGGGGCTTGCACACACACACACACACACACACACACACACACACACACATACACACACACATACACAGAGCGTCTCACGCTTCTCACACGCAGGCAGAGAGAGACGAAAGCTGAGACACACGCATATATATATACAAATACACATTCACACACACACACACACACACACACACAGTGACCCAGTAAGCACACACACTGACATACTCATGCTCCCTTCCCAACACTTGCGGTGTCTCTCTCTCTCCCCTGTGCGCGCACACGTAACACACACACACGCCTGGCATGCCCTAGCCAACACTCTGCGTTCTGCATATTTCATGTTGGTTTAGTTTTGCCCTCCGTACCGCTTCACATGAAAGCCCACTCTCTCTTCCTCCCCCTCTCTATATATCTCTCTCCCTCCCTCCCTCACTCTCTCTCTTTCAGCATTTTAAATGGTAATGAGAAGAGACTCGGTGGATATCTTCATCTCTCTCTCTGGGCTTGGTCCCCTCAGCTTCAGCTCAGACATACAGACTCATTCTACATCCATACTTCTCAACTCCTCAGCACTGACATATAGTCAGAAATGCTATAAATGTCTTGCTATTTCTGTGTGTGTGTTTGTATACTGTGTGTGTTTGTATACAGTGTGTGTTTGTATACTGTGTGTGTTTGTAAACAGTGTGTGTTTGTATACGGTGTGTGTTTGTATACGGTGTGTGTTTGTATACGGTGTGTGTTTGTATACGGTGTGTGTTTGTATACTGTGTGTGTTTGTATACTGTGTGTGTTTGTATACGGTGTGTGTTTGTATACGGTGTGTGTTTATATACGGTGTGTGTTTGTATACGGTGTGTGTTTGTATACGGTGTGTGTTTGTATACTGTGTGTGTTTATATACGGTGTGTGTTTGTATACTGTGTGTGTTTGTATACTGTGTGTGTTTGTATACTGTGTGTGTTTGTATACTGTGTGTGTTTGTATACTGTGTGTGTTTGTATCACTGTGTGTTTGTATCAGTGTGTGTTTGTATACGGTGTGTGTTTGTATACTGTGTGTGTTTGTATACTGTGTGTGTTTGTATACTGTGTGTGTTTGTATACTGTGTGTGTTTGTATACTGTGTGTGTTTGTATACTGTGTGTGTTTGTATACTGTGTGTGTTTGTATACGGTGTGTGTTTGTATACTGTGTGTGTTTGTATACTGTGTGTGTTTGTATACTGTGTGTGTTTGTATACTGTGTGTGTTTGTATACTGTGTGTGTTTGTATACTGTGTGTGTTTGTATACGGTGTGTGTTTGTATACTGTGTGTGTTTGTATACTGTGTGTGTTTGTATACTGTGTGTGTTTGTATACGGTGTGTGTTTGTATACGGTGTGTGTTTGTATACTGTGTGTGTTTGTATACTGTGTGTGTTTGTATACGGTGTGTGTTTGTATACTGTGTGTGTTTGTATACTGTGTGTGTTTGTATACTGGTGTGTGTTTGTATCGGTGTGTGTTTGTATCGGTGTGTGTTTGTATACTGTGTGTGTTTGTATACTGTGTGTGTTTGTATACAGTGTGTGTTTGTATACTGTGTGTGTTTGTATACTGTGTGTGTTTGTATACGGTGTGTGTTTGTATACTGTGTGTGTTTGTATACTGTGTGTGTTTGTATACTGTGTGTGTTTGTATACTGTGTGTGTTTGTATACTGTGTGTGTTTGTATACTGTGTGTGTTTGTATACTGTGTGTGTGATACATAGCTTTCCTCCTCTGTATGTGTTTAGCATATTTCTCTGCCTCTCCTGTCGACTCGCCAGGCTTGGCAAGGGATCACACTCTGTGGTCCTGGCACACACACACCCACACACACACACACACACACACACACACACACACACACACACACACACACACACACACACACACAGAGCTGTTGGGATGTGTGGTGTGATGGTGGTGTGTAAAGGGTTAAATGTCTGAGGGATGATTACAGTTGAGCGCAGGGAAGCATTCTAGAGAGGGAGATTAGAGGACGGGATAGAGAGAGAAGGAAGAGGAGGAGGGAGGGAGGGAGTGTCATTTTACTGCGGAGGACTGTGTGTGTGTCTGGCAGTGAGATGAGGCTCTCGTGCTAAGCTCCTCACTCTCACAGCGATATTAAACACGGCTCCAGAGGTTTAGCGCTATGCTTCCGCCACACACACACACTCTGAGACGCACACTTGCACACATACACACACAGCAAGATGAGTCTTGGAGCTTGGGTACACTCCTCAGTCCATTTCCAGTTGGCAGAGCTAGAGGACTTTGTCCTTCTGTCGCTCTTCCTCCTCTGTCTCTTTGTCCTCTCCTTAACCTTCATTCTTTATTCCCCCTCCTCTTCCTCATTTCCCTTTCCTCTCTTCCTCTCTTCCTGCTCTCTGAGAGAAAGTGTATGATAAACACTTGCAGTCGACGGCTGTCCAGAATTAGCATAGAAATGGAAGTTTGGAACTGTTTCCTAGGTTTAGATGTGTGTGTGTGTGTGTGTGTGTGTGTGTGTGTGTGTGTGTGTGTGTGTGTGTGTGTGTGTGTGTGTGTGTGTGTGTGTGTGTGTGTGTGTGTGTGTGTGTGTGTGTGTGTGTGTGTGTGTGTGTGTGTGTGTGTGGCTGTGTGTGTGAGCATTTACGTGTGTGTGTGCGATCGTGTGCGTGTGCCAATGCTCTCTATTTAAATGAGCACCACCATGTAGACACATATAACCCCTACACTACCAGAACAAAGCTGTGAAATCAGACTTCAGTTTCCACACACCGCTAGCGAGGTCCATTTAAAGCCTCAATGTGTCTGCTCCCTCAGATTGGTTAGTAACAAGAGATGACAAACACTAAACTGAACCCAGCCCAACCCTCTCTGTGTTCTGTCTCTCATTGTCAGAACCACATAAGTGGTTCCAACTCCTGAATGATTTGAACAGTTTCTTCCCAATCCATCTGTGTGTGTTCTGATTCCAGCCATAAGCTCTAGAACAGTGTGTTCCAACTTTGGTCATAGTTGAACGAACGACAGGCAGACAGAGTTGGACAGACTAGCTCTATCTGAGTCATTGCTGTTGTCTCGATTCTTCCGATGCATTTGGATTCTTCCTGTGCTGTTGTGTGTGTGTTTGTGTGCACACGGTGTGGCTGCGTGCAGTGTGGCTGTGTGCAGGTGTGTGTCTAGTTGTTTGTGGTGTAAACACACTCATCTGTGCCTCCCTTCCTCTGTCCTCTGCAGGAGGTGGTGCTGTACTGCGTGGAGAACCGTGTGTGTGAGGTGAACCACAGGGACTATGCAGGCTACTGTGCCCTCCACGAGGCCTGCGCCCGCGGCTGGATCTCTATAGTCATACACCTGCTGGAGCACGGCGCCGACATCAACTGCAGTGCACAGGATGGCACCAGGTACATTCACAATGCCGTATACATTACACACACAGACGCAAACACACGCACACACATAACACACGTAAAGCCGTATACACACACACTAATATGCAGAAATGCACAACACACAACGTGTATCTCATGTGTTTTTCCTTGAAGACGATTTTCATGTGTGTGTGTGTGTGTGTGTGTGTGTGTCCAGGCCTCTGCATGACGCGGTGGAGAATGACCATCTGGACGTAGTGCGTGTGTTGCTGTCCTACGGGGCTGACCCTACTCTGGCCACCTACTCCGGCCGCGGTCTGCTCAAGATGACCCACAGCGACAGCATGGAGCGATTCCTCACTGGTCAGTCACCATCTACTATATCCCTGCTATACCCTTCATTTACTGCTTCTATACCCTTCACATACCCCTCATATACTGCTTCTATACCTTTCATATACCCCTCATATACTGCTTCTATACCTTTCATATACCCCTCATTTACTGCTTCTATACCCTTCACATACCCCTCATATACTGCTTCTATACCCTTCACATACCCCTCATATACTGCTTCTATACCTTTCATATACCCCTCATATACTGCTTCTATACCCTTCATATACCCCTCATATACTGCTTCTATACCCTTCACATACCCCTCATATACTGCTTCTATACCTTTCACATACCCCTCATATACTGCTTCTATACCTTTCATATACCCCTCATATACTGCTTCTATACCTTTCATATACCCCTCATATACTGCTTCTATACCCTTTCATATACCCCTCATATACTGCTTCTATACCTTTCATATACCCTCATATACTGCTTCTATACTCCCTTCATATACCCTCATATACTGCTTCTATACCTTTCATATACCCCTCATATACTGCTTCTATACCTTTCATATACCCCTCATATACTGCTTCTATACCTTTCATATACCCCTCATATACTGCTTCTATACCTTTCATATACCCCTCATATACTGCTTCTATACCCTTCATATACCCTCATATACTGCTTCTATACCTTTCATATACCCCTCATATACTGCTTCTATACCCTTCATATACCCCTCATATACTGCTTCTATACCTTTCATATACCCCTCATATACTGCTTCTATACCCTTCATATACCCCTCATATACTGCTTCTATACCTTTCATATACCCCTCATATACTGCTTCTATACCCTTCACATACCCCTCATATACTGCTTCTATACCCTTCATATACCCCTCATATACTGCTTCTATACCTTTCATATACCCCTCATATACTGCTTCTATACCACATTATACCCCTCATATACTGCTTCTAAACCACAATAATACTCCTGATATACTGCTTCTATACCACATTATACTCCTCATATACTGCTTCTATACCACATTATACCCCTCATATACAGCTTCTATTCCACATTATACCCCTCATATACTGCTTCTATACCACATTATACTCCTCATATACTGCTTCTATACCACATTATACCCCTCATATACTGCTTCTATACCACATTATACTCCTCATATACTGCTTCTATACCACATTATACTCCTCATATACTGATTCTATACCACATTATACTCCTCATATACTGCTTCTATACCACATTATACCCTTCATATACTGATTCTATACCACATTATATTCCTCATATACTGATTCTATACCACATTATACTCCTCATATACTGCTTCTATACCACATTATACTCCTCATACTCCCTAGCCCAAAATCTCTTTACCATTTACATTCCCACTCCCTTTCTTTTTCTATCTTTCTCTATCTTTCTCTCTTTCTTTCTCACAAACACACACATACAGACATGCTGAAAACAGTCCCGTCTCCCTCCCCACCCCCAGACCACCTGTGTGAGGGGATTCAGTTGGCCAGAGTGCGTGCTTGCTCGCCTATCTGGTAACTTAGCAACATCCGCTCTGTTTGCTTAGTGTACGTGCAGAAATGGGCTTCTCAGAGAGCACACTCACTCTAGAGACTAGAAATAGTGTGTGTGTGTGTGTGTGTGTGTGTGTGTGTGTGTGTGTGTGTGTGTGTGTGTGTGACACAAATGGGCTCTCTGTGCTACATACACATGGAGGAAGAAAAGGAACTACACACACACAGACCCCAAACAAGTAAAACACAATTACCCAATTACCTCTGAGACAGCCAGCCGACCTTGAGAATGAGAGAACGGGAGAGGAAGAGGCAGAGTGAAGCAGAAGAGATAGGGAATAGAGAAACTCATAGTGATACAGATTGAGTGTGCTATACGGAGAGATGATATAGAGGAAGGTACTGGAGAGAGGTTTAGAATGATAGACAGAGAGAGAGACAGAGAGAGATGATATAGAGGAAGGTACTGGAGAGAGGTTTAGAATGATAGACAGAGAGAGAGACAGAGAGAGATGATATAGAGGAAGGTACTGGAGAGAGGTTTAGAATGATAGACAGAGAGAGAGACAGAGAGAGATGATATAGAGGAAGGTACTGGAGAGAGGTTTAGAATGATAGACAGAGAGAGAGAGATTGTGTGTGTGTACTCCTCCCTCCACCTGGTCCCACTCATCTGGAGGCCGTTAATCCTTCCAAACACACGCCATACGCCCAACGCCTCAGTACTGGCACTCAGCCCAGCTCTCACTTGCTCTGTGTGTGTGTGTGTGTGTGTGTGTGTGTGTGTGTGTGTGTGTGTGTGTGTGTGTGTGTGTGTGTGTGTGTGTGTGTGTGTGTGTGTGTGTGTGTGTGTGTGTGTGTGTGTGTGTGTGTGTGTGTGTGTGTGTGTGTGTGTGTGTGTGTGTGTGTGTGTGTGTGTGTGTGTGTGTGTGTGTGTGTGTGTGTGTGTGCTTGGTCTGTGTGTGTGCTCCCAGTATTCACTATGTCTAAATGCCTTCCTGTGTGTGTGTGTGCCGATCTCTGTGTGTGTGTTTCCGGATCTATGTGAGAGACAGAGACAGAGAGAGAGTGTATGTGCGGTTCATTTTTAGCAGATTCCTGTAGCCTTTGCATGAACCAAGCCAGCTATCTCTTTCTCTCTCTCTGTCTCTCTCTTGCTCTCTGTCTCTCTCTCGCTCTGTCTCTCTCTCCGTCTCTCTCTCTGTCTCTCTCGCCTAACGTACTGTTTCTCCCTTTCTTCTCCCTGTAGATTATTTTGCTGACCTGCAGGGCCGCTCTAATGATGACCCAGAAATCTATTGGGAATTCTATGGCAGCACTGTGTGTGGTGAGTTCAGTGCTGTGCCTATTTGTGTGTGTGTGTGTTTTGAGTGTGTAATATAACTCTGTACATACTGTGTATCTCTCTCAGTCCTTAGTGGTGTGTGTGTGTTAATCTAACTAACTGTGTACCTCTCAATTCTTAGCAATGTGTTTGTGTGTTAATCTAACTGTGTATCTCTCAGTCCTTAGTGGTGTGTTTGTGTTTTAATCTAACTAACTGTGTATCTCTCAGTCCTTAGTGGTGTGTGTGTGTGTTAATCTAACTGTGTATCTCTCAGTCCTCAGTCCTCAGTGCTGTGTTTGTGTTTTAATCTAACTAACTGTGTATCTCTCAGTCCTTAGTGGTGTGTGTGTGTTAATCTAACTGTGTATCTCTCAGTCCTCAGTTGTGTGTTTGTGTCTTAATCTAACTGTGTATCTCTCTCTCTGTGTCTCAGAGTCGTTAGAGGAGGGCAGTGTGTGTGACGTACTGGCGGACCCCCCAGGGCCGGAGGAAAAGGACAGGAGGGAGCTCTTTGAGTTTGAGTTCTCTGACAGACCCCTCCTCCCCTGCTACAACATCCAGGTGTCCCTGTCGCAGGGGTGAGTACACACACAGATCAATCTGATTGGATAGGAGTGGAAGAGGGAAAGAGGAATACAGAGTGGTACAGAATAAGAGAGAGAGAGAGTTTGATGAAAGTGACAGATAAACCAAGGTCATTTATTCAACTCTTGTGTGTGAATCCCTGTGGGGTCGTATCTAACCCTCTCTCTCCTGCTCCCTTCTCCTCCTCAGGCCCAGGAACTGGCTTCTCCTCTCAGATGTTCTCCGGCGGCTGCGAATGTCTGCCCGTTCCTTCCGCTCCTCCTTCCCCCACATGGAGGTGGTGACGATGGCCGAGGCAGAGTTTTACCGCCAGGCATCTCTCTCCCAGCTCTTCTCTTGCCCAGACGAGCTGGAGGGCTTCCAGCCTGACAGCAAGGAGCTGCTGGACTTGGTGGAGGGGAGTGCTGAACTGGCTGCTCTGCTGGGTTCCACCCTGGAGTGCCTCGACGACCGCTGGGACGAACCCTCGGAGACTAACGCTAATGTTGACGCAAAGGCTAATGTCAATGGGAACATTAGGGCTATGGCTAATGCTAACAGTAATGTTAACGCTAATGTCAATGGGAACATTAGGGCTATGGCTAAAGGTAACAGTAACGTTAGCGCTAATGTCAATGGGAATATTAGGGCTAAGGCTAAAGGTAACAGTAACGTTAACGCTAAGACTAATGGTAGCACTCATGTTAAAGCAAAGGCTAACGCTAACAGAAGGTCGTGACCTGAACTTTGACCCTGAATTGTGAATCCCTGCTCTACAGTGGGGGGTTAAAATGGGTGAATGAATAAGACCCCTGAGATCTGAGATTGAACTCCTGCTCTGTACCTGTGTGCTAGACAGAGGACAGACAGAGCAGCAGAGACTGAACATATATTTCCATCAAGCGAAGATGGAGAGGCGACTGTAACTTAACAATGGTCTTATTTTTTATAAATGTATTAATATATGTATAAATATATAAATATATCTGGAAATGTTTTCTCAATTTCTATCCTGCAAAGTGTGGTTGTGTTGTCATGAATGAAAGGTTGTGTACAGAGGCGTCATGCCCATGTCATAGAGGCATGTTCCCCCTCAGATTTGTCCTGTTATGAAAAAATAAATCCAAATTGCAATATTTTTTTGTTGTTGTAATACTAGCCACTTGGCTGTTTTATGAAGTTGGCTTTAGCTAGCCCAAATAGGTTCCCAATCTGCCAACCTCAATACTCACTAACAAGAAGCCATTTCAGGCTATCAATGAAGTTAGAGTAGCTAGTGTGTCTAACTATCTTAGCTAGCATGCCTGCTGGCACAGTTGGTAGACTTTAGAAAAGCAAGCAATAACTAAATGTACTGAATAAGACTCACATTCCTTTCAATCTTTTAACAAGATTAAATCAAAGATGCAGAGAAGCATATTTAGTTTCTTTAAAAAAAGAACCGCCAGTCAGGAGGATATGCCGAAAATAAATACTTTTTTTGTTTTGTTTTTACATAGAGTTAAGCATAATGATTATGTCTCTAGATTTCATAAAAAAAGCTGTTTCAGTTTGGAATATGCTACATTCTCCAACTTCAGGATAGGGGGCCTAACCCACCTCCAAACCAACCCCCAACCAATCCTCACTCACTTTGTGCCCCCTCAGATTTTTGGGGTGCATGACGCCCCTGTTTGTGTGTGTACAGTGTGTGTGTTAAACAGTACATTATGTGTGTGTCAGTTTATACGGCAGTGTGTGTACAGTCTGAGCACTGAGGCTGCGCTTTTGAATGTGACATTTTGTGTTGATAGGAAGCACACATTGACGATCTCTTCTAATATTCTTTTGGTCTGCTCAGACAGACTTTAGCGCCCTCTTCACCCTCAGGGGCTGTTTTGTACCTGTGTTCAATCTGCTTCTCATTTAGTCTCTAAGTTCACTTGCTAAACTGCAGAGAAATGTGTTTTTGTATAATAGGAATGTTTTAAAGATGATGAGAAGATATTCGCCCTTCAGCACAGAGCTTGTACATAACAGGGTGGCTATTGCAGTACAGTATCAGTTTTACTGTTTGGTGGGTCTTTTTTTTTGTTTTAACTTTGCAATTAAAATATCTCATTTGTATTTATATTTTACAAAAAAAATGCTTTAAAATAAATCTTAAAAACTGCAAGATAAAGTTAATCTGAGTGTTTTGCTTCTCATTGTGTGATTATTAGTGAAGGGCTTACATGGACCCATCTAAGCTTTGGACATAATGCATATATGTCCCCGGCTTTTCTAGACCAAATCTGTCTAGTCTTGACCTACAAAGACCTCCAGACAGTTAGTGCAAAAGTTGGGCTGATTCAAAATTTCACCTGCACACATACTTGCATACTTGTTTAATGTAGCTAGACCGATCTGAGCCACATCATGAATGCTCAAAGATAAGGGGGTGGAGGGGAGATGCAGTAGCCTACTCAAGAACAAGACAAGACTCCCTCAAGCCAAATGAAGCCAACAGCCTGGATAAACACACAGATTTAATAGATACTGTTTTGTGGAGGTGACATGTTTGCAAAGAAAGTAAATGATTGGTGTCACACTTTTGCCCCAACTCCAGCTAACACACCTGACTCCAATAATAACTAATCATAATCTTTATTCTAGAACACAATTAGTTTCATCAGCTGTGTTTTCTAGAGATGGCGGAAAAAGTGACACTACTCTGGCCCCTGAGGGCTGGAGTTGCCAGTCGCTGGCCTATATGGACCCTGGCTGGTTAATTTATGTTCATATACCCCCACTCAGTGGATGTACTTGATATTACAGGTAAAGAGAAAATGAACACTAATGTTTTGTACTATCGCAATGGTCAACCAACCACTGATTGATCTCCAAGGGATTGATAGTCGATCACCAAACATTTCTGTAAAAAAAAAAAACGATAAATCTTTGTGTTCCTATTTGTTTTATTCGTTTCGCGCTGTTGGTGGTATGCGCACTTAATTCAGCGGCCCTAGCGCCGGGGAGGCAAAGCGTTCCCATTTTGAACCCTTTCATGTGTCTTAAGGTAACTCCGCCTATCCCGCAGACACAGAGAGTAAACGAAGTGCCCACCGCTGGCCAATCAGATAGCCCAGATCACCGTGAACGCACAATTTCTTTGAGCCAGTGACTGTAAAAATAAACCTGAAACGCACAGCAACGTTGATACTGTGAGATTTCAAAAGTTCGAAAAACATTACTAGAGAGAGATTTAAGAATAGGCTACAGAAAATAGCTGCTGTTTTAATTCTCGGTTTGCATTTTGACTCACAAGGTGATCTAGACTCAGAAAAGGTTGGTGACCACTGTACTACAGTATAACGAATTAGCCCATACTTGTGGTATTGATTTTCATTACCTGAAAATGTAAAAGGACGGAGACAATGAACTCCATATTTCAATAGCCATACAATGAAAATGATTGCAGAAATCAATAAATGTAATTTCTGCAGATTACCTCATACCCATCATGCATTGCTACCATTTTCGTGACAAGCCAGTCAGCTGATTTACGGTAGAGCGAGGAGAAACATGTCGCTGGAAAATCGCCGAAGGATGGAGGATTTATTCACCGTAGCGCTTTTCTTCTGCTCGGCTTTTACGTCAGGTATAAGAGATGGACATCTTCTGATTATTTACCTACTGACCTAGATGTTTTTCTGGAAATGATCTCATGCAGATAACGTCGTTACTAGTAGCGAGTTCTCTGCTTGAAATGGATAGCTAGCTAACTACAGGAAATAGCTAGCTAGTTACTGCTGCAGAAATGATAATCCGACTTGAAAAACACTTCCAACCCTGTTGATAGAAAGATAGTAAGCAACCATTTGTGGAAAGCCATGTTCCCCCTTTTAATATGGTGGAATAATGAATAGATGGTGCTTGTTGGGCCTAATTGCCATAGGATGCTAGCTAGCTAACGTCAACTTGACAACCAGCAACCCGCACCAGCTGGACGACATAATCGCCAGCTAACGTGAGCCATTTCCCGCAGTTTGACCCCTTTTGTCGTTATGAACAACAATATCTAGCCATCCATCGGTTCATTTTTAGCTGTCTTACTAACCAGACTCACGGGGGAGCAGCTAGCCATGTCAGTATCATGTGACAGACGGCATACCAACATCTGATTCACATAACTTCCTCAAACATTATTCTGCTTTCCCAGTCACAAGACTGGCTAACTAGCTACTGTTGCCTGGCTCTGCCATCCATGAAACAGTGTAATTCGCTAATTAACAGTCAAGTGGGACCAAATAGCAACACTATACTGTCAGAACTGACCTACATTAACCTCCATAGTCTTATGATATGACTAGGAATGTGGCCCTGGTGTCCCCTCCACACACAGTATGGAATGGCCTTTGCTGTTTAGACGTTATTGGAAGTTGTTTATAGATGAATTCCTTCTGTTTTCCCTCAGGTGTTCAGGGGGACAGCCTCACCATATTGCAGGCCCCTGAGTATGTGTCCTTCCAAAAGGGAGACTGGCCGATATCAGGGGAGAAGATTCCTGATATGGTTGCTCTGACTATGGGCTTCTCCGTCCAGGAGGTACACACACACGGATCCAATGTTTGTGCGAATGTGCAAGCCAATTTTGTTGTATATTATATACTCAAATCTTGTGTATTGTGTTTGTATGTGTAGGATCTCTCCTGGCCAGGCCTCCGGGCAGGTCCCTTGTTCCAGCGTCCCAGGGCCAACGTGCTGGTGGTGGTGAGGGGGGTGGACAGCCTGGCCCTGCCCCAGAGTGTGGCCTCCTACCCCCTGGAGAATGTGAGTGTGGCCAGAGTTCCAATCAGTAAGGTGGTGGTTTGGGAGCAGCAAAGTTGTGCGAGATTCCTTTTAATCAGATTCTTCAATCAAATTTATTTATAAAGCTCTTACATCAGCTGATGTCACAGAGTGCTGTATAGAAACCCAGCCTAAACCCCCAAACAGCAAGCAATGCAGGTGTAAAAGCACGATGGTTAGGAAAAACTCCCTAGAAAGGCCAGAACCTAGGAAGAAACCTAGAGAGGAACCAGGCTGTGAGGGGTGGCCAGTCCTCTTCTGGCTGTGTCGGGGACAGATTATAACAGAACATGGCCAAGATTTAAAACTTACCATCCTGAGACAAGGCTGAGTATAGCCCACAAAGATCTCCGCCATGTTTCAACCCAAGGGGCGCCAACCCGGACAGAAGATCACGTCAGTGACTCAACCCACTCAAGCGACACACCCCTCCAGGGACGACATGGAAGAGCACCAGTAGGCCAGTGACTCAGCCCCTGTAATAGGGTTAGAGGCAGAGAATCCCAGTGGAGGGGAACCGGCCAGTCAGAGACAGCAAGGGTGGTTCGTTGCTCCAGTGCCTTTCCGTTCACACTCCTGGGCCAGACTACACTCAATCATAGGACCTACTGAAGAGATGAGTCTTCAATAAAGACTTAAAGGTTGAGACCGAGTCTGCGTCTCTCACATGGATAGGCAGACGATTCCATAAAAATTGAGCTCTATAGGAGAAAGCCCTGCCTCCAGCTGTTTGCATAGAAATTCTAGGGACTGTAAGGAGGCCTGCGTCTTGTGACCGTAGCGTACGTGTAGGTATGTACGGCAGGACCAAATCGGAAAGATGGGTAGGAGCAAGCCCATGTAATGCTTTGTAGGTTAGCAGTAAACCTTGAAATCAGCCCTTGCCTTAACAGGAAGCCAGTGTAGAGAGTCTAGCACTGGCGTAATATCATCAAATTCTTTGGTTCTAGTCTAGATTCTAGCAGCCGTGTTTAGCACCAACTGTTTATTTCGTTTATTTAGTGCTTTATCCGCGTAGCCGGAAAGTAGAGCATTGCAATAGTCTAACCTAGAAGTGACAAGCGTGAATACATTTTTCTACATTTTTGGACAGAAAGTTTCAGATTTTTGCAATGTTACGTAGATAGAAAAAAGCTGTCCTTGAAACAGTCTTGATATGTTAGTCAAAAGAGAGATCAGGGCCCAGAGTAACGCAGAGGTCTTTCACAGTTTTATTTGAGACGACTGTACAACCATCAAGATTAATTGTCAGATTCAACAGAATATCTCTTTGTTTCTTGGGACCTAGAACAAGCATCTCTGTTTTGTCTGAGTTTAAAAGTAGGACATTTACCTCCATCCACTTCCTTATGTCTGAAACACAGGCTTCCAGGGAGGGCAATTTTGGGGCTTTACCATGTTTTATCTAAATGTACAGCTGTGTGTCATCCGCATAGCAGTGAAAGTTAACATTATGTTTCCGAAATACATCACCAAGAGGTAAAATATATAGTGGAAACAATAGTGCTCCCAAAACAGAGCCTTGAGGAACACCGAAGTTTACAGTTGATTTGTCAGGGGACAAACCATCCACAGAGACAAACTGATATCTTTCCGACAGATAAGCTCTAAACCAGCCCAGAACTTGTCCGTGTAGACCAATTTGGGTTTCCAATCTCTCCAAAAGAATTTGGTGATCGATGGTATCAAAAGCAGCACTAAGGTCTAGGAGCACGAGGACAGATGCAGAGCCTCGGTCTGACGCCATTAAAAGGTCATTTACCACCTTCACAAGTGCAGTCTCAGTGCTATGATGGGGTCTAAAACCAGACTGGAGCGTATCGTATACATTGTTTGTCTTCAGGAAGGAAGTGAGTTGCTGTGCAACAGCTTTTTTTTTTTTTTTGAGAGGAATGGAAGATTCAATATAGGCCGGTTTTTAGTTTTTGATATTTTCTGGGTCAAGGTTTGGCTTATTCAAGAGAGGCTTTATTACTGCCACTTTTAGTGAGTTTGGTACACACCCGGTGGATAGAGAGCTGTTTATTATGTTCAAAATAGGAGGGCCAAGCACAGGAAGCAGCTCTTTCAGTAGTTTAGTTGGAATAGGGTCCAGTATGCAGCTTGAAGGTTTAGAGGCCATGATTATTTTCATCAATGTGTCGAGATATGGTACTAAAAAAAAACTTGAGTGTCTCCCTTGATCCTAGGTCCTGGCAAAGTTGTGCAGACTCAGGACAACTGAGCTTTGGAGGAATACGCAGATTTAAAGAGGAGTCTGTAATTTGCTTTCTAATGATCATGATCTTTTCCTCAAAGAAGTTCATGAATTTATCACTGCTGAAGTGAAAGACATCCTCTTGGGGAATGCTGCTTTTTAGTTAGCTTTGCGACAGTATCAAAAATAAATATTTTCCTCAATTAAGTTGGAAAAATAGGATGATCGAGCAGCAGTGAGGGCTCTTCGATACTGCACGGTACTCTCTTTCCAAGCTAGTCGGAAGACTTCCAGTTTGGTGTAACGCCATTTCCGTTCCAATTTTCTGGAAGCTTGCTTCAGAGCGCAGGTATTTTCTGTATACCATGGAGCTAGTTTCTTATGGCAAATGTTTTTTGTTTTTAGGGGTGCGACTCTTCACAGAAGCTCTATTATTAATAACTTATCCCTTGTTCCCTCTCCTCCAGCCGGTGCCCTTCACCCTGGACAGTGTGGCTGAGATGGTTCACACTCTCTTTGCTGAGGACACTCCTGTGGTGCTCCAGCTGGCCCCTAGCGAGGAGGTACTGTACACCAGCACATTATTGGATGAGCACCTGAGTGTGTGTCGCTGTGTTTTATTATACAGAGGGTTGGTATGTGCAGGTCGTGGTAATGTTATCCTGTGTATGTGTGTCTACAGAGGCTGTACATGCTGGGAAAGGCCAACGCTGTGTTTGAGGACCTGCCTGTGACCCTGCAGCAGATCCGTGCTCGTCTCTCCCAGGATGGCTCTGTGCTCGCCTCCCTGCCACTCAACTCCCTCAGCCGCAATGCTGAGGTACATGCATTAGTCTTGTCACGATACTAACGATACCAGGCCAAGTATCACGATACTGACTTGTATTGCAATACAACAGGGTAAAAAATTCATTGGCCTAGCGTCCTGTTTGCCCTGTCCCCAACACGTATTTCCGTTTTCTAAACCTTAATGCGCATGTGCAAAACAAACTCACTGATATTAACACTTCTACTCAATACACATATTGAATTTAACTTCACACTGTTCACTGTATAATAGAATACTGCATAGAATGGCTGATTTGCTCATAGTTGAAAGGCCTACCTGTGATTTGGCTGGAGGAATGGGAGGAAGGAATATACATACCTAATGATCTGCTTTCATTGTAGCAGTAAGGGGCAAACACTGCATGAAACCTTCTTTACTCTTCAGTTAACATACGTACAGACACACACTACCTCCCTCACACACTCTCCGTCTCTCTCATAAACACACACTCTCTCTCCCACAAACATACACACTGCTTGCAACTTTAAAAAAAACATTAGGCACCAAACAGAATGTAAGGAGTACCAGAAAGAACTATGTGTGATAGTTTAGGCTTCCATTAGGCCATATGCATCCTACCTTTGAAGCACATCATGAGTAGCAGACACTTTTCCTTTCTTCCTGTGCCAAGACCTAGGCCTAGACCTAGTGTCCTGTTACCAGGTTGTTGTTACTAGGTAACATGACTGAACAACGTTGTTTGTTATCAAAACATTAGCGCCCTGGGATTAGTTTTAAACGGCCTGCGAAATGGTTTGTGAAATTATATAAAATGCGCACCAAATCGCGTGGGAAGAAAAAAAGGTAGCTCTGTTAATGAGTCATATTTTTGTCCCCGTTTGAGCAAAGACGAGCCGTTTTTCTAAGCTGTAAAGCTGCAAGCATGACTGTCACATGTTTTTCCTCTCTGGCACTGCTGTGTGACAACAAACTTGTAAAGCCTATGACTGGCCTGTGCTGTTGGTTATACCAGGGATGAAATTATATACAGTGTATCAACTTTGCTCCAATGTATCAAATGTAACAGAAGACTTATCAGGGTCTGCATCCCCCCTCACGGCTATATTAAAATGTTAAAACTGATGGAGGAATAATGTGCGGGAAGAGCGGACTGAGAGAAGCAGGTGAATGATACAGGTGAGTCCTGGTGGTTGCAGGTGGCTCAGTTGGTAGAGCATGGCGCTTGCTACTCCAGTGTTGCAAGCGCCACTGGAGCGACTAAGTCGCTCTGGATAAGAGCAACTGCTAAATGACTAAAATGTAAAGGATGGCTGATGGGGGATACGGCTGGCAGATCACTGCTGCCACGTGATGGGCCCATAAAAGTTAAGTGGACATTATTGGACCGGCGCATACAAGAGACTAGTTGCTGTTGCTTAATTGTTTAAAAACAATTTATAGACTGACAATTTGTAGACTGACAATTTATAGACTTACATACACGTTTTATAACTGCCCCAGCGGGTTCCTTAGATCGGTATCATTTGAAACGTTACTACTGCATTCTAAAATGTTGGTATCATAAGTATCATGGCGCTTTGATACCGTGCTACCGGTATACCATGCAACACTAACATGCATAAATAGTGCTGGTTCTGTCTGCGTCCCTCTGTAAAAGTGAACAAGAACGGTAAGGGTTGACCACTTCAAATGTTGACCTCTGACTTTCCTCTCTCCCTATAGGCTGATCTGCTCTTCCTGTCTGAGGTCCAGGTTCTACATGACATCACTGCCCTGGTAAGGCTCTGAGTATATACTTTTTTGGACACAGGGGCATTGGATCATTTAAATCTGAGCACAGCAGTGCCCTCCCCAGAGCCTCACAGCATGTTCTGCTTCTTCATTAGCGGCTAATGTTGGTCGTCTATCCCCCTCACACTCTTGTAGCTGCAGCGACACAGGCACCTGGCCAAGGACCACTCCCCCTGACCTGTACTCCCTGGAGCTGTCTGGCCTGGAGGAGCTGGGCCGTCGCTACGGACAGGACTCCCCTCAGTACCAAGACGCCACTGCCATTCTGGCCAATGTCCTACAGAAGGTAAGCACAAGGGGGAATGCCCATACTCTGTATTCATAAAATGTCTTAGTGGTGTGACTTACTCCTAAATGGCCATGTACAGAAGGCAATGGTTTATGGTTATAAAAGCCATTTGTGTACACTGAACAAAAATATAAACGCAATATGTAAAGTGTTGGTCCCATGTTTCATGAGCTGAAATAAAAGAGCCCTGAAATGTTGCATCCCTGTTAGTGTGCATTTCTCCTTTGCCAAGATAATCCAAAAATGTGCAGTTTTCTCTCAACTACACAATGCCACAGATTGGCATGCTGACTGCAGGAATGTCCCCCCAGAGCTGTTGCCAGAGACTTGAATGTTCATTTCTCTACCATAAGCCACCTCCAAATTCGTTTTAGAGAATTTGGTTGTACGTCCAAACGGCCTCACAACCACAGACCATGTGTAACCACGCCAGCCCAGGACTTCCACATCCAGCTTCTTCACCTGCGGGATCGTCTGAGACCATCCACCCAGACAGCTGATGAAACAGTGGGTTTACACAATTGAAGAATTTCAGCACAAACTGTCAGAAACTGTCTCAGGGAAGCTCATCTGCGTGCTCGTCGTCCTCACCATGGGTCTTGACCTGACTGCAGTTCGGTGTCGTAACCCACTTCAGTCGGCAAATGCACCCCTTCGATGTCCACTGGCACGCTGGAGAAGTGTGATCTTCACGGTTGAATCCCTGTATACGGCAGCATGTTCCAGTTCCCTCCAATATCCTGCAATTTCAAACGGCCATTGAAGAGGAGTGGGATAACTATCCACAATCAACAGCCTGATCAACTCTATGTGAAGGAGATGTGTCAAGCTGCATGAGGCAAATGGTGGTCACACCTAGGGCTGTTGCGGTGACCGTATTACCGCCACACCGGCGGTCACCAGTCATGAAGGCAGTCAAATTCCATGTGAATGATGCTGCTGATGGTCATTAGTAGCCTACCAAACTTGCTAACTGCCTGGTACTCAGCACTCGATTGTCCCTCTAATCACTCTATCAATGCAAATGTAATCAAAAATCTAATCAAACATTTAATGAAAGCCCATGAGCTCATGCTGCGCAACATTTCTATAGGCTATGCAGTTGTGTGAGAACCGAGTGATGTCCTCTTTTAAAGAGGAGGATCCCATCGGCTTTCTTTAGGCTAGGCCTACTATATTTCTCAACTTTCCTCATATTAAGCGCATTGCTTCTCTTTACAACAGGAGTATAGCCTACCTGGCTGGCATGAAAATGACCATGGGAAAATCATCCTCCATTCGCTATTTAAGTGCATAGATTACGTGTATTTTTTCCCGCTGCCCCTGTTTTGAGACGTGCATGATAATGGTCCAGTCTAAATCAAAACAAATTTCACATATTATTTAGTATATGTAAAGACAAGATTAAATCAAGAATAGGCTAAAATTGTCACCAATCAGACTATCACTTGTGAATGCTATATTATCACTTGTGAATGATGCCCAGCATAAGAAACAATGCCTTTTTTGTGACTTTTTTTGAATCATAGTTGCACACCTCATGTAGCCTAGCCCATAGGCCTATATGTTTTGATAAGGTTAGTGTCACAACTTAAGTGGCCAAATAACCTAAAATGAAGCACATTAATCCGCTTTACAAGGGGTGTCGAACCTAACTGGCGTATATAAGCAGCGTGCGAGTTTCAAGTTTGGGGAAGATCATTTTCACCATTAAAAATGCACCTTTTATAATAACTTTTTTTGATGCTGGTGGTTGTATTAATTTAGGATCTATTGTATCCCCAACTGTCCCAGACTATGTTTGGAATATTTGTTTCTCCCACAGAATAGAATAGGTCAACTTTTGTACTATGGGTGATAGTAGATTGACATAGGCTAGTGCTTTTGCTGTTCGTTAGGCCTACTCATCTTGGCCGACTCAGCCAAGGGCACAATGGCCACTGGCCGCAAGGCATATTTTTTGGGGGTACATTAAGGCCACACAAAGGGGATGCCGGAGTGAAATTCGAGGCATTATCAAGTGCTTGTCAAATTGTGAATGAGAGACTGATGAAGTGTGTACACCCTGCACAAAAAACAAAGCAGAGCTCATGCCTTTCAAGCGACTTTTTTCAAATCATCAGTAGTCGCATCATGCAGCCTTACAATGTATTAAAAATCAAAACATATAGCCCAACGTTTGTAGAACAACTAAAGTTACATTAATAACTTTAAATTATGCATATAATAGTACCTATTTATTTGTTAACCATTCAACACAGAATAGCTGTAAATCTTTTGGAGAAAATATATTTTCTATTTTATTCAGCTTTGTTCAATTGTATTCTTCATACTATTAAAATAATATCAAATAATGCCACGGAATTCTAAGCAGATCTTATCTGCTAACTGAACTAGTGTAGCCAACAGCCATTTGGCATAGCCAGATCAAGACCTAACATAAGGACAATGTTAGGCTGTTCTTCTGAAATACTGACTACATTTTCTTTTAATGTTTCTTTAGACCTGTCTAAAATAAATAATGGATTTATTGTGAAGTTGTAGGCTATATTACATGGGTTAATTAGACTTTTTCAAATGTAATGTTCCAAAGGTCTGCATCAGTGGCTTGTAGGAAGCCAGGAGATGCTAAATGTGTTTGTTAATTAACGGTCAATTACAGTGAGACTGACAGTTATTTGCTTGACATTCACCGGCTGACAAACTTTTGTGACCGCCACAGCCCTAGTCACACCTGATACTGACTGGTGTTCTGATCCACGACCCTACTTAATTTTTTTCAATGGCTTCTTTTTTTTTTAAATCCATAGATTAGGGCGTAATTCATTCATTTCAATTGACTGATTTCATTATATGCATGGTGTGTTTATATTTTTGTTCAGTGTGGATTACCATAAAAACATTCTCTCTATATGTTTATAGACCAACTGTAGTGTTTTTCCACTATTTCTTTGTTCTACGTCTCTCTCGACTTCTTGTGCTTTAGTTTGGTGAGGACTTGTTTGGTCTCTATGGTGACAGCGCAGTGGTGGAGGTTGTCACGGTGAAGAACTTTGAGGCGCCACTTACCAGGAAATCTCGCTCAATCCTGGAGTCCAAACAAATTGTGAGTGCATTTCATATTTTTTATGCTGTTACACAGATCATAAGCCTGTTTTATATTTCATTCTTCATAATTCATAGATATGGTTTCAAGGGATGCAAATCTTCTCTACACCCCTCTCACCCCCTGCAGAGTAACCCTGGCAGTCCCTATAACTTGGCCTATAAGTATAACTTTGAGTATGCTGTGATCTTCAACATCGTGCTGTGGCTGATGATCATCCTTGCCCTGGCTGTTGTTGTCATCTCATACAACCTGTGGAACATGGACCCAGGATATGACAGCATCATCTACAGGATGACCAATCAGAAGATCAGGTTGGACTAAGGTCTGCCCAGCAACACTCGAGCCCTCCTATTAGCCCTCTCCTAGTGAATCTTTGTTTTTCTTGTTTTGTGTGAAAAATAAAGATGTGGAGCTGAAGGTGTAGGCCTAATTCTAAATGGGTTGGATATGTTTAAGCAATATGGTGAAAATATATCCTCTTAGCGTAGTATAGGCCATGGTTGCACTAATTACAAACCAGATAGCATATACCTATTCAACCTCTCAGCTATAGACAAGCTTATAGTGGTTGGTTATGGACTTAGGAGTAGACATCAGAGTAGCAGTTGTTCAGGGGGAGGTAAAAGTCCTATCTAATATGTATGACATGTATAAGAGATGCACTTAATTAGTTAGCACCTTTGAGAAATTGCACAGAGGGTAACTATACAGTAGTTGTGTAGTTTAATGCTGAGTTGTATCACTAGAGCGGTCTCTGAGGCCTAGTCCTGTACCTTCAACCCCACACTTCACATTGCTTATGAGTGTCCACTTTAGTAATCATCCTACATCCCTGGTGATTTCAAATGTCCTATTTTATTGTGAAAAGATTATTATTCTAATGCCCTGAAAGACTGAGAATTCTGGTGTGTGTGATGTAAATGTTTGTCTTGCTATTTGAAACTGTTTTAAGTTAAAGTGAAATCTAGGTGTATATATTGAAGTTAGAAATACAAATATCCTGAAGGAAACTGCTGTATTGGTATTGTGAGAAGGTCTGTGTAACATTCACTGGCAGGTTGCAAAGGCGCCTTGCATGCATTTTGCGGTTGTGTGACTTCGACATTTGAATACTCAATAAATGAATTACTATCTAATGTTTGTACTTTACTTCATCAGTAAATTAAATTTCACACATTTATTAAACCACCATAGTCTAGAAACCGTTGATACATTAGCACAAATGACCTTGGACAAACTGTCCCATAGTTTGTTTTATAATATTTGTCCGACACTGAGTTTCTAATAAACAAACTTGTTCTTACTCAATGACATGTTTACCATGACCAAAAATACTCTTCAGTTGACTTATCCAATAAATGAGACCACGAGACAAATGTACTCATTGAGTTATATGGAAGTAGCCAACCAGTGAAGCCACATAGCGACGCTCCACCTCTAAAATAAATCCGCAATATGTAACGGGCTTGGCGTGCTTTTGTAACTGTTTTGGTAACAGCAGATCCACTGTACTACAAAAAACACATTATTCATGTAAATCTAATGGTATTGAACATGTTGGTCATTCCATTCACGCCATTCCAGCCGTTATTATGAGCCGTCCTCCCCTCAGCAGCCTCCTGTGGATATATAGTAATGGTACATAGGCTATACATCCATGCCAATGATAGTATCTCTTATAGTATTTTATTTCAAGAATGTTTTGCTTGAAAAAACAAGCAAAACTGTTTTTTTGCTTGTTTCATTTGGTCAAGTAATTTGGTGGAAAGCCTTGCAGTGCTTATCTCTCTCTCAGCCAGAATCTGGACAGTGAGGAGTGTACATTTTCATTGGCAGATCAATTAAGTTCAGTGCAGTTATCCAAACACATTCATCAATGACAAATAACAAATATAGTTTTAAAAGACAAATTTCATAAATACATGTAGTCATTTCATAGCCTGTGTATCATTGTGGTACCCAAAAATGCCAGAGTTAAGAACCGTGTATGGTTCAGCAGGTTCTTCTCTTATCCCTGGTTGGACAACATTAGGTTCCATAGGTTTGACAAAACTTGTCTATAATAATTATTACCCTAAGGCTTCTCCATGTGGCTTTAAAAGACTGCTGTAGTATTTACCTACAGTATGTGTCAATAATGATGGTAATTTCCACAATTAGATTTTTTAACTCTTGTTTATATCTTGTTTGATAACCAGCTATTTATGGCTGAGACTCATCCAGCATTATCAGTCAGCATGATTAGACAGGCTAATCGTGTCATTTGGTAACTGAATGAATCCTTGCACTGGTCTGCTAAAACATGTCTGGCCTTTGCAAAACCTTTACAAAGAACTGGTGTGTGTGTGTTTGTGTGTTTGTCTGTGTCTGTGTATGTTGAGTCCTGTGTTTTCTACTTCCCTTTATTTCCTGTCTCCAGCTTTAATAAGAAGGAGCAGTTGACATCTGATCTGATCTGACATCTGTTCTGATCTACCGGCAGCCGTAATAACCCCTGAACCTGATGATGATGTTATCGCTAATGGCAGCCCGGTGCCGTCGTCAGAGACAGCCATGCGGATGTGTGGATCCTGAGGTTAAAGGTTTCACTGAATAACAGGCTGGGACCAATCAATGATCATTAAACATTTATTGAAAAAAGATAAATTCATAGAACTGTATATCTAGTCAGATTCACTTGAGGCCACATTTTAACATCTTTATAGCCCTACACACTTTCAATAGACTATTTGAGACTTACTTTACTGACTTTAGTCAAAGCATTCCCATATCACCATGACCATAACGATAACTGATTGTTAGACCAAACAGTATATGACATGATAAGTGATTCCATTTAATTTATGTTGTATGGGTATAGGAGTGAGGTTTCTGAACCCAAGTATCCTAACAGGATATTGTCATATTATTGATTATTCACTGATCTATGGAAGCTTTTCTTTAACATATGTATGTTGTCATGCCCTTGCTGTCCCAGTCTCTGTCCAGTGTGCCTATACTCAGTGGTCCAAATACTAAGCTGAGGTACTTGTTGTCACTCCAACTTTTACTCACATCAGTCACTATGTCAGTGTAAGGATTGTGTGAAAATGAAGTAATTGGCAACTGCTGGGCCTCCGACTGCAAGGCACTACAAAGGGTAGTGCGTACGGGCCAGTACATCACTGGGGCCAGGCTTTCTGCCATCCAGGACCTCTATACCAGGCCATGTCAGAGGAAGGCACAAAAAATTGCCAAAGACTCCAGCCACCCTAGTCATAAACTGTTTTCTCTGCTACCGCACGGCAAGTGGTACCGGAACATCAAGTCTTGGTCCAAAAGGCTTCTTAACAGCTTCTACCCCCAAGTCATAAGACTCCTGAACAGCTAATCAAATGGCTACCCAGACTATTTGCATTGTCCCCACCCCCCATTATTACGCTGCTGCTACTCTCTGTTTATTATCCATGCATAGTCACTTTACCTCTACCTACATGTACATATTACCTCAATTACCTCGACTAACCAGTGCCCCCACACATTGACTCTGTACCGATACCCCTTGTATATAGCCTCACTACTGTTATTTTATTGTTGCTCATTATTTATCTGTTATTTTTCTATTTTTCTTATTTTATTTTTTTATTTTTACTTCAGTTTATTTTAGTCAATACTTTCTTAACACTTTTTTTCTTAAAACTGTATTGTTGGTTAAGGGCTTGTAAAGTAAGCATTTCACTGTAAGGTCTACACCTGTTGTATTCAGCACATGTGACAAATAACATTTGATTTGAAATTATATACAGTGATCTCAGGTCAGTATAGTATTGGGTCCAGTGAGCCTAGTTTAACCTTTGACCCCAGATGACCCTTGTGGCTGCATCATGTGATGGCCTGCTCACCAACACCTCCACCCAGGGACTGAGCTGGCTTGATGCCCTTGCTGCAGCTTCAGATTCAGAGTGGCGCAGCGTCTAAGGCACTGCATCTCAGTGCAAGAGGTGTCACTACAGTCCCTGGTTTGAATCCAGGCTGTATCACATCCGTCCGTGAATGGGAGTCCCATAGGGCGGCGCACAATTGGCCCTGCGTTGTCCGGGTTTGGCCAGGGTAGGCCGTCATTGTAAATAATAATTTGTTCTTAACTGACTTGCCTAGTTATATAAAGGTTACATTAAAAAAAATACAAAATACATTTAACCAGTAACATTTGAAAAGTATATGAATGACTTGTCTTTTATTGTTTTGTGTGCATATAACTTCTCAGAATGTAAATTATGAGCAATTATATATTAAAGTATCTGATGAACATTATCAAGAAGTGCAATGCATCATCAAAACATTTCTTACATATCTGCAACATTAAATGAAAAATGTGGACCATGAGGAGCCTACATATCAAGTAATTTGATACTAGGAAGGTATATTAGAATCATTCAAT
Source organism: Brachymystax lenok tsinlingensis (assembly GCA_030435695.1). Lineage (NCBI taxonomy): Eukaryota > Metazoa > Chordata > Actinopteri > Salmoniformes > Salmonidae > Brachymystax > Brachymystax lenok. The sequence continues at coordinate 28,036,911 of CM059785.1, forward strand.
GTATTTCATGTTTAATATAATATAAATGTACATTTGTTACCAAATAATAAAGTCATAAAAGATAGACTTGGATGCAAATAATATTCTCATTCTATGGTCTCATATAGCTAGATTGTTCACTTCCGGAAACAACAGGATGTTCTTCTGAACCAGGAAAAGCTTGAAAACAACGGCAACCTTTGCCAACAACGTGTATTTCTGATTTTATGGGCGCTGCAATTAATCAGCAAGATGATTTGGAGAGTGCAGTAGCTGTGTACATTTTCCGTCTCGTCGCGCGTGTGTATGTTGCACTAACTCACTGTATTACCGAGTAAGTATGAGAACTGGGGACAAAAGTTATCTGCTAGCTAGCTAACGTTAGCCTATTCATAGATGCTAGCTAAGGCTCGCCTACACCAAATGTCTCTGAAGTTACAGACAGCTTGTTGCCAGGTTTTGTTTGCTAGCGTGACTGCATAGTTTAATGACAAAGGGCACACATGAAGATAACCATTATACGAGCAATATTTAACGTTAGCGCAATAAAACGAGTAGCGACCTGAGGACTAGCCATAGTAGTCCATGGCGCGGGCCAGACCGTCGGGCTCACACTTGGGGTGACGATGTGGCAGCTTTCTCCGTGTTATCACTCTTTTCATCCCTCCATCACATTTTTTTACCATTGTTCGTCATATCGTAAAATTCTATTGTCAGTATAGAACCAGTTATTGCTCACCTATGACGTTACCCTTTAATCATATCACATCTATCCATCCACATTGTAATGTTCATGCTTAAAAAAGTAAACCCTGATACATTTGGGTGGTAATGCAATTACCCTTTTAAGTGGTATAAATATAAACAACTTCAAATGTGACTCTGGGTGACAACATAAGGCTGTTTTTTTCCAACATTAGGAATGTTTTCCTTAAGAAATGAAGTCCACTTCATGTTTTGTTTCCTTTGCGTCCTTACTTCCTAGTATCGCGATAATGGTATCGTGAAAACACTACCCTTAAAATTAGAATGTTGGAAGCTTAGCCATATAATTCCATATAGTGGGGCAGCTATGGTTTTGGATTGTAACTTCGGTGATAAAAGCATTACATTGCACACACACAGAACAGGGTTTTAAAAACATTTGTAGAAACAGGACCATCACAGGATTCACACATTAACTCCACTGGAGCCTTTTCCCAATATGGCCGCCAAACAATTCAACGGGGGTGTTATTGAATTAATTTCGCATGACCATACCTGTATGAAACATAATCGTAGTATGCCCAATAATATCTTCAAATGGTCATAGGGATGTAGAATACACAACGAAATGAACCAATTGTGCCAGCTATATAAATGTTAAATGATTCACAGAACTGTGGTAAGAATGTGCCCAAAAAGCTGTCCTGATCACTGATTTCTTAACATTTCAATGCTTAAAGGGGCAGTGCAGTTAACGTGATTTTCCTGTTTATTTTTTTCCACACAGAGGTTGAAATAACACTCGGTTTTTGTGTAAGGGCTATTTAGAAGAAAAATTCCTGTAGTTTCAGCCTGTTCAGGTGGGATGGAACTTTTGGCCCGCATGACATCACAATGTGATCTGATTATAATAGACCAATGACTGTTAATCTGGGTAAGCGGTGCGCTCTAGACCTTCCTATCAGCCAATCGGGGCTGTGTATGTAAATATCTTAACATTTGTTTCCTAACTCCCGTTTGATTAGCCTGAGCATTTCCAGGGCTAAAGGAGGCTTGGGGATTTAATTGATAAAAACATATATTTTGTGGTTATTTTCATTTAAATAAACACACAGTGATTTATTGGACCTACAGTGATGATTTGAAACAATCAATTACAAAGACTGCATGGGGACTTTAATTGCAATATTTAATCTTAAAACAAAAAATGGATTTATACATGTACATATTCATGGATGTGGGCTGATTTAAAATTATATACAATGTTATCCTATGAACTGTTTTCATAAAGCAGAGGATTAGAACACTTGTAAAATTCCATGTGAATGCCAATACAGTTTAACCTATCATCTTGATGAGAGCAGCAAACCATTACACATAATTAGTCAAAATGTAAAGGGATAATCCACCCCAAACCCCTAATTCCTACGTTTAACAGTGTCAAACCTTGTAAAATAACAGTAATATGTGAAAACAATATTTTTTTGTGAACAAATATTTATTTTTTAACAAGGTTGGTATGTGAAAATCGTTGTGGAAATCTGTTGCAGCTCAAGTCCACAACAAAACCCAAAATGCAATGTTCACTCTGGGCTGGCTGGCTGGCTGGCTAGCTAGCAAATGTAAATCCACACAATAATAACAAAGTCAATATCAGCATGTGAAGTAGCTAGCTAGCTGTAAAATCGCCTAAACAAACTGCACCCATCAATTTAGGAGTCTAGAAGAAGAAGTTTTATTTATATAGCGCCTTTCCATAGCTCAAGGTCGCTTTACATTGCACATTACAATACATTCAGAACACCCACACATACATCGCAGTCTATCTCACCAAGTTCAAATTGTAACTCTGCTACCCAGAGCAAGTGCTAAGTACCTTGCTATGGCAACAGCGGTCCTTACCCACAGACACACAGGTTGCGTTGCGAGATGGTACTTAAAGGAGAAACGGAGTTGAATAATTTGTTACACTAGATTGAGCACATCTAAGTGAAATATCTACTTTGTCATGATATAAACGGATGGATGTGCTCTAGACAAGTATGCCCATACCATCTATTGGCTGATTTGATGAGATGGATTGTAGGTAATTGTTTTAAGTGTTATGACATATGATGGTGTGTTATCCCCTATCTCCAGTGACAAGAACCATGTGGCTATGACACGTTTTTGCACGATTTGTGATTTCACAGACGGTCCACTTAGAAGTTAAATCATGGGGAACATTTCATGATTTTTATTTCAGGGGGTGGATTATCACTAAGATTTATTCTTACTATGGGGCCATATCAAGTTGGTCTGTTATTAGAAAACTAAAAATATCAATTAATATAACTGGCCTCAACAGGCCCAACATTGGATTTTACTACATGGAATATCCGGGGCAGGTTTATAGTCCTCATAATGAAAACAGTTATGATGGACCACAGGAGAGCTCTTTGGTGCCATTTTGGAAAAAGGTTTCTGTGGGGTTAATGCCTGAATCCTGTGATGGCCCTGTATCTACAAATGTTTTTGAAACCCTTTTCTCACTGTGTGTGACATTTGGTGCTTCTATCACCGAAGTTACAATCCAAAACCATAGCTGCCCCAAGTCATGAAATTCTAAGGCTAAGCTTCCAACATTCTAATGTCAATTGCACAATATAGGCTATTTTTAAACAATTGTTGTATGTGGTACTTTCAAAGTTGGTTTTATTATTTACAATTTGGAAGGTAATTTCACAACCTTTCAGATCCACAAAATATATCAGGGTTTCCTTTTTAAATACCTAAGAGATCAAAGTTCTCTTGACCAGAACCTTCTGAAAATGTGTCTGATGGATAGCTGCGATCTAAGCTTTCAATGATATATGATTAAAGTGTATACGTGAGCAAAAACTTTAAGAATACTGACATTGTTTTTCAGTTGGTAAAATCCCTGTGGTGAAAAATGAATGTGATGGAGGTTTGAAAGAAAGCGTGATAACACAGAGAAAGCTGCCTTTGTAGCACTGCTATCACACAACTCTTGGGATATAGACCTTCAAGAAAATCACTGAGACAACCTCATCCCGAGTGAGCCTGATCTGGCCCATGAACTATAGCATGCTAATGCACGTTTAAACTTGACAGATATGAAAGTTAATGTATACCATGTGTATCTGCTGCAGATCTTGCTTGCTGCATTTCCATCGCTGCCTTGGTTGGTGACAGGAGGCTCTGGAGAAGGAGTCCATAAAGCCCTAAAGGACCATAGCTCGGTCATGATGGACCACAGGAGAGCTCTAACCATTTCACTGGCCGTTGACAAGGTGGAAAACGCTCAAGTATGTCTGGCCTGCCTGGTTATATTCATTCATTGGGATTCCTAGTCTTTTTCTCAGTCGGTATGCAAGACCTGTAATCAATAATAGTGAGCATAGTAACAGTACCCCTTTCTGCTTTTTAGATGGGAAGTCCACTCAAAATCCCTAAGACCCTCCTTTCTTCAGAGTCGGGATGTGGGAATGAAGAGGCACAGGTAGATGTTATTCTCTTTAGGTCACCTTTCTCTTAAGGCTTCCGCATGCTTCCCATCTGAAACAGTTTGTGCATATATTATGATGACATTTTGTGACGTTTCTGTTCGTTTTGGTTTTCGGTAAGGGTTTTCTCAGTTGTTCGTGCACACAGTATTGAGGCAAGCCAAAGTCGGTAGCCAAAGTCTATGCCCTTTCGTCTGATTGCTCAACAGTAGGGATTCTTTAATGAAGTGTTTGTTGTCATTCAACGAGAGACGTTTTCGTTTTCTTGCAAACGTTTTCAGTTGAGAAATACTGCACCAAACATAATTAGATGTAAAATTGCGCGACTAAGATCTCGACAATAACATACAAATTCATGACAGATGTCTTGAGTTATGTTAGTTTTATTCAGACTTCTGAGAAAGTGTATACTGGCTACTGTACTATTGCAACTTTTTTGTAGTTTTTCAATCAAAGGTCTTTTTAAGGGAGAATGGGAGCACACTCGTTCAGTTCGCCTAGCCTAAGTAGGGCACACTAAGTAGGGCTTATGGGGTCAAACATTTAGTAAGAAACACAATTATACCTGAAAGACCTTAGCTGACCCCAAAAATGTCTCACCTTCTGTCCCTCTCTTCCTCACACACAAACATTTAAAATGAGCGAAAATAAATGAAACGACAGATTGCACCTTTAACCTTTTTTCCAGGAGGTTTTAATATTGTGGTCAGGGCAGTGGGTCAGTAACTTTCCACCTGCCTCCCTTTCTCCAACAGATTCATTGGTCCCAGATTGCTGGAGACAGAATCGAACTCCAAGATTCCCGTCAGCAGAATGGATCCATATCTTTGGATCATGGCCAGGTGGCTTTGGCCCAAGCGGCAATGGACAGGTGAGGAGCAGCATTTATGGAGCCACAGATGGAAAGTTATGTTAGGAAGCAGGCATACATAGTCTGGTTAGGTTGTTGTAGGTTCATGGATGATTTTACTCTAACACGGTTACTTAGTAAGATACAGCCTTTGTCTTACACTTATACTGCCAAAATATACATTTGAATTCATGTTATTATCTGTGAACTAATTGGGAGCCTTTCCACAGTAAAGTAGAATTAAGCCACTTTGTCATTGGGTGCAGTTTTCCAAATGTTCCACAGATGGGGCTCTTCCCCTAAGTATTATTCTCAAAGGTAGCTTACATGCTCCGGGTACACAACCATTACTGGTACTGTAGAGATATAGCTGCAGCAGCAGTACTTCTCTTTACCACACAGACACACTGCCTGGTCCTATCAACCCCATTCCACCTGTCTTCCCCTCCCTCCTGTAGCCTCACACAGTTTCCCTATTGGTTAACTAACATGTACATGGTCAGAATGGTCATCATATAAGCCGGAATGTCATATCAGGTCATGATGACACAGAATGGTCGTAGGGCTGTAAAGGTTCTGACTGGTTCTGTTCCTTCCTTCATCAGGCAGATCCAGTTGGTCCTCACGGACGTTTTAAAGACTGAACAGGGGCTGGCCTACCTGGACAAGGAAAGGCGTGGCCTGATGACCGGCAATGGAGAGAGAAAGAGAGAGTCATGGGTGGGGAGTGGGCAGAGAAGGGTGTCTCAGAGCAGCAGAGAGGGGAGGGAGGATCGGAGAGATGACCACCAACACAGAAAGAGACCCCATGACCACCCCACACCCACCTCGACCCGCAAGGAGACGAGGTAATGCTGTGTTAAATGTTGCTGAATTTAGGATGCCAGTGAGCGATCAAGAGTTCAAACACAGAGTAAGTATACAGACAGTAGAATTTTGTTTGGGTGGCTTCTGAATTTCTTTCCTTCTTTCTCTCTTGTTTAGGTCACACCACAGAGGGGGGTCAGAGGAAGAAGAGGAGATGAAAGAAGTGATAATAGGAGAGGAGAACGGTGAGGGTCAGGGGCCTCATTTATAAAAATTGCATACTCACAAAATATACCCCAAAACATGTCTGCCAGTTTTCATGCAAAAATTGGCATTCTTTCAAAACTGAACTTGACTTGAGAATGTGCTTATTCTCCCGCAAACTTTAGACCATGAGTACGCACAGTTTCTACTGGTTGAAGTATTGCATTACAAGAAGGCAATAGTAGTAGCCTTGTGCAAATGGGGAATATATGGCACTCTTATTCATAACAAAAAAACGCTAGCCTTGCTTAATATAATACGATTTACCATGTTCATCTCTCATTTAATTGGGCCTATTAGATATTATGATTTTTTTATTGAACCATTATTTAACTAGGCAAGTTAAATGCTATTATAATTTCAAGTTGTTGCTCTATGCATCCGACAGGGAGCGTTGTTTATAACACAGTAGAATTGAATCGATGAACAGACAGTTGATCTTTTGCATTGAAGTGTGTAGGCGACCACTGTAAGTAGGCCTACTGTAGTTAAAAATACATCAGAGTAGACACTTTCAGAATTCGCGGCAATGCAGCTTATTTAGGTTTGGGGAAAAGTGAAGATAAAAAATTATTGCATTCAAAGAATCTGTTTTACAGGTCCACAACAATTTGCAATTGTTTTTGTCTTTCAGAAATGGTCATATACAGAAAATGTCACTGCAAAAGAAAACATTCTGCCAACGCCTCCAAAGACATTTGATCAGTTTACCATGTATTTCCTTTAGATACTGTCTTGGCCTAATTCCAATGCTTCCAAAGTATACAGCACATAAGGGTGTTATTGTCACCATAAAAGGTGAATGATAGGCGTTTTTTCAGGCGGAGTTATAATACTCATTCACGCGCGCACAATTCTCACAGGTTTGATTCATAACGGGAAACATGCATGTATGTACGGCGTGCGCCAAATTTATGAATCACAATATTTTTCTGCGTGCGCAGTGTTTTCAGAAATGGGACAGGCAGATATTTAGTGTTACATTTATGCAACGGTTATGAGGCCCAAGAGATGCAGTGAAGATCACACACTCCTACCGTCCCGTCTGAGGGTTCTCCTTATTGGAAAGGCTTTGCAGTATTCCTGGACTCAAGCCTGTTGTAAATAAACAAACGCTTTACTTTATAGAGCTGTAAAACAAAGACCTGCTGAATCTGCACCTTCCTTTTCCTCTCTTATATATATATATATATACACACACACACACACACACACACACACACACACACGTTGATTTAATTCTCTGTTACGGTCGTTTGTTTTTCCATATCTCCTGCTCTACTTTCTGGAGAGTAGTAACACGTTTATTGTATCTGGTGTGATGACTTTATAACTGTCCCTTTACTCTGCAGAGGGTAGTGTGTCAGGGAGGCGCAGGTCCGGGGTACCCCTGGAGGAGGTGACCTTTACTGAGGGGGACAGGCACCAGGAAAAGCGTTACCCACAATCCACCAGGACCAGGAAGTCCAATTCAGGTTCAAGTGAATCCACACGTGCTGAGGTAGGATCTCTGGTTAGAAGTTACCTTAATACTGACATTAAAGTTGACTGACTTTAAGGCTAAAGCCAAAAACCTGCAGGCTAGAAACCAAACCATTAGACAACCAGCTCCCACAACCTTTATCAACACAACCTTTATCTCTCTGTTTCCAGAGGGAGAGATGTAGGAGGGAGTCTGGGCTTTACTGTAATGGACAGGTGAAGGATGGAGTGGTGGAGAGCTCGACCACAGACACCTCCAGGGGGAGTGTGCTGCGCCTGTCCGGGGAGTCCAGAAGCAAGGGAGGACTGCTCCCAAAACGGATCTGTCTGGAGGGGACAGGGGGCAGAGACACCAATGTAGCATCCATAGAGGTAGAGGTGGATCCCTCCGACTTTGACGGGACCTTGATGGTAGTCACTGTGGGGGAAGACGGGGAAGTTGTTAGCCCCTCTAACCCCAGCTGTGGAAAGGAGAAGAGAGGAACCCTGAGACTGTGCCTGTCCTCCAGCCAGGATAGGTCGCCCAAACCCAGCCCTGCTGAACCCAGTGAGTATAGAGCGCACTGTACGCTGCAAACCTTCACTCCTGGTGTGTGTGCTTCTTTAACCCCATCTCTCTTATTGAAACATACAGAAATAAACAAACACACAGATTCCTCCCCCTCCTTGAGTGGTTACATTATAATGTAGTAACAACACGCATGCCCTGCGCACCTGAGCAGCGGTATACCATATATTTCCTCTGTTTGAGGGGTTAAATCTCACTCAATTGATTGCTTTCACTTTACTCCTGCGACTCTTTCATACTCTTGCTTGTGCCTTTTGTTAGCGTTACGACCACAGACATTTTGATAATGACCTGTCAGACATCCCGGTAATGGCTGAAATGGGCTCAATGGAATACATTGTCTTTCCGTTGCATCTCTAAGAACGATAACGCGTCATCTGGGATTTAACGCTTCGTCTAGAAACTTATCCTGCTATTGACACACTTGTTGAATTATACAACAGTAATTAATGAGGCTAGACGGTGCAGGTAGGGAAGACAGACCAAGCTTTTGGTGGTTGCAGCCCTGTGCCTCCTCTTATGTTAATGTTAGTGTATTTATGCAAATGAGGCACATCTTTATTTTTAACACAAAATATAAAAAAAATGATACCATTAGAACATATGAGTGCATTCATTATTTGTCCATGCCAGTAAAATGTTTTATGTGCCATAACTCATAAGTCAAAATCTGCTGGATTTAAAAAATTCTAAAAGTTTAGAGTATCTTCATCCTTTTCCTGTTGCATTTATTAGTATTGTTTTAAAACCTTTTTACATTTAGCAACGGTCATCAAAATTGTTGTCTATTTTTCCGCTTCGGGCACCGATCCTCAGCCCCTCAGTGTCTGTTAATGATGACCACTGGGTGCGTGATTGCGACTGAGTCAGTATGCCGTGTGTGTGTGTGTGTGTGTGCATACGTCTCTGCCAGTATTGCCTTTTTGTGTGTGTAAAAAATAAATAAAAAGCATGTGTGTGCCATAGCACTAGCTGTGGCCTACAACACTTTGCCATTGCCCCTCCAACATAGCAGGATCACTGCTGTCCCTGTCTTTCTTTCAAAGTCCATTACACCACAGTCATGCAGTGTGTGTGTAATACAGGGTTGGGTGTTATCCAGATGCCATACCCTTCCAGTACCATACGGTATTACCGGCAGTGCACACAAGGGCGGCTATTTCTTTGCAAACGTAACAAATAAATATGTATGCTAGAAAAGTACTTGCTAGGACAGACAACTAAATGCAAGGACAGACAACCAGCTCATTAAGTTCTCAAGACTACACTCACACTTGACCCAGGAGGGAATGGTAGTCTGCTGTAACCAAGAAGCTTTTGATTTAATAAGCTTGCCACCTATAGCTAGCAAGTTAGCAAATCAAATGCAAAGCTGGAGCCTTGAGCTGGAGATCGTTAACTTATACTAGTTATAAGATATATATATATATATATATATATATAGTTGGCAAACATTAGTATTGAATTTGTAGTGTAACTTGATCACCTCTCTTTGCTGCTCAACTGTCGATGTCGCATCACGAAATGTCCGTTTGCGCCATGTGCTAGTTGTTAACAAATGTACCTGAATTGAATTGCATTTTTGTGAGTAAAAATTAGAATTTTTAAAATCATACTCTTTATTTCAAAATATCCCAGTATACGGTATACCGCCCAAGCCTAGTGTGTAACAGTATTTCACTGCAACAGGTTTAATCTGTGTGTGTGTGTTTTCTAGTTGTTCTCTCCAGTGATGAGGAGGAGGTAGTCACCCCGTCCCGCAGTTCAGTCCTTCGGCCACAGACTGGCGCTAGTGAGTCTAAGCCCCAGAGAAATCATGCTCAGGAACACATGGTGGCAGAGATGCACTCTCAGGTGGGCAAAAACTTCTGACATCACAAAGGATGGAATAGGGGGGATCTGACAATGGATGACATCACAGAGGGCAGAATAGGGGCCATGCCGCTTGCTTAGTGAGTACCACTTCCTCCTGATTCGGCTAACACCGATGCTCGAACCCAGAACCACTGCCTTGCTAGAACACGTGACCGCCTTCTTGAAACGTCTTACCAGTCAGCGCCACGTGAAAAGCTAGCTATTCAGACACTTCAGGCTGAGGAGTAGGCTTCACACATTCGCATGTTCTACACTAACGCTCATTGACATAGGCTGGTAGCAAAGCTAGCCAAAGGGCATTTTTACCAGTTGAAGGGTTTTTAGTTGATTGGCGACATGACACAAACATTATGTTAAGCAGGACATTCATACGAGCCTTAAAATCCAATTCTAATCTAACAGAAGTGTGAAATGCACTCATGAGCAACATGTAAATGGAGGCCTTTTTTTTGCCGGCAGTCTAGGTTTTTTGTTAGTTTAAAAGAGACCTGAGATTTTGTATGAAAAGCTCTATATAAAATACACCTATTGTCATTGTGAGAACTCCCAGTGTTTTCCCCTACGGTGGGGAAATTGTGAATAGCGACTCGAGAGTATAGATTACGGTGATGTCACAAAGGACTGCTCACAGAGGGATCAGAGTACAGAGGCAGGTGGTGCTGGTGAGGGAGGGCGTTGTCACTAGACTGGCCCGAGGGGGTAGAACCACCACCTGCTGCCTGCCAGGCTTTAGAGGCCAGTGTGGGGATACTGAAGCTCCCATGTACTGTAGTCGGTCAAATCATAGGAGGACGAGCCAAAGGCCCTCGGCTGCACCACAAACAAATGAACACACGTACACTGCATTATCAAAAATATGCTCGTCGAACATCTCATTCCAAAATAATGGGCATTAATATGGAGTTGGTCCTCCCTTTGCTGCTATAACAGCTTCCACTCTTCTGGGAAGGGTTTCCACTAGATGTTGGAACATTGCTGCGGGGACTTGCTTCCATTCAGCACAAGAGCATTAGTGAGGTCAGGCACTGATGTTGGGCGATTAGGCCTGGCCGTAGTCGGCGTTTCAATTCGATGGGGTTGAGGTCATGGCTCTGTGCAGGCCAGCCAAGTTCTTCCACACCGATCTCAACAAACCAGTTCTGTATAGACCTCGTTTTGTCGTTGTTGCTCCTAGACGTTTCCACTTCACAATAACAGCACTTACAGTTGACTGGGGCAGCTCTAGCAGGGCAGAAATGTGAAGAACTGACTAGTTGGAAAGGTGGCATCCTATGACTGTGCCACGTAGAAAGTCATTGAGGTCTTCAGTAAGGCCATTCTACTGCAAATGTTTGTCTATGGAGGTTGCATGGCGGTGTGCTCGATTTTATACACCTGTCAGCAACGGGTGTGGCTGAAATAGCCGAATCCACTCATTTGAAGGGGTGTCCACATACTTTGGTGTATATATAGTGTATGTTAAACTAAGTCTCTCGCACACAAACCCTTTCTACGTCTCCTTGTTTATCCGGATTCTCTTGTGCCCTTGTTATCAGAAAGCATGGTTGTTGTGTGCTTGCATGCACTTGTGTGTGTCACTCATCAAAGTGTTTGTGTGTGTGTTTGTTTCAGTTGATGCCTGTGGTGGTGACCGGATTTGGGGTGGCCCCCTTCCCCAGCACTGAGGACTCTGAGAATATGGGCCTGCCCTTCTTTTCCCTGCACTGTGGGGGTGTCCAAGGGGAGGCCAGCGGGGACCTCAGGGTAAGGCTCTGAACACTGTGCTCCGACTGTGGAGAAGATGCAGTACATTCTAGAAGAAACATTCAATACATAGCAGCTTGTACTCTTGCAGTGCTTATGTGACACGTGGCCCTTTCTTTCCTCCTCTGCAGATCACAAACCAAAGAATCATCATACCAATTCAAGGTAATTCAGCACCCCTGGATCTTGTTTTGTGTTGTTGCCACAGCCTTTACCATACAGTCCTGGTCCTCTATTTAACCTTTAATCCTTTTGGAACAATGGCATTATTACTTGGTCCAACCTGAACGAGACCGCGTGTGGTTGCTAGCCCCTCTGCCCCGGGCGGGGGGGGGTCAGGTGGGGTGGTCGTGTGGTGGCTATGAAATAGATCCTGTTGTGGTCCTCCTGTCTGTCTGCACACCGTCCTCATCTTCAGTTGAGTGCACGTGTGTGTGTGTGTGTGTGTGTGTGTGTGTGTGTCAGACCCTCAGGGCTTTTTGTGCTCTTTTTCACCTTTCTGCTGGTGAAATCTGGCACAGAGAGCTAAAGTGCTTTCCCCCTGTGACTCCTGATCACTACTGTATGTGGAATAATACGTTTTCCTGGTCTTTGTCTCCTGAATAAGCCCCAGGTTTAGATGACCAGGTTGTTGACCCCTCTCTCTCCCCTCTGTCTTCAGAGCCTTTGGGTCTGGTAGAAGTGATGGTGACTGTGGAGCGCTGTCAGCTGTGGCGGTACAGCGTCTGGGACAGGGAGGAGCTACAGGAGAGAGGGCTGGGGTGGGAGGTTGAGGGGGAGAGGGGGCAGCCCCCCCCCGCCCTCCTCTTCCTCTACGTGTCAGACACCCAGGCAGCCGCCGTCCAAGAAGACCTGAGTGAGCTGTCAATCAAACAAGCCTTAGACCCACCAACTGGTGAGAGCCTGCCTTGTGGAACCAAAGTGTGTGTGGGTGTTTGCTCAAGCGTGTGTACGCATGTGCTATGCAAATGTTTGAGTGTGTTGTTTGAATGTGTGTTCACAGGTCAAGCCAGTCCCTTTCTCTTGCTCACTCTGTGCGACCCTCTGGAGGGGGGGTGGAAGGTGCTCTCCTTCGCTCCATCCTCGACATCATCTGTCTCAACAACACCCCGCACGTCGACACTGCACGACTCCGTGGCAACTCTCCTGTCAACGGGGTTATTGACCTCCACAGTCCCCTCCTGTCATTGGATGACAGTCTGGCGCTGGTCAGCAGAACCGGACTGGACCCGCAGCTACTCTCCCTGCTGGGCCATAACAGTGCCAAGCCTTGGACAGACCCAGACCAGGACCAAGAACCAGAACAGGACAGAGACACACCTGGGCCGGAGCTGGACACTATGGACAGAGAGGTAGAGGGGGGAGTCACAGACACTACCAGACACAGAGACAGAAGTGCAGACTGAGGAGGAGCAGAGGGAGGTAGATATCGTACCCCTCATTAAGGTTGGTAGTACTTTGAGTGTGTTTGGGTGCGGATGTGTGTGTGACTGATGTCAGTAAGCTCAACCATAACAAAACCCTAAGCTCTAACATTTGTGAAATTCAAATGTTCAAGAAATTTAGAACCAGGAATAGATATAGCCCTTGGTTCTCTCCAGACCTGACTGCCCTTGACCAGCGGAAAAACATCCTGTGGCGTTCTGCATTAGCATCGAACAGCCCCCGTGATATACAACTTTTCAGGGAAGTCAGGAACCAATATACGCTGGCAGTTAGGAAAGCCAAGGCTAGCTTTTTCAAGCAGAAATTTGCCTCCTGTAACACAAACTCCAAAAAGTTCTGGGACACTGTTAAGTCCATGGAGAATAAGAGCACCTCCTCCCAGCTGCCCACTGCATTGAGGATAGGAAATACTGTCACCACCGATAAACCAACAATAATTGAGAATTTCAATAAGCATTTTTCTACGGCTGGCCATGCTTTCCACCTGGCTACCCCTACCCCGGTCAACAGCCCTGCACCCCCCTCAGCAACTCTCCCAAGCCTCCCCCACTTCTCCTTCTCCCAAATCCAGTCAGCTGATGTTCTAAAAGAGCTGCTACAGACCTATATCCATCCTACCCTGCCTTTCTAAGGTCTTTGAAAGCCAAGTTAACAAACAAATTACCGACCATTTCGAATCCCACCGTACATTCTCCGCTATGCAATCTGGTTTCAGGGCTGGTCATGGGTGCACCTCAGCCACGCTCAAGGTCCTAAATGACATCATAACCGCCATCGATAAGAGACATTATTGTGCAGCCGTTTTCATTGATCTGGCCAAGGCTTTCGACTCTGTCAATCACCTCATCCTTATCGGCAGACTCGACAGCCTTGGTGTCTCAAATGACTGCCTCGCATGGTTCACCAATTACTTCTCTGATAGAGTTCAGTGTGTCAAATCAGAGGGCCTGTTGTCCGGGCCTCTGGCAGTCTCCATGGGGGTGCCACAGGGTTCAATTCTTGGGCCGACTCTCTTCTCTGTATACATCAATGATGTCGCTCTTGCTGCAAGTGAGTCTCTGATTCACCTCTATGCAGACGACACCATTCTGTATACTTCCGGCCCCTCTTTGGACACTGTGTTAACTACCCTCCAGACGAGCTTCAATGCCATACAACTCTCCTTCCGTGGCCTACAACCGCTCTTAAACGCAAGTAAAACTAAATCCATGCTCTTCAACCGATCGCTGCCCGCACCTGTCCCTCCGTCCAGCATCACTACTCTGGACGGTTCTGTCTTAGATTATGTGGACAACTACAAATACCTAGGCGTCTGGTTAGACTGTAAACTTTCCTTCCAGACTCACATCCAACATCTCCAATCTAAAATTAAATCTAGAATTTATTTCGCAACAAGCTTCCTTCACTCATGCTGCCAAACATACCCTCGTAAAACTGACCATCCTACCGATCCTCGACTTCGGTGATGTAATTTACAAAATAGCCTCCAATACTCTACTCAACAAACTGGATGCAGTCTATCACAGTGCCATCCGTTTTGTTACCAAAGCCCCATATACCACCCACCACTGCGACCTGTACGCTCTCGTAGGCTGGCCTTCGCTTTACACTCGTCGCCATATCCACTGGCTCCTGGTCATCTACAAGTCCCTGCTAGGTAAAGTCCCACCTTATCTCAGCTCGCTGGTCACCTTAGCAGCACCAACCCGTAGCACGCGCTCCAGCAGGTATATCTCACTGGTCACCCCCAAAGCCAATTCCTCCTTTGGCCAACTCTCCTTCCAGTTCTCTGCTGCCAATGACTGGAACGAACTTCAAAAATCTCTGAAACTGGAGACACTTATCTCCCTCAACAGCTTTAAGCACCAGCTGTCAGAGCAGCTCACAGACCACTGTACCTGTTTATAGCCCATCTGTAAATAGCCCAACCAACTACCTCATCCCCTACCGTATTTATTTATTTATCTTGTTCCTTTGCACCCCAGTTTTTCTACATTGCACATTCATCTACTGCACATTTTTTACCATTCCAGTGTTAAATTGCTATATTGTAATTACTCTGCCACCATGGCCTATTTATCGTCTTACCTTCCTTATCCTACCTCATTTGCACTCTTTGTATATAGATTTTTTTTTTTTCTACTGTATTATTGACTGTATGTTTGTTTTACTCTATGTGTAACTCTGTGTTGTTGTATGTGTCGAACTGCTTTGCTTTATCTTTGCCAGGTCGCAGTTGTAAATGAGAACTTGTTCTCAACTTGCCTACCTGGTTAAATAAAGGTGAAATTAAAATTTAACATCTTCACGGGATCGTTTTCGTTCGGAGCAAACAAAGCGCGGCAAATTCAAAATAAAAATGTGTAATATTTAACATTCATCAATATACAAGTGTTGCATAGTCATCAAAAGCTCTGCTTCTTGGCAATATCACAGCGTTGTCAGATTTCAAAAAGGCTTTACGGCGAAAGCACAACATTTGATTGTTTGAGGATAGCACCTCCAATATTTTCCACATTACCATAAATTCATATCCAGCGCGGGTCTCACAAAACACATATAAGAGCTAAAATAAATCGCTTACCTTTCAAAAAAACTTCTGCTGAAGGCTTCCCAAGTGTCCAAACAAGTGAATCCATGGTTCTTTTGTTAGAAAAAGTCATTTATTATATCCATAAATCTCAGTTTGGTTGGCGCGTTATGTTCAGATACTCCACCAAGCATCTACTCGCCTGTTGTACAGTGAAGAGAACGCGTTCAAATTATACCTCTCAACTTTTCCCAAACAAATCAAACATCATTTATATTGCATCCTTAGGTATCCTTTTATGAATAATAACGATAATATTTTACACGGATAATAACCTAAACGTTATAAAAGGAAAATAAAGTGGGGTGCGCTCACGTTCTCATGCCCGGAAAATCTTGTTGACATTTCTACTTCCTTCAGTAATTCTTCTTCTGTATGGTTCTGTTCAGTGCTAAAGCCTCCAAACACTGTCCAGAGACTGTTGACATCTAGTGGAAGCCATAGGTACTGCAACAGGTGTCCTATTTCCCTATGATTTCTTTTATCAGCCATTCAAAGTGAGCAAAGGTCAAAAGTAAAATGATTTCCTGACAGATTTATTTTTGCCTGCTATATCAGTTCTGTTATACCTACATACATTATTTTAACGGTTTTAGAAACTTCAGAGTGTTTCCTATCCAATAGTAATTATGTGCATATCCTAGTTTCTGGGCCTGAGTGGCAGGCATTTTACTTTGGGCACGTCAGACAAGCGAAAATTCAAAACAACATGTAACCCATTATACTACCTCTGTCATTTGCCACCCCTCCAGGAGACTCCAGTCCAGCCCAGATCTGTGTACACAGTGTGTCACCACAGAACCAGAGGCTCCTACTCTGTGTCCCTGGGCCCCAAGCCTGGCTCCAACTGGACCCGGTACACACACCAGGGCCCCACACGCAGGCAAGCTACACAACTTGTTGAGTCTTTGAAACAGGTGTGTTAGCCTGCACACCCAATGACTCGCCAGGACCTGAGACGGAGACACTTGCTGTAGAGAAACGTGTAGATATATGGCTTAACTTCTTTCTTATCCTCCTTTTCTTAGGTTGATCCAGTTTCCTCCACCGCCTTCCAAAGGAGGGATCACTGTGACAACAGAAGATCTGGAGTGCCTTGACAATGGCCAGTTCCTGAATGATGTCATCATCGATTTCTACCTCAAGTGAGTGTGACATCATTGATTGCATGGAGTATCTACCCTAACAGAGACATCTTCTGTACACAACAAAGAAATAGTTTGGGCCAAAATGGAAGACAGTTTCAACCCTTGCATGTCTCTGTCCCAACAGGTATCTGCTCCTGGAGAGGGCTCCACAAGATGTGGCTGATCGCTCTCATGTCTTCAGCAGCTTCTTCTACAAGCAGCTCACACGCAGAGACAACGCAAGTGAGGACAGCACCAGCATCTCGTAAGTGTGTGTGTGTATTTTGCTTTATCATTCATGCATTTGTATTGCAGTGTATGTTTCATGTGTGTGTTGTCTGTCCCCAGAGCGCAGCAGCGGCGGCACCAGCGAGTGAAGACGTGGACACGACATGTGGACATCTTCAAGAAAGACTTCCTGTTTGTGCCTGTCAATCAGGAGTGAGTGACACACACACACACAGTTTGGATTTAAAAACATTTGGTTAACTTTTTTTTTTACTATTACACATCCTGTTTTCCTTAACCCTAAACCTAATCCTACCCTTAACCCCAAAACCCGAAACCTAACCCTTAAGCTTAAAATAGCATTTTAACAAATTTCTACCCTTTTAGGACATTTGGGGTCCTGATAATGTAGGAAAACAAGTACACACACACAAACACTAACACGCATCAATAAAATTATAAATCCATGTGACTTATAGTGCTTTCTTCCTTGTATGACAGAGCCCACTGGTACCTGGTGGTGATCTGCTTCCCTGGCCTGGAGGATCCCCAGTGTGAGGAGTGGAGCAGCCCAGCCTCGCTGAGGGGAGCAGGGGGGGAGAAGCCAGGCAAGGCCCAGGCTGAAGAGGAGGCCTCCGGGTCTGAAAAGCTTAATGGTGTCACTGATGTTCCCCCTGGTCCCACCAACACTGACAACCAAGACAAACTGACAGTTACAGGTATGTGTGACTAATCTATTCTCATCATGTCTCTCACAGGACATTAGACCTTTGTGAAACCATCAAACTTACATAATATTTCAACATGAGTGAATATTTGCATTGCTTTAGGAAGTATGACTATGGGTGGTCTAGATAAATGCACCTTCTTTCAGATGTATTTGGGCGTAGTATGAAAAACTAGAGCTGTGGTAGGATGGAGCCAGAACATTCAGGAGAGAGAATTGTTTAAGAGCTGCTCTGTTTTTGGATTACAAAAATCCAATCTGAACACCAGTCACAGACAGAAACAGAGAATGAAGCTGGAACTAAAAGGCTTTCATCTACAGTGGTTTTATGAGACCAAGACCCATTCCGTTCTTTATGTCACTGTGCTGCGATAACATACATCATGACAGTAACAACTACTGAAACCCTGAGGAGGATAATGATGATGATGTTTCCTCTCTCTAGTTGTTTCAGAGAGTGTTGTCCAGGGTGACTCAGTACTCCAGCCACCTCCTGGTCCTCCGGTAAGACACAATGGTCTTTAGGGCTCTTATGTTGGGTCTCAATTTCTCATATTTCATTGTTTTCCGTCTCTCTCCCTCTGTTCTCTTTCTTACCTTCTGTCGCTCTTCTCCCTAGGACTGCACTGAGAAGACCTGTCACAGAGAGAATGTCTGTAAAAGGTGAGTGGAAAGACACACACACACACACAAACACACACACACACAAAGAGCACATAACTGGATGTTTATATGCAATTGTGAAATGCCTTTCTCTTCTCTCAGACCCTGCATTCTCATCATGGACTCCCTCAAGTTCTCCCTCCATGAGCGTGTCTTTAAACTCTTACGGGAGTGAGTGCGTTCACTTTTCTTGTGTGTGTTAAATATCTGTAGACAGAATGGAAGTGTGTGTATATGCCTGTGTGTGTGTATTTGTAGACAGAATGGAAGGGTGTGTGTGTGAGATGTGCCTTATGGGTGTTTAATGTACTCTCTCTGTGTCTGTGTCAGGTACCTGCAGTCAGAGTGGGAGGTGCGTCGGGGCTCTGTGCGTGAGTTCAGTTCTGAGCAGATGAGAGGCTCCCACTGTAAAGTCCCCCTACAGGACAACAGCAGTGACTGCGGCCTATACCTGCTGCAATACGTTGAGAGTTTCCTGCAGGTACCTATGCACCTGAAATAAGAACACACACATACATGCACATTCCCAGCTGTAACCAGCTGGGTATTGAACTGGTGTGTCTGAACAACTCAAGACCATGTTAGCCACCTGAGCTAAAGCTTGAGTCTTCAGGTCTCAGGCAAGGTTACTTATGTTTTTCTCTTATGAGAACATACTCACAAACACATGCTGGCATACACCTACAGACACCTTTTATCTCTCCTGACCTTTCTCCCTTTAGGACCCTGTGGTGCACTTTGAGCTCCCCTTGCGCCTAGAACACTGGTTCCCAAGGCAACAGGTGCGGAGGAAACGAGGCGAAATCAGGGACCTGGTGCTGAACTTGTACAGACACCAGAGGGGCACGTTGGGTAGTATAGGAAACATGGGAAATGTAGTCAGTTAGGCACGGTAACCGCCTTGGGATTCTGCTCATGCTGAGCAACCAGGAAATTGACATTTCAGCCAGTGATATGGAAATATGATTTCTTAGACAATAAGTGTATATAGTTGTTTCACCGGCCAGCAGGGCCGTTCAAACATACAGTACATGCAGATGTCTCATCATGTCAACAAGAAATTAGCCCCTAACATCAAAGGATGTTGCTTTAATGACGTAAATCCAACTGGGGATGGATATGAAAGACTTGCTGTAGTAGCTGTTGAGTTGCTGTAGCTCAGGTTCTTGTTTGAAGTTGGTGCATTAAAGGGTCATTCCACAGAAATTCAACAGTTAAAACTGTTATTCTTTACCGTTTCAGTAGAATGCCCCTTTAAAGAGTCTGTCCCCACTGCACCTTATAGATAGAACCACATACCACCACTATAGCCTCATTTAACACAATAGATCAGATTCAACAGGGTCTCCCTTTTATTCTTTTACCTGTTTTACCATGTGATTCTATTGTAAATGTTATGTCAGTTTGATTTTTATATGTGGATTTTGTTTTAAAATGTACATTTTGATGAAAACGTGTTTTGAATATAAAATATAATAAATGCATTTGTAGTCGGAATTACAATTTCATTACCCAGGAGGTGATCTACTGGCACAACCAACTTAGCCGCGTGTTGAAGGCCGCTCCAGGTATAACACAAACATACAGATTTCGATTGTAAAGCTGATGGGGTTGTAGGATTTAGGAAAGAGACTGGCCCTGTCCAGAATAAACCCCTAGCCATTAGCATTGGGTTGATCTGATTTGTGTGGTGTGTGTGTGTCAAATCCAATCACAATTTATTAGTCACATGCGCCAAATACAACAGGTGTAGACCTTATAGTGAAATGCTTACTTACGAGCCCCTAACCACAATGCAGTTAAAAAAATGTGGTAAAACGGATTTAAGTTTCCCTGCATTAAAGTCCCCGGCAACTAGGAGCGCCGCCTCTGGGTGAGTGTTTTTTGTTTGTTTGCTTATGGCGGAATACAGCTCATTTAATGCTGTCTTAGTGCCAGCCTCTGACTGGTGGTATGTAAACAGCTACAAAAATGTAGATGGTGGTAGATAGTGTGGTCTACAGCTTATCATGAGATACTCTACCTCAGGCGAGCAATAGCTCTAGACTTCCTTAGATATCGTGCACCAGCTGTTATTTACAAAAATACATAGTCCGCCACCCCTTGTCTTACCAGACGCCGCTGTTCTATCCTGCCGGTACAGCGTATAACCAGCCAGCTGTATGTTGATATTGTTGTCGTTCAGCCACGACTCTGTGAAGCATAAGATATTACAGTTTTGAATGTCCTGTTGGTATTTTAATCTTCCGCGTAGGTCATCTATTTTATTCTCCAAAGATTGCATGTTTGCTAGCAGAATGGAAGGAAGTGGATGTTTATTCAATCGCCTACGAATTCAGAAGGCATCCCGCCCTCTGGCCCCTTTTTCTCCGCCTCCTCTTCATGCAAATCACGGGGATCTGGACCTGTTCCCGAGAAAGCAGTATATAATTTGCGTGCGTCAGGGTCGTCAGACTCGTTAAAGTAAAAAAAGGATTCTGCCAGTCTCTGGTGAGTAATCACAGTACTGATGTCCAGAAGTTATTTTCGGTCATATGAGACGGTAGCGGGAACATTATTTTTCAAAATAAGTAAAAAAAAAAACATAAAAACAATCTGTTGCGAACCTGTAAAACGTCGGCCTTCTCCGGCGCCGTTGTGTGTGCGCATGTGTATGGGGTATGAAACCTTAACATTTTATAGGACCCCCCCAGCTGTCTGATAAGTTACAAAAACAACCCCCTAGTTAGTTTTTGATCGAGCTCACACGTAAACAACACTTCAGCCTAAACTGGACGGACTGAGGTGGGCGTATATAAATATCCAGGAATAGTATTATTTGTTGCCAGGAGGTAAATGCTGATTTTAGGTGATTCCAGCAACTGTCGTTTTGTAGGTGTTAGTAAGAGCAAGATTCTTACTGCAGTAGAAACCCTTTGGCGGGTGTTTTTTCAGGACTCCTAAATCCAAACTTCATTTATTTATTTTTTGAAATACATTTTTGGGATTAAAAAAAGCTTTCAGTGTAAAGTTAAACCACTAAAACAATAGATATATACATACATCTTATCTTTTCACATACTTTTTTTTTTATATATAATGTATTCTTTGAGAACTAACAATCACCAAAATAAAAGCTAGACTGTCAGGGGAATTGAAAATTCCCAAAACAAATAATTTAACCGTATTGATTTTATTAAGTTTGGGCAAAAGAACACAGCATTAGCCATGGCAAAATGCATAGAATTGCAGGAAATTCTTTAACTGTATCTCGGCTCAATGGAGAAATTTGGAGAATGGCAGGAAATTGGCTTAAAAATGCCACGGCCACCACCGAAACCACTTTTTGATACAGAAAAAACCCTGGTAAGTGGAAAACAAACATTTTGATTGGATGAATCTTCCTTCCTGATTATAAGGAAGATTAGACTAATTATGCTGCATACATTAAGAAACATTGAGTTGTACATTGGTGCCAGCTGTCCCAATCGGTTACATTCACTCCCATTCAATGGGAGGTCCTTCTTCCTTATGCCGGTATACTTCCTCAAGATTCTTAGGAATGATGACATCAGTCTAATCTCTTTTGGTACCATCCCACGTTGTTGTTTACATGAGGCTGTCTAGACTCCGAACAAGGTCTTACTGTCTCCCAGATTAGGTCTATTAACTGTCTCTGTCTCGGACAGACCCTCTGACTCCCCTCTGACGCCCTGTAATCCCACTGCACCTCCGACTCCTCCCTCCCTACCTCCAAGTTTAGACCAGTGTGGGTGGGGGAAAGCCCCTGATGATGGTCCCAGCTCTAAAATGGTTGTGAATAGAACTGGATAAGGACTACAACGTTCCAAACCTCTTATCTTCTCTATGAATGATAAAGAACAACAAGCATCAACACTGGTGATATCGCTGATTCCATGCGATGATTTTGTTACTCATTTTATAGCTTAAGTCAGTATAGCTACAGTAGATTTGTGATTGTTTTGGGCGGAACCTGCCTCAGCCACCACAGATGGGTAGCACTTACCTGAATGATCCGTGGCAGTCATTTTGTGCCAAAACACTGTCCACATGGCAGCTATCAGTGCAGGATGCTTTGTGCCTCAATGGCTGCCCAGTTGTCCTGCCAATGATATCCGGTTACAGGGTAAAGATCTCAGGCCATTACAGAGTGAGTGGGGCTACGCAGGCCATTCTAGTCACCATGTATCAGCACAATGGCCCTGCCAATTATTTCACCAAAAGCCTGGGACAGTGATGGAGACTTGGTCTACCTATCTGACCTGATAAGATCAGATAGATAGCAATATTGTATCGCTCCACTTTGCCCTCTGATTGGCTAGGTGGAATTCCGGCCATGTTAGCAATGGAGGTTTCAAGACAATTACATTGGAACTAATGAGCTTAGCTTTGATGAACAAATCCTCCCAAAACAAAAGGGTTCTATATACTTTAGATGCAGGTGATGGCCTATAGATAGGCTTGTGTTTGTACTACAAAAAGAGTGATTGCGTGCAACAGAAAGTGCTAAGTTCATTAGCTCAGAATCACTGTCTGTCCACGCGCTGCACTCTTTATTCCCATTTTTAAGATGAATTGAACATCATTAACCTACAGTGCATTGTCCACTACTGTGTAACCTTTCACTGTTAACCTGGAGTCTAATGGATGGACTGATTCCTCTCTGATTCCTCATGGATATACAGTAGCTCACCATCTTATTTGAAATGTATTTGGAATTTCAGGTCCTTTTCTGAATTGACCAAATTAAATCATTGGACCCCAATCCTGGTTATGAAAAATAATTGTGAGAGCATTTTGGTGACTGGTAAGAGTCAGTGTAACAACAGGATCCATATCCACAAGGGAGGGTGAAAGTGGTAGTTTGAACCTAAGCTCCCAGCTTTGCACACACACACACACACACACACACACACACACACACACACACTGAGAGGATTTTGTCTGCTGCCTGTCAGCCCATCATCTCCTTGCTCCTAGACCACCTGTTCCATAATAACTCCCATGTCTGACTGTGTGTGTGTCTGTGACTTGCACACATGCATGCATGTGGCTGTACATGCATGTGTCTATATAGCCTACGTGATGTGATGTACGCTGAGTGTACAAAACATTAAGAGCACCTTCCTAATATTGAGTTGCACCCCACCTTTTGCCCACGAAACAGCCTCAATATTTCAGGGCATGGACTCTACAAGGTGCATTCCACAGGGATGCTGGCCCATGTTGACTCCAATGCCTCCCACAGTTGTGTCCAATTGTCTGGATGTCCTTTTGGGTGATGGACCATTCTTGATACACACAGGAAACTGTTGAGTTTGAAAACCACTGCAGCGTGGCAGTTCTTGCCTACTACCATACCCCGTTCAAAGGCACTTCAATATTTTCTTGCCCGTTTTTAACCCTATGAATGGCACACACACAATCTGTATCTCAATTGTCTTAAAAATCCTTCTTTAATCTGTCTCCTCCCCTTCATCTATACTGGTTGAAGTGGATTTAACAAGTGACATCAATAAGGGATCAGTGCATTCACCTGGATTCACCTGGTCAATGGACCATGCTGTGCCCATGTCATGGAAAGAGCAGGTGTTTTTAATGTTTTGTATGTGTAGCCTGTACACTATGATGACCAGTAGGCCTACCCAGGTTGTGTATTATTAACTTATGAGGTATCAGAGGTATCACTGGAATCTAACCTGCTTGACCTTAGCTGAGGTGAGTCTCCTTAAATTTAGACTCCGGCTACACAGTACCTAATTCCCTGATGATGATTTATTTAAACCCTCTAAATCCTTCCCATCCGGAGATGTTTTATAAATGGAGGATTTCATTTTGCCGTGAACAAACATGACTCGACCCAGCCTTTTTGACACAACTACAAATGATTGAGGAGTTTGCTAAAGCACACCCAGATCTGGCTATGTCATTATGGTAAAACTGTGTTTCCTAGTCCATGTCTAATGGCCATATAGGCTATGAACTATGATGGATTAAAAGAGCACTGACCTGCTTAAATCATAAACCTGAACATTACCCCCAGGTGAAGATTTAGAGAGATAGCTATTGGTTAGTTCTACTAAAAGACTGAAAATATAGGCCTCAGTCAGTTACAGCCTTGATTTGAGTTTCATTTTGACCAGGACTGTCTGGTACCTTGCACTTACAGCCGTCTCTCTCTGTGGGTGGCCTCTCTCCCCTCCCCCCTTTCCCATCTCTCTCTCGTCCACGTTTCCCTCGCACTAAGCACCCATCCCAGTATTACACCAGTAACGTCTTGACAAGCTGCTCTAAAGGGCTTAGCAAACAAGATTAGAGAGCAAAAAAAATCTCCCTCTCAATGGGCCATCTGCCTACGTGTGGCCATGAGCTGTTATTCAGCACCACGCAACACACCTTCCTCAGCCCACGGAAGAAAGGAACGGAGGGCATCACTTTTTCTAAGCACTTCATAATTATTGGTGAGAAACTGATGCGTTTGCTGGATTTTGAACTATGCAAACTCGTAAGGAGGGACTAATACCGTTTTTCAACCCCTCTGAGTTAAAACTGCTACGGATTTAAGATGTCGGACTCTTTATTGAAATGTATTTTGTGTACACTTCCGTTCATTTTAGCGTTTGCACTTTTGGGAATAAGAACAGGTATGTATTTATGTAGGTAGGTAGGACTAATAAATAATTGATCTACACATCTGCAATTTCAGATGGAGTTGTTGTCCAATGTTATGTGTTTAATGTTTTATCACAGATGCTGCATCTGGAGAAGGACCTATTATTCCTGATGGACAGGATCTTTATTTCAAAACAGTTGGCATTTCACCCATTCTATCGGTTCCTCAAAGCATAGTTCATTCACCTGTCCTCAAGGTTTCACACAAGGACCATGGAGCTATCCACCGGCAGAAGCGCAACGTCCTTTTCCCCAGCGGGGTCAAACTCTGCGGGCAGGAGAGTGTGCAACAAGCCATTGCAAATCACCTCAGCTACTTTCACCTTCGAGGTGAGTTATTTAGATTGCTGGGATATGGCATAATGTTCACTACATTACAACCACCACTCACTGACCTGTATGGATAATGCTGGAGATAGAAGTAGCCCATATGCACAGATCTGGAATCAGTTTACCCTTCCCAAATTGTAACCTCAACCATTGGGGGGGAGAAAGCCAACGAACTTAAGATCAGTGTCTAGGCTTAACTTCACACTTTATCCGATAGGCCCTGTACTGTATAGTGCTGTGCAGTGTGCTTATTCTTTAGATGTATGGTTGTGTGTGATAAAAGGCTGATGATTGTGTGTCTCTTGCCTCTAGCCATGGATTTAAAAGTGGGCAGTTGCAACAGAAGTCAGCGGGGTGAGAGGCCTACACATACTGTAACATCTATGGGCCTACATGAGTTCACGGTCCTTCCAGTCTCTCAGTTCCAAGGTCTTTGGTCATATAATGGCGTTTAGAACAATCATCATTTACCCCTCCCTCTGCTCAACTTATCAAAGACATTCACCTGATGGAGTAGTGCTTGAAGTGCTGCAGATATGACATCTGTTGGAGGATTGGTGCTTGCCCACAGACCTATGGCCAGTTGTGCATTTACCTCCAGATTGGCTTGGGCTACTGACTGTAGGTGTGGCACGTTCTGGCAACCCTTACCCAGACCATAGAGTAGGTCTATATCCATTACTCACCCAGCCCTAGAAACGTGAGGTGTGTGTCAACTGCATTGAGATATTTGGGTCTCAACCTATATGCCCTCTCCAGCATCAGATTTTCAACAACATCTGCTCTACTTTAGATGAATTTCATGGCGATCAGTAAGTCACACTGTAAGTCAAGATAAGCCCATTTAGAGCCCCTGTACTGCACTTGGAGAGAGCGGGAGGCGGAGAGAGAGTGACTCGTGAGAAGGACGTTGGGCGCGAGCCGACAGGTTAAAAGTAAAAGGCTCAGAACATGTGTCCAGCCACTCAGGAGAGAGAGACAGAGTCTTAGGGTTCTGAGAGGGAGGAGCTTTGGAGAGTCTGTGGGCCATATGTGATGAGTGTGCAGGACAGCTCTGCATGTGACTCCAGTCTGGTGGGCTACTGAGACACTGACCTGGCTGGACCTGACCTGGCTGGACCTGACCTGGCTGGACTCCATTAGAGGGTTGCTAACCCTCCCTGGCTGTTTGGCTAACCCTTGAGTCTTCCTATTTTTATTTATTTCACCTTTATTTAACCAGGTAGGCTAGTTGAGAACAAGTTCTCATTTACAACTGCGACCTGGCCAAGATAAAGCAAAGCAGTGCGACACGAACACCAACACAGAGTTACACATGGAATAAACAAACATAGTCAATAATACAATAGAAAAAGTCTATATACAATGTGTGCAAATGAGGTAGGATAACGGAGGTAAGGCAATAAATAGGCCATAGTGGCGAAATAATTACAATATAGCAATTAAACACTGAAGTGATAGATGTGCAGAAGATGGGTGTACAAGTAGAGATACTGGGGTGCAAAGGAGCTAAAATAAATAACAGTATGGGGATGAGGTAGTTGGATGGGCTGTTTACAGATGGGCTGTTTACAGATGGGCTATGTACAGGTGCAGTGATATGTGAGCTGCTCTGACAACTGGTGCTTTAAGCTAGTCAGGGAGATATGAGTCTCCAGCTTCAGTGATTTTTGCAGTTCGTTCCAGTCATTGGCAGCAGAGAACTGGAAGGAAAAGTGGTCGAAGGAGGAATTGGCTTTGAGGGTGACCAGTGAAATATGAGTAGTAAAGCTATTCCAGGACCTTCTCTATATGGGGTGGCAGGTAGCCTAGTGGTTAGAGCGTTGGACTTGTAACCGCCAGGTGAAATCCCCGAGCTGACAAGGTAAAAATCTGTCGTTCTGCCCCTGAACAAGGCAGTTAACCCACTGTTCCTAGGCCGTCATTGAAAATAAGAATTTGTTCTTAACTGACTTGCCTAGTTAAATAAAGATAAAATAAATACTATGCTTTATGAAAATGTATAGTTTTTTAATTTTTTTACTTTAATGAGATTGGTCAAATTTGGCAATCAAGACTTTAGTTTCAGCCCAGTACTCACTAAAACCCTTGATTTAAACATCTGCTCATTAAGAACTTCTTCTAGATGGGCTGGAACAAATCCCTCCCTGTAGCTCTTGACCGTATTAACCTATGGGGATTGGGAGATGCTTTGGCTCCAGGGAGGAGATCAGTGAGGGTTGAGTAGGTAGCTACAGGTCATTAGATTGGTGACCTGTTTTTTTATTTTTCATTTATTTTACCTTTATTTAACCAGGTAGGCCAGTTGAGAACAAGTTCTCATTGTACTCACCTGTAAGCTGACTTACAGTATGGAAAGGGGCTACATCACTGGTTTGGCAGTGGCATGACATTGGAGAGTGATACTGAGGTCAGGCAGACAGGTACACAGCATGCTAAACATGGAATCAGTTGACTCTGAACTGGCAGGGGGTATGTACTGTACAACACTTAAATCCACACTGTGATCCACACATGAGCTAAGAAGCTAGCTAAGATGTGACCTCAGGGGGTCACAGCTATAGAACTGGAGGGCCACAGCCTAGGATGGTTTTCCTACCTGCTCCTTGTCATCCTTAGAGAAAGTTTTCTACCAAG
The DNA here is from genome assembly GCA_030435695.1 of Brachymystax lenok tsinlingensis. Lineage (NCBI taxonomy): Eukaryota > Metazoa > Chordata > Actinopteri > Salmoniformes > Salmonidae > Brachymystax > Brachymystax lenok. The sequence continues at coordinate 28,065,110 of CM059785.1, forward strand.
TGATTGGGTTCTTTCACCAATCAGTGACCGTGTGTGTGTTTTAGTGTGTCAGGAGACGGTGTGGGAGGCCTTCAAGATTTTCTGGGACCGCCTCCCGAACCAGGAAGAGTACCAGACCTGGATGAGTCAATGCCTGGACGGCACAACCACCACTCTGGAGATGGGCAACAACTTCAGCCAATCAGAGGAGCACCTGGCCCTGGTTGAGAGTGTGAGTGGACTGTTTTTGAAAGGGGGTAGCAGGTGCATAGGAGATATGAGTTTTTTCAGTCTCCATGAAAGTACCATCATGTATATCTACTACCTGTACATCCTCATTCATCCAAAAAGTCATAGTTTCCAGCTGTTTTTTTTGTTATTTTGTGTGTATAACAATTATATTCCTGCTTCAGTTATTACTGTACATGCTCCTGTAACATTTCTGTCTTCCATCTATCCAATTTCAGAGAATGTCAGTGACAGGGTTAAAAAGGCAAGGCATCATATCATATTCTCTTTACTTGCCATTGTTACCACTCTTTGAGCGTATTCACTGTGCATTACCCTTGTATTACATGTCTCATTCATTTCCCCATTGCTGTTCTCTCTACTTCTGTTCTATCAACTGTAGTGAGGCCACCAACTCATGGTTACATATGTGCAGGTAAGGTTCTGAAGGTTCTTCAACCTTACCTGGCCATATTACTCCTCATCCGCTGCTGTGCCCATATAGATAGATACAGTGTATTTATCTCTATGGCTGATGTGCCCATATCCACTCCATGTAGAACCCCAAACATTGTCATGTGCTTCTTAAATTATTCTTAAGAAAACCTTTTTATAATTTGAATTGATGAGATCTGTGAGTGAAACCTCTTTCTAACTGTGACTGATTGTTGTTCTTCCACAGCACCCAGACTCCAGACACAGAACAGGAGGCTCAAGGAGGTCAGTGACACACGCACTCTTTCACCCCTCCTTTCTCTCTCTGTCTCTCTCTGTCTCTCGCTCTCTCGGCTCTGTCTCGCTCTCTCGGCTCTGTCTCGCTCTCTCGGCTCTGTCTCGCTCTCTCGGCTCTGTCTCGCTCTCTCTCTGTGTCTCTCTCTCTCGACCCCATCTCCCTCTCTATCACAGTAGAGCTGTTTAATCCACATTAGTAATCAGAGCAGAGTTAGCCAACTCTGGTTATTGATGTCTTGGTCCACATGGTCTGATGGTCTGATGTCTCGCAGTAAACATACCATTACAATGATAGTTAGAGGATTTGGCTAAAGCACATATAGCACAGACCAGCGTCGAAGTTGACAATCAGATTTCTTTAGTCCTGAGGACCCACAGGTTGTGCAGGCTTTGGATCCAACCAAGTAGTAATATACCTGAGTCAGCTAAATAACTCATTCTAAAGAGCTTGATTAAGTTGATTCAGAGACAAGTGCTGTAAGGAAAGTGTTGCTTTGTAAAAACACTGACTTTTACCCTCTCACAACCCTAACCACCCAGAGGTCGTCAGTGAGGTCATCATAGAGGAGCCAGAGGCTGCGGCGGTGGAGCCTTCCAAAGAACCCACAAATGACATAGAGATGGAGGTGTTGGCACGGGTCCAGATGGAGCAGGTGGTGGAGCTGAGTATCCTGCTGAAGGGAGAGAGGTACAGCGACGCTCTCAGAGACCCTGCCAGCCTCCAGTACCAGACACTCAACCAGCAGTTCACTGATAAGGTACGACTTCTCTCACTCCTGTCACCCCTTTTCACTCTCCATCCTCTTTCCTCTCCTGGCCTCTCCTCACCCATCACTTGGTTTGTAGGCTTGGCGCTGAGGCTGTAGTGATTTATTGTTAGATTTAACACACACAGTCAGGGCACTATAAAGAACCCTCACAGTTGGGCAGGATTTCAAATTCCCTTTATTTGATTGTTTGTATTTGACACTAGGCATAGTTTGTGTGAAAGTAGGCTGAAATTGACAGTTTATGATGTGGCTTGAGGCCGCAAGAGGGACTGGAGTGAAAAAGGCAGGACACACATCCACGAACTCACAGATAACTTTCCTCCACCATTGAGGCTTTTTGACTGAGAACAACTGGGTCAGACGTTTTACTGCTGCTGGTTAAATAAGATGATTTTGACTCTCCCCTGCAAGCCATTAATGTACTCATTATTACGCTGTCTTAAACTTGATCACTCTGTGTATGGAAAGGGGGAAGGAGATAGACAGGGAAAGAAGGAGAGAGATAGAAGAGGGAGGAGGAGAGGGATGGACAAGTTCGAAAAGACACAATGTGACAACTGAAAAAGTAGGCTGTCTCCAAATGTGCACGAATAATAGTGATTGCGAAAGCAGATATCTGGCGCATTGAAAGGGAAAGGCAGAAAGGGTAATGGCAGGCTTGTTTGTACACTATTAAACTTGATTACATTTTATCACTGAGGAGGTATTCCGCAATGATGGGTCAATGAGTCAGCAGAACAATGGTTCTCTTCACAAAGCGCTTCACATTAGCATCCAGCAACAAGGTTCAGTCAGTGGTCTGAGTGAGTAGTAGCCACTAGATGGCCATGCTAGAGAGGACATCAACAGTCAATATCCTCAGAATTCAGTACATAAGCTATTCCTTTTTTATTTGATTAGGTATAAGGATAGTGATAAAGTTAGGGCCCCGAGTGACATGGATGCTGATGTTGACTGTTGAACTCACGTTGACCTCTGTGTTTGCAGATAAAGGATGCTGTGGGGGGACTGCCAGGCTTTAAGAGTGTGGCTGTGCTGCAGTTCAGGTCAGTCTCTACTGTAGTGGTGTAGGAGCCTGGTCCTGGTCACATCTTTATGTGCCTTAGTTAACCAACTCGAATTAACTATCATTGTCATACTATACTGTACGTAAATGTATGGCATGACAGCATTGATCTTAAGAGTTGGCTAAAACACACAGATGTGACCAGGCTGGTGGTCTAGACCATTGGTTTGATAAATTGACCTGACATTCTCACCTGGTCTTTGTCAAATGTAATTTCTTTAGATAAAGTGTGTTTTGTTTTTGTTTCATGCAGGCTTCAGAAGGATGCCCAAGGGTGAGTATAGACCCTTACCAACATCCCTGGAGGTGTTCAGTCACTAGTAATCTGATCCTAGATCTGTGGTTAAGAATAACCTTGTCTACACAGAGAGTGTGTGTGCGCATGTGTCTTTGTCTGAGCATGCATGGAAAGGGGTGAGGGTGTTTGGGCGTTTTTCTTTTGTTTGCTTGGCTTAATGGTGTTATCGCGGTCGCTCACCTGGAAAGCAGGATAAGGCCGGGGCCTGACAGAGAGACAAGCTGCTACCTAACCCTTAACCCAGGAGAGGAGCTTATCTCTGGGGCTTTATGCTCACAGCAATCAGCCTCATGGCCTGTCAATGTCAACCACTGGGGGGATGATGCATTTTTACATCCATAGTGTTAAATGTAACACTTTCGAATCAAATTTTATTTGTCGCATACACATGTTTAGCAGATGTTATTGCGGGTGTAGCGAAATGCTTGTAGTTCTTTGCAAAAAAAACTTTCTAGGCTAATGAACATCTCAAATAGAGTTAAACTAACACTTTTCAAACTCTGTTATGACTGTTTGGTCGTGACAGAGACATGATTGTTGCATTCGATGGCTTTCAGTCCTATAGCCTACACCAATTGAAAACTCGCAACACTTTTTGCCTCAACACAGAGATTTTAACACAAATTTGCTGTGTTGGCATACTAACACACACAGGAATTCACAAATGCACACACACACACAAACACACACAACCCTCTGTTTATGCAATTACATGGGACTTCACTAATAAAAGCCTTGCTCTCCTCTGGGTGATGATCCCAGATTCCCAGGTCAGTAGTGCTACAGTATGGAACTGACAGGAACAGAACCGTAGGGCCATCTGCTCGCCTAGTATCTGCAGGTGCAGCAGAAGAACATAGACTAGTTTCAAGTGTCATTAAACATTTTGATTCTGAAAGTTGTATCAATGAGTATTCCTTTTCCAAGTTTGAGCTGACAGCAGGAAAACCGGGATGCGGTGGTGCAGTGAGCTAATTACAGGCACGTGCCTCACCCTGGGCCATGCCAAGCCTGCTGAGAGATCTAGGTCACAGGGAAAAAGAGAAGAGCAGAGAAGGGCTCCCTGAAGCCAAATGAAGCTGATAGATTGCTTTTCCACATAGCCAGGTTCAGCATCCAGAATCTCTTGTGCGGTTTTTGTTGTGTTTATGACCATATTGATCACTTTGGTGGTTGGTCTGGTTTGATGTAAGTCATGGAAGTTGTAGACGATGCTCCAGGCGGGTGTAAATCTGGTGTAAATCTATAAAACGTTCATTTCAGAATAGACTCGTATGCTTTTAACAGGTTGGTTAGTAAATCAAAGTACTGTGTTTAGAACTCTACTCCTCCAAGGGAAACTGCTCTCCTCTTTGAGACGCTGTTTCTAGCTAAGCATATTAGATACGGTAGATTAATAAACTTAAAATAATATATACATTGATAGTAAAATTGGATGATTTGTCAATAGGTGTATGGGTGGATAGATGTTGATGATGGATGGAAATATATTTAATAGATTGATATATTGATCAACTGACAGATTAACTGATGGATGGATCTGTACTGCCTGTGCAGGTTGGATGGTGTGGTGGTTGTCTATGCGGTGACAGTGGAGGTGGAAGGGGAGGGGGTGAGCAGTGACCAGCTGGACTACCTGACCCTGCAGTCCAATCTGGTGGAGAACTCCTACAGAGAGGTGAAGGAGAGGAACTACATCACTGAGGCCCAGGACAACATCATCAGTGATACAACCCTGGTCCTGGACTCTGACTCACTGCAACTATATACTGGTAAGACATACAACACTACTGTACAATACACTGTCTATACATTACCATACAATGCCAAACCACGAGACACAACACTCTGGAACTGTAGCCCAGGGCCGGTTCTAGCGTAAGCGAGATTTGTTTGGCAAAACATTTGACGGTGGAGAGAAGCATTTAAGTTTGAAATTAATTTGTTCCACATTTTGCCACGGGCCAGAGAGAAAGTGTTACTGTTCTAAGGCAAACCTTCTCAAATGTAATCCATGTTGCCATTGGCTGGAGAGAAAACATTGCAATTTCATAACAAATTGCATGCAATTTTATTCATTATGCCATGGGGCATCAATACTTTTTTTTTTTGCAGTTTTATAGCAAACTTCCTGCAAATCTATCCATTTTGCCATGGGGTGGAGAGCAATTTGTGACATTTTAAAGCAATTCTAATTTTTTTTAAATGATTTATGCCATGATAATATGACATCTGAGTGAGAATGAAAAAAATGTATCTATGGGGGCTCCCTGGAGCTCAGGCCACGTGCCTTGTGTGCCCAGTCAGTATTTGGCCATGATTACTCAAAGTTTAGATACTCTTGGTCATGTAGTGTATGTGGACACTGTGGACACATCCACCAAACCCAAATTTGTCCGTCGGACTGCCAGATGGTGAAGCGTGATTCATCACTCCAGAGAACGTGTTTCCACTGCTCCAGAGTCAAATGGCGGCGAGCTTTACACCACTCCAGCCGACGCTTGGTATTGTGCATGGTGATCTTAGACTTGTGTATGGCTGCTCGGCCATGGAAACCCATTTCATAAAGCTCCCAACGAACAGTTCTTGTGCCGATGTTGCTTCCAGATGCAATTTAGAACTCGTAGTGAGTTTTGCCATCGAGGACATTTTTATGCGCTTCAGTTTGGAACCACCAAGACTCTTCCTAGAGCTGGCCACCAGGCCAAACTGAGCAATTGGGGGTGAAGGGCCTTGGTTAGGGAGGTGACCAAGAACCTGATGGTCACTCTGACAGAGCTATAGAGTTCCTCTGTGGAGATGGGAGAACCTTCCAGAAGGACAACGGTCTCTGCAGCACTCCCCCAATCAGGCGTTTATGGTAGAGTGGCCAAACGGAAGTCACTCCTCAGTAAAAGGCACATGACACCCCGCTTGGAGTTTGCCAAAAGGCACCTAAAGGACTCTGACCATGAGAAACAAGATTCTCTGGTCTGATGAAACCAACATTGAACTCTTTGGCTTAAATCCCAAACGTCACATCTGGAGGAAACCTGGCACCATCCCTACAGTGAAGCATGGTGGTGGCAGCATCATGCTGTGGTTATGTTTTTCAGGGACTGGGAGACTAGCCAGGACCAACCATTGGGGAGCCAGGCCCAGCCAATCAGAATTTGTTTTTCCCCACAAAAGGGCTTTATTACAGACAGAAATCCTCCTCAGTTTCATCAGCTGTCTGGGTGGCTGGTCTCAGACAATCCCGCAGGTGAAGAAGCCAGATGTGGAGGTCCTGGGCTGGCGTGGTTACACATGGCCTGCGGTTGTGAGGCCGGTTGGACTTACTGCCAAATTCTCTAAAACGACATTGGAGGCGGCTTATGGTAGAGCAATGAACATTCAATTCTCTGGCAACAGCTCTGGTGGACATTCCTGCAGTCAGCATGCCAATTGCACGCTCCCTCAACTTGAGACATCTGTGGCATTGTGTTGTGTGACTACAATATATAAGTGTGTGTGTGTGTATATAATGTTTTGTAGGGTCGGGGGGGCCCCTTGCGGCCGAGGATCCTAAGCGACCGCTTATGTCTGGAACCAGCCCTGCTGTAGCCAGACTAACTATGAATTCCATGGGATGCGCACACACACATACACATGCACACACACACATGCATGTTCCACACAAACACACACGTGCAAACACCGCTTCAGCGAGTGTGACATTTAGCTTGTCAGTAAGTAGGTTAACTATCTTCTGGCATGGTTTCTTCCAGCGAATGGAACAAGTTCTACAGTAATGATGACTACCTTCTCCCTGGGCTATGGGAATTCACCCTGGCTGTGTTGTAAAAGAATCAGTGTCATTAGTTTCCTGTGTTTCCCTGAAGATGGATGCCGTCTGATGGACTGGGACATCTGATATGAGGGGTAACTACTGTCAGATGCCTGCCTGGCACGGTGTGTAGTGACTTACAGGCACTGCTTAACTCCAAGTTACAGCCTCCAGGCCTGATGGTAATGCAGTCTTGGCCCACAGTGGCAGGTATAGGGGCCAGATCTGTAGGGTTATTAGTCGTGTTCCCCTTAGGTAAACACACAGTCAGCACCACCACTGTCAGGACTGGGGAGAGGGAGAGTGTACATTTGTAATTCCTCCTCTACATTGAGAGAGAAGGTTTTTGTTGTTTTTAATGATCCTGGAAATCTGAATATTAGGTGTGATTGAATAGGGCCTCCTGTGACTCTGTGACAGTATTGACTCTGTGTCCTCTTTGGTTCCACAGTGTCCAGTGTTACTGAGTCCTTTGAGCCCACCGCGGGAATACCTGAGGATTACACCAACGGCAGAGTGGTAAGTCAGAGGTCATCTACATGACAACAGCCTTTGACCTCTCCTGTTGGTCCAGAGGTACTTTCTGGACAACAGTGAGATAGGCACAATGTTGAGCATGGATCTTTGATATTTTTAAACTAAATTTATGTAGGTATGCGTTTCAGTGTGGAGTGTATTAGAAAGGTGTGTTAGGTAGACTGCTGCTTGGTGTTGTTATCCAGGCCTGTCCATTCCAGTGCTGAGGAAATAAAGGGTGAGGGGAAGGCTTTGAGGATTAGTTTGGCTCTTGCTATAATAATCCACTACTCTTCTGGGGCTAGAGAGAGAGGAATAGGGTGAGAGATTCTCAATCCAACTGTGTTTGTGAGGGATAGGTCTAGAACATTTTTTAAAGATTGAAGATGAACAGTTTGTGAATGCAGGACTCTATTATCATTGTTGAATTGTACACGTCTGTCTGATTCTGCAGTCTAGTAGCTTTAATGTGCTGTGTTGTTGTAATCAGAGCTGGGAGCTTCAGTCTTGGTCTTGGACAATAACTGGGTCTGCTGGTCTACTTTGCGTGCTAAGGCCCTAAGTGATTAATTTGAGTAATTACATGGACTGGAAGAGGTTGGCAAACTACCAGTCAGTAACTGGCATTTACAGCCAACTGCACACAGCCCTAACAGAAGCACTAGGCATTCAAGCTGCCCAGGACCTACCTTATCTTAGAGTGATAGATTTCTCTCCCTCAGACAGAAGCTGGATTTTTCAATTCAGGTTTTATCATAGTTAGTATTATGCCTTGGAGTAGGTGTCACACCATATAGGTAGTTAAAACTTGATAACAATACACAGAGCATGTGTGTGCCAGTAAATCATTTTTGGCAGTCATTAAGTCATGGAAACCTATAAATCCCTAGCCTTGTCGTTTTGAAGACTACTCATTATAATACAATACATTTCAGGGTTGGGGTCAATTCCATGTCCTGAATTGAAATGGAATGGAACCCCAACCTGATGGTGTAACAGTTGAGGGACTAATAGTTTTCTCCTGTTTCTATTGTCCAGGAGGACATTTTGGCTGCTAAGATGACCCCAGACGCCCCCGAGGTTGAAGCTGAGGATGTAGCGACGGGGGAGAATGATGTCATTGTTGTAGAGGAGAGCATGACCCTCTCTGCTGAGCTTGAGGTGACCAGCGATGACATAAGCATCGAGGAAGAAGTTCTGCTGTTGGGGAACACTGTGTCTACAGAGAGCCCTCTGTTGGAGGACCTCCCTACAGACCCTACCTCCCCTGAGCATCCAGAGGACGCTACGCTCCCCAAGCCTCCTCTGGAGATAGAGGCCTCTGGTTCAGGTGTTAATGTACTGAAGGTCTTACCCTTTCAGCCTGAGGAAGAAGAAGCCATAGAAGAAGAGCCAGCTCCAGAAGAGGAACTGACCATAGAAGAAAAGGTAGTTCCGGAAGAGATAATCATAGAGGAAGATATCCAAACAGAGGAAGCAGAAGCAGTGGTCTCTGAGGAAGATAAGGTAGAGGAGGAAACAGTGGAGGTCCCTGACACAGTAAAGGTTCTAGAAGAGGAAGCAGGACCCTCTGAGACAGCAGGACCCATAGAGACAGAGACCATTGAAGAGGTAGAGGAAGAGGCCCCTGCCTTCGTCCCTGTGGAAATTATGGAAGCTCCCGAGCCAGTGGGGGACCTCAATGTCCCCGAGAATCCCCCTGCCATCGCAACACTACTCCCAGATGAGCCTGAAGAGCAGACTAACATGGCGCTGGCTTATCCAGAAATACCTGAATATGGAGAGGAAGCTGAGAGCTTAGAGGAGGGACCAATCATCGAGGAGCCAGTAACTAAAGAGGATGCTGTGGAGGAAGAGGTGGCAGAAGAAGCGGTCGTTGAAGTTCCGGACATTTCTGAGATCTCGGAGGAGGACTTGGTAGAAGACGAGATCTTATTGGTCGATGACGCTGCTCCGGAGGCCACCCACCCCACCCCTCTCTCTGCAGAGAAAGAGTCACCCTTCACCCGAGTCTCTGATGTCATAGTAGAGGAGGAGGTTACAGAGGCCACGGCCCTGGACACAGCCCCAGAACCAGAGGCAGAACAAGAGGAGCAAGGGGTCACCCCAGCTCTCATACCCGCCAAGTACCACCCTGGTCCAGACATTTCTATCACTCTGGAGGTAATGACAGATGACTGAGAGATGATGTTTGTAGTGTATGTTAGTCAGGGCTCTGAGTGACTAGGAAAACTCCCCTTGTTATAGTACCGTTCAAGCAGGCAGAAATACAGCGGGCATGACGTGTTCTGCATCATATCAGGTCATAGCGGCTATATTTCTGCCTGCTTGAACTGCGAAATAGCTCAGACACACATGAAAACATGAACTGACCCTGGGAATCGTATTTGTGCATCCTTGAGCAATGATCTATCGATTCCTGAGGTAATTTCATGTTTTCATGTGAATTACAGATTGTCGGTCTGTACATTAGGGGCCGTTCATTCACCGTTTGTTCGGTTGCTATCGGCGCGGTGTGATAGAGACCACCCGCCAGTGTCGACGGACGGCCGTCATTTTTGCCCATTTCTACATGTAGAATCAGTACTCTGTTCATAAGTGCTAAGTACTCTCGGCCAGCAATCCTAGTCTGTCCATGCCTTTTAGTCTAATCATCTGTAAGCACAGACATTTCCTTGTTTTATCATGAATTTTACCAAATGTTGTTTCACACTGACCCATTGCACCATGAATTGTGTCATGTCTATTTAACCAGCTGCAGACAATAGACCCTGTGACAGACTATGACCTGGTCCACTTCGACGGGACAAACCAAACAGAGGAGGGGAGCAGTGGGTACCCTTCTGGAGTGGTACATGGTACGGACCACAGCATTGCCATGCCAATCAACCCTGGGCGGGCTCTGATGGTGTTCTTCAGTCTACGGGTCACCAACATGATGTTCTCAGATGACCTCTTCAATAAGAGCTCTGCAGAATACAAGGCCCTAGAACAAAGGTTCCTCGAGCTGGTGAGCTATTCATTTTGATAATTTATTCATCCTTTATTGACATAATTTGAAGTGTTGTATGCAGACAGTCTCTCTACCCATCTTTCTTTCTTTCTCTCTCTCCACCCATCTTTCTCTCTCTCTCTCTCTCTCCCCATCTCTCTCTCTACCCATCTCTCTCTCTCTCTCTCTCTCTCTCTCTCTCTCTCTCTCTCTCTCTCTCTCTCTCTCTCTCTCTCTCTCTCTCTCTCTCTCTCTCTCTCTCTCTCTCTCTCTCTCTCTCTCTCTCTCTCTCTCTCTCTCTCTCTCTCTCTCTCTCTCTCTCTCTCTCTCTCTCTCTCTCTCTCTCTCTCTCTCTCTCTCTCTCTCTCTCTCTCTCTCTCTCTCTCTCTCTCTCTCTCTCTCTCTCTCTCTCTCTCTACCCATCTCTCTCTCTCTCTCTCTCTCTCTCTCTCTCTCTCTCTCTACCCATCTCTCTCTCTCTCTCTCTCTCTCTCTCTCTCTCTCTCTCTCTCTCTCTCTCTACCCTCTCTCTCTCTACCCTCTCTCTCTCTCTCTCTCTCCTCTCTCTCTCTCTCTCTCTCTCTCTCTCTCTCTCTCTCTCTCTCTCTCTCTCTCTCTCTCTCTCTCTCTCTCTCTACCCATCTCTCTCTCTCTCTCTCTCTCTCTCTCTCTCTCTCTCTCTCTCTCTCTCTCTCTCTCTCTCTCTCTCTCTCTCTCTCTCTCTCTCTCTCTCTCTCTCTCTCTCTCTCTCTCTCTCTCTCTCTCTCTCTCTCTCTCTCTCTCTCTCTCTCTCTCTCTCTCTCTCTCTCTCTCTCTCTCTCTCTCTCTCTCTCTCTCTCTCTCTCTATCTAGCTGGTCCCCTACCTCCAGTCCAACCTTACTAACTTCCAGAATCTGGAGATTCTGAACTTCCGGAATGGGAGTATCGTGGTGAACAGTCGGATGAAGTTCTGGAGGCCGATGCCTCGCGGCGTCAACAATGCAGTCTACTTGATACTGGAAGACTTCGCTAACACAGCCTACCAAACTATGAACCTGGCCATTGACAAGTACTCACTGGATGTAGAGTCAGGTAAGGTTGACAATTACCACATATTTCCCTGGAGACACGCGTTTCTGAATTATTCCCACTCTTTTTTGTTTTTGTGGAGTTACAATGCCTTAACATTAGCATATCTACATGGACTGTAAGTTAAACGCATGGCACAACCGTTCCCTTTAGCACAAAAGCCTTCTTCAGGTTGGTTTTAATCTAGACAGAAGATAAAGAGCCAGTCTCACCAGCCAGATCCTGACAACCAGGAACACAACATCTGTATGGTGTTGACGAGTAGGGCTGTGTGAACTAGAGAACACATACTGTATGAAAACAATACCTTTTACATCTTTTGTCATATACCCCTGTTTTCATGCAAGGAGAAACTATATCATGCTGTGATTCGGGACTAAACTTAAAGTAGATATGCAGAGTAATTAAAATAATTTATTTTAATTGGAACTAGTGAACGGCAATGAACTGGTGAACTTAAACAGAGTCTGCACTTATCCAATGTACACTTATCAGGAGTCGACTGGAAATTCCCTAACACCTGTGTCCTGTGTGTTGTTGCTAGGTGACCAGGCGAACCCGTGTAAGTTCCAGGCGTGTAATGAGTTTGCCCAGTGTTCTGTGAACCGCTGGTCTGGCGAGGCGGAGTGTGTGTGTAATGCTGGCTACTTCAGCGTGGAAGGTCTGCCCTGTCAGAGCATCTGTGAACTGCAGACAGACTTCTGTATGAACGACGGGAAGTGTGACATCATACCTGGACAGGGGGCTATCTGCAGGTAGGAGTGTGTGTGTGTGTGTAAGAATTTCATTACAATTAATATAATTTTTATGTCACTTACCCCACTCTTTATTGGAGAACCAATGCACAATGTGTGGTACCAACAGTTGTTCCTTGTGGTTCTAGATGTCGTGTAGGGGAAAACTGGTGGTACCGTGGAGAACACTGTGAGGAGTATGTGTCAGAACCTCTGGTGGTCGGCATAGCGATAGCCTCTGTAGCAGGTTTCCTATTGGTGGCTTCTGGTGTGATCTTCTTCCTGGCGAGGACACTACGGGATCAGTACGATAAGGATGAGACAGAGGACCCCATACGGTGAGTCCTCCTCACACCACTCCTTCTTTGTCATATACTGTGTACAGTACGTGTGTTGGTACGTGTACGTGACTGTGTGTGCTTTAGGAGCTGAACAAAGTGTAGGTGTCTCTAACACTGTCAGAAGGCCAGAGGCCTTATTATTTATATATATATATATATATATACACACACACTGTATATATCTCTATCCCTGGTTAGTACAGTACAGCAGCTTACAGGTGATATGTTAGTAGTAAATACAACTATAGACTTAACCTGGCTAAATATATTTACTGTAAAAGGACATCCCCTATTTAAGCCTTGATCAGAGATGATTATTTCAGAAGACTTCTATAGTGACTCCTTTCTCTCTCCCTCATCTATTTTCTTTGGGGACTGAGTTAATCTTTACCCTTTCAAATATACAACGTCCTCTTACCCACGGCCCTCCATCCTACTCTCACTTACACAAAGGGTTTTGTCCCTATTACAATTACCAGACAGATGTATTTGTCGGTCTCTTCTCTCCTATTAGCAGACTAAGCTCAGATCTCTCTCTCTGTCTCCCAGGCGAGGGGAGAGTATCCCGTCTCTAGAGAGGGCCACTAAGTACAACCCCATGTATGAGAGTGAGGCCACGACGGGCTACAGCCACTACTACCGCCGCTACCCAGAGGCTCCGGTCTACAGCAGCGCCAGCGCCGAGGCCTCCACAGACTTCAGCAGTGAGGAGATACGCCACATCTACGAGAACAGCGAACTGACCAAGGAGGTGTGTGTCTGTGTGTAGGCTGGTGGGGTGGAAGCCAATGTGTGGGATCCCGTTCCATATTTACCTACTAATTATCTCATACGTATCATTAAATTCCTAAATCTAATCTGTACTGTCTGGATATAGACCTACTGTACCGATTGGACAAAACGTCTGTGTATCATGCAACCTTTCTCAGCCTGTTAACCCCGCCCACTCTTCTTCCACAGGAAATCCAGGACAGGATACGCATCATCGAGCTCTATGCGAAGGACCGTCAGTTTGCAGACTTTGTGCGGCAGCATCAAACGTGAGTGTGGCTCCAATCATTTCTTTAGGTCTAACTTGAGATCTGAGTGCGCAAATCAGACTTTAGAAACAGAAAAGGATGAAGGCTGGGAATACAATACCAAGGGAAAGAGACATTTGTCTCCCAGACACATCTAACCAGCTATGTCTGCCCCAGAGAGACAGGCCACATTAGTGGATACAGACAGTCACTGTGTTTGGTCTCAATGTGACTGGCAGCATATGTCTGTGTGAGGGAGAGAAAAGCAGTGTTAGGTATTGGGTTGCGTGAGCGTGGTGATTTGGCATGCCATCACTAATTAGAGTCGTATTAGTGGAATCGCTTGCGAATGTGTGTGACTGCTGTCTCTCTGTGTGGGTGGGTGTGTGCGTGGGTGTGTGCGTGGGTGTGTGTGTGCATGGGTGGGTGCGGGTGTGTGTGCATTGAGTTGCTTGGATTTGCATGGTACAGTTACTGCCAAGTCTCTGCTGCCTATTACCCACACTGCCCAGTCTAATCAGTGTCTGTGTGTTTGTCTTCCACAGTGCCCTTGATACACGCAGACAGAGCACCCTTGATAAACGCAGAGAGAGTGCCTCCACGTAGACCTGTATGGGACACTCAGCTGTATGCTGGACAACAAGGTACCTTATCCTTAACTTTGCTCTTGCCCCGCCCTGCTCTTCCTCCTTTGTCAGTGCCTTCTCTCAATTGGGTGAGCTCTGCTGGAATGGGTGTGGTGAATGTGGGCATATCTGCTGTTCATTGGATGTCTTCCTTTGGGGAAGACCAGCCTCCCTCCATCTGGAATCATATTCGTTACTTGAAATGATGACAAACAAAATGCAATGCTCTCTAGGATACCTGTTCTTTAGGTAGCAAATAAGACATGATAGAGTATTACATTTGCATTTAATGTCATATCTCACCCAGTTGTTGTTGACGGAAGAATGTATCACTGTGAAAGTGTACATATTTATCCCATTGGAATGTTGGATAGATACTGTAAGGTGTGATTCTCATTGTATCTGCTAATGTTGTATGGACTGTTATGGTTAAAGAACTGTTTGAGCTAGAGACTTTTCTTAAAGCGATGGTCTATACAGGGGTGCACACCTCAGGCCCTCTGGCACCTCGGGCCCTCTGGCACCTCGGGCCCTCTGGCACCTCGAGCCCTCTGGCACCTCGAGCCCTCTGTCAACTCGAGCCCTCTGTCAACTCGAGCCCTCTGTCAACTCGAGCCCTCTGTCAACTCGAGCCCTCTGTCAACTCGAGCCCTCTGTCAACTCGAGCCCTCTGTCAACTCGAGCCCTCTGTCAACTCGAGCCCTCTGTCAACTCACGGCCCTCTGCCAACTCACGGCCCTCTGTCAACTTCTGCAGGGACTAAAAGCAGCAGATATTGTTTCCCTCTGGACCAGAGCTGTGTGCCCTTGTTCTATACCCAGCTGGAGGTTGTTGGAGATTGAGCGCAGTTGACTGGCCAGTGTCTGTGCTGTTCTTGGTGCTATGGGATCTCTGTTGTCTGAATTTCTGGCTAGTAGTAAGCATAGGTAGTGTTGAAGTTGGGAGAAGCTATTCTCCTGAAGTTGGGAGAAGCTATTTGGATGGACTCTGTGGGCAGATCTTAAATCTCAGTCCTCTATGGCTCTGGTGAAAAGTAGTGCACTATATAAAGCAGTGCACTATTTAAAGTAGTGCACTATATTGGGAATAGGGTGTACTTTGACATTTTAGGAAAAGTGGACAACTGGAGTGTGAATCTTCCATTTTTGTTCAGCTGCAATACATTTTCCCCTCTTCTTTCCCTCCTTCTGTCCCTCACTCTCACTCTACATCAGGAAGCAGTTGGAGTTTGTTTTCTGTAGGAAAAAAAAGTATTACGAGAGAGAGGGGGAGAGGGGGAGAGGGGGAGGGAGGTAGAGGGGGAGGGAGGTAGAGGGAGATTTTGCTGAAGGACCAAAATATAAGTGAAAACACATTTAGAATGGAAACAATCTTCAAGGGGAAAGAAAGCAAACCAAGGATTTGATCAGGCAGTCGGTTTCCAGATATGTGTTTTAGAAGACATTCAAAAAATTATATGAAATGTACATGTGTAAACAACATGTGCTCTGTGGATAAGCAAACTCTTAGCAGCAGCTGTTAACTCAAATAAACATTTACCAGAAACTTCAAATTGGTCCATTCTGTAACCACTAGTTTGGACACCATCCTTGCTTTACCCTGTAAGTACTTCACATGAAGAGGAGTGGTTTCCAGTGAATCCTCAAAGTTGCAGCTCTTCATGCTGTAGGTTTACTTTTCCACATTTGTTTTGACTGTGAATAGTCATAGGAAATCATAAGAATACACAGGTCGAACTCAAATGGCAACATATTCCCTATAGTGCACTACTTGCCTAAAGTAGTGCACTATATAGCGTTAAGGGTCCATTTGAGATGTGGCCACAGACATATAAGATATTTCCTGATTTAGGTTCATGTTTACATTTCCTGTTATCCTGTCCTTTTCTCTCAGGCCTCTGTATGGCTCCACACAAGCGAAAACACAGGTTACTGTGGTAAAGCACAAGCTTACCTTCCACTTATGATATCGGCATGCCTTTTCAATCTGTGTGGTCATTTTTATATACATTTTATCGTGTGCTTAAACTGGTTTTCTCAACCTTCTCTTCCTTCATCGTTTCTCATAGCCAATGGGATGGATCCAGAACGCTGTGATGTAAATACTATCTCAGTGTTGTGGTATGTTCTTTACACTAGAATGTCAACGGAATGTGCTTGAAATGTTGACATGTTTTGTTGTACATTTTTTTTTTTTTTTTTTTAAGCACTGGTGGATATTTAAACAAATATTTCATTACTACTTGCAGTTATGTCAATGTTTATTCTTAAAAAAGAAAGAATAAAATGAAGCAATAAATAAAAAGACACGTTTTATACAAAATTATTATTCATGCTATGTTTATTACAAAAGTGCTCATCTTTTTTCCCAAGGTCTGTGGGAATGTGGTTTGGTTCCAGTTTCACTGAGGGCTTCAATTAAGATCACTTTTAGGAGCAGTAAACATTGAACTTGTTCAATTTTTCTGTCCAGCTCCTGTGTCATGTTTGGATGTGTATACACTAAGTGGACAAATCATTAGGAACACCTATTCTTTCCATGACATAGACTGATCAGGTGAAAGCTATAATCCCTTATTGATTTCACCTGTTAATTCCACTTCAATCAGTGCAGATGAAGGGTAGGAGACAGATTTTAAATAATGATTTTTAAGCCTTGAGACATGGATAGTGTATGTGTGCCATTCAGAGGGTGAATGTGCGAAACAAAAGATTGAAGTGCCTTTGAACGGGATATGGTAGTAGGTGACAGGTGCACCGGTTTGTGTCAAGAACTGCAACGCTGCTGGGCTTTTCATGCTCAACAGTTTCCCATGTGTATCAAGAATGGTCCACCACCCAAAGGACATCCAGCCAACTTGACACAACTGTGGGAGGCATTGGAGTCAACATGGGCCAGCATCCCTGTGGAACGCTCTCGACACCTTGTAGAGTCCATGCCCCAATGACTTGAGGCTGTTCTTAGGGCAAAAGAGTGTGCAACTCAATATTAGGAAAGTGTTCTTAATGTTTTGTTCACTCAGTGTATACTTAAGCAAAAAGGCCAGAGGGGGTGAGGTATATGGCCAATATAATATTGCTATTGTGAACTGGTTACTAATGTAATTAGAGCAGTAAAAATAAATGTTTTGTCATACCCGTGATATACGGTCTGATATACTACTGCTGTCAGCCAATCAGCATTCAAGGCTTGAACCACCCAGTGTAAATGCTCTGTTAATTTATTGATCCACTATTCACATTGATGGGTTATTGAGCACTGATAGGCTATGTGTTTAGCTTAGCCTCTCTGCTGTAATCCAAAGAACAGATTAGCATTAGGAGCTGTGGTCTGTGGATTAGGCCAGAACTGTTACTAAGAGTGTGTGCCAGTAGTCAACCCTGCGTCACACACACACACACACACACACACACACTGTCAATACCAGGGCCCACCTATCTTCAGCATGGTTGTATGTGACATGCGGTCACACTTACACACACCACAATGCATGCCAAATGTATGATCTGTACTTTGGTGGAACCTCTACTGAATTTGGGCATTATGTTTGTTGGGTCAGTCAATGTGTAGAAGTGTTAGTCCAGTGTTCGTGTCAGAGAGAAGTCTTGTAATGAACGCCTTAATGTGTTAAAGGTGAGTGACTGATGCATTGTGACAGCTCACCTCAGGGCACAGAGCGTCCCGCTCTGGAACAGCCATAGGCCTTATCCGCCTGATGTCACCAACACTGCAGGGTGGTGGAGAAGGAAGAGCCAACCAAACGAGCACAGATCCACACAATCTACTATGTCACTCTCTGGGGGATCGTTTTGATTGTCCAAAAAACAATGTACTCGATCATGATCCAGGGATACTTGCCTTGTGTTGTTATTTCATTTTGGGCACTGCGAGAGGAGGGAAAACAGAACCACAAAGAGAAGGGGGGTCCCTATGGGCATGGGTAGTTTCCAAACTAGATTATCATGGTTCACCCCCGCATTTGGAAATGGTTTAGCCATGTCAGTGTCATTTGGAGGCTATTTGCCTTCAGCCCAAGTCCCTTTCCCTGCTAATGCCAACTTAATGTTAACATAATTTATGACCATACAGCCTCCAAACAACAAAACTCAGGAAAACATTTGAAGGGAAAAAGTGTGATTATAGCACAATATTGTCCTGAAAACCTTCTCAAAACTTGGCTGTATAGATAGTGACTCACCTTGGATCAGATGCATGGAACGCAGATGACTTAATAACAGTTGTAGACATTATGCCTTCCCCGCCCTGCCTTAGGCACACAGCTAGACCGCTCCACTACACCTGTCATCCCTGTGGGACATCTCCATGACGACAGTGTGTGCGAGGTTGTGTGTGTTTACACTATTAGTCTGACTAAACACACTGTGAGCTCCTCCAGATGGCTCAGTCTGGGCTCTGTTCTCTGGCTACAGTCACCGTGGGTGATCCCTGGCTCTCTGTCAGCCTGAAACACTACAGATAGACCAAAAACACACAGCCACGCGGGGTGATACTGGCTCACAGTGCCCGTAAACACTGAACTATGGCTGGGTTCAATCTGCAGTGTCGAAGATCAGCATTATAGTGGGATTGATCAAAAAGGACCTTTACCTTTCAACTGCACTACAATGCTGATCTTTGGCACTACAGATTGAATCCAGCCCCTACAGGGATCTATGGTCAATGTCGGATAGGGTAAACTGATCCTAGATCTGTGTAGGTCTTCTACCCACCCAGCTACAGCAGACACAGTGATGCCAGAGGACATGATCCTGTCATATTATCCACAGTCCTTAACCCCTGACCCTAACCCACAGTTCACAGGACATAACCAACAGAACATCACAGTTCCTTAGTCTGTGTCATCCTGTCTGGAATATGAGCATATCTGCTGCAGCTGGATAGTGAACACTAAAGTGACGGTCAGTGCTTGGGATGTCCTAAAACTTAACATTAACCCTTACTCTAAACATAACCCTTACCCATTTAAAATGTAAACTTCAATGGGGTAGGGACATCCCAATGATCCTGGATAGCAGGGATCCTACAGTGACTGGGTCTGAGGGAGCAGACAGAGGGGTGCGTGAGAAGGACACAAGCTCACTGGAAACCCCATGGAGCTGCAATGCATTCTAGAATCTCAATTTAGGAGGAGCTTTACAGGCTCAGCAAGGCCTCCTGCATGGCTCTTATCTGTCACTTCTCTCTCTCTCTCTCTCTCTCTCTCTCTCTCTCTCTCTCTCTCTCTCTCTCTCTCTCTCTCTCTCTCTCTCTCTGCGCTTCTCTCTCTGCTTCTCTCTCTCTCTCTCTCTGTTGTGCTTTCTGCCATTATGCTATTGTTTCTCTATTCGACATAGCTACAGCTAACTAATTGCTTATTACTGGCAGATTGCTGTTTAACAATTGGATAAATTGTAGATCAATCTCCTTTTATGTCAACATAATGAATATAAACACATAACAGGTTATAATTGTAATTCACTCCATTGTCTGTCAATGTCTTTTCCCCTCAGTAATAGTACACATGGGAGATGCTGATAATCAAGTTCTTAACCAAGGTCTTAATGAGAGACTTGCTCTTATCAGCTTAACCCCTTTGCAGTGCCAGCAAGACGTCTTCTCTTCTAATTTGCCCACCATCCTCCCACCTCACATCATCCACATTGTTTTCCTCATCATTGTCAAAAGCAATGTGTTGCTCAATACAGCAGTATGCGGAAAGATGAGAGATGTTAGGTCCTGGTTTCAGTGAGAGATTGTTCTGGCTGGGTCCTGTCCCACAGGCCCAGGGATTACTCAAGCTTTTAGTTCATGTTAGGGTTGGCGCTCACTGACCATCCTCTTGGGGAGAGTTGGGGCTCAGGAGGTGGTTGTGTTGGAGCCATGTGATGACAGACAGCTTATTCCACAGCATGAGTTCCCATAACAAATCCTATTCCCATAACAAAGCCAAGCATTACCCATTCATGTGGAAACCCCTATAGTCATTCAGAATACAGTGGCAATTTTGGTCCAGCCCGCTATTTGTCAGGAAGCAACGAGAATCAATCTGGACTTTGAACCTTGAATGTGATCAGAAGTTATGATGGGAAAATGTATATTCTCTGTGCCACCACTGGGGGGCCCTGTCTGTGTGTATACAGTAAGTCCGAGAGTGATGCCTCCGTCTCCATACAAGTGGGATGAAGTTGACCCTGGATTCTGCTCATTGTAATTAATTACCATGTTTTCTGCTGTAAATTGTTTTGAATATTTGCCTTTTGAAAAGACAAGTTCTTACCCTGGACCTTGATCTAAGGTCAGATTTGTTTTCCCCCATTATGGTGTTAGGTTCTTATTTTTCAGAGTAAATAACCCACGGACACTAGAGAAGCTTTAACCAAGTTTAATTTTTCCCAAAGGTTCTGTACAGCTGTAATTTCAAACAACTCAACTCACAAGTCCTCCAAACATAACGATGGTCATTATGGCCAAACAGTTCTATTTTTGTTTCATCAGACCAGAGGACATTTCTCCAAAAAGTACAACCTTTGTCCCCATGTGCAATTGCAAACTGTAGTCTGGCTTTTTTATGACGGCATTTCAGGTTATGAGCGGCATTTCAGGTTATGTCGATATAGGACTCGTTTTACTGTGGACATAGATCATTTTGTACCTTTTTCCTCCAGCATCTTCACAAGGTCCTTTGCTGTTGTTCTGGGATTAATTTGCACTTTTCACACCAAAGTACGTTCATCTCTAGGAGACAGAACACGTCTCCTTCCTGAGCTGTATGACGGCTGCGTGGTCCCATGGTGTTTATACTTGCGTACTATTGTTTGTACAGATGAACGTGGTACCTTCAGGCGTTTTGAAATTGCTCCCAAGGATGAACCAGACTTGTGGAGGTCTACAATTTTTTTCCTGAGGTCTTTCTTTTGATTTTCCCATGATGTCAAGCAAAGAGGCACTGAGTTTGAAGGTAGGTCTTGAAATAGATCCACATGTATACCTGCAATTGACTCACATGATGTCAATTAGCCTATCAGAAGCTTCTAAAGCCATGACATCCTTTTTTGGAATTTTCCAAGCTGTTGAAAGGCACAGTCAACTTAGTGTATGTAAACTTCTGACCCACTGGAATTGTGATACAGTGAATTATAAGTGAAATAATCTGTCTGTGAGCAATTGTTGGAAAAATGTCTTGTCATGCACAAAGTAGATGTCCTAACCAACTTGCCAAAACTTTAGTTTGTTAACAAGAAATTTGTGGAGTGGTTGAAAAAAGAGTTTTAATGACTCCAACCTAAGTGTATGTAAACTTCCGACTTCAACTGTATATATCCTACTTAAGACACTTCTCCTTCTCTCCAATCCTTCTTATGGTTTAACAGGAAAATAGTTAAAAGGGTAACAGGATGTCAAACCTTTTTTACTCCATTAAGGGGAACTGACCTCAACCCTCATTTCCTGACCTAAAACCCTACTTCACCTAATCCACAGATACCCATCTGTCTTCCCTATATCAACACGTCGCTCTCCTCTCCTCCATCAAACACATTCCAAATCCTTCTGGCTTTCTACAGAGAACCCTTAACTTTCTCCTTTGATTCTATGCTTATCATTTATTTAATATCTCCATGTTCAAAATGTCGAACCCAACAGTGGTTAGGGTTTGGACAGGGTAAGCTGATCCTAGATCTGTGTAATATCTGAGTCCATGTAGGGTATGCGGGGTATATGTTTTCAAACCTAGAATCTCCACCCTTTACAACCAAATTTTTATGGGTTAATATCTTTGTGTATTTTCTGTGCATTTCATAGAAACTACTTAATTGTGTTTTTTTTATGCCAAATGCCTTCCCCAGACATGGATACAGAAATGGTTGCTTCCTGACCTGGCGTCTCTAGAGGCCAGGTTCATTAGCCTGTTGATCAATGTTTCCCCAGGTACTGGTTCACTACTAAACTGTTTGTAGGAACTTAATAGAATTGTTTCGTGCCCGAGGGACTCACGTCCCTGACGAACTGTAGATAACTCCAGCCAATCCAGCTCCTCCATCACCCACAGGTGCCCAGATAGCTGAGGCCTTGTCCACTGATGAATGGAACACAGAACACAGCAGGAAACGTTGAGTCAGGCATGCACATGGATCCGCATTGTCGCTGTCGGATGAAAATCTATTACTTTTCTAAACAAAAACTTTTCAGGAAATTGAAAAAATCACCATATTTTCCCATTAACAAACATACAATTATGAAACTTCAGAAGCTATTTAGAATATATTGTCTTGGTCCTAGAGTCTTGAAATGTTCAGAATACATTGTGGGGAGTTACAGCTTTCAACAAATGTTGGTTACTCAATCAGGTTGGAGCTCATTTCAGGGTGTCATGACAGACTCCTGTTCAGTGTCTTATAAATCCTGGCTGATTTACGACCTCACAGATGACCTTGTCAGCCTGAACGCTAACGGTCCTGCACAACACTCAAGCGAAACTGCTGATGGTCGCAGAAAGAACAGTGTTTAAAACTTGCGGTCTTGTCAGGGACTGCTGTTGACCACTTATAAAATGGTCATTGAAGAGAGATTGGCTAATTGTTATTGGTCACAGAGTGAAGACCACAGATGACTGATGACCATGTGTAGACGGTTACAGAGAATAGTGGGACCATACGTCTGAGTTTCGTCTTCTCTCTTTTCAGGGAAAAATAGAAGCATAGGGTTTTTTATTTCTCTCTTTACCAGTCTCTCGATCACTTCCCTCTTTCTCTCTCGCTCCCCTTATTTCTCCCTCTTTCTCTCTCTTTCCTCTCACTTTATCACTTTCTCCTTCTCTCCCCATGGTTTATTTGTTTTCTTTATGACTATTTGCTTTCTCCATCCCGTCTGATTCAGGCCTTCTAATGTCTCCAGCGTGTTTTTTTTGTGAGTGAGAGAAAGACTGAACGAGGGAGCGGGAGAAGGAGAGCGGCACGTGGCTGGATTACTACTCTCTTTTCGGCCCACGTGCCTCACCAGCAGACCGGCGGTCTCTGGGTGAGAGCGAGGTCATTGGCTGATAGAGCTCTTGAAGTCATCACCATGGTCTGTCTGTCTGTCTTAGATCCTTAGGCCAGGACCAGTTTACCCATCTCAAATCTTTATATTTTCCATTGAGTTGAAAAGGACAAAGTGTGGGTAGCCCCTCTGACTATGCAAATAGTAGGTCTGAACCCCAGACAGAGGCCTTGTGGTGCTATTCTATTCTGACATGGCACAAGTAGTGCCCTTATACCATTTAGCAACATGCAGGCTATGTTCTCCTCACTGACACCACATTGATAGATGAGTTCTTGCGACCCCCCCCACAGTGCTTGAGACAGAGTGTGATGTACAGCCACTACTGCATGTGTTCTATCTGCTGATGTGAGCTTTAAGGTGAGCTTTTATCTTCTTTCCTATATTCCAAATTGAAAACGTACGTATTTCATCTCACGTTCACATTGACAGTGTGTTTGTGTAACAACACGATATCAGCCACTGTTAGTACAAGAGTCGTTGACTCTCTGAGGCATTCTCCTCTCCCCTGCCTCTCATTCCAGAGGTCCTCATTCTCCTTAAACTTTATGTTTTGGCCCTGAAAAAGCAATGTACAGCTCTTTATGATGATTAAATTCCCCTCTCGTCCTCCGGGATGTTGCCACGGTGCTTCTCTCTGTCACTCAGAGGCCTAGTGGCTGGTGAGGTAACAGTTTTCTAGTGATTTATACCAGACAGATGTGTGTGTGTATGTCAGTTGTTAATCTTAAACGTAGGGGTTTAGCTCTGATACAAGACCGCCCAACAGAGTTTGTATAGAAAAAGTAAAAGAGACATTTCCTTTCAAAACAACATGCCGTGGTGGATACACTGGCAGCTAATGCACCAAAGATAGTTTAGATAAGAGATGGTTATGATTTCCGTGCGTGTGACTGACTGCTGAACCTGGGTCGTCTACATACCTCAAGACTGTGTTAGCATGCTGGGGTAAAGCCTAGGCATTGGCTTGGGGAACTAACGTCTTCTGGTCTTAGACAGCGTTACACATGATGCGGCCATGGTTGACCGAACCCCCTTTGATCCTTCGAACATGTCCCTACAGGATGCCTCACAACATACATATTTGCTTGACTTTCTTTCCATAGCATCCTCTCTGCCATTAGCAGAGTGATTGAGATTGCACAGGAAATTCTCCAGTGTTAAATCAAAACCGACAATGTTAAATTCAACAATGGGCTAGTGTCTATACAGGTCTGCACTTTTGAGTGTTAAATTAACATTGTGCTTAGTGCTGATGCTGTAACACTTTGTCAGTGTTAGGGAATTAACACATTCAGTGTTATCCCTATTTCAGGACCCTGTCTTTCAAAGATAATTTGTAGAAATCCAAATAACTTCACAGATCTTCATTGTAAAGGGTTTAAACACTGTTTCCGATGCTTGTTCAATGAACCATAAACAATTAATGAACATGCACCTGTGGAACGGTCGTTAAGCCACTAACAGCTTCGACGGTAGGCAATTAATGTCACAGTTATGAAAACTTAGGACACTAAAGAGGCCTTTCTACTGACTCAACAAACAAAAAAAGATGCCCAGGATCCCTGCTCTTCTGTGTGAACGTGCCTTAGGCATGCTACAATGAGGCATGAGGACTGCAGATGTGACCAGGGCAATAAATTGCAATGTCCGTACTGTGAGACGCCTAAGACAGCGCTACGGGGAGACAGGACGGACAGCTGATCGTCCTCGCAGTGGCAGACCACGTGTACTAACACCTGCACAGGATCAGTACATCCAAACATCACACCTGCGGGACAGGTACAGGATGGCAACAACAACTGCCCGAGTTACACCAGGAACGCACAATCCCTCCATCAGTGCTCAGACTGTCCACAATCGGCTGAGAGAGGCTGGACTGAGGACTTGTAGGCCTGTTATAAGGCAGGTCCTCACCAGACATCACCGGCAACAACGTCACCTATGGGCACAAACCCACTGCCGCTGGACCAGACAGGACTGGCAAAAAGTGCTCTTCACTGACGAGTCGCGGTTTTGTCTCACCAGGGGTGATGGTCGGATTCACGTTTATCGTCAAAGGAATGAGCGCTACACCGAGGCCTGTACTCTGGAGTGGGATCGATTTGGAGGTGGAGAGTCCGTCATGGTCTGGGGAGGTGTGTCACCGCATCATCGGGTTGAGCTTGTTGTTATTGCAGACAATCTCAACGCTGTGCGTTACAGGAAAGACATCCTCCTCCCTCATGTGGTACCCTTCCTGCAGGCTCATCCTGATATGACCCTCCAGCATGACAATGCCACCAGCCATACTGCTCGTTCTGTGCATGATTTCCTGCAAGACAGGAATGTCGGTGTTCTGCCATGGCCAGCGAAGAGCCCCGATCTCAATCCCATTGAGCACGTCTGGGACCTGTTGGATTGTAGGGTGAGGGCTAGGGCCATTCCCCCCAGAAATGTCTGGGAACCTGCAGGTGCCTTGGTGGAAGAGTGGGGTAACATCTCACAGCAAGAACTGGCAAATCTGGTGCAGTCCAAGAGGAGGAGATGCACTGCAGTACTTAGTATCTGGTGTGGCCAACAGCTGCGTTGACTGTTACTTTTGATTTTGACCCCCCCCCTTTGTTCATGGACACATTATTCAATTTCTGTTAGTCACATGTCTGTGGAACTTGTTCAGTTCATGTCTCAGTTGTTGAATCTTGTTATGTTCATACAAATATTTACACATGTTAAGTTTGCTGAAAATAAACGCTGTTGACAGTTAGAGGACGTTTCTTTTTTTTGCTGATTTCTTTTGCTGAATATATATGTTAGTGAGAGAGACATGATTGTTGAATTCTTTCATTTTCAGCCCTGTGAGTGAGTACCTACTGTAGGTAAATGTTATCATAAAATTTTAACTGTTTATGACAATGCATTACTTGTATCATCTGGCCTTACTTTGTTGGCCATGTTTTACCGCAACACAGTGGTGTTTGGAACCTACTGGTTTACAGGCCACATCATGCGTGCAAGTCTCATTATGCTGGCTGGCAAAGTTATATGCAATTCCTATTGGTTTACAGGCCACATCAACCCTGCAAGTCACATTATACCGTCTGGCAAAGTGATATGTAATTATTATTGGAATCCAGACAGAGTTAGGACGTCCAACAGTTGGAATTTTTATTCATATGCAACCTGCATTTAGAATGACTGTCAGCGTGATGTACATTGATAAAGGAAACTACCTAAACCATTTAAACTGGAACAATCATTTCATTAACAGGTGCAATAAATCTAACTAATTTATTGGATTAGTTTAGAGATCTGTGTTATTTTTCTGCGAGTAGCATGACATTAATCAATCAACGTACATGCAAAAACACAGATGAAAAATCTAGCTGCAGTAAAGCATGCTGGGAAATAAGATTATGATGGTTATGGTTTTGATGAGAATGTTTTACTCTCCACAGAGTAAAGCTGACACAATCACACTCAACACTGGTTATTAACACCAACACTGGGGTTATTTTACACCACTGAGTGTTAATTTCACTCTTGAATTAACACTAGAAATGTTACACTGAAGAGTCAACACTAGGTTACACTGGTCAATTTGCTGTGTGAGTATCATCCAGATAATATTTCTGACACTGAGCCGCGTTACATCAGGAGTGTGAAAAACATGACCTCAACTTTCAGACATGGCCCTGCCAAACCCACTGTCAGCAAGGCTCTCAGCTCAGGGGTTTTGGGTAGGAATTGTTTTTCACAGGGAGGCTGATTTTTTTCAGTGAACCCTCTTCTGGCCATCAATAGCCCAGCTGTTGTGTCTCTGTTGAATGGGAGAGGCAGGTAGGTCCACGTCCTTCCTGGATCAGGATAGGCCTCTTACATATCAACCCAGTCTGAGCTCACTGAGGGAATGAAAGGACACAGGGATGTCCAATGCGCTCTCTCTCTCTCTCTCTCTCTCTCTCTCTCTCTCTCTCTCTCTCTCTCTCTCTCTCTTTGTGACAACATTGCACGTGTTTTCTCTCTGTCTCACTCTGACATCACACCATTGGGTTATTTCTCACTTTGTGACACCATGTTAGGATTATTTTTCTCCCTTTGTAACATCACAACTTTATCCTTTTTCCCTTTTTGACATCAGTTTCATGATTGTCTTCTGACCTGTATGACATCACAGTTTTAAAGTTTAAGGCCAATCTTTGTTGACAATGATCCATTGATATCTTTCAGATTGAGCCAACATATGCAACGTTTATTGTGAATGCAGTCTACTCAAACGCGGGAACAATGCTTTGTCGACAAAGCATGTCGGGCTGTCTCACCGCCTGGTACGACAATTGCACCGCCCACAACAGCAGGGCTCTCCAGAGGGTGGTGCGGTCTGCACAACACTTCACCTGGGGCAAACTACCTGCCCTCCAGGACACCTACAGCACCCGTTGTCACAGGAAGGCCAAAAAGATCATCAAGGACAACAACCACCCAAGCCACTGCCTGTTCACCCCGCTACCATCCAGAAGGCGAGGTCAGTACAGGTGCATCAAAGCTGGGACCAAGAGACAAAAGCTATTTTTCAATCTCAAGGCCATCAGACTGTTAAACAGCTGTCAGTAACACAGAGGCTGATGCCTACATACAGACTTTAAATCATTGGCCACTTTAATGAATGGATCACTAGTCACTTTAATAATGCCACTTTAATAATGTTTACATATCTTGCATTACTCATCCCATACTGTAAACTGTATATATAGTATACTGTATTATTATACCATCTATTGCATCTTGCCTATGCCGCTCGGTCATTGATCATCCATATCTTTATAAGCATATATTCTTATTCCATCCCTTTACGTAGATTTGTGTGTATTAGGTAGTTGTTGTGTAATTGTTACATATTACTGCACTGTCGGAACTAGAAGCACAAGCATTTCGCTACGCTCACAAAACATCTGCTAACCATGTGTATGCGACCAATAAAATTTGATTTGATTTAGTTCTCCCTTTGTGACATCAGGGTTCTATAAAGAGGTGACCTGACTTCTGACTTGTTTCCCCCCTGGATCTGACCATCGTTTCCCCCAGTGGTGTAAAAGTAAAGATATATTAATAAAAATCTAAAGGTATTTGAAAATATATTTAAGTATCAAAAGTAAATGTAATTTATAAAATATACTTAACTATCAAGTACATGACTGGTTTTCCCTCCTGCTCAAACCTTCATCTGGGCCTCAGTCGGAAGAGACGTGGACAGTGTGGGTGAGGAAGGTGCGCATGGAGAGTGGCCTGCTGGACTTGCACCTGCCTCTGTGGATGACCGTGGAAGATCTTCCATTCGTAACTGTCAATAGGCTAACGGACATTTTTTGTTTTGTTGTTTTAAGAGCGTGTTTGAGATTATTGCTGTAATGAAAAACGCTATACAAATGAAATCTATTCTGATTTCTCCCTTGGTGACAATTGTTTTAGGGCCCTATTTAGTTTTTTGTGACATGTTTTGTTACAATGTTAGGGTTCTATATTTCTTTGTGACATCACAGTGTCCTCTCGAGTCCTCTCTCCCTCTATGACATCACAACTTAGTCTCTCGCTCTCGCTCTCTCTCTCTCTTTGTCTCATGCTCTGCGTGATAGCTTTAATTTAGCACACAGGCTGCATGTCCTCGAGTCTAGTGTGTGAGCAGAGGCCAAGTTCCAGTCGAAACTTGCTTCCAGAAGCTCCTGCTCTTCCCACCTGGACTCTCTTCTGTCTCAGTGAAAATCAATGGTAGCGCTGTGATCTAGCTCCTCATCCCGTGTGCTTGAGGACTGTGTTTACATGCTGTTGTGACAGCCGTCCAACTCGGGAGCAGACAGAAAACATGTGGCGTGGAAGAGGGAAGACATTCCGTGGAACAGGAGACAGTGTGCAGCTGCAGAGGGAAGGGGCTCGGAAGGCCTTGGAGTGAGACAGAGAGAGAAACATATCAGGACTTAATGAGTGAATCTGTGCCAATGGATCTGCATGTTCCAGGGCTTTGCTTTGAGAAAGTACACTTCGATACCATCGTTACTAGGTCTGCAATGCATTGTTGTCATCATCATTGTCATAGTAATCACCTTTGTCATCGTAATTGTCATCATCATCAACATCATCATCATAGCCATCACCATCATCATCAGGAACCACGCCAACCATAAGCCCAGATCCTGATTCTATGGTTTCCACATAATGGTGAACCGTTTTCATTTGATAATCATTTCCCATTAAATGGTCATGTAACAGTGCATGCCGATGTACTTTTCTTCGATATGAACCATATGGGCAGGCTGGGCTGGGACTTGGTCTGTGCTGTCTCTGTGCCCAACTGTTTTTATGACTTTATCCCCGTGGGGAAAGGAGGGAGAGGGATAGATGTGGTGTTGAGCTTGAGGCGGTTTCAGTGTCTCTCAGAACATGTTTTATGTTTCTTACTTTAAAGCCCCTCCTCCTCCTCTCCATCCCCCCTTCCATACTACATACATTACCTCATAATTTAGGAGCGCAAAACCGTGCCATCCCCCATTTCTGATTGGTTGGACAGCATGACAGATCTCCCCTTGATTGGTTGGTTTGCCAACTCTGCTCTGGCTTGGATGACTGAATGGGCTGACAAACAAAACCAGTTTTATGACTGTCTAGATGGCTGTCCAAGCAGGGGGGTGCTATAGTAGACGTTGTTGATACAAATCGGTATTTTATTTCCAAAGGTATAAACAAAGACTCCCTGCTATGTGGCATATTGAAACACACTATTACGTAACAGTAGAGGAGCAGAAGGTTTAGTCCTGTCAGTCTTAACCTGTTTCTGGTTCTTCTTCTGGTGATAGACAGTCCTGTGGGGCTCCATAACAACCATAAAATATCCCTGTACTGGAGGACCAGACCATCTGCACGTTACTGTAAAAAGAACAGAGGGAAAAAGACAAGCAGCGTCTTGTGGCTGAGTTTCCCCAATGCCCACTGGCTGTGCTGGTTCCTTGACTGGTACATTTCTAGCCAGTCCAGTTAAGGTATGGTAGTAAAAGCCTACAGTACACTATGTCCCTCTAGCTCAATCCTGAGTTGAACACACATTATTTTCCACTTCCCTCTCTAGTCTAGGCCTAAACTGTATCTGTTACAGATGAAATTCATCATCTGATGTGAGTCTCCAAGACCGCTCTAGTTCAGTGGGAGAGGAAACCAAAGTAAACTAAATCAAAAGATTATAGTCTGGGTAAACACAGATTATGGGAGGAATGGGATAAAGGAAATATGGAAACCAAAGGATAAAACTCCTTTGTATTAGCACTGGTTTTCCTCCATCTCAACCTGTTTGAGTTGGCCTCTGCGTTGTGGGGATTCTTTAAATCTGTCTCACCGCATTTACTGTAAGTGTTGCTTTAGATCAGACACTGATACCTACTGCTGTGCTGAGATACCATACCAACCAATTATTAAGCATTTGAGCATGATGTTCGAAAAGCACTTTAAAAATAAAGTTGCCATTGTCTATGATTAATAAAACAACATATGGGAAATACAATGATGATTATTGTCCCTGTTCCCTTTCCCTCTTCTGTCCCTCATAATCTCTCTCCATCTCTCCCCCCATCCCTCACTACTCTCTTTCTCTTAGGATATCCCACAGTCTGCAGAAGCAATATTTGTATTATTTACCCATCCATTTTACAGTTTTTCTGCTACATGTACATACATTTTACATACACATTTTACATACATGGTACTTTTACATAAAGCAATCATATAACAATAATACATTACCAAACATAAACTCTTTAATCCCACCCCTCTGCCACTCTCAGCCCATTCCACCTATCACCATAGGCCACCCTCGTTTGGTTTCCATGTGCCATATATTTTACATACATTTTGAACCTTTCTAATAGCATAGTATCCACAGATTTTGATCTAAATATGAAAACCTTTCCTACTAGTATTATTATACTACTTATTGACTGACTATGGCTTTCCAAATCACCCAACACTGCTATTTGTAAGGTTCATTTTAAGTGAATATTGTAATTTTCTAACCAGTCCTGAACCTGTGACTACAAACAAGATACATAGGGAATAAATTATCCAGTGATCCTGTCTCTTCACTGCAAAATCTACAGAGCTGAGATTGTTGTATGCCCTAAAAAAAAAAATATATATATATATAGCATTCTGTTAGTGGCAATAATTTTGAATAATAATTTAAATTGAAAAATCTCTGTGTTGAATCAAGTGTTGTTTTTTGAACCAGTTCATAAACCATATGCCATGGAATCGGTACATCGACAATCTCTTCCCATTTATTTTGCAACCTGTATGGCGCAGCTGTCAACATTTTTGTCCTCAAATGAAACTGGGATATTTTTTCTATTTATGCCAATTCCTTTCAGCCAATTTGTATCTTTAATATGTGGCAGGCAAACAAGTTCCCTACCTTTTTCCTTTTCCACTTGCTGCAATCAGTTGGTTGTAAATTTGGATTGAGCAGACATTCACATATATTTTCAATAGCTGCATATGTGACATAAATCCACCGCTTAAATTCATAGTATCATTAATAAATATAATCAATTTTTTTTACATTTTTTTCCCATAAAGAATGTTTTTTTTATTAATCAGTATATTTGAGTTTAACCATAACATTTGCTGTAATTTTTGTTCTATCTTTTTCTTGAGGATAAAACTGAAGTTGTAACCAGCTTTGTATGGTTTGTTTAAGAAAGGGCGATACTTTAAACAAATTTCATTTTCAATTAGTTGGAAATTAAAAGTTGTAATCTGTAGGCAATTTATGAACAAAGGATGAGCCTTTCTTAATAATCTACTTGAGAACCATTTTGGGATTAAGTATAATTTACAGTTGAAGTCGGAAGTTTACATACACCTTAGCCAAATACATTTTAAACTCAGTTTTTCACATTTCCTGACATTTAATCCTTGTAAAAATGTCTTGTTTTAAGTCAGTTAGGATCACCACTTTATTTTTGAAGAATGTGAAATGTCAGAATAATAGTAGAGAATTATTTATTTCAGCTTTTATTTCTTTCATCACATTCCCAGTGGGTCAGAAGTTTACATACACTCAATTAGTATTTGGTAGCATTGCCTTTAAATCGTTTAACTTGGGTCAAACGTTTTGGGTAGCCCTCCACATGCTTCCCACAATAAGTTGTGTGAATTTTGGGCCATTCCTCCTGCCAGAGCTGGTGTAACTGAGTCATGTTTATAGGCCTCCTTGCTCGCACATGCTTTTTCAGTTCTGCCCACAAATGTTCTATAGGATTGAGGTCAGGGCTTTGTGATGGCCACTCCAATACCTTGACTTTGTTGTCCTTAAGCCATTTTGCCAAAACTTTGGAAGTATGCTTGGGGTCATTGTCCATTTGGAAGACCCATTTGCGACCAAGCTTTAACTTCCTGACTGATGTCTTGAGATGTTGCTTCAATATATCCACATAATTTTCCTCCTCATGATGTCATCTATTTTGTGAAGTGCACCAGTCCCTCATGCAGTAAAGCACCCCAACAACATGATGATGCCACCCCCGTGCTTCACGTTTGGGATGGTGTGCTTCAGCTTGCAAGCCTCCCCCTTTTTCCTCCAAACATAACAATGGTCATTATGGCCAAAAAGTTATATTTTTGTTTCATCAGACCAGAGGACATTTCTCAAAAAATGGCAGTTTTGGAGCAGTGGCTTCTTCCTTGCTGAGCTGACTTTCAGGTTATATCGATATAGGACTCGTTTTACTGTGGATACTTTTGTACCTTTTTCCTCCAGCATCTTCACAATGTCCTTTGCTATTGTTCTGGGATTGATTTGCATTTTTCATCTCTACTTCATCTCTACTCGCTCCTTCCTGAGCGGTATGACGGCTGCATGGTCCCATGGTGTTTATACTTGCGTACTATTGTTTGTACAGATGAACGTGGTACCTTCAGGCATTTGGAAATTGCTCCCAAGGATGAACCAGACTTGTGGAGGTCTACAATTTTTTTTCAGGGGTTTTGGCTGATTTCTTTCGATTTTCCTATGATGTCAAGTAAAGATCCAGATTGCAGATTTCTAACCCCTTGATGTTCTCGTTGCATTTAATTTTAATAGCTAGCATTTCAATGGCCGTAATAAATAGATATGGAGACAACGGACAGACTTGTTTTACTCCTATTAAAAGCACAATACTTTCTGAGAAGTAACCATTATTTACTATTTTACATCTGGGGTTGCTGTACATAACTTTAACCCATTTGTATAAGAGATTCACCAAAATTAAAGTAATCCAGGCATTTATATAAACATTCTAGTCATACTTTATCAAATGTCTTTTCAAAATCTGCTGTCAAATCCAGGCCTGGTGTCTTTGACGTTTTATAATGTTAAATTGTTTCATCCATGTAAGAAACCTGTCTGATCAGGATGAACAATATATGGTAAAATCTGCTATGCATTTCGCCAGGCTTTTCCTCTCACAACATTGAAGTGTAAGGGTCCTCCAGTTTTTTAAATGGACTGGATCTTTATACTTACCACCTGGGTCCTGTTTCAGTAGTAATGAAATCAGACCTTCTTGTTGATTTACCTGAAAGTCTACCATTTTAATAGGAGTAATTAAAACATGCTAATAATGGATCTTTCAGTATATCAAAAAAGGTCTGATATACCTCTACTGGTATACCATCAAGCCCTGGTGTTTTTCCAGACTGAAAAGATGAAATTGCCTCAACTTTCCTCTAATGTAAGTTGGCCTTCACATAGGTATTTCTGTAAATGTGTTAATTTTACATTATTGTTATTATTAGGAAATAAATCCTTACAGTTACCATCATTCAGTGGAAATGGAGGAGATTGAAAGAAAAACATATGCTTCAAATATTTTGCTTCATGGATGACTCCATCATTTGTAACGAGTTTCTGTAAATTATTTTTGGTAGCAGTTCTATGTTGAAGATTCAAGAAAAATGTTGTGCATTTTTCAAAATTTTCCATCCAATTCACTTTATTTTTGTAATACATTACACTAAATGGTTCTTCAATCAGTACCTCCAATTATTTTTGTTTTTCCTCTGACCTGTTTCATGCCTCTATAGTACAGTTTCTATTACCATCTACATGCTCTGTTACTTCCTCTATTTCCTTTATTAGTCTAATCTCTTTTGACCTAAACTGCTTTTGTTTTAATTATGAGTATTGTATTGAATGGCCTCTAAAAGTACATTTAAAAGTGTCCCATACAATAAGGATCTGCTGTACCTATGCAGTGCAGAAAAAGTTAATCATGAATTATTTTGTCTTAGTTAAAAACACATTGTCATCCAATTTTTATTTATTTAACCAGGCAAGTCAATTAAGAACAAATTCTTATTTACAATGACAGCCTAGGAACAGTGGGTTAACTGCCTTGTTCAGGGGCATAACGACAGATTTTTACCTTGTCAGCTCGGGGATTCGATCTAGCATCCTTTCGGTTACTGGCCCAACACTCTAACCACTAGGCTATCTGCCGCCCCAAATAGGCTTTGATAAAATTTCTAATATTTAAAGTTCTCCCATGTTTATTCCCATCATACTTTTTAGCATTGGTCTTGGCTTCATAATACAGTTTCTTCTTTTTGTTTAGTCACATAATTTCTCAATTTTCAGTAAGTCAGCCAGTCAGATGTGCAGCCAGACTTATTAGCCACTCATTTTGCTCTCTTTCTTTCAACCATACAGTTTTTCAATTCCTCATCAATCCATGGAGCCTTAACAGTTTTAACAGTCAGTTTCTTAACAGGTGCATGTTTATTAATAATTGGAAAAAGCTATTTCATTAATTCATCAAGTGCAGTGTCTGGATGCTCCTTATTAATCACATCAGACCAACAAATATTTTATCATCATCCACATAAGTCACAGCAAAATATTTTGTATGATCTCTTATATACTATTTTAAGCCCAGCTTTTGGAACTTTGGCTTTCCTGAATATAGCCACCATATTGTGATCACTGCATCCAATGGGTATGGATACAGCTTTAAATCAAATCAAATTTTATTTGTTAAAACCGAGTTCTACAGTATTAGTAAAAATGTGATTGATACATGTTGAGGATCTTGTTCCTGTAGTGTTTATAAACACCCTGGTAGATTGATTAATAACCTGAACCAGATTACAGGCACTGGTTACAGTGAGAAGCTTCCTCTTGAGCAGGCAGCTTGATAAAAACCAGTCAATATTCAGGTCCCCAAGAAAGTAGACATCTCTGTTTACATCACATACACTATCAAGAATTTCACACATATTATTTAGATACGGACTGTTAGCACTTGGTGGCCTATAGCAACACCCCAAATGAAAAGGCTTTAGATGTGCCAAGTGAACCTGCAAACCTGCAACCACAACAGTTCATTAACACTTGACATACGATATTCTCTAATCATTATATATATATATATATATATATATATATATATATATATATATATATATATATATATATATATATATATATATATATATATATATATATATATATATATATATATATATATATATATATACCTCCCCATATTTTCTCAGAGATCATTTCTCTCACTTTGACCTCAGACTCCGTCTAGGTCTCGTGGAGATTCTGCAATTCCGTCCACAACCATGTTTCGCCTTGATTGTCCCTTGAGATATTCTGATTAATCCGTCATTGTTATCATGGATTCACACACACAAGTGATGTCCTCTCTCAATGACTAACAGATTGCTGTCATCTTGCCGTTGTCCTGTTTCACCTCATCGGGCTGACCCTGGGAGAACTGCAAACTGTTTTTCAGGTCCTGGAACTTTGGTCAGGTCGTCCATTCTTTTATTAGTTGACTCCACCAGTATTTGGACAAAACACTTGAAGCTATTTTCTTGTTGTTGTAACAACTGCTTGTAGAACTCTTTTTGTTCATTTAAAAGATCCTTCAGCTGTGATAGAGAGACACCACTGTCCTCAACGGTACTCCCACCGGCTTTGGTCTTTGTCTTGGTAGCTAGCGGCATAGGTTACGCTGTTACTCCTTGCAGTTCCAGACAGGGCAGGTCACAGGGAAAATTGAACACCACAAACAGCAGGGATCTAGACAGGCATAAGCCCTGGACAATCCGCAGTCCCAGCCACACTGGCTAACGGCGTCGCAGGCTGCGTTCAAGCCCTCACGCTAGCTAGCAGTTAAGCTAGCTGCTATGCCAAATAGCTCCTCAGACCCGGCCTTGGTCGGCAGGATCACTGGACAGAGAGTAGCAGTCCCAGCAACTGATGCCAAATGCGTCGCGGGATCTAAACTAAAAAGTTAGCTAGCTACTAAGAAACTTTCCAATACACTTTCAAAACAAAAAAACATTTCAAAACAACAAACCGAGCTCTCCCTCGTTCCGCGTTCAACAGGAAGTGTTCAACAGGAAGTGAGCATGACCAAAAGTATGTGGATAACTGCTCGTCGAACATCTCATTACAAAATTGTGTGCATGAATATGGAGTTGGTACCCCCTTTACTGCTACATAAAACAGCCTCTACTCTTCAGGGAAGGCTTTCCACTAGATTATGGAACATTGCGTGGGGACTTGCTTTGATTCAGAAACAAGAGCATTAGTGAAATCTGGCACTGAAAATAAGGAAATAAGGCCTGGCTCACCATCAGCGTTCCAATTAATCCCAAAGGTGTCTAATGGGTTTGAGGTCAGGGCTCTGTGCATGCCAGTCAAGTTCTTCCACACTGATCTCGACAAACTATTTCTGTATGGACCTCGCTTTGTGCACGGGGCATTGTCATGCTGAAACAGGAAAGGGCCTTCCCCAAACTGTTGCCACAAAGTTGGAAGCACAGAATAGTCTAGAATGTCATTGTATTCTGTAGCGTTAACATTTCCCTTCATTGGAACTAAGGAGCCTAACCCAAACCATGAAAAACAGCCCCAGACCATTATTCCTCCTCCACCAAACTTTACAGTTGGCACTATGCATTAGGGCAGGTAGCGTTTTCCTGGCATCCGCCAAACCCAGATTTGCCCGTCGGACTACAAGATGGTGAAGCGTGATTAGTCACTCCAGAGAACACATTTCCACTGCTCCAGAGTCCAAAGGCTGTGAGTTTCACACCACTCCAGCCAATGCTTGCTTGCCGGAGATCTAACATGCTGACCACACTGCTCGCGTCGCAAATAAATGTACACATACATGTTATTCAATCATTGCACCCACACTGCTCGCGCACCTCAGCGAGCGTCTGCGTGGCCAGACACTAAAACAGAAATAGGTTCTATTAGTGATGCTCAATGCGCTGCAAGTCCGGCCTCTCCCATCTCCTCATTAGTGTTTAGGAGCATATACCCATGTGGGTGATTGAAAGATAAACTGACGTCCACACGCCAGTAATGCACCGTAAAGCTGGTTACCAACTGCCATATAAAGTTTAAAGAATAAAAAAAAAAGAAGCCTGAGGAAGAAGGAAATATGATGAGAAAGGAATTGGTTTATCGTTTTATCTGTGGATTAATTGTCGGAGTAGAGGACCTTGTGCATTTCAGGTAAAATAACAACCCAATGTTTATATCCCAGGACAAATTAGCTAGCAACAGCAAGCTAGCTAGCTAAATTGCCATAAATCTTTAATGCTTTTCGACCTGTCCCCAAATTAATATAATTGGTTCAGAGTTTGTTTTGATATTTCAACCTGTGTGTCTTGATCGTGTCTGGTGTGGGGGGTACAAAATCAACATGCGTGCGATGGCACAAGTCCGGTTTGGTCAATATGTTAGGCTTGTGTGCTGTTCCTCGGCCATGGAAGCAGAGCAGTTTGGAACTCGGTAGTGAGTGTTGCAACCAAGGACAGACAATTTTTACTCGCTACGCGCTTCAACACTTGTCGGTCCCGTTCTGTGAGCGTTCTGCCTACCACTTTGCGGCTGAGACGTTGTTGCTCATAGGCATTTCCACTTCACAATAACGGCACGTGCAGTTGACTGGGGCAGCTCTAGCAGGGCAGAAATTTGACACGTTGGAAAAGTGGCATCCTATGACGGTGCCACGTTGAAAGTCACTGAGCTCTTCAGTAACATTCTACTGCCAATGTTTGACTATGAAGATTGCATGTATGTCAGCAACAGGTGTGGCTGAAATAGCCAAATCCACTAATTTGAAGGTGTGTCCATATACTTTGTATATATAGTTTACATTCAATGGCTTAAGACTGTCATGAATGCAAATGCCACCTTGGACATGAGGTTTGAACCTGCGTTTGCAACAATACACACTGAAGCCAACTGTGACTTTGGAGCAAGAAGGTTTCATGTCTCTCTGGGCTCTAAGGTGAGTTGATGTTACTGTGTGATGACATGTTAGCCATCCGGTACACGTGCAGTAAACTTGAGTATGCAGATATCAGATATATCTGTTTCTTCAGTTAACCAGCACGGGTGTCACAAAACTCAGAAAAAGCGATAAAATAAATCTCCTACCTTTGAAGATCTTCCTCTGATGGCAATCGGAAGGGTCCCAGCAACACAATAAATGTTCCTTTTGTTAAAAAAAAGTCACTCTTTATATCCACCGTCCCACTCGTCCAATATAGAAGACATAGAAACAGTTAAAAAATATACCTATAAACTTTGTCCAAACAACTCAAACAACGTTTCT
Organism: Brachymystax lenok tsinlingensis; assembly: GCA_030435695.1. NCBI lineage: Eukaryota > Metazoa > Chordata > Actinopteri > Salmoniformes > Salmonidae > Brachymystax > Brachymystax lenok. Next base: position 28,103,971 of record CM059785.1, read on the forward strand.
AATCGATCCTTAGGTACACTAATATGTATATAAACTATAATATTTCACACGGATAATATCCTGGGCGATAGAAAAGGAAAAAACCGAGGCGCACGCTCACGGTCCCGCGCGTAAAAGAGAAAAGTCACTTCCTCACTCCACTTGGAAAAACTTACTCCTTAATTTTTCAAGAGAAACGCTTGAAACCTTGTCTAAAGACTTGACATCTAGTGGAAGCCATAGGTACTGCAACCTGGGAGCTGGATTCCCCTCCTTTCAATACCAAGTCAATGGGAAAAGAGTCACTTGACAGAATCACATTTCTCTGGATGGATCTTTCTCGGGTTTTTGCATGCCAAATCAGTTCTGTTATACTCACAGACATTATTGTAACAGTTTTAGAAACGTCAGAGTGTTTACTATCCAATACTACTAATTATGTGCATATCGTAGTTTCTGGGCCTGACTACAAGGCATTTTACTTTGGGCACACCAGACTCCAAAACTCCGAACACTGCCGCCGCTCCCTAATAGGTTTTAACCCTGTCTAAGCCGGGGAAGGGGTGTGTTCTACTAAGCTTTATGGAATTGTTTTAAGAAGGTCATACCAAGGATTTCGCTATTTGATTTTAAATGAAGGCCCCTTGAAGTATCCCCCCCCCCAAAAAAATGTATGAAACATTTTATTTGAAGTGTCTGTGTCCTACAGTATATCGGAGAGATATATAAGAAAGATCAGGATTATTATTATTACATTTTTTACTTGTATTTTACCCTTTATTTTTGTCACTAAACAGTCTCCATATATTCATGACTTACATACTTTTTTTCAACGGGTACCAGGGACCTTCAGACGAATCTTGCGAGGCCTGTGGACATCCTAGAGCAAAACAACCACCATGTACATGTTCGTGAGAGTCTCACCTTTCTACAGTGTGTAGCCCAAACTGTTTGGATGCTACAGACAGAAGTTGGCATATCGGCTGTACCGACTTCTGGGTGATGCATCCAATGCAAAACACCTGATAATTCTAGGTTCAACTGATTTTGGGGGATCTTTTTATTATGCTAATTCGATTTCCGCGGGGGCACGAAGTGGACCAACAATTTTCACCAAATCGCCTCTGGTGGCATATGTCATTGTAAATCCATTGTGAAACACTATTGAGTTTACGTAGAAAATTATTTTGGATGAAATGTGTCCATATACAGTTGTAACTGTGGATGTTACATTGGTCTATGGCTGAGTTGAGTTGAGCAGTCTGTCATCAGACAAAATGACACTCAGCTCAGCCATAGACTGATATTAGCAACAACAGTTACAACTGTGGCCTTACAGTCCTTGGCCTTTCTGTACAATGTTTTCAAATATTTCAAACACGACATATCACTTTATATCTAGCAAGACACAGAAGCCTTGACCTTTTCCACATTTCGTTAAGTTACAGCCTTATTCTAAAATAGATTATATTTTTTCCTCCCAATCTACACACTATCCTATAATGACAAAGCAAAAATTTAGTTTTTAGAAATGTTTGCAACAGTATTAAAACATTTAACATTTACATAAGTATTCAGACCCTTTACTCAGTACTTTGTTGAAGCACCTTTGGCAGCGATTAGTCTTCTTGGGTATGACGCTACACGCTTGGCACACCTGTATTTGGAGAGTTTCTCACATCTTTTTCTGCAGATCATCTCACGGTCTGTCAGGTTGGATAGGGAGTGTCACTGACAGTTATTTTCAGGTCTCTCCAGAGATGTTAGATCGGGTTCAAGTCCGGGCTCGGCTGGGCCACTCAAGGACATTCAGAGACTTGTCCAAAGCCACTCCTGAGTTGTCTTGGCTGTGTGCTTAAGGTCATTGTCCTGTTGCACCCCAGTTTGAGGTCCTGAGTGCTCTGGAGCTGGTTTTCATCAAGGATCTCTCTGTACTTTGCTCTGTTCATTTTTCCCTCGATCCTGACTAGTCTCACAGTCCCTGCCGCTGAAAAACATCATAACCTCCATGATTCACCGTAGGGATGGTGTCAGGTATCCTCCAGACGTGGCCCTTGGCATTCAGGCTGTGTTCAATCCTGGTTTCATCAGACCAGAGAATCTTTTTTCTCATGGTCTTAGAGTCTTTTAGGTGTCTTTTGGCAAACTCCAAGCGGGCTGTCGTCTGCCTTTTACTGAGGAGTGGCTTCCGTCTTGCCACTCTACCATAAAGTCCTGATTGGTGGAGTGCTACAGAGATGGTTGTCCTTCTGGAAGGTTCTCCCATCTCCAGAGAGGAACTGTCAGTGGCCATTGGGTTCTTGGTCACCTCCCTGACCAAGGCCCGTCTAAGTTTGATTGGGCGACAGCTCTAGGAAGAGTCTTGGTGGTTCCAAACTTCTTCCATTTAAGAATGATGGAGGCCACTGTGTTCTTGGGGACCTTCAATGCTGCAGAAATGTTATGGTAATCTTCGCCAGATTTGTTCCCCGACACAATCCTGTGACCTCATGTCTTGGTGTTTGCTCTGACATGCACTCAACTGGGGGACCTTATAAAGACAGGTGTGTGCCTTTCCAAATCATGTCCAATCAATTGCATTTACAGCAGCTGGACTCCAGTCAAGTTGTAGAAACATCTCAAGGATGATCAATGGAAACAGGATGCACCTGAGCTCAATTTCGAGTCTCATAGCAAAGGGTGTGAATACTTATGTAAATAGGGTATTTCTGTTATTTTCTTTATACATTTGCAAACATTTCTAAAAACCTGTTTTCACTTTGTCACTATGGGGTATTGTGTGTAGATTGATGAGGAAACATTTATTTAATACATTTTTGAATCAGGCTGTAACGTAACAAAATGGGTAAAAAGTCAAGGGGTCTGAATAGTTTTGAATGCACTGTATGTTAGCTATATCTTACCTTTTCAGCAGATTGGTTTTGAATCCCTTAGCTAGCTAGAAAGCTATCTCCACTTTGTGGGAAATACGAGGTTCACTCTCGGCACTGACACAAAAAGTCATACAAATTCCTAATTCCACAAAGCAAAATTAAGTGTCCAAAATGTGTCCAAAAAGTATTAAATCGGTAATGACTTTTCAGACAAATGGACAGTCCAGTACTCACTCTGTTTGCCTGCCCAACAGCTAGCAGTGAGGGAGATGGTGTCATGGTTGTTGCCTGTGCAGAGCTTACCCCAGGGCAATACCCACACAACATTTTAGGCAATACGCATGCGACACCTATGCTGACCCATTCCATTAACAGATAAGGCTGTGTGCGTCAAGGAGTTTAATGACTTAAAAAATCTATATCATTGGATCTTTAATTTGGCTTTTCATTAGACTTTTTTTTTTTTATTGGATTATCACAAGGTGAGCACTGTCTACCCTACCTACCCTGGCTGCACATCACTGGTCAGCTGTACAGTAGTATCCTGAAAACAAACAGTTTTCCCTTTACATACTCAATGATCTAACAACATTTACATTCAGAGATGATATAACAAATGCATCATTTTGTATTTTCTTTCCATTGTGATGAGCCCTCTGGCTAATTGGTGATGTTCACTGAGCTGATGTTGGTTGGTGTCCAGCCAATCACAAGTCTTTGACAGCATTATGTTTACCAGATGGTCTTCAGCCCAAACAAATCCGCTAAGCCCCAAAACGATGTGTGTGTGTAATGATTACACACCAACCTGTGACCTCAATATAAAAACAACACACTTCAACCAACTGCACACACTTTCTGAGTGTTAAGTGTGTGTATGTGTGTGTACAGTATATGTGCATATCTGCCAGCATATGTTGTGCGTACAGTATGTGCATGCCTTGCTTGCATGTGTGTGTATACATGCCTGGGCCTGTGTGCACACCTTTCCTCCTCCCTGCAACCCTTACCCAACCACCAAACAGTCTTCTTGTGGAAAGTTTAAAAAAAATTCTAGAATAGAACATATTTACTGAACTTCATATTTCTGTCAAACATCATACTGTACTTGTTGTACTCCTCCACATCCTCATTGATGGTTCCTGATCTGAGTATCCTGGAGGTCATATGAGGTGTGTGTGTGTGTGTGTGTGTGTGTGTTTGTTGTGAATGTGTAAGAGGAGGCTGGTGGGGAGGACATGCTCATTGTAATGGCTGGAATGGAATAAATGGAATGGTATCAAACAGATCAAACATTTGGAAACCACATGTTTGACTCCGTTCCATTTATTCCATTCCAGCATTAAAATGATCCTGTACTATAGCTCCTCCCACCAGCCTCCTCTGGTGTGTGTGTGTGTGTGTGTGTGTGTGTGTGTGTGTGTGTGTGTGTGGATTAAGGAATGTTATGGAACATTTAATCAGCCTTGGTGGGAATGTGGTCGTTGTGACTGCCATGGCAGTTGGAATGGAGGGTGGGTTTTTCCAATCTGTCTGCAGCACTGTGCCTGCTGCTGGTCACCTGCTCACAATTAGGATTGGATCTGGATATCTCCCCTTGCTGGCCCCTGTAATTACTGACTGGACTGAGCCTCTCTATCACTGGTCTGGGAACAGTTATAGACAGTGGGGTTGGAGCAACTTGGTGTCAAAATCCCCATTTATACCTGGTTCTTATCACGACTCAGGATATGACCCAGACGCAGACACGAGGTGGATAGTTCGATTCTCAGAATATTTAATATAACAAAGGGGCAGGCAAAAAAGGCAGGCAGAGGTTCGTAAACTAGGTCAAACAGGTACAGGACGGCAGTCAGGGTCAAGAAAGGTCAGAACCGGAAAGACTAGAAAACAAAAACTTGAGAGACGGGGAAACACGCTGATAAGACCTGACAAAACAAGACGAACTTGCAACAGACAAACACAAAACGCAGGTATAAATACACAGGGGATAATGGGGAAAATGGGAGACACCTGGTGAGGGCCGGGGGACAAGCACAAGACAGGTGAAACAGAACAGGGTGTGACAGTTCTAACACGCATCTCTTGTCCTGATCTTGTCTACGTTCTGATCGCACCCACATTTGTCGACAGGTGTAGACACTCAAAAGACGCCTCGTGATCTGATTGCAATTAGATCTTCCTGACCACCTCTGGAGGTGGTCGAGGAAGCATCTTGTATGGCTAGAATCTTAACAACAGAACCGTATACCATTGGCCAATGTCTCGGTGTTCCCGCCCTCTCCAAACAAATCACACCGGCCAGATGAGATAGTAATTATGGACAACAATACCTCTACAATTCCTCCAGAATTAAGATCATGGTCTTCATTAGAAACCAAGTTCCTACTGGCACAGTGGTCAGTGCCACAGTCCAATTGAAATTAGATCACGCATATAGAAATACAAAATATTTATGAAGCGATATCGTCCCAAATGAAAGAAAAAGGATTTCCCCATTCCCACTTCTAATGCCAGCACAAAACCAAATATTTGAAAACATCGTACAGAAAGGCTACAGACTGTAATAGCAGGAGTGGGAATGGGAGTGCTTTGTCAGTCTGTAGACATTGGAACCCAATGGGAACCCAGCCCTCTAATGCTCCGGTGACACTGTTGACAGAGTCACCTCATCATAGGAGCAGCTGGAATGGGATGGAAGGAAAAGTGTCAGTCTAATTCAGTTGCTATGTCAGATATGAATATAATAGGCTACGGTAGTATTATAATACAGTGGCTTGTCTACGGAAATGTTATAAAAGTCCACTATGGCTAGATCTAAAGGTACAGGTGGAAAATTAGGCCTACACATTATACCTTGCCATACACTTGTCATGCACCGCGCTCTTCTGCTCCGTCATATGCATCCCTAATACATTTTTTGTTCAGTTTAAATTCTGTAATGCTAGTATATCAGTCTATCAACCCTTTGATGAGTGAAAGAGACTGTTAATGAATTATCACTAATCAATGATTTTTTGCCTTTGGTACTGTTTAGGCTTATGCTAAACAAGAATCAGACTCCTGGAATATAATGCAATCCTTTTCGATTTCATTATATTATGTTCTGTGAATCTTTGAGCATTTTCCAGACAAATTGCTAGCAATAAAGTGCATAATATATCCAAAATTATTTGACCCTGCTGGTCTTCTATGAATGTTTGAACATCTTGAATAACAATCTGGCCTTAATGACCACCCAGCACAGCCAGAAAAGGACTGGCCACCCCTCAGGGCCTGGTTCCTCTCTAGGTTTATTCCTAGGTTCATTCCTTTCTAGGGAGTTTTTCCTAGCCACTGTTTTTCCTAGACATTTTATTACCATGTGTAGACGCAACAAATCTCGATCAGGTAGTAATCGGATCATCTTGATCGGATGACGACAACCACATGTTAACAAGGTGTAACCATGGCTAAAGAGGCACATCAACTGACCAGAAATCAGTCATGTCACTGATGATATCTACAGTGCCTTCAGAAAGTAGAATAATTATTATTTCTATGGTGTTCAAACCCCTTGACTTATTCCATATTTTGTTGCGTCCCAGCCTGAATTCAAAATTGATTTCATAGATTTTTTTTCTCACTCGTCTACACACAATACCCCAAATTGACAAAGTTTTCAAAATTTTAGAATGACCTTTGGCAGCATTACAGCTGTGAGTCTTTATGGGTAAGTCTCTAAGAGCTTTGCACACCTGGATTGTATAATATCTGCACATTATTCTTTAAAAGATTGTTCAAGCTCTGTCAAGTTGGTTGTTGGTCATTGCTAGACAGCCATTTTCAGGTCTTGCCATAGATTTTCACACTCATTTAAGTCAAAACTGTAACTAGGCAACTCAGAAACATTCAATGTCATCTTCGTAAGCAACTCCAGTGTATATTTGGCCTTGTGTTTTAGGTTATGTCATGCTGAAAGGTAAATTTGTCTCCCAGTGTCTGTTGGAAAGCAGAGTTAACCAGGTTTTCCTCTAGGACTATGAATGTGCTTAGCTCTATTCTGTTTCTTTTTATCCTAAAAAACCTCCTAGTCCTTTCCCGATGATAAGCATACACATAACAAGCTTGAAAATATGAAGAGTGGTACTCAGTGATGTGTTGTGTTGTAGTTGCCCCAAACATAATGCTTTGTATTCAGGACATAAAGGTAATTTCTTTTCCACATTTTTTTAGTATTTTTTTTTGTAGTTTTTTGCAAACAGGTTGCATGTTTTGGAATATTTTTTATACTGACCAACTTACTTCTCTTCACTCTGTCATTTATGTTAGTATTGTGGAGTAACTACATTGATGTTGATCCATCCTCAGTTTTATCCTATCACAGCCATTAAACTCTAACTGTTTTAAAGTCACCATTGGCCTCAAAACATCACAGTACATGAGATTCTGTTGACTGTCAGGCGTTTAACTATTTTACACTGGGTGCAAATTTGACCAACTAAAAGCTAAAATGCAGCATGATACTGAACGTATTTCTCCTCAAACTGTTTGTCCGCTGGTCTTTGTACATCTGCAAGTAGCTTTATTTGTTCCGGCTTGTATTGCCCAGTCTTGCATAAGTCCTACACCCGCTACAACCTGATACACTTCTGTTTTGTCTTCGTATAATTCTGATGACAATTACCCCCAATTCCCCTAAACGTACGGCTATTACACGCCGAGTGACTTCATTCTATCGTTCGAACAAAAAGAGGTATAAAACAGCAGCATAGCAGCCCCGGATCTTGGCAGTGGAGTGTTTTAGGAATCTGCTTGGTGAGAGGCCAGCTCTGGAGTCAGGAGCCGCTGCGGTGAAACCAAAATGCAGACTGGCGGGAGGCTGCAGCAGGTGCTACCTAAGGCAACTATTTTAATGGGAAACACAGGGATGGAAAATATACAGTGCCTTGCAAAAGTATTCATCCCCCTTGATGTTTTTACTATTTTGTTGCATTACAACCTGTCATTTAAATGGATTCTTATTTGGATTTCATGTAATGGACATACACAAAATAGTACAAATTGGTGAAGTGAAATGTAAAAAAATTACTTGTTTCATAAAATAAAAAACGGAAAGTGGTGCGTGCATATGTAATCACCCCCTTTGCCATGGAGCCCCTAAATAAGATCTGGTGCAACCAATTACCTTCAGAAGTCACATAATTAGTTAAATAAAGTACACCTGTGTGCAATCTAAGTGTCACAGGATCTGTCACATGATCTCAGTATATATACACATGTTTTGAAAGGCACCAGAGTCTGCAACACCACTAAGCAAGGCGCACCACTCAGCAAGCGGCACCGTGAAGACCAAGGAGCTCTCCAAACAAGTCAGGGACAAAGTTGTGGAGAAGTACAGATCAGGGTTGGGTTATAAAAAAATATCAGACAATTTGAACATCCCACAGAGCACCATTAAATCGATTATAAAAAAATTGAAAGAATATCGCACCACAACAAACCTGCCAAGAGAGGGCCGCCCACCAAAACTCATGGGCCAGGCAAGGAGGGAATTAATCAGAGAGGCAATAAAGAGACCAAAGATAACCCCGAAGGAGCTGCAAAGCTCCACAGCGGCGATTGGAGTATCTGTCCATAGGACCACTTTAAGCCGTACACTCAACAGAGCTGGGCTTTATGGAAGAGTGTCCAGAAAAAAGCAATTGCTTAAAGAAAAAAATTATCGAACACGTTTGGTGTTCACCAAAAGGCATGTGGGAGACTCCCCAAACATATGGAAGAAGGTACTCTGGTCAGATGAGACAAAAATGTAGCTTTTTGGCCATCAAGGAACATGCTATGTCTGGCGCAAACCCAACACCTCATCACCCCGAGAACAACATCCCCACAGTGAAGCATGGTGGTGGCAGCATCATGCTGTGGGCATGTTTTCATCGACAGGGACTGGGAAACTGGTCAGAATTGAAGGAATGATGGATGGCGTTAAATACAGAGAAATTCTTGAGGGAAACCTGTTTCAGTCTTCCAGAGATTTCAGACTGGGACGGAGGTTCACCTTTCAGCAGGACAATGACCCTAAGCATACTGCTAAAGCAACACTTGAGTGGTTTAAGGGGAAACATTTAAATGTCTTGGAATGGCTTAGTCAAAGCCCAGACCTCAATCCAATTGAGAATCTGTGGTATGACTTAAAGATTGCTGTACACCAGCGGAACCCATCCAACTTGAAGGAGCTGGAGCAGTTTTGCCTTGAAGAATGGGCAAAAATCCCAGAGGCTGGATGTGCCAAGCTTATAGAGACATACCCCAAGAGACTTGCAGCTGTGATTGCTGCAAAAGGTGGCTCTACAAAGTATTGACTTTGGGGGGGTGAATAGTTATGCACGCTCAAGTTTTCAGTTTCTTGTTTGTTTCGCAAAAAAATATATTTTACATCTTCAAAGTGGTAGGCATGTTGTGTAAATCAAATGATCCAACCCCCCAAAAATCCATTTTAATTCCAGGTTTGAAGGCTACAAAATAGGAAAAATGCCAAGGGGGGTGAATACTTTCGCAAGCCACTGTGTATATATATTTATGTGTGTGTGTATGTATGTATGTATGTATGTATGTATAATAAACACTGAGTATACCAAACATTAGGAACACCTTCTTAATATTGAGTTGCTTTTGGCCTCAGAAAATCCTCAAATCGTCGTGGCATGGACTCTACAAGGTGTCGAAAGCGTTCCACAGGGATGCTGGCACATGTTGACTCCAATCCTTCCCACAGTTGTGTCAAGATGGCTGGATGTCCTTGTGATGGACCATTCTTGATACACACAGGAAACTGTTGAGCGCCAAAAACCCAGAAAAATTGCAGTTCTTGACACACTCAAACTGGTGCACCTGGCACCTACTACCATACCCTGTTCGAAGGCACTTAAATATTCTGTCTTGCCTATTCAATCTCTGAATGGCACAGATACACAATCCATGTCTCAATTGTTTTAAGGCTTAAAAATCCTTCTTTAACCTGTCTCCGCCCCTTCATCTACACTGGTTGAAGTCGATCTAACAGGTGAAATCAATAAGGGATCATAACTTTCACCTGGATTCACCTGGTCAGTCTATGTCATGGAAAGAGCAGGTGTTCCTAATGTTTTATACACTTAGTGTATATTTATGTTTATGAGGGAAAGCCTTGCATCTCCACAAGGATGAAGTTAAAGACATACTGTGCGGTTGTACGTTTCAGGTGAGTGGCCCTCATCAGCATGTGATTTGCTGCCACTTCGCAGTGTAGTCTGTAGACATTGGAACCCAATGGGAACCCAGCCCTCTAATGCTCCGGTGACACTGTTGACAGAGTCACCTCATCATAGGAGCAGCTGGAATGGGTTGGAAGGAAAGGTGTCATACCACACATGTCAGTAAGTCATTGTGTATCAAAGGCTATAGGAAACAAGTAGGAAAACAGGAGGCTCCGCGCGTATCAAAGCTCAAACTCTCTGTGGGGTCTACTTTGTGACTTCAAAGGAATACCACAACCAAGACCATCGTTCAAATCTGCCCCCTCAATGCTTCAAAACAGTCAATATGAGGCCCGTCTCAGCTCAGAGGGGAGATCATGTTGGAGAATTCAGGATACATCTGGAGGTAGAAAATATTGTTCCATGTTACATTGTGTTGCATTTGTACACTTCAATGCGTTAGGAAAACAGCAATCCTCTTGAGGACAATCATGTCTGTGTCTTCTCTCTATGACCGTCCTTCTTATCTCTGGCTCTGTACACAAACACAAGTTTGGTTTTGGTTTCGGAAAATCCCTCTCAATCTCTTCCATCTGACAATAGAAGTGAGTAAAGAACCATCAAGATTGTGGCCAAAACGTGCCACGGATCACATGTGAAACACATCCATGATTCCCCAGTCCTACAGGGGATGGATATCCACCTGGGATCCCTCCTGTGTAAGGAAAAAGAGAACGATGTGGAAACACACACACACTGTTGGGTATTCTACTGGGATCCCTCCTTTCAGTCTTATTCTCTGCAGCTGCTGCTAAAGACAGACGGTGGGAACATCAATACATAGTTAGTTGACAGATTCATAAATTAGTAAGACATTGCGGTGTAGACCACAATAAGAAGTTCAGGGAGATAAGGTATTTAGGATATAGTCTGTGCCAGAAGTCATGGCCAGGTCTGTAATGAGCGTACGCACACGGCTGATTGCACTTAATTCAATGAAAATGATGACATATCCGGTAATTTACCATTATTATTACATAACACCTGTTGTTACTACCGAGATGGAGGAGGAAAAATACACCTGGCATTTCATATCATACACAACTGTCAATCTCTCATGATACTTAATATATTATTGCTTTCTCAGGATTATAGACCTCTTTCTCCTTTAATCACTCTCTTTTTTAACCTTCCACACCCCCTCTCTCTCTCTCTCTTCTCTTCTCTCTCTACCTCTCATCCCTTGCTCCCTACCACTTCCCTTTCCACCTCCCTAAGGACCACAGGCAGGGTGTATAAGGTTCCAGGGTTAGAGGACATAGTTGTGTAATAAAGTATGGCTCCCTGAATGCCTGTTGAAAGGTTCCTGACAAAAAAACCTTCTCTGCTAATTGAGCCTAGATAATAGGGCCTAGAGAATAATATATATCTCTCTCTCTCTTTCTCTCTCTATACAGTATATACACTGAGTATACAACACAGGAATTCCTGCTCTTTCCAGAGGGTTAATGGGAAAGACACAAGATGTAAGTGCCTTTTGAACAGTTTCCTGCGTGTATCAAGAATGGTCCACCACCCAAAGAACATCCATACATTAAGAACACATGCTCTTTCCATGACATAGACTGTCAAGGTGAATCCAGGTGGAAGCTATGATCCCTTACTGATGTCACCTGTTAAGTCCACTTCAATTAGTGTAGATGAAGGGGAGGAGACAGGTTAAAGAAGGATTTTTAAGCCTTGAGACAATTGAAACATGGATTGTGTACGTGTGCCATTCAGAGGGTGAATGGGTGCCAGGCGAACCGGTTTGATTGTGCCAAGAACGGCAACGCTGCTGGGTTTTTCATGCTCAACAGTTTCCTGTGTGTGTCAAGACTGATTCAGACCTTGGACACTAGATGAGAGGCCTCTCTGACCAATCACTGACAATAATTCATCAACTAATAAGGAGAGAAAAAAGCAGCAGTACCGCAGAGGACCTGGCTGTTCTGGGATCTGATGTCTTTCCGTAAGAGTATCTATATGTAGGGTATCTGTATGTAGCTGGAATTCTTTATCTGTCGTTAAGATTAACCTCAGATGCTGCAGAGACAGCATGGAGTACTTTGTGATGGTGGACTGTGTGTGAATAGCTGTGATGCTTTACTTTAGAAAACGTGCAGAAGTATTGTTAAGGTTGTATTTATGATATCCGGATTTTGTGCGTGTATGTCTTTGTGTGTGAGAGAGATAAAAAGCCCATGGAAGCTCATATCTTCCTGATAACATGTTATTCTGGCACAGGCTGCATATATGGAGCCACCTGTCCCCTTCCACCCCATCTCTCCTCAACCCATTTCCCCTATCCCATTGAACCCCTCCACCCTCTAACTGTTTCCGCAGAGCTGCAGTTAGTTTCCCTCTGTGGTTTATTTGTGTTAGTCCCCCCATTGGAGCCCAGACTATAGAGAGTTTAAAACTATAGCAGATCAGCCAGCTAGCAAAACAAACACATTTTACCTTTATTTAACTAGGCAAGTGAGTTAAGAACCAATTCTTATTGTCAATGATGGCCTAGGAACAGTGGGTTAACTGCTGTTCAGGGGCAGAACAACAGATTTTTACCTTTTCAGCTCAGGGATTTGATCTTGCAACCTTTTGGTTACTAGTCCAACACTCTAACCACTAGGCTACCTGCCGCCCCAATCAATCACACTCTCTCCTTTTGCACCCTCTGTCTCTCCGTATCTCTGTCTGTCTGCCTTTCTCTCTATCTCTTGTCTTTCAGTCTCTCAATCTCTGTATGACTCTCTCATCATGTACTGTATATCTTCCTAATTTTATCTTTCACTCTGTCAATGTTGCTCTCTCTCGCTCTCCTTACCTCCCTCCATCCCGCTCTCTCTTCCCCTCTCTCTTTGTCCCTCTTTTGTGGCAATAGAACTGAGGGTATTCTTCACATCTTTGTCTCAGTTGAGAAAATATGAGGGCAATATTGTTCCACTACATCTTACACGCAGCTTCTCAAAACGAAGAGGAGAAAAAGACGCCATAGAGAGTCTTTTTGTCATCATGCTTTGGGCTAAAACCACAGATTATACAGATAATTCCACACATGGAACCTCTGAGAATCAAGTGAAAATATGTATAGTTTTTTTTTGCAGAGAAGGCATATCTATCTCTTCTTCCTGTCAGTCAGAGTGTAGGCTTATACAGTGGCTTTGTGCTTTTTAATTTTCGTAGTGCATTATTCACAATCGTTTTTTGGCAGATCTAGTGGATCTTTGAAGAGGCTTGTTATACATGTACTCACGTCTCCAGGTAATGCTGGTGTTTGTTTCAAACCTAACTTAGTCCCCTGAGCAGCACCTGTTAGTGAAAGCCAAACGATACGCAACACCTCACTGCGATTCTCAACGCAACATAAAAAACACGTGAAGAGCCCAGTGATTACTTGGAATGCACAGTAACACTTTACTTGACATTCAGCGTCATAACCATGTCATAATATGTCATAACAGCTGACATAACTTGTCGTAACCTGTTAGAATATGGTCATAACACTGCCATGACACATATGTTTTGACATATACTATGTTATTTTATGGCTGGTTATGACACCTACATTAGTGTCAAAACACACAAAACCTACCACACAAGGCAAAACATGCTATTACACCATAGCCTACATGTCAACAGTATGTTAATGTTATATTAAAAATATATATTTACCATATTCAATTATCATTGTAATTGCGCACACATTGATGTCAGACATGCACATAGTCCAATGCTCTGTTGCTGATGACTGGGATGAATGCAGGAGAAGATTTCCGGAGCAGGACAAAACTCCCTATTTTTTACTGATGACTGACATAAGGGCATGTACGTGATAGGCCTATCTGGTTTATATGATTATGATGGTCATAATGCTTACTGACAGTGTCATAATGTGTATTTTCTTAGGGTGTTTTTGTAAATTCACTCTGGCTATTCACTCCGATTTCAGAGCACTCTCGTCTGTGTGTGCCAGAGCACAGAATAACTGATGAATTTATGAACACTCAACACTCCTTGAATATGGCCGGTGTCAATAAACGTCTGCAAAAAAAGCATAACTAAATTGTTGCCAGCAGCACAGTTACAGTCACCAATGCTCTGGATAACATGGAAACATCCTAACCAGCTCTGCTAGGGAGAGTAAAATGGTCAGAGTGAGGTGATAGCCACTTAGCTTGGGTGCTTGACTGGCGTTGTGAGGTCAGAACGCTCGGATCAACCCTACTTCTTGGCCAGAGCGTCCAGTGTGTGCTCTGAATGCTCCGAGAGTGAACGCTCTGAATTTACGAACTGACAATCTGAATTTACAAAAGCCCAGAGTGCCACTCCAGATTGAATTTACGAGCACACCCTTAGTCCAAGTAAAGTGACACAGGATGGTCATAATGCTTCATTATAGTGTCATAAAGTGTATTTTCTACAAGTTATTTAAAATATGATGAAAAAAACATGACTATAAATTGTCACGCCTGCTCCCACTCTTCCCCCCCTGACGCTCGAGGGCGCCAGGCTCCCCAGCATTGCGCACTCCTGCCACCATCATTACACACACCTGCTTTCCCCCCATCACGGGCATCAGCGATTATTGGACTCACCTGGACTCAATCACCTCTGTCAGTACCTTCCCTATATCTTTCTGGTTCCCCAGTCTGTTCCCTGCTTCAGCATTAATTGTTGCTTTGTACCTGTGGCCTGACGCTGTTTTTGTCTTGGTATTTGTCTGTTTCCTGATTAAATGTTGACTCCCCGTACCTGCTTCTCATCTCTGGCATCGGTCCTTACAGTAAATAATTAATTCCAACAACAAATAATTTTTTAAACAAACTTTCAAATTAAAGGAAACTTTAATAAATGTGGGTTTTGACTTTTATGTAGGTGTCATAACCAGCCATAAAATAAAGCAACATATGTCACAACAGGTGTAAATATATAGGTCATGACAGTGTTATGACCATATTCTAACAGGTTATGACAAGTTATGTCCACTGTTATGACATTATGACATGGGTATGTCCGTGTCATAACGTGTTATGTTACTGGGTGTCAAGTAAAGTGTTACCAAATTCACTGCACACCTCGCTACATGTTTGGCTAGTTTTCATCTTAGTTGTGTGCTTCCTTACAGCACGGCAACAACAACAATCCATCTGTGTCTTTGGAAAGGTTGTGTCCTTTTTGTTGGCTTTTGCCTTCATGTTGACCCATTGTGTTCTGTGATTCATGTACTGTACCACTGTCCAATCAGCGCCAGCTACACCGGCCAACAACATGAGTGTTCCAGCACACTTAGACATGGGGGAACTCAGAGAGTTAATCTCTAAACCAAATGCTGCACTCTCTTTGATATTTAGGTGAGCGATTTTCCATACCGCAGATACTGTGGATTCTGGAGATGACATTAGGATGGTGTATGTCTGTTATTTGTTTTTTCCCATAAATGTGTTACGTAAAGAATTATTGTAGCTGCTTTAGCTATGGTCAAGGCCTTCTGTCTTTGTTTGACTAACCTGTGTCTTGTTGTCAGAAGACACGTCAATCTTTTGCTCTGATGTAATTGTGCAGGATATTGTATTATTGTGTTTTGTGACGGTTGTGTGATTTCTGTTGCGCCTTGATTAACTTGTATTGTTCTGCCATTGTGTGGACTCTCCATTCCCTCTGACATTCATACATGTGATTGTTTGTGTGTATGTGTGCACGTGTGTGTGTGCTTGTCCGTGTGCTATAGCATGTCTAGTTTGTAGGGTGTGTCTAATGTGTAGAGTGGGCTGTGTGTGTTTGGTATAGCGTGTCTAGTGTGCAGGGTGTGCTGTGTGTATGTGTGTATTATAACGTGTGCAGGGTGTGCTGTGTATGTGCGTTAAAGCGTGTGTAGGGTGTGCTGTGCGTGTGTGTGTGTTAGCGTGTGTGTGTGTGTTAGAGTGTATAGTGTGTGTGTGTGTGTGTGTGTTATAGTGTGTGTGTGTGTTATAGTGTGTGTGTGTGTGTTATAGCGTGTGTAGGGTGTGTGTGTGTGTGTGTGTGTGTGTGTGTGTGTTATAGCGTTTGTAGGGTGTGTGTGTAGGGTGTGTGTTGTAGGGTGTGTGTGTGTGTTATAGTTTGTGTAGGATGTGTGATCTATATTTATAGGATGATCTGAATCTTCCCCTCCTGTCATCCCTTAGCGGTGGGTGTGATCTCACGTATAATGAGGTTATTTATCACAGAGAGGTGGGAGGCCTCCAGCAGGGTGCACACACACACACACACACACAAACACACACAATCAGAAACACATTGAGAGTCTGCGGCTTCTCTCCCTCTCACAAATCCAGTGCTTCTTCCTCACAAACCCAGCTGCACGGAGTAGAGTACAGTCCTGTTTTTCCCACACAACCTTCCCGTCATGATGTGCTGATTGCCTCAGTGGAGTCTTGACCTCCGTCTTGTTTTAATTGTTGGTCCCTTTGAGTGCTGACATGCCCCTGATGACGTATGTTTTCAAATGGTTAGGTTATAATACAGTGTCATACGTCATTAAGGTGTTTGGACTATGACATTCCTCCACTAAATGTCAAAACAGATTTTCACTGAACAACAATACTTTGCTGTAAAAGGACCCCAGTGTTGCACACACACGTTTACCGTAACAGAGATACAAGATAGTGATGCAAATTTGCAATGTCCGTCAAACATCTCAGCAGGTGTGGACACATGTGGATCATCTGTGTCGGTGATTGCGTAGGTGTGTCTGGGAGGGGTTTTATGTGCATTAGTGAAGCTTAGGACTGAAGAATAAAATCGAGGCAATGACTGACCCATTTACCTGCAACAGAAGGAGAGGAATAAACTCTGACGAAGTGCGCAAATATTTTAGGGAACATTCCATACATCATATTTTCCACTGTGCCGTCTTGGGCCATCAGTGTTCGTCATGGACATTATTTTCCCCTTCACCCAGTCGGACATGAGACTCTACCCGCCAGTCACATGATACAGCTCAACCAATAGAATAGTGTTAAAGGTTTAGAGGTCATCTGGTTTGCCCAATCATTGATTCTGAAAATTTGTATAATATATAATTTAACTTTCACTCATGAAATTGTAACACATTCCTTTACAGTGACAGCATGATCCATGCTACTTGAATTTGTTGTGTTTAAATGATGGTTTGACAGAGGACTTAATTAATACTTTGGGGTTTAAGACCACACATTAATCAATAATTTTTATCGATTCATCGATAATTATACTGTATATTCCCAAATTGGCATAATCCCCTTGCTGTTTGGATGTTGACCTGAAAGGGACCAGTAGGACCTCATAATAAGACAGTCCATTCCAGGCACCAGCAGATGAAACCGGCTTTGGAAAAGAAGACGGAAAAAAGCTAAATCATTTTCTTTTTCCATTCTTTTAAATTTCAACCTGGTCCAAGTGGGGAAACTTACAAAGCTGTGACTTGGGTGATCTGCAAAATACCGTCCGCTTCTGGCTTCGGCAGCAACTGTTTTCCACCTCCCCATAGACCTACAGGCAAACAGACACCAAAATAAAACAAAGAAAAAAATACATTACCCTAAATTGCTAACATTTTGATTCAATATTGTGAGTTTTTGGCCAGGTGTGTCTTGTTTTGGCGTTGACGGTTATAGTCGTTTGGTTCATTTGTGGAATGTTTTTCTACTCGACTCAAGGTGATTCTTCTCCACAGTCACAGAGGATGAGTCTATAAATCAGTAAATGGATGAGAGACGCTGAATAGCCAGAAGGAGACATATACACACACACAGGCCTAGACACACATCAGCACACCTACACACAAATCTGTGTCCTGAGTGTGTGTGTGTGTGTGTGCATGTGTGTGTGTGTGTTTTGAGCGCTTCATTTGACCTCCACCCTGGCCATGCCCTGTATGTTTGTGTGTGTGCATGCGTGTGTGTGCATGCGTGTTTGTGTGTGTGTGTATGTGTGTATGTTTGAGCGCTTCATTTGACATCCACCCTGCCCATGCCCTGTTTGTGTGTGTGTGCGAGTGTGTGTGATTGTGTATGTGTGTGTGCATGTGTGTGTGTTTGAGTGCTCCGTTTGACCTCGCCCCTGCCCTAAATGTGTGTGTGTGAGTGTATGTGTATGTGTGTGTGTGTGTGTGTTTGTGTGATGTGCGTGAGTGAAGTTTTCCGGCTGCGTGGCTCTGGTTGGCAGGTGGGCCTGATGATGTGGTGAAAGGCTATAAAATGGAGGATGGGAACGACCAATCGGTGATTACTAAAGCAGAACGACTACAACGTGTCTGACCTACATGGTTCTGCTCTCAGCCGCTGAAATATCACATTTTCCCCTTTCAGGAAGGGAGAGGGAGAGCGGCAAATACCAGATCATCTGCAGTCACCATAGGGTTAGATGTCAGGGTCAAGGATAGCTCCAGACAGTGTCTGACAGGTAGATGGCTATCTTGAATGAAACCAGGAAACATTCCACTGCAGGATAGCTGGATAGCATGGAGAAGGCCTGGAGACAGTGAACACAGGACATTTATTAAGAATGGAAATGAGAGATGTTATGGAAACAGTTATCTTGTCATACATCATTTATCTTTCCCGGAGTATGGGGATCATTGACTAGATTGGATGACAACTGGTTCTCAGAATCAAATCAAAGGCACCTGTCTCACTTCAGAGGTCTCACAGCGTTTTAGAGTACTTTTGCCATTTTTGTTGGCACATACAGTATTTAGTCCATCCCCTGCATTTTTACCCTCCCTCCCTCTTTCTCTCCCTCCCTCCCCCCTTTTCCATCCCTCTATCTCCTCTCCCCTCCTCCCTCTCTCTCTGGCCACCTATCCTGTGCCCAGTACAGAGGGACAGAGGTGGTATTGTGCTGTACAGAGAGAGTTTCCTCTGACGTCCCCTTGAAGTTCTCCCGAGGCTTGGACATGGCTTTTACAGCAGAGACATAGTTATGTAAGCCGAGCTCAGACAATGCCACCCTGTACTCACTGTTCTGTCTCTTCTTGTGTCTTCAACACTGATTACACTCAGACTATAGGGGCAGGGAGAATGGAAGGACGGGATGGGAGGGAGGTGGAAGAAGATAGGCGGAGGTGGATGAGGTGGAAGGAGGACGAAGGAGGTGGAAAAAGGTGGAAGGAATTGGAAGTAAGTGGGAAAAGGTGGAAGGAATTGGAAGTAGGTGGAAAAGGTGGAAGAATAAGGAAAAAGGTGGAAGGTAGAAAAGATGGGAAAAGGTGGAAGGAGGTTGGGAAAGGTGGAAAAAGGTGAAAGGAGGAAAATTTGGAAAAATGTGAGAGGTGGAAGAAGGAGGAAGGAGGTGGAAGAATTTGGGAAAATGTGGAAAAATAAGGAAAAAGGTGAAAAGTTGGAAGGAGGTGGAAAAGGAGGATAAAAGGTGGAAGAAGCAGGTGGAAGAAGAAGGGAAAGGGTGGAAGGAGTTGGAAAAAGGTGGGAGGTTGAAAAAGGTGGAAGGAGGAAAAGGTAGAAAAAGGTAGGAGGTGGGAAAAGGTGGAAGTGATTAAGATCGGTGGGCCAGTAACCGAAAGGTTGCTGGTTTGAATCCCTGAGGCAAATATGTGAAAATATATTGATGTGCCCTTGAGCAAGGCACTTGAAAACTACACCTGGCGCCGACAGAGATGGCCGCCTCACTTCGTGTTCTCAGGAAACTATGCAGTATTTTGTTTTTTTATGTATTATTTCTTACATTGTAGATGGGCACATCGTGCACCGCTCTCGAGTATACTACTCGCCAATGTCCAGTCTCTTGACAACAAGGTAAATGAAATCTGAGCAAGGGTTGTCTTCCAGAGAGACATCAGAGACTGTAACGTTCTTTGCTTCACGGAAACATGGCTCACTCGGGATATGCTATCAGAGTGGGTACAGCCACCTGGTTTCTTCACGCATCGCGCCTACAGAAACAAACATCTCTCTGGTAAGAAGAAGGGCTGGGGTGTATGCCTTCTGATTAACAAGACGTGGTGTGATCATAACAACATACAGGAACTCAAGTCCTTTGGTTCACCTGACCTAGAATTCCTTACAATCAAATGCCGACGCGTTATCTACCAAGATAATTATCTTTGATTATAATCACAGTCATGTATATCCCCTCTGTCGGCCCTGAAAGAACTTCATTGGACTCTATGTAAACTGGAAAGCACATATCCTGAAGCTGCATTTATTGTAGCTGGGGATATTAACAAGGCTAATCTGAAAACAAGGCTCCCTAAATCTTATCAGCATATCAAATGCGCGACCCGGGCTGGAAAAATCCTGGATCATTGTTATTCTAACTTCCGCAACGCATACAAAGCCCTCCCCCGCGACTATTAAAACCTTCCCCAACCTTCCCCCTCTTCAAAGGGGGTGACACCCTAGACCCAAATTGCTATAGACCTATATCCATCCTGCCCTGCCTCTCTAAAGTCTTCGAAAGCCTAGTTAATAAACAGATCATTGACCACTTCGAAACCCACCGTACCTTCTCCGCTGTGCAATCCGGTTTCCGAGCTGATCACGGGTGCACCTCAGCCACGCTCAAGGTACTAAATGATATCATAACCACCAACGATAAGAGACATTACTGTGCAGCCGTATTCATTGACCTGGCCAAGGCTTTCGACTCTGTCAATCACCACATCCTTATCGGCAGACTCAACAGCCTTGGTTTCTCTAATGATTGCCTCGCCTGGCTCACCAACTACTTTGCCGACAGAGTTCAGTGTGTTAAATCGGAGGGCCTGTTGTCCGGGCCTCTGGCAGTCTCTATGGGGGTGCCACAGGGTTCAATTCTTGGGCCGACTCTCTTCTCTGTATACATCAATGATGTCGCTCTTGCTGCTGGTGATTCTCTGATCCACCTCTATGCAGACGACACCATTCTGTATACTTCTATCCCTTCTTTGGACACTGTGTTAATTAACCTCCAAATGAGCTTCAATGCCATACAACACTCCTTCCGTGGCCTCCAACTGCTCTTAAACGCTAGTTAAACCAAATGCATGCTTTTCAACCGTTCGCTGCCTGCACCCGCCCGCCCGACTAGCATCACTACCCTGGACGGCTCTGACCTAGAATATGTGGACAACTACAAATACCTAGGTGTCTGGCTAGACTGTAAACTCTCCTTCCAGACTCACATTAAACATCTCCAATCCAAAATTAAATCTAGAATCGGCTTTCTATTTCGCAACAAAGCCTCCTTCACTCATGCTGCCAAACTTGCACTAGTAAAACTGACTATCCTACCGATCCTCGACTTCATCTACAATGAATGTCATCTACAAAACAGCTTCCAATACTCTACTCAGCCAACTGGATGCAGTCTATCACAGTGCCATCCTCTTTGTCACCAAAGCCCCTTATACCACCCACCACTGCGACCTGTATGCTCTAGTCGGCTGGCCCTCGCTACATACTCGTCACCAGATCCACTGGCTCCAGGTCATCTACAAGTCCCTGCTAGGTAAAGCCCCGCCTTATCTCAGCTCGCTGGTAACCATAGCAGCACCCACCCGTAGCAGGTATATCTCACTGGTCACCCCCAAAGCCAATTCCTCCTTTGGCCACTTGTCCTTCCAGTTCTCTGCTGCCAATGACTGGAACGAACTACAAAAACCATTGAAACTGGAGACACTTATCTCCCTCACTAGTTTTAAGCACCAGCTGTCAGAGCAGCTCACAGATCACTGCACCTGTACATAGCCCAACCAACTACCTCATCCCCTACCGTAGTCATTTATTTATCTTGCTCTTTTGCACCCCAGTATTTTTACTTTGCACATTCATCTACTGCACATTTACCATTCCAGTGTTAAATTGCTATACTGTAATTACTTCGCCACCATGGCCTATTTATTGCCTTATGTTCCTTATCTTACCTCATTTGCACACATTGTATATAGATTTGTTTTTTTTCTACTGTATTATTGACTGTGTGTTTGTTTACTCCAATGTGTAACTATGTGTTGTTGTATGTGTTGAACTGCTTTGCTTTATCTTGGCCAGGTCACAGTTGTAAATGAGAACTTGTTCTCAACTTGCCTACATGGTTAAATAAAGGTGAAATAAATAAAATAAAAAACCAGAAACCGTGGATTGATGGCAGCATTCGCACGAAACTGAAAGCGCGAACCACTGCTTTTAATCAGGGCAAGGCGACCGGAAACATGACTGAGTACAAACAGTGTAGTTATTCCCTCCGCAAGGCAATCAAACAAGCTAAGCATCAGTATAGAGACAATGTAGAGTCGCAATTCAACTCAGACACGAGAGGTATGTGGCAGGGTCTACAGTCAATCACGGACTACAAAAAGAAAACCAGACCCGTCGCGGACCACAATGTCTTGCTCCCAGACAAACTAAACAACTTCTTTGCTCGCTTTGAGGACGATGCAGTGCCACCGACATGGCCCGCTACCAAAACCTACGGGCTCTCCTTCACTGCAGCCAACGTGAGTAAAACATTTAAACGTGTTAACCCTCGCAAGGCTGCTGGCCCAGACGACATCCCTGTTCATCGACTACAGCTCAGCATTTAACACCATAGTAACCTCCAAACTCGTCATTAAGCTCGAGACCCTAGGTCTCGAACCCGCCCTGTGCAACTGTGTCCTGGACTTCCTGATGGGCCGCCCCAGGTGGTGAGGGTAGGAAACAACATCTGGGGCCCCACAAGGGAGCCCTCTCCTGAACTCCCTGTTCACCGATGACTGCGTGGCCAAGCACGCTGTCAATGTTCTTGGTGTAGTTGGTGAAAAAGATTCAGGCACAGGACAGCAGAGATGAGTAACACGTAGTTTACTCATACAAATTACAAAGTAGAATAATACCAAGCCCACCAAAATAGGACTGACATAAAATCAGGAATAATAACGCACAACAAACACGGGGAAAACAGAGGGTTAAATAATGAACGAGTAATTGGGGCATTGAAACCAAGTGTGTATAAAACAAAGACAAAACAAATGGAAAATGAAAAGTGGATTGGTGATGGCTAGAAAGCCGGTGACGTCGACTGCCGAAAGCCGCCAGAACAAGGAGAGGGGCCGACTTTGGCGGAAGTCGTGACAGTAACACCATGATGCGCGGCTCCAGCAGCGCGCCGACGCCGACCTCGGGGACGACCCGGAGGACGAGGTGCAGGGCGATCTGGATGGAGATGGTGGAACTCCTGCAGCATCGAAGGGTCCAATACATCCGGCACCCAGCATCTCTCCTCCGGACTGTACCCCTCCCACTCCACGAGGTACTGAAAGCCCCTCGCCCGACGCCTCGAGTCCAGTATGGCTCGAACTGCATATGCCAGGGCCCCCTCGATGTCCAGAGGGGGCGGAGGAACCTCCCGCACCTCAGACTCCTGGAGTGGACCAGCTACCACCGGCCTGAGAGACACATGGAACGAGCTGTTAATACGGTTAATCTGGGGGAAGTTGTAACCTGTAGCAAACCTCGTTCAGTCTCCTCAGGACTTTGAATGGCCCCACAAACCGCAGGCCCAGCTTCCGGCAGGGCAGGCGAAGGGGGTCGGCAGGGCAGGCGAATTGGGTCGAGAGCCAGACCCGGTGGCGGTCTGCGCTCGCCTTCTGACGCCTCACGGCCCGCTGAATGTGCACATGAGCGCCGTCCCATGTCTCTGCCGAGCGCCTAAACCAGTCGTCCACCACAGGAGCCTCGATCTGGCTCTGATGCCAAGGTGCCAGAACCAGCTGGTAACCCAGTACGCACTGGAAAGGGGAGAGGTTAGTGGGGGAGTGGCGGTGCGAGTTTTGGGCCATCTCTGCCCAGGGAATGAACGCCGCCCACTCCCCCGGCCGGTGGGCAGAAACCTACCCACATCCTGGTTTACTCTCTCCACCTGCCCATTACTCTCGGCGTGAAAACACAAGGTAAGGCTGACCGAGACCCCCAGATGTTCCATGAATGCCCTCCAGACTCTTGACGTGAACTGGGGACCTCTATCAGATACTATGTCCTCAGGCACCCCGTAGTGCCGGACGACGTATGTAAACAGGGCCTCCGCAATCTTTAGGGCCGTAGGGAGACCGGGCAAAGGGAGGGGACTGCAGGACTTAAAGAACCGATCCACAACGACCAGGATCGTGGTGTTACCCTGTGAGGGAGGAAGATCAGTGAGGAAGTCCACCGACAGGTGCGACCACGGCCGTTGTGGAACGGGTAAGGGCTGTAACTGAGCACACACCGAGCAGGAGGAAACATAAACTCTCACGTCCTTAGCCAAAGTGGACCACCAGTACTTCCCACTAAGACAGCGCACTGTCCGACCGATACCAGGATGACCAGAGGTGGGTGACGTGTGGGCTCATCAACCCGTACGGCATGACGAGGTACTCATAGTGCCCTGAGGTGGTACTAAATGCCGTCTTCCACTCGTCTCCCTCCCGGCTACGCACCAGGTTGTAAGCGCTCCTGAGATCCAATTTTGTGAAGAAGCGCACCCCATGCATTGACTCGATCAAACTGGCTATGAGAGGTAGCGGGTAACTGTACCTCACAGTGATCTGGTTGATGCCTCGATAGTCAATACACGGGCGCAGACCTCCATCCTTCTTCTTCACAAAAGAGAAGCTCGAGGAGGCAGGTGAAGTGGAGGGCCAAATGTACCCCTGCCCCAGGGATTCAGAGACACATGTTTCCATAGCCGCCGTCTCCTCTTGCGACAGGGGATACACGTGACTCCTAGGAAGTGCTGCGTCTACCAGGAGATTTATCACGCAATCCCCTCGTTGATGGGGTGGTAATTGAGTCGAGAGCCAAATCGGCATATTCAGAGGGGATGCGCATTCAGAGGGGATGCCCGAGCACTCTCGTGACGACCCTGTGAGAGCCCTCTGTTGCCACGAAATAGTGGGGTCATGACAAGCTAACCAGAGTAGACCCAGCACCACGGGAAACGGAGGAGAATCAATAAGGAAGAGACTAATTATCTCCTTGTGACCCTCCTGCGTCACCATGCCCAGTAGAGCGGTGACCTCCCTAATTAGCCCTGACCCTAATGGTCGACTATCTAGGGCGTGAACTGGGAAGGGCATGTCCACTGGAACAATAGGGATCTCTAAACTATGGGCAAATGATCGGTCAATAAAATCCCTGGGAATGCGGGGAAAACTCAGGAAAGTTTATATACAAAAACATATGTGCAACAGGGGGCTCTGGGTCAGCCTGGTGCCTACTCACCTGGGGTGACACGATAGTGCCCTGCCTGCTGCCTCGACTCCCAGAGGGACCTCCCCAGCACCGACCGGCAGTGTGCCCTCTGCCGCCACAGATGGTGCATGGAACGGTCCCTCCTCCGGTCGCCCTAAGTGCAGCACCTCCCAGCTCCATGAGCGTTGGAGCGGTGGTGCTGGGGGATGGAACCGACAGGCCCCGATCTAGACGTCCGCGGGTAGCCAGCAGGTTATCCAGCCGGATGGACAGGTCCACCAGCTGGTCAAGGGTGAGAGTGGTGTCCCTGCATGCCAACTCCCGACGGACATCCTCTCGCAAACTACATCAGTAGTGATCGATCAGGGCCCTGTCGTTCCATCCCGCGCCGGCGGCCAGGGTCCGGAAGTACAAGGCGAACTCCTGTGCGCTCCTCGTCTCCTGCCTCAGGTGAAACAGACGTTCACCCGCCGCTCTACCCTGGTGGTCGAAAACGTCCAGAAAGCGGCGAGTAAAATCCTCATAGTGATCCAACGCCGCTTCTCCTTCCCCCCATACGGCATTGGCCCACTCCAGGGCTTTCCCTGAGAGGCAGGAGACGAGGGTGGACACGCTCTCACGACCCGAATGAGCCGGGTGGACGGTCGCCAGGTAGAGCTCCAGCTGGAGTAGGAACCTCTGAAATCCGGCAGCCGTCCCATCATACTCCCTCGGAAGCGCGAGCCGAACCCCACTGGGACCAGGTGAAGGAGGATTGAGAAGTGGTGCCTGTGGTGGTGCTGGTAGAGGTGCTGGAGGAACTCCTCCTCTCTCCCAATGGGCCATCGTCTGCATGACACGATCCATGGCGGTGCCGAGATGTTGCAACATGGTCGCCTGCTGCTGGACGCGCTCCTCGACTGTCAACACTGGGGTGTCTGCTCCTGCTGACTCCATACTTCTGTTGTGTTATTCTGTCAATGTTCTTGGTGTAGTTGGTGAATAAGAGCCAAGTGCAAGACAGCAGAGATGAGTAACACAATGTAGTTTACTCATACAAATTACAAAGTAGAATAATACCAAGCCCACCAAAATAGGACTGACAAAAAATCAAGAATAATAATGCACAACAAACATGGGGAATACAGAGGGTTAAATAATGAACAAGTAATTGGGGAATTGAAACCAGGTGTGTAAAAAACAAAGACAAAATAAATGGAAAATTAAAAGTGGATCGGTGATGGCTTGAAAGTGGACGACGTCGACCGCCGAAAGCCGCCTGAACAAGGAGAGGGACCGACTTCCGCCGAAGTCGTGACACACGCCTCCAACTCAATCATCAAATTTGCAGACGACACTACAGTGGTAGGCTTGATTACCAACAACAACAAGACGACCTACAGGGAGGAGGTGAAGGCCCTCGGAGTGTGGTGTCAGGAAAATAACCTCTCACTCAACATCAACAAAACAAAGGAGATGATCGTGGACTTCAGGAAACAGCAGAGGGAGCACCCCCCTATCCACATCGACGGGACAGTAGTGGAGAAGGTGGAAAGTTAAGTTCCTCAGCGTACATATCACGGACAAACTGAAATGGTCCACTTACACAGACAGCGTGGTGAAGAAGGCGCAACAGTGCCCCTTCAACCTCAGGAGGTTGAAGAAATTCAGCTTGTCACCAAAAACACTCACAAACTCTTACAGATGCACAATCGAGAGCATCCTGTCGGGCTGTATCACCGCCTGGTACGGCAACTGCTCTGCCCACAACCATAAGGCTCTCCAGAGGGTAGTGAGGTCTGCACAACGCATCACCGGGGGTAAACTACCTGCCCTCTAGGACACCTACACCACCCGATGTCACAGGAAAGCCAAAAAGATCATCAAGGGCAACAACCACCCGAGACACTGCCTGTTCACCCCGCTATCATCCAGAAGGCGAGGTCAGTACAGGTGCATCAAAGCTGGGACGAGAGACTGAAAAACAGCTTCTATCTCAAGGCCATCAGACTGTTAAACAGCCATCACTAACATTGAGTGGCTGCTGCCAACATACTGATTCAAATGTCTAGCCACTTTAATAATTAAAATTGGATGTAATAAATGTATCACTAGCCACTTTAAAAAATGCCACTTTATATAATGTTTACATAACCTACATTACTCATATCATATGTATATACTGTACTATACCATCTACTGCATCTTTCCTATGCCGTTAGGCCATCACTCATCCATATATTTATATGTACATATTCTTATTCATTCCTTTACACTTGTGTGTATAAGGTAGTTGTTGTGAAATTGTTAGATTACTTGTTAGATATTACTGCATGGTCGGAACTAGAAGCACAAGCATTTCGCTACACTCGCATTAACATCTGCTAACCACGTGTATGTGACAAATAAAATGTGATTTGATTTGATTTAACCGTAATTTCTCCTGTATGTCGCTCTGGATAAAAGCGTCTGCTAAATGACGTAAATGTAATGTAATGTAAATGGTAGGTATAAAAGGTAGAATTAAGAGCAATAGTTGGAGAGGTTGAACAGGGGGATGATGTTCTACATTGACCTCTGGACCTGGCATATGTCCATTTCCTGGAACATTCAGCCCTCAGATGAACCCTGACACACCTGTCTATGCCTGGTTTATTATATACAGGAGAAATACAAAGAAAGGTCAGTATGATCAAAAAATATTATTTTAATCTACATTTTTATAACTACAGCCATTTTGTGATCTGACTAAATTCAGTCTTTGATGTCTAATGGAAATGAACCAGACATTGTCTTTTTCATATTTTGTTCTGAATCTAGGTGTTTTTCTTGTTTATAGCCCACTAATTATAATATTTAAAGGCAAGTAGACTGTATAACCATAACACATATCTGTCTTTATGGATATTGGTGAATGAAGCCTGTGAACTCGAATATGACAGTGTGTAGGGACTTCCTGTTTGAATAGCCCCACCCCCTCTGGCCGAGGCCTGGTTCCTGTCTCGTGTGATGGCATGTGGGATGGAACCTCGGTGCCAGAGGGCCGGAGCTCTTGGAAACACACATACACACATCCATGAACACAGTTCGCATTCCAGTGGCCTGGTTCTGGCAGAACCGTGCAGGATGACTGACTGCTGACATTCTGGACCCAGACATAAACACACATGCACACACTTAGTCACATGCGTATGCTCACACACACACTGTGCCCAACGGTTGTGAACATTGATGGATGAGTCTGCAGTTCAAAGACGTTTTTATGATGCTGCCCTACTACTGTATACCAGCACGTGTTTGTGATGGGTTACTGTACATGTTGCCAAAATGCCATGTTTGGGGGCGTGATCATAGTAGGCATGTTACCACACGTGTTGGATGTAGTGGCCAAAGTTGCACGTGTTTGTGCCGTGTTTTGGTGATTGGTACAGTAGAAATTAATGGAGATTGTGTGAGAGAGGGATGAGAGTGGAAAACTCTTGAATATTGGACTAGTGGGACACCCATCTTTTCTCATTTTCCTCATACCTCAATTATTTCAAGAGACTCTTACATAACCTTTAAGCACCTTACAACTTTGGGCTAAATTAAGAGAGCGGTAACGAGTGGTAGGGTGAGGGATATGAAAGGGAGGAAAATAGGAGGGAGAGAAAGGAAGAAAGGAAAGAGAGAATAAGTGCAATGAAAAATCAGCAAGGGCCTTAGGGATGGAAAAGACTGCCATTGTAGAAAAAAACGAATGGAAAAAGAGAGAAAGAATGAAAGGGGGAATGAGAGAGAGAGAACACGAAAGAGAACGAGAGAGAAAAAGAAATGGCCAGAGAAGAGAGAGCGAGAGTGGGTGTGACGCCAAGTAAAAGAGCGCAATTCTATGTGGGTGAGAGAGGGAGCGAGAAAAATAGAAAGGGGGTGTGTCTGCCTCCGTCTGTCCCCTCCCTCTGTAGGTATAGATGCTGCAGGCTGGTCTCCCTGCATCCCAGAGCACAGCACAGAGCCCCAGAGCATCAAGCCCTTCAGCCTCAGACACAGCCTCAGCCAGAGCCTGTCCAGTGTGCTGCACTAGTCCTGAGACCCACCAGCTCAGTGAAGTAGTCCAGCCACCAGAGTCAGCATAACTCACACAGAACTAGGATAATTACTTTACTATCCTAGTTCTACTGTTCTAGTTCTACAGTTCTAGTCATGCACAAGGCTCAGTCTGTGAACTAGTCCAGGGCTGGTTGATATTTACTCTGTGAAAGTTCTCTACTACTGTAGTCCAGTAGCTCACCTTAGTCCTCCTCTTAGTCCTGAGCTGAGATTATTAAGTCTTCAGTCAACTGCATCTAGTGAGAGCCACCAGCCAGTCCTTTGTACCTGAGACCTCTGCAGATCACCTACCATCATGCAGCTCTCACACACCTTCCTCTTCTTTCTCTTCATCGTTGGGATTGCGCTGGCCGGCTCGTCCACGGCTCGGAGAAGCAGAGGTAGGTGACATCTGTATCACCATCATTGCCATGTAAAACCTTTACCCTTTACAGTCAACTCCTAAGAAATGCAATGTTAATGGAATTGCTTGTCTTGCATAAACTGGAGCATGCAGATACAACACAATGAAAAAGACTGAACTTGAATTAGAACTGATGAACTCCAATGCAGAGCTTGCAGTTATCCAATATGCACTTATCAGGAGTCGACTTTACATCCCATAGCATGAATAAATGTTATGGGAATTCTGTTGTGCAAATCATAGGCTATTGACTTTTGCAAAGAAAGTTATCCTAGATTATATAAATATAATGTGAATGTAATGAAATGCATGTGGACATGCTGTTGAATTAAATGTGGACACCCATGCACAGTATATGATTGCAATACATTTGATGATGCTGACTGCTCAGGTTCATGAATAATTGTTGGGTCAAACTATACAGTATTGATGGCAGGTATTTTATCACAATCAGCCACAGTTAATTAGTAGTAGACAGCTTAGATGGATCCTGTAGTTATTATGGGTTCAGATAATATTGCTAGACGTTATTGCTGTGTTGAATCTGGAACTGGCATGTGACTGATATTAAAATCCTTCCACCGAGACTATGTCCAGTGTTATGAAACATTTGATCCATTACATGGTCCAAACAAAGGTGCTGATTTCATTTTCATGCTATGTGATTGTGGTATAGGACTCTGCATACTATGCAGCATGATGAATGGTACGCAATGGTATGTCCTGCAGCAGTTGCCGTGACAACCACAGGTGGTCATTGCCTTGCCACACATTGCCAGGAAGGCCAGTGATTCTGATGTGTGCCTAGAAGCACGCACCCCAGTTCCTCATAAAGTTTTCCCTATTGTGCTACAATGTAAAATACTCTACACTACTGTAGGTCTACTGTACATCATGTTGAAAATGGATGGACTGCCTTTAGTTGACCTGGAGCAAGGTGTTCCAATTCACCACAGGCCATGCTTGTGCTGTTTTTATGAGCCACGTGAGTTTGTCCCATTTCTATGAAACAAGGTGGGCAAGCGAGGGTGAGAGAGGTTAACTGCTGCCAGAGATCTGTATATAATGACGAGATGCTCACGTCTCCGTCCTAACAATGGTAGTCGTTGTCCTAAAGGCAGAAAGGCAACCGACAAGCTTAGTTCTGCATATTAAGCCCATAGAAATGCATTGGGCTTATTTTGGACAGATTTTGGCGAGAGTGAAACCTCTCGCTTTGCCTCTTCCTCTCTACTGCTGCTAACAGCGTTCAGTCTGCACTAATGAATGTGTTTCCAGGTTACAGGCCAGGGTTGTTGGTAGTTTGGCCCTTGTTAGAATGCGCCATGTGCTTGTCCAGAAGTGTGCCAGCTGCTTGTCTCACCTTTGAGACAGAAAACACCATTGTAAATACAACCCATATTTATGTTTATACATTTTCCCTTTTGTACTTTAACTATTTTAACATCATTACAACACTGTACAGCCATAATGACATTTGAAATGTCTCTATTTCTTTGTAATGTCTACTGTTCATGTTTTTATTGCAGTTTAATTATTTTAAATTCAAGTGAAATAGATAATTAAACATGAACAGTAGACATTACAAAGAAATAGAGACATTTCAAATGTCATTATGGCTGTACAGTGTTGTAATGATGTTAAAATAGTTAAAGTACAAAAGGGAAAATGTATAAACATAAATATGGGCTGTATTTACAATGGTGTTTCTTCTTCACTGGTTGCCCTTTTCTTGTGGCAAATCTTGCTGCTGTGATGGGACGCTATGGTTTTTCAACCAATAGATATGGGAGTTTAGCTACGTTTGATTAGTTTTTTTCGTATTATTTGTGGGTCTCTTTCTACATCTGTCTCTCCCTCCTCTCACTTCTGTCTGTCTGTCTGTCTCCTCAGCAGTTAGTTATTTTTAAACATGTTGTAAATGGGGCCATAAAATGGAATCTGTTTAATATGGGAATCAGCCCTGCTTTGAGGGATCACTCTGATTTTCACGACAGTCACAGGAAACTCTGCCATGCTGTCCCATTAACCCACGCCGCTCTGCCGCGCACACACATACACACACACTATATATACACACACAGTGTGTTTTAGTTTAATTCTGGCTCCCGTTTCCCATGTCTCCACAGTGCCGCCACACTGTTTTATGTGAATTAAAGTTGGGCACTTTGAAAACTTTGATGCTAATAAAGCTGATTTTAAGTGAGTGGGACTACAGAGGGGAGTCGGTTAGAAGGGCAAGCACTGTGGAAAAACTGTGGCATTGGCTTACAGACAGTTCCACAGTGTGTTGTTAGCTGAAGTTGGCCTACAGACAATAACATTGAGATTGGATGAACGAGTGTAACGTGAGTTTGCTTTGGAGGTCTGTCAGAGGTGGGTGTGGCTCTTCATTTTGGCATGTGTTCCCTGTCCCTAGTTGGAATTTGTTACGTCAAGTTATCTCTGGCTGAAGTGACCTCAAATACAGCCTCCGGATCAGTTTGTTGATGTGCTTTATATTTCTTTGTGCATGTTAGGTGTATCTGCTCGAACAGCCTGAGAGATGGAGGGATGGATGAGAGAGGTTTAGACAGATGATTAGAGAACAATGGAGTGCTGGAGAGATGAAGGGAGGGAGAGTTGGTGAAAAGGATAAATTGAGTTTTGCTACCAGAGAAAAGAAAACAGCTGTAGTTGAGCCATATGTGGGAGATATAGTATGAGATCAGGGGGACCAGTGCAGGGGATAGCGTGGGAGCCTTAGCCCAGGCACGGCTTGCTCCAGCTGGGCTGTTAGGTAAAGCTCCCCCTGAGAACCCGGAGCATGGTTGGGCTGGCCCATGGCCGAGGGTGTGGTGTAGAGCCCACTATAGCGTATCAAATCCCCTCTCCCCCGTCCTGCATTGGAATTTTGTGATAGGTGAGGTCTGCTTGTCATTTCTTACCACCTTCAAGCTGTTTCTGTTTTTCTCAAAGTTCGCTCTTTTTGTTTGGAGGCAGAACCATTCCAAACACTGTTTCTTCTAGTTGGCATGGACAAGAGAGATTTTTTACACTTCATTGACTTAAATGAAGCCGACTCTGTTACCAAGAGTGGTAAAACTTGTCTTTGCTGGCCTTGGGAAGCCAAGTCCCCTTGCAGCTCTCCACCTTCTCATTCCCAGGATGGAAACCCAAGATCCAAACACCTGCAGAGCTGCGTAAAATCAACTAGAGCCACAAAGCCCCACGCACACAAAACCTACCTAGCAGTGTGTGAATGTGTATTTTATGTACTGTATGTGCGTACAATGGAATAATATTAATCAATGTCCTTTCAAAGAGAGGAAGGAATAGGGGAATGATAGGACACGAGAGAAGAGAAATTGAAAGACGGAGGGCAGAAAATAAGAGGACCTAGTTTGGGTTTGCAAAAGAGCAAGATTTAAATCAACAATGTGGCAATGCTGATTCCAAAGCCACACACACACACACACACACACACACACACACGCAAACGTGCATGCACACACACATGCACACACACACGCACAAACACCCGCAGAGTGGGTGTTTGTGAATTTTCTTAGCAGCGAGAGCACTGAGCTCACCCTCTGACAGGCCTAATGACCTACTCCCTCTCCAAGAGGATCATCCATCACCAGTGATGAGCCAAGATGGCCGTTGTGAAGTCCAGTTGCCTCCAGTACATTTTTCTGCTCAGTGTCTCCTGTCCAAGGGAGGTTCTGCAATCCAGCCCTAGAGGAATAGTGGGATCAGAGTGGAAGTATTTCGTAAGTGTTTATTGTATCTTTTAAGTGTGTTGGCTGTGTTTTCATAGTTTGTCGGATCCTTTGGTATACTTTTTGAGCTTGCATCTCTTGAGCAAGGCAGGATTTCAGTTTAGGATTGTTTAAGTTTAAAGGGCCAATTTGCAGTTGCTACATCCATGTTCGTGCTTAAATTAATGATAAATACCCATTGATTCTTTAAGAATCTAACTTATGCCTCATTAGCTTAGTTCAACTGTTGCACCCCAACAGAACCAAAAATATAAACTTGTTTTACTCCGATGTTTGTAAACAAAATAAACATAAACAAACATTTGATATTATGGATGGTCAGTCCTTGCATCCATAGCTTTTTACCAAAACATTGGCTGGGATAACGCTTTGTTATTGATTCAACTGCTGTTTGTGCTTTTCTCTGATATTTTCATGAAGTGTGGTAATGGACAAAGCTGCTGTAGCAAACCTTATGACATGGTGATAGGCAGAGTTCTCCACAATAAAAACAAAACATCTCACTGATCCTACCTCTTTGCAACCACTCAGACAAACCTTGCAGCTATTTGGGAAATGTGCAGTGGTTATCACCTTCTAATAACATTCAGATGACATTCATGAAAGGCCTTATGATTTATTTATCTATTACATAATAAAACAATCAGCATTGCTGCTGAGACCTGGAACAGAGTGTGTCCTAGACAACATGAAGTACACTGCCCACACTGTGTCCTTATCACAGCACATGCACAACATCTTCATTCACAGCTGAGCTCACTCAATTTAGCTCCACGCTACGGGCGGCCACAATGTCACACACTTCCTGACCAGACAACATCAGATAGATAGATATGCTACACATATCAATTGTTTTATGTAAAAATGTTACATTGAGTTCCTCTCATACTTGATTAGTAACGCTGTAATTACTATGGTAGCACACTTTAGTAATATGTAACGCTGTAATTACTATGGTAGCACACTTTAGTAATATGTTGTTGCTAAAGGTGCAAACCTTTCACCTGGTGCAAACGCTTTGCAATTTAATTATGGCCCTTGGTTGTCAGAGGTATCCCTTTTCTTTGGTTCATCAGTACAAGGTCAGAGTCAATTGGTACATGTCATTTAGCTGAAGTACTTATTCTTTTCAAATAACAGGCTAACTAGAGGTGTGCTGGTCTCTGCCCTCAGTACAGCCCTAGGTGTGTGTGTGTGTGTGTGTGTGTGTAATGCCAGAGGGGATGATCACAAAGCTTTCTGAGCTCCTGGTTCCTTTTGACATTTTACCCCCATTGTGGTTCTGGATATTAATTTGGTCGTCAAGCTCTAGGTCAGTTGTAACTGTGACAAAGCTTTGGTCAGTTTGAACATTCTTTGTCGTTGGAGATTTCATCTGTCATTTTTAATCCTCTCTGCCAAGTATCCAAGACGATACCAAAATCCTCGTCTTCCCTTAGCTATCTGTGTTCTGGTTGGCTAATATTCCAATTTCTTGTTATCTATCGAATGTGCGACCCGGGCCGGAAATACTTCCTCGAAGTATACAAAGCCATTCCCGGCCCCCCTTTCGGCAAATCTGACCACAACTCCATTTTGTTGCTCCCAGCTTATAGACAGAAACTAAAACAGGAAACGCCCGTGCTCAGGTCTGTTCAACGCTGGTCCGACCAATCTGATTCCACGCTTCAAGATTGATTCAATCACGTGGACCGGGATATGTTCCGCATAGCGTCGGACAATAACATTGATGAATACGCGGATTCTGAGAGCGAGGTTATTAGCAAGTGCATCGGTGATATTGTACCCACAGCGACTATTAAAACCTTCCCCAACCAGAAACCCTGGATTGATGGCAGCATTCGCACAAAACTGAAAGCGCGAACCACTGCTTTTAATCAGGGTAAGGCGACCGGAAACATGTCTGAATACAAACAGTGTAGCTAATCAAACAAGCTATACGCCAGTATAGAGACAAAGTAGAGTCGCAATTCAACGACTCAGAAACGAGAGGTATGTGGTAGGGTCTACAGTCAATCACGGATTACAAAAAGAAAACCATCCCCGTCGCGGACCACGATGTCCTGCTCCCAGACAAACTAAACAACTTCTTTGCTCGTTTTGAGGACAATACAGTGCCACCGACACAGCCCGCTACCAAAACCTGCGGGCTCTCCTTCACCGCAGCCAACGTGAGTAAAACATTTAAATGTGTTACCCTCGCCCAGATGGCATCCCTGGCCGCGTCCTCAGAGCATGCGCAGACCAGCTGGCTGGTGTGTTTACGGACATATTCAATCAATTCTTATCCGAGTCTGCTGTTCCCACATGCTGCAAGAGGGCCACCATTGTTCCTGTTCCCAAGAAAGCTAAGGTAACTGAGCTAAATGACTATCGCCCCGTAGCACTTACTTCCGTCATCATGAAGTGCTTTGAGAGACTAGTCAAGGATCATATCACCTCCATCCTACCTGACACCCTAGACCCACTCCAATTTGCTTACCGTCCCAATAGGTCCACATACGATGCAATCGCAATCACACTGCACACTGCCCTAGCCCATCTGGACAAGAGGAATACCTATGTAAGAAGCTGTTCATCGACTGCAGCTCAGCATTTAACACCATAGTACCCACCAAACTCGTCATTAAGCTCGAGACCCTAGGTCTCGACCCCGCCCTGTGCAACTGGTCCTGGACTTCCTGACGGGCCGCCCCCAGGTGGTGAGGGTAGGAAACAACATCTCCACCCCGCTGTTCCTCAACACTGGGGCCCCACAAGGGTGCGTTTTCAGCCCTCTCCTGAACTCCCTGTTCACCCATGACTGCGTGGCCAAGCACGCCTCCAACTCAATCATCAAGTTTGCAGACAACACTACAGTGGTAGGCTTGATTACCAACACCGACGAGACGGCCTACAGGGAGGAGGTGAGGGCCCTCGGAGTGTGGTGTCAGGAAAATAACCTCCCATTCACTATCAACAAAACAAAGGAGATGATCGTGGACATTAGGAAACAGCAGAGGGAGCACCCTTCTATCCACATCGACGGGACAGTAGTGGAGAAGGTGGAAAGTTTTAAGTTCCTTGGCGTACACATCACGGACAAACTGAAATGGTCCACCCACACAGACAGCGTGGTGAAGAAGGCGCAACAGCGCCTCTTCTACCTCAGGAGGCTGAAGAAATTCAGCTTGTCACCAAAAACACACAAACTTCTACAGATGCACAATCGAGAGCATCCTGTCGGGCTGTATCACCGCCTGGTACGGCAACTGCTCCGCCCACAACCGTAAGGCTCTCCAAAGGGTAGTGAGGTCTGCACATAGCATCTAGCCACTTTAATAATTAAAAAGTGGATGTAATAAATGTATCACTAACCACTTTAAACGATGCCACTTTATATAATGTTTACATATCCTACATTACTCATCTCATATGTATATACTGTACTCTACACCATCTACTGCATCTTGCCTATGCTGTTCGGCCATCGCTCATCCATATATTTATATATAAATACTCGTATTCATTCCTTTACACTTGTGTGTATAAGGTAGTTGTTGTGAAATTGTTAGATTACTTGTTAGATACTACTGCATGGTCGGAACTAGAAGCACAAGCATTTCGCTACACTTGCATTAACATCTGCTAACCATGTGTATGTGGCAAATAAAATTTGATTTGATTATTCTGGTGGCTTGGTTGTGAACAGTTTCCCTTTGATGTAGATTGATGGTTGGGGTTCTGATTCTGTCTATTTATAACCATCCAGTCATTTTAGACTGGAAATACAGATAAGTCCCTGTTGTAGAACGGCCAAACTGTTTGGATTTGGACCAGGTTGTTAGGGGACTGAGCCAATGTTTGCTTGTTTTGGAGTTGAAAAAACGCAGCCAGAAGTTTCTTAATGTTTCATACACTGGAAACCCCTCTCATTGGAGCCAGAGCTAAAGCCTATCCCCCATTGTTTCATCAGAAATATAGAGGGAGAAACAAAACAAATGCAGTCTTGATAGGAAACACACAGTTGGCAAAGGTTGAGGCTATTCATCAAAGCATGGTTTCCCCTCATTTCTCCCCAACCTCTTTGTCTCTGGTGGCCGCTGGCAGTATGTGCACATTCTTTTTCAAAAGCACGTTCCACAATTTGCATTTTACTCTTTAGTTTGCCCTTAGATTTCTCACTGCCGTTTGCTGAATGCACATGCTGTAGCGTGAAGTAAAATGTCTGATAATTCTGCTCTCAGACCACTTACTGTATATTTGCCACTCTCTCACACACCTTTGCTTTACTTCTCTCTGTTTTTGTGTTT
The DNA here is from genome assembly GCA_030435695.1 of Brachymystax lenok tsinlingensis. Taxonomy (NCBI): domain Eukaryota; kingdom Metazoa; phylum Chordata; class Actinopteri; order Salmoniformes; family Salmonidae; genus Brachymystax; species Brachymystax lenok. Next base: position 28,141,770 of record CM059785.1, read on the forward strand.
ATCTTCATGTGTTAACGAGGCAGACACTTTAATTCCTTCCCTAAACTCTCATACCAAACACAGTCCTGGCCAAAGGTCTCTCACCCAGTTAACACTGCTGTTTACACTACCAGTAAACACCAATGAAACAAGTCTTCTGCCCCTGCACTGCGCTTCTCTCTGTAGTCCAGTTTGGGTCTTTGTCTCTCTATGGTTTCTGTCCCTGTGTAACCTCTTTCTCTGAGCTCCTTGGGTAGGACATGTGGTCTTGGGGGTTCAAGCTCTGTTGATTTTGGCAGACTGTGTGTGTGTGTGTGTGTGTGTGTGTGTGTGTGTGTGTGTGTGTGTGTGTGTGTGTGTGTGTGTGTGTGTGTGTGTGTGTGTGTGTGTGTGTGTGTGTGTGTGTGTGTGTGTGTGTGTGTGTGTGTGTGTGTGTGTGTGTGTGTGTGTGTGTGTGTGTGTGTGTGTGTGTGTGTGTGTGTGTGTGTGTGTGTGTGTGTGCGCGCGCGTGCGTGCAATCAATTACTGAGATGTATCATTGAACACATTAGGGCGGTATTATAAACACAATCCCTTGGTTTGTTAATTCGCTTAATTAGCCTCGAGCTAAACAACTTCTATGCTCGCTTCGAGGCAAATAACACTGAAACATGCATGAGAGCACCAGCTGTTCCGGACGACTGTGTGATCACGCTCTCCAATATGTGTAAGACCTTTAAACTAGACAACATTCGGAGTACTAGGACATGTACTGCGAGGATGCGCTGACCAACTGGCAAGTGTCTTCACTGACATTTTCAACCTCTCCCTGTCCGAGTCTGTAATACCAACATGTTTTAAGCAGACCACCATAGTCCCTGTGCCCAAGAACACTAAGGTAACCTGCCTAAATGACTACTGACCCGTAGCACTCAAGTCTGTAGCCATGAAGTACTTTGAAAAGCTGCTCATGGCTCACATCAACACCATTATCCCAGAAACCATAGACCCCCACTCCAATTTGCATACCGCCCTAACAGATCCACAGATGATGCAATCTCTATTGCACTCCACACTGCCCTATCCCACCTGGACAAAAGGAACACCTATGTGAGAATGCCATTAATTTACTACAGCTCAGCATTCAACACCATAGTGTCCTCAAAGCCCCATAGTGCTCATCACTAAGCTAAGGACCCTGGGACTAAACACTTCCCTCTGCAACTGGATTCTGGACTTCCTGACGGGCCGCCCCCAGGTGGTAAGGGTCGGTAACAACACATCCGCCATGCTGATCCTCAACACAGCGGCCCCTCAGGGGTGCGTGCTCAGTCCCCTCCTGTACTCCCTATTCACTCATGACTGCACAGCCAGACTCCAACACCATCATTAAGTTTGCCGATGACACAACAGCGGTAGGCCTGATCACCGACAACGACGAGACAGCCTATAGGGAGGAGGTCAGAGACCTGCCCATGTGGTGCCAGGACAACAACCTTTCCCTCAACGTGATCAAGACAAAGGTGATGATCGTGGACTACAGGAAAAGGAGGACTGAGCACGCCCCCATCGACGGGGCTGTAGTGGAGCAGGTTGTCAAAGACTCCACCCACCCTAGTCATAGACTGTTCTCTCTGCTACCGCACGGCAAGCGGTACTGGAGCGTCAAGTCTAGGTCCAAGAGGCTTCTAAACAGCTTCTACCCCCAAGCCATAAGACTCCTGAACATCTAATCAAATGGCTACCCAGACTATTTGCATTGCCCCCAACCCCCCCACCCCCTATTGTACACCGCTGCTACTCTCTGTTGTTATCTATGCATAGTCACTTTAATAACTCTACCTACATGTACATATTACCTCAATTAACTGGTGCCCCCGCACATTGACTCTGTACCGGTACCCCCAGTATATAGTCTCACTATTGTTATTTTACTGCTTCTCATTAATTACTTGTTCCTTTTCTTTCATATTCTTATTCGTATTTTTGTTTACCTGCATTGTTGGTTAGGGGCTTGTAAGTAAGTATTTCACTGTAAGGTCTACACCTGTTGTATTCGGCACATGTGACTAATACAATTTGATTTGTTTCCATTGTATATGTAAAAAAAAACAGTCTTATGACTATTATTGGTCCAATTCAAAGCAGCCTCTGTCTGTGTATGTAGAGTAAGAGGAAAGGCATTCATTGTGCCCAATGTGTGTGTGCTCTCCATTCCAACCTTACTGAATACTCTCCTCTCCCACAGTGAGACGTCAGAACATGAAGGTGAGGATCAACGCTACAGGGGACACCATCGTGATGAAGTTTGTACGTCCGAACACTGACACCAAGCTGGAGGGCTACATCCTGGGCTACGGAAGCAGCATGTTCTCTAAACAGTTCATCCAACTCCCAGAGAATGGACTGCCTTACGAGACAGAGATCGGTGAGGCGTGTGTGTTTTGTGTGTTATGTATGATTGCATGATCATTCCCCAGGGCATTGACACCATAATCAAAATGTGAATGATGCAATGTAGGTTTTCCAATGGAATTCAACAATTTGAGCAGAAGCTTTATAGTGGTCTTGCACACATACAGTATGTGTGTTATGTTGATGTTTTTGTCATGGTTTGATTAATGTCATCACCAACAGAAAACACATCTGTGCAGACTCCAACACCCCTCCAACACACACACACCTACACACCAGTGGAGGCTGCTGAGTGGAGGACGGCTCGGAATAATGGCTGGAACAGAGCAAATGGAATGCCATGTTTGATGTATTTGATACCATTCCACCTATCCACTCCAGCCATTACCACGAGCCCGTCCTCTAAAATTAAGGTGCCACCAACCTCCTGTGTTACACACATGTAGATGCACACACACACACACACCTCACTCTCAGTGAGATGTCAATGTTCGGTCAGGTCACATTTGAGAACGTCCAAACTCAACCCCATTGAGGGCTTCCTGAAACACGATCAAATTCAGAGACAATAATTAACAATCTTCTGTCATCAAGGCTAAACCCCGACTCTATTCCAGATGCCGAACCCAAGTACCTGATTGCTGTCCAGCCCATCCCAGTGAATGATGTGAGGAAACAGTGCACAGGTACCGCACATGCACCAACTCCAAGTGTTACCAGAAATAATGTGATAAATTACATTGACTCTTTTCTCATTTATGCCCATTCCTTTGAATCTGACGAGGTTTACCTTCGAACTGACCCCTGTGACTCCACAGGCAACGTGAACCTGGAGAAGCCCCTCCACCTGGTGATTGGGTCCGTGACCCCCACCTCGGTGCTGCTGTCCTGGGGGACCTTCCTCAAGACGCCCTATGAGGGGAACATCATGAACGACTGCCTGGAGGACGGGTGAGTTAGCACACAAACGCACACACACACACACATGCACGCTTAGCAGAGTGAGCCAATACAGATACACAGCCCACATCCCAACCTACCTACAGAGGTTCCAGTGCTGGTTCATCACACCACAGTAAGAATATTATTTTCACAGATTGAGAAAAACAAAGCTGTAATTCACTCAAACTCACCCTCATATCATATACAACAGACAGCTTTAAACATATGGTCGAACTGCAACACATCGTCTGCCAGTCTTTCTGGTTACTGAGTGGAGGTGGAAGGCAATGGGCGAGGGCACAGGTGTTTAGTAGTGGTTGGAGTGATCCTCATCCTACACATCAACTCATTGACACACTCTTCTCTACTTCTCTAAACTTCCCCTGGAAAAGCCATTGGAAAGCTTCACCCTGCTCTGCTCCTAGTCCCTACTGGCTTTTTAAACTCTCTAATGTCAGTTACGGCTGTCACTGCCCTGTGCCCCTGGCCTGCACAACACTTCTCAACCAGGATACTAGAACTTACAGCTTTGCTTTCATGGCAGTCACTGACACAAAATGGTGGACAGGCTGTCACAGTTTCATAACAAGCCATTGTTTTAACTTACAAATCAGTCCTAGGAAACTGTGCCATCATAATGTTTTAATATCCATGTTACCACACAATTTCTGACATTTCTATTCAATTCTATATTTGTCCCTACAGCATACACAATGTTATAATACCACCGTTGAAAATGTGTGATAATGAACAATGTTGTGTTCTATCTGGGTTGACCCAGGAACTACACGGTGCGCTACCGTGAGAGGAACCGGAAGTGGACCTACCAGATGTGCCCCGCCAGCGACACGGTCATTGACAGCCTTAAGCCCAACACAGCCTATGAGTTTGGTGTCCGACCCAACAACAAGGAACGCAGCGGAGTGTGGAGCAAGCCAGTCATCCACAACACCAACATGAGCGGTACGTCACCTGAACCCTTCCCATCTTTCCTTCCATAGTTCAAATAATTCCCCCTTTAATTGTCCAAAATTTATGCAGCATTGACTCTGTCAGCATCTCACACAGATCACATGGTTTATATTTACTGTATATTCCTTATGGTCCAAAACTAGTAACATATATTCTATTAGGTCCGGTCATTAATTCGTTGTGTGTTGTGTTTTCCAGGGAAGGCCATGCAGAAACCCCACAAACCAAGGACCCCTCTGAAGCCGGTAGTAAGTACTCTACTCATTGCTCTTTTACTGTGCTCTAGTGATTATGTAGTGTGCTCTAATATGTAGTGTGCTCTAGTGATTATGTAGTGTGCTCTAATATGTAGTGTGCTCTAGTGATTGTGTAGTGTGCTCTAATATGTAGTGTGCTCTAGTGATTATGTAGTGTGCTCTAATATGTAGTGTGCTCTAGTGATTATGTAGTGTGCGCTAATATGTAGTGTGCTCTAGTGATTATGTAGTGTGCTCTAATATGTAGTGTGCTCTAGTGATTATGTAGTGTGCTCTAGTTTGTAGTGTGCTCTAGTATGTAGTGTGCTCTAGTGTGTAGTGTGTTCTAGTATGTAGTGTGCTCTAGTGTGTAGTATGTAGTGTACTCTAGTATGTAATGTGCTCTAATATGTAGTGTGCTCTAGTATGTAATGTGTGTAGTGTAGTGTTTTAGTATGTCGTGTGCTCTATTATGTAATGTGGTCTAGTGTGTAGTGTTTTAGTGTGTAGTGTGCTCTAGTATGTAATGTGCTCTAGTATGTAGTGTCTGTAGTGTGTAGTGTGATCTAGTGTGCGCTAGTTTGTGCTGTAGTGTGCTCTTGTATGCAGTGTGCTCTGGTATGTATTGTGCTCTGGTATGTAGTGTGCTCTAGTGTGTAATGTGTGTAGTGCGCTCTAGTATGCAATGTGCTCTAGTGTGTAGTGTGCTCTAGTATGTAATGTGCTCTAGTGTGTAATGTGCTCTAGTATGTAATGTGTTCTAGTGTGTAGTGTGCTCTGGTATGTAATGTGCTCCAGTGTGTAGTGTGCTCTATTATGCAATGTGCTCTAGTGTGTAGTGTGCTCTAGTATGTAATGTGCTCTAGTGTGTAGTGTGCTCTAGTATGTAATGTGCTCCAGTGTGTAGTGTGCTCTGGTATGTAATGTGCTCCAGAGTGTAGTGTGCTCTAGTATGTTGTGTGCTTTAGTGTGTACTGTGCTCTAGCTTGTAATGTGCCCTAGTATGTAGTGTGCTCTAGTATGCAGTGTTCTGTAATATGTAGTGTGCTCTAGTATGTAGCGTGATCTAGTGTGCACTAGTATGTACTTTAGTGTGTAGTGTGCTCTAGTATGTGGTTTGCTCTAGTATGTAGTGTGCTCTAGTATGTAATGTGTGTAGTGTTTTAGTATGTAGTGTGCTCTATTATGTAATGTGGTCTAGTGTGTAGTGTCTGTAGTGTGATCTAGTATGTGCTGTAGTGTGCTCTTGTATGCAGTGTGCTCTGGTATGTATTGTGCTCTGGTATGTAGTGTGCTCTAGTGTGTAATGTGTGTGTAGTGTGCTCTAGTATGCAATGTGCTCTAGTGTGTAGTGTGCTCTAGTATGTAATGTGCTCTAGTGTGTAGTGTGCTCTAGTATGTAATGTGCTCTAGTGTGTAATGTGCTCTAGTACGTAATGTGACCTAGTATGTAGTGTGCTCTAGTATGCAGTGTTCTGTAATATGTACTGTGCTCTAGTATGTAGCGGGATCTAGTGTGCGCTAGTATGTACTTTAGTGTGCTCTCGTGTGTAGTGTGCTCGCTAGTATGTACTTTAGTGCGCTCTAGTGTGTAGTGTGCTCTAGTATGCAGTGTGCTCTAGTGTGTAATGTGCTCTAGTATGTAATGTGCTCTAGTGTGTAATGTGCTCTAGTACGTAATGTGACCTAGTATGTAGTGTGCTCTAGTATGCAGTGTTCTGTAATATGTATTGTGCTCTAGTATGTAGCGTGATCTAGTGTGCGATAGTATGTACTTTAGTGTGCTCTAGTGTGTAGTGTGCTCGCTAGTATGTACTTTAGTGTGCTCTAGTGTGTAGTGTGCTCTAGTATGCAGTGTGCTCTAGTGTGTAGTGTGATCTAGTGTGTAGTGTGATCTAGTGTGCGCTAGTATGTACTGTGCTCTAGTATGTGGTGTGATCCAGTATGTGGTGTGCTCCAGTATGTAGTGTGCTCTAGTCTGTAATGTGTGTAGTGTGCTCTAGTATGCAATGTGCTCTAGAGTGTAGTGTGCTCTAGTATGTAATGTGCTCTAGTGTGTAGTGTGCTTTAGTATGTAATGTGCTCTAGTGTGTAATGTGCTCTAGTGTGTAATGTGCTCTAGTGTGTAGTGTGCTCTGGTATGTGGTGTGCGCTAGTATGTAGGGTGCGCTAGTATGTAGGGTGCTCTAGTATGTAGTATGCTCTAGTGATTATGTAGTGTGCCCTTGTATGCAGTGTGCCCTAATCTGTGGTGTGCTCTAGTGTATAGTGTGCTCTAGTATGTAGGGTGCCCTAGTACGTAGGGTGCCCTAGTACGTAGGGTGCCCTAGTATGTAGTGTGCCCTAGTATGTAGTGTGCCCTAGTATGTAGTGTGCTCTAATGTGTAATGTGCTATAGTCTGTAGTGTGCTGTAGTATGTAGTGAGCTCTAATGTGTAATGTGCTCTATTGTGTAGTGTGCTCTGTTATGTAGTGTGCTCTAGTATGTGGTGTGCTCCAGTATGTGGTGTGCTCTAGTATGTGGTGTGCTCTAGTATGTAGGGTGCGCTAGTATGTAGGGTGCGCTAGTATGTAGGGTGCTCTAGTATGTAGTGTGCCCTAGTATGTAGTGTGCTCTAATGTGTAATGTGCTATAGTCTGTAGTGTGCTGTAGTATGTAGTGAGCTCTAATGTGTAATGTGCTCTAGTATGTAGTGTGCTCTAGCAGTGTGCTCTGGTATGTAGTGTGCTCTAGTATGTAGTGTTCTGTAATGTGTACTGTGCTCTAGTATGTAGCGTGATCTAGTGTGTAGTGTGCTCTAGTGTGTAGTGTGCTCTAGTGTGTAGTGTGCTCTAGTGTGTGGTGTGCTCTAGTAGTGTGCTCTGGTATGTAGTGTGCTCTAGTATGTAGTGTGCTCTAGTGTGTAGTGTGCTCTAGTATGTAGTGTGTTCTAGTGTATAGTGTTCTGTAATATGTAGTGTGCTCTAGTATGTAGCGTGATCTAGTGTGCTCTACTATGTACTTTAGTGTGCTCTAGTGTGTAGTGTGCTCGCTAGTATGTACTTTAGTGTGCTCTAGTATGTAGTGTGCTCTAGTGTGTAGTTTGCTCTAGTGTGTAGTTTGCTCTAGTGTGTAGTGTGATCTAGTGTGCGCTAGTATGTACTGTAGTGCGCTCTAGTATGTAGTGTGCTCTGTTATGTCGTGTGCTCTGTTATGTGGTGTGCTCCAGTATGTGGTGTGCTCCAGTATGTGGTGTGCTCTATTATGTAGTGTGCGCTAGTATGTAGGGTGCTCTAGTATGTTGTCTGCTCTAGTGATTATGTAGTGTGCCCTAGTATGCAGTGTGCCCTAATATGTGGTGTGCTCTAGTGTACCGTGTGCTCTAGTATGTAGTGTGCGCTTGGACGTATAGTGCTCTAGTACGTAGGGTGCTCTAGTATGTAGTGTGCCCTAGTATGTAGTGTGCCCTAGTATGTAGTGTGCTCTAATGTGTAATGTGCTATAGTTTGTAGTGTGCTGTAGTATGTAGTGAGCTCTAATGTGTAATGTGCTCTAGTATGTAGTGTGCTCTAGTAGTGTGCTCTGGTATGTAGTGTGCTTTAGTGTGTACTGTGCTCTAGCTTGCAATGTGCACTAGTATGTGGTGTGCTCTAGCTTGTAATGTGCTCTAGCTTGTAATGTGCTCTAGTATGTAGTGTGCTCTAGTATGTAGTGTTCTGTAATATGTACTGTGCTCTAGTATGTAGCGTGATCTAGTGTGCGCTAGTATGTACTTTAGTGTGCTCTAGTGTGTAGTGTGCTCTAGTATGTAGTGTGCTCTAGTGTGTAGCGTGCTCTAGTGTGTGCTAGTATGCACTCTAGTGTGCTCTAGTGTGTAGTGTGCTCTAGTGTGTAGCGTGATCTAGTGTGCTCTACTATGTACTTTAGTGTGCTCTAGTGTGTAGTGTGCTCGCTAGTATGTACTTTAGTGTGCTCTAGTGTGTAGTGTGCTCTAGTGTGTAGTGTGCTCTAGTGTGTAGTGTGCTCTAGTGTGTAGTGTGATCTAGTGTGCGCTAGTATGTACTGTAGTGCGCTCTAGTATGTAGTGTGCTCTGTTATGTCGTGTGCTCTGTTATGTGGTGTGCTCCAGTATGTGGTGTGCTCTAGTATGTGGTGTGCTCTATTATGTAGTGTGCGCTAGTATGTAGGGTGCTCTAGTATGTTGTCTGCTCTAGTGATTATGTAGTGTGCCCTAGTATGCAGTGTGCCCTAATATGTGGTGTGCTCTAGTGTACAGTGTGCTCTAGTATGTAGTGTGCGCTTGGACGTATAGTGCTCTAGTACGTAGGGTGCTCTAGTATGTAGTGTGCCCTAGTATGTAGTGTGCTCTAATGTGTAATGTGCTATAGTTTGTAGTGTGCTGTAGTATGTAGTGAGCTCTAATGTGTAATGTGCTCTAGTATGTAGTGTGCTCTAGTAGTGTGCTCTGGTATGTAGTGTGCTTTAGTGTGTACTGTGCTCTAGCTTGTAATGTGCACTAGTATGTGGTGTGCTCTAGTATGTAGTGTGCTCTAGTATGTAGTGTTCTGTAATATGTACTGTGCTCTAGTATATAGCGTGATCTAGTGTGCGTTAGTATGTACTTTAGTGTGCTCTAGTGTGTAGTGTGCTCTAGTGTGTAGTGTTCTCTAGTATGTAGTGTGCTCTAGTGTGTAGTGTGCTCTAGTGTGTAGCGTGATCTTGTGTGTGCTAGTATGCACTGTAGTGTGCTCTAGTGTGTAGTGTGCTCTAGTATGTTGTGTGCTGTAGTGTGCTCTAGTGTGTAGCGTGATCTTGTGTGTGCTAGTATGCACTGTAGTGTGCTCTAGTGTGTAGTGTGCTCTAGTGTGTAGTGTGCTCTAGTGTGTAGTGTTCTGTAATATGTAGTGTGCTCTAGTATGTAGCGTGATCTAGTGTGCGCTAGTATGTACTTTAGTGTGCTCTAGTGTGTAGTGTGCTCTAGTGTGTACTGTGCTCTAGTATATAGTGTTCTGTAATATGTAGTGTGCTCTAGTATGTAGCGTGATCTAGTGTGCGCTAGTATGTACTTTAGTGTGCTCTAGTGTGTAGTGTGCTCGCTAGTATGTACTTTAGTGTGCTCTAGTGTGTAGTGTGCTCTAGTATGTAGTGTGCTCTAGTGTGTAGTGTGCTCTAGTGTGTAGTGTGCTCTAGTGTGTAGTGTGCTCTAGTGTGCGCTAGTATGTACTGTAGTGCGCTCTGTTGTGTGCTCCAGTATGTGGTGTGCTCTAGTATGTGGTGTGCTCTAGTATGTGGTGTGCTCAAGTATGTGGTGTGCTCTAGTATGTAGGGTGCGCTAGTATGTAGGGTGCTCTAGTATGTAGTATGCTCTAGTGATTGTAGTGTGCCCTAGTATGCAGTGTGCCCTAATATGTGGTGTGCTCTAGTGTATAGTGTGCTCTAGTATGTAGTGTGCGCTTGTACGTAGGGTGCCCTAGTATGTAGGGTGCCCTAGTATGTAGTGTGCCCTAGTATGTAGTGTGCTCTAATGTGTAATGTGCTCTAGTATGTAGTGTGCTCTGTTATGTGGTGTGCTCCAGTATGTGGTGTGCTCTAGTATGTGGTGTGCTCTAGTATGTGGTGTGCTCTAGTATGTGGTGTGCTCTAGTATGTGGTGTGCTCTAGTATGTAGTGTGCGCTTGTACGTAGGGTGCCCTAGTATGTAGGGTGCCCTAGTATGTAGTGTGCCCTAGTATGTAGTGTGCTCTAATGTGTAATGTGCTCTAGTATGTAGTGTGCTCTGTTATGTGGTGTGCTCTGTTATGTGGTGTGCTCCAGTATGTGGTGTGCTCTAGTATGTGGTGTGCTCTAGTATGTGGTGTGCTCTAGTATGTGGTGTGCTCTAGTATGTGGTGTGCTCTAGTATGTAGGGTGCACTAGTATGTAGGGTGCTCTAGTGATTATGTAGTGTGCCCTAGTATGCAGTGTGCCCTAATATGTGGTGTGCTCTAGTGTATAGTGTGCTCTAGTATGTAGTGTGCGCTTGTACGTAGGATGCTCTAGTACGTAGGGTGCTCTAGTACGTAGGGTGCCCTAGTATGTAGTGTGCCCTTGTATGTAGTGTGCCCTAGTATGTAGTGTGCTCTAATGTGTAATGTGCTATAGTCTGTAGTGTGCTGTAGTATGTAGTGAGCTCTAATGTGTAATGTGCTCTAGTATGTAGTGTGCTCTAGTATGTAGTGTGCTCTAGTATATAGTGTTCTGTAATATGTAGTGTGCTCTAGTATGTAGCGTGATCTAGTGTGCGCTAGTATGTACTTTAGTGTGCTCTAGTGTGCTCGCTAGTATGTACTTTAGTGTGCTCTAGTATGTAGTGTGCTCTAGTGTGTAGTTTGCTCTAGTGTGTAGTGTGATCTAGTGTGTAGTGTGATCTAGTGTGCGCTAGTATGTACTGTAGTGCGGTCTAGTATGTAGTGTGCTCTGTTATGTGGTGTGCTCTTGTATGTGGTGTGCTCTAGTATGTGGTGTGCTCTATTATGTAGTGTGCGCTAGTATGTAGGGTGCTCTAGTATGTAGTGTGCTCTAGTGATTATGTAGTGTGCCCTAGTATGCAGTGTGCCCTAATATGTGTTGTGTGTTCTTGTGTATAGTGTGCTCTAGTATGTAGTGTGCGCTTGTACGTAGGGTGCTCTAGTACGTAGGGTGCTCTAGTACGTAGGGTGATCTAGCATGTAGTGTGCCCTAGTAAGTAGTGTGCCCTAGTATGTAGTGTGCTGTAATGTGCTATAGTGTGTAGTGTGCTCTAGTAGTGTGCTCTGGTATGTAGTGTGCTTTAGTGTGTACTGTGCTCTAGCTTGTAATGTGCTCAGTATGTGCTATAGTATGTAGTGTGATCTAGTGTGCGCTAGTATGTACTTTAGTGTGCTCTAGTATGTAGTGTGATCTGGTGTGTGCTAGTATGTACTGTAGTGTGCTCTAGTGTGTAAGGGGGCTCTAGTATGTAGTGTGATCTGGTGTGTGCTAGTATGTACTGTAGTGTGCTCTAGTGTATAGTGTGCTCTAGTATGTAGTGTGCGCTTGTACGTAGGGTGCCCTAGTATGTAGGGTGCCCTAGTATGTAGTGTGCCCTAGTATGTAGTGTGCTCTAATGTGTAATGTGCTCTAGTATGTAGTGTGCTCTGTTATGTGGTGTGCTCCAGTATGTGGTGTGCTCTAGTATGTGGTGTGCTCTAGTATGTGGTGTGCTCTAGTATGTGGTGTGCTCTAGTATGTGGTGTGCTCTAGTATGTAGGGTGCACTAGTATGTAGGGTGCTCTAGTGATTATGTAGTGTGCCCTAGTATGCAGTGTGCCCTAATATGTGGTGTGCTCTAGTGTATAGTGTGCTCTAGTATGTAGTGTGCGCTTATGCGTAGGATGCTCTAGTGCGTAGGGTGCTCTAGTACGTAGGGTGCCCTAGTATGTAGTGTGCCCTTGTATGTAGTGTGCCCTAGTATGTAGTGTGCTCTAATGTGTAATGTGCTATAGTCTGTAGTGTACTGTAGTATGTAGTGAGCTCTAATGTGTAATGTGCTCTAGTATGTAGTGTGCTCTAGTAGTGTGCTCTGGTATGTAGTGTGCTTTAGTGTGTAGTGTGCTCTAGCTTGTAATGTGCGCTAGTATGTAGTGTGCTCTACTATGTAGTGTTCTGTAATATGTACTGTGCTCTAGTATGTAGCGTGATCTAGTGTGCTCTAGTATGTACTTTAGTGTGCTCTAGTATGTAGTGTGCTCTAGTGTGTAGTGTGATCTTGTGTGTGCTAGTATGCACTGTAGTGTGCTCTAGTGTGTAGTGTGCTCTAGTATGTTGTCTGCTCTAGTGTATAGTGTGCTCTAGTATGTAGTGTGCTCTAGTATATAGTGTTCTGTAATATGTAGTGTGCTCTAGTATGTAGCGTGATCTAGTGTGCGCTAGTATGTTTTTTATTGTGCTCTAGTGTGCTCGCTAGTATGTACTTTAGTGTGCTCTAGTATGTAGTGTGCTCTAGTGTGTAGTTTGCTCTAGTGTGTAGTGTGATCTAGTGTGTAGTGTGATCTAGTGTGCGCTAGTATGTACTGTAGTGCGGTCTAGTATGTAGTGTGCTCTGTTATGTGGTGTGCTCTAGTATGTGGTGTGCTCTATTATGTAGTGTGCGCTAGTATGTAGGGTGCTCTAGTATGTAGTGTGCTCTAGTGATTATGTAGTGTGCCCTAGTATGCAGTGTGCCCTAATATGTGTTGTGTGTTCTTGTGTATAGTGTGCTCTAGTATGTAGTGTGCGCTTGTACGTAGGGTGCTCTAGTATGTAGGGTGCTCTAGTACGTAGGGTGATCTAGCATGTAGTGTGCCCTAGTAAGTAGTGTGCCCTAGTATGTAGTGTGCTCTAATGTGTAATGTGCTATAGTGTGTAGTGTGCTCTAGTAGTGTGCTCTGGTATGTAGTGTGCTTTAGTGTGTACTGTGCTCTAGCTTGTAATGTGCTCAGTATGTGCTATAGTATGTAGTGTGATCTAGTGTGCGCTAGTATGTACTTTAGTGTGCTCTAGTATGTAGTGTGATCTGGTGTGTGCTAGTATGTACTGTAGTGTGCTCTAGTGTGTAGTGTGCTCTAGTATGTAGTGTGATCTGGTGTGTGCTAGTATGTACTGTAGTGTGCTCTAGTGTGTAGTGTGCTCTAGTGTGTAGTGTGCTCGAGTATGTTGTGTGCTCTAGTGTGTAGTGTGATCTAGTGTGTAGTGTGATCTAGTGTGTAGTGTGATCTAGTGTGTAATGTGATCTAGTGTGTAATGTGCTCAAGTAAGTCTTTAGTAAGTCTACAGAGTGTCACTCTGTGACATCACTCTGTGACATCAGCTGATGTAAGAAGGGCTTTATAAATAGATTTTGATTTATATTTTTTTGTAATTTAAGTGTTGCATGCAGCACTTTCTTTCCATCCTCTTCCTTATTGAAAAATTGATAAACAAGTAGCTAGCCATATTTGGCCAAGACCAGTAAAGAGGACCATAGCCAGCTAATATCTGCATTACTAAGGAGGAGAGAAGAGGAGAACTGAAGGAAAAAGAGGGCAAAGTAAATATTGGAGTTTGGAAAGAGGTGGAGCAGAAAGGAGAGGAGAGAAGAGAGGGGAGGGAAATATGGAGAGAAGCGTTGGCCTTAACTTTCTGGCTGTGCTTAGTGACTGGACTGTGTGTCTCTGTCGTCTCACGTGCCGCCGGCCCCACTCTCGTAAAGCTGCACAGCTGGCCAGCATCAGTCGCAACACTGGCACTTCCTGAGGGAAAGTTGGAATAACGATCTTCCCGCTGGAGAGTTTACAGATCAGACACGGAGAAGAGGGCATGGGGTTATGTGAGATGGAGTGAGCGAGAGTGCGAGAGAGTGAGAGAATTGATTATTTCACTCACTAAATTATTGAAGTAGGTCGCTCTTCATATTATCATTGTGTTATAATTTATTTTATTTTATTTAACCTGTATTTATCCAGGCAATTCAATTAAGAACTAATCAAGAACTTATTTACAATGACGAACAGGCCAGTGACGACTCATACAGTATCATGGCTGATCTCTTTCTCTACCCCCTCCCTGCCACTCCCCACATCTCTCTTTCTCCACCCCCTCCCTGCCACTCCCCCACATCTCTTTTTCTCCACCCCTTCCCCCACATCGCTCTTTCTCCACCCCCTCCCTGCCACTCCCCCACATCTCTCTTTCTCCACCCCCTCCCTGCCACTCCCCCACATCTCTCTTTCTCCACCCCCTCCCTGCCACTCCCCACATCTCTCTTTCTCCACCCCTCCCTGCCACTCCCCACATCTCTCTTTCTCCACCCCCTCCTGCCACTCCCCACATCTCTCTTTCTCCACCCCTCCCTGCCACTCCCCACATCTCTCTTTCTCCACCCTCCCTGCCACTCCCCACATCTCTCTATCTCCACCCCTCCCTGCCACTCCCCACATCTCTCTTTCTCCACCCCCTCCCTGCCACTCCCCCACATCTCTCTTTCTCCACCCCCTCCCTGCCACTCCCCCACATCTCTCTTTCTCCACCCCCTCCCTGCCACTCCCCCACATCTCTCTTTCTTTCACCCCATCTCTCGCTCACTCTCTTTCTCTCTCCTAATAGAAAACGGTCAACATGCCACGGGCCTTCTTCCCTCCTCGTCACGGTAAGCCAATAGACACAGACAGACAGACACACACATTGATATGATTTGACACAGACACACACACAGACACATTTTCACATACACTACTGCTACTCTGTTTATAATCTATCCTGATTGCTTAGTCACTTTTGCCCCTACCTACAGTACATGTACATATTACCACAATAAACTCAACTACCTCGTACCCCAGGACATTGACTCTGTACTGGTACTCCTTATATAGCCTTGTTTTTGTTATTTTGTGTTACTATTTCATTTATTTATTTTATTATTATTTAATTTTTTTACTCTGCATTGTTGGGAAAGGGCTCATAAGTAAACATTTCACGATAAAATCTACATCTGTTGTATTCGGTGCATGTGACAAATACATTTTATTTTGATTTGACACACAAACGCGCGCACACACACAGACACACACACACAAACACACTCCTGCTTTGGTCATACCCACTGAACCCTGGTTTAATACAGCGGCCAAGACTTTACAGGAAGTGATGATTTATCACTCTCCCTCCGAAACGTCTGTTTCACCCCTCCTCACTGAACCCTGCTCTGAGGTACCAGCACTGGAAGAATTTTAGTAGGACGTCTGATTTACGACTCCGCAGACACGACCTCATCATCATTCAATCCCATGTTATACAGTAATCTCTTATTCTTCCTTCTGATTACCGCAGTGTTTATTCCAGGTGACCAGAGAAGATGGCATTCCTGTGTACCTACTGTACATACAGTACATGTTGCCTTTGATGATGTGATCAGCAAGATACATGCTTGCTAGGGCTGTCAATGTTTTGAAATCATCCTTTTGACAGGCATACTGTACTTAGGCCATACTGTACAATCTGCTCTTAACTGTAATGCACTGAGCCCATACATACAGTACATACTGCACTGCAATGAACTGAACAGAGCTACACTGTGCATGTCATTTTCATTGGAAAACTCCAGGATGGCAAAGTGATGATAGCTGTTTTGATGTGTGTCCCTTCCTTCTGTTCAGCTGTCCATAACAGGAGCCAGGGCAGAACCCTCTTCCGGACCCCTGTAGCTCCAAGGACCACCTTTGGTAATGAGCCATGCAACTATGTCCTAAGATCTCTCCTTCTTGATCTTATTCCTTCTTGACCATGCAGTCTCTTTCTTTTCCTCTGAAAAACGTTGACACCATTTCACAGTTTACAGGACATCAAATCTCTCTCCACAGATGTTGTGTGATTCTTAAAGTTTGCTATATTCCTCAGCGCCAACCTCGGCCAATAGACAGCACTTCGTGTCCACTCCGCGACCCACAATGGCTCAGGTGCAGCACGAGCCAACTGGTAAACAGACGGACACTTTACTCCCTAATGAGACAGGACGGCTTAACTGTCAGTCAGCTTGGCTGCAGCCAATGAAAGGGTGGGTGGGTGTGGTTTCAGAGGGATCTTTTTTATGATTGGCTGCATGAGTAAGATTGGTATGCACTGAGTACAGTAAGTAGAGAGCCCCGGATCTTAGGAGAAGATGGCTGTCAGTTCCAATACTGCCTCAGACAATTCCCAAGGAGGCGGAGGTAGGTTGGCATGGCAGCATGACTTTGCCACGTGGTTGTATGATCCTACTGAGAACATCCCATTACCTTTTGAGCACATTGCATAAGCGCTGCTTGTTCCCTCAATGCGTTTCTTATTAGTTTCGTCCCACAAACAAGTCAATCGTCTTTCTCTGTCTTCCTCTACACTCTTAGAAAAAAGGGTTCCAAAAGGATTCTTCGGCTGTCCCCATAGGATAACCCTTTTTGGTTTCAGGTAGAACCCTCTTCGGAAATGGCTCTACATGGAACCCAAAAGGGTTCTACCTGGAATCAGATAGGGTTCTTCAAAGGGTTCTCTTGTGGGGACAGTCGAAGAACCCTTTTAGGTTCTAGATAGCACCTTTTTTTCTAAGAGTGTATCTTTGTCTCACTTCTTTACGGTCTGTGCATCCATTTGTCCATACTGTATATCAATCAGCATCTTATACCATGATACCTATCCACATTCATTAATCTGTTGATTTCAAGACATTTAAAACATTCCACTCAACATTCCCCAACACAACTGTTCATTTAGAATCATTGTTTTAACTCACAGTGCTTTGCTTTCAGCCAGTTGCAGTCTAGAAGGTGTTCAGTCTGCATGATAAAGTAGCATGCTACAAAATGACCCCACTTTCTCCCTAACAGGAACAGAGCCTCAGCTCTACCATAAAATATCCTAATTTTTCATCTTCTATACTCTGCACCTCCTTTCTATCCTATCCCTTCCCTTCCCTTATAATCCTATCCTATCCCTTCCTATCCTATTGTATCCCTTCCCATCCTATCCCTTCCTATCCATTCCATTCCCTTCCTATCCTATCCTATCCTATCCTTTCCCTTCCTATCATATCATATCCTATCCTATCCCTTCCCTTTCTATCCCTTCCTATCCAATCCTTCATTGTATTCCTATTTGTCTATCGTTCCTGTTGTCCCTCTGGAACAAGTGTTAGCAAAACGTCAGGAAAAGGATACAGTACCTGAAATATCTTAATAACAAGAATACACTTATTGGTGATTTGCTTTTTACTCATTACATTTAAAGCCCTACCAGTCTGTTTATAACACTACACCACAAGCACCCCCAAAGGCCCTCTTCCTGACCCTAACTGTACTAGCATCACCATTAACATGAGAAGTGACACTGGATCTCTCTCTCTCTCTCTCTCTCTCTCTCTCTCTCTCTCTCTCTCTCTCTCTCTCTCTCTCTCTCTCTCTCTCTCTCTCTCTCTCTCTCTCTCTCTCTCTCTCTCTCTCTCTCTCTCTCTCTCTCTCTCTCTCTCTCTCTCTCTCTCTCTCAAAGATGGTCATTCAAATCCCTTGCTAGGTGATCAATACTTCCTCTGTTAAAACTTCATGGTTCACAGTCATCCAGTGGCACACAGCCAAATGTATTTTGGATGGCCGTCACTCACAGGTGTCCTAGGCCTGGTAGCAGCGTATGTTTGTAGTTACACTGTAAACTGCTCCATATGGGCTCAGTTCCTTTGAAATCCAACCCTCTGTATCAACCTCTTGGCAGGATGTGCTGATTGAGGTCCAGGATAAGTTTCCCTAGCCCAAGTTGTAAACACGTATCAGCCTGGTTATCGGAGAGCCTTTCTATCTATTCTCTATGGTTCTTCTATTTGTTTATGGTTTCTCTAAGCCATTCTATTTCCATGCCAATTTCTCCTCTTCGTTTTCCATTGCCAAAGACCTGTCCTTAGAGTACTGTCTGTTCTATTAGATTATATTTCTGTGGCCTCATTGTACCACTCTCCTCTTTCACCTACCCCAGGACGAGCAGATCAGATCATATCTGCTTCCTCTCCTTCTGTGGATGTCTCCCGTGCCTCACCTGCCATCCCCCTGCCATCCCCCAACCTCTCCCCTCAGCTCCTACCCTCCCCCACCCTCCCCCATGCCTCCCCCCAGCTCCTGCCCTCCCACAACCTTCCCCTGGCTTCCCCAGCTGACCCTGTGCTTAACCCCAATCGTAACGGACAGAGACACAGGGGACCGGCCCAGGCCAGGCCCCAACAGGCCAGGCCCCAACAGGCCAGGCCCCAACAGGCCAGGCCCCAACCCCAACAGGCCAGGCCTGGGCCTCAGGCCCAGCCCCAACAGCCTGCTAAGGTCACCCAGAACCTACAGACCCCCACGGGTAAAGATATTGCTCTCTCCCCTCACCTAGGCTGTAACAGAGCCATAAAAACATGTATAATGGATCATTGAGTCCAAGCTTCTTATCCTCTGATAAAAAAATGAAGTTCTCTCTCACACAGCTCCCAGCCAATATCAGGTGGGACAACCTCTACCAAGACCCGCCCTCATCACTGAGAGGGCCAATAGTAACAGCCGGGGTAACGATGACAACATTTAGTCCTATCACCATCTCTGTTGTCATCCAACCTCATGAAACCAAAAGCTCTCATTGGTCATGTCTGTTCACCATCAATCAATAATTCATTGGATATCATCATTGCTTACACATAATACCGTTGTCATTAGTCCACACCGTTGCTATGGGTTGAAGTTGTTTGTGTTGCACTACATACCTGTGTTCAAATACATGTGTATTTGAGTATCTGGTATTTGAAATACTTTGAGTATTTTCAAATACACAGCCCAAAACAAGTACTTTTATTTGAGAATTTGTATGGTTATTTGTAAAAACCAAATAGTCTATCAAATGTATTTGAGAGTATTTTCAAATACTTATTTCAAATACTATTTTCAAATACTTGCAGGTTAAATGCATTGGAGGATATTTGATTATTTTCAAATACTTTCCAAGGTGCAGGGATTTCTAAATGCATTAAAATATTAAACTACTTGTCTTTTCAAATAAAATATATCTGAACACTTACTTTGAATGTATGCAAAAGTAATTGAGATATTTGAACCCAGGTCTGTTGTACCCTCAACCCCTTCCCCATCCTTTTTTTATTGTCACATACAAAAGATAGGTGCAGGGAAATGTGTTGTTTTATAGGGTCAGCCAGGTGCCCCTTGAGCAAATTGTTCAAGGGAACATCGACAGATTTTTCACCTTGTCAGCTCGAGTATTCAAACCAGAGACCTGGCTACCTGCTGCCTACCATTACAACAAACTATACACCTCTACCCCTCCATCTCTCGTGCCTATCCACCTCCATTCTCACTCCACCCCACTCACCCCATTCCTGATCATTTCAGACACTGGAGAGTTTGCTCACTGGCATTATTAAATCATCCAACTTTTATGGAATATAATAGAAGGGCTGTTGAAGCTAAGTTTTGTTTCCTATCTCCATGGATTCTTTTCACTTCACTCTTCCTTTCCACATCCACATCTTTTATTTACCCACTCACTCATTAATTTGTTTATCATCCAGGGCTGCTACCATCTCACCTAAATGACCCTTGAACCTTGTCTCCATGGAATCGGACCCCCTCTCTCTCTAACCCCTCTACTACACCTCTCTTTGCTCATCTAGGTACCAGCTTCCTGAGACCTTTGACCCCTACCGAGCCTCGCTCTCCTATACACTCTGCCGTTGCCACGGCAGCCAGAAACACAACGTTGCCTCGCAGTCGCGTCTCTCTCTACTCCACCCCTAATGGCATCAGACCTCTCTCTCTACCCAGGGACACCAACTCCAACTCCTCCGACACACCAGGGGGTAATGGAGCAATCTTTTCCTCTTCTTCTTCCTCCTCCCCCTCCTCTTCCTGATCTTCCTCATTTTCTCCCCAGCACTACCTCTGGTCTCACCCTTTCTACCTCCTCTCACTCTCTCTCACACACACACAGACAAACCGATCTGGGTGGCATGGGCTCTTGGTCCAGAGTGGGCCAGAGAATGTGTAGCCTAATAATGTCTGCCAATGTTTTTGGACGCATATTTGCAATCGTGTGTGTGTCCAGCACATGTGGTCCAGACTGTAAGTCTCTCCAAAACCTCCATCCCTGCACCCATACTCAGAGGCCCTCCCCTTTGGCATACGTTTCACGCCTGTACCTCTAGGAACAGCAGCTTCTCAGAGGTCAGGGTTGTTAACGTGATTTACGCTCCAAATGGTCGCCCGGTCGACCAAATTTCACATTTACACTAGTCATGCCAAACAAAGCCAAGCACTGGGCAGCTAGCACCACCACAGCATGGCACACACAGAACTAGAACTTCCAGATCCCTCTGAGAGAGAGAGAGAGAAGAGAGAGAAGAGAGAGAGAGAGAGAGAGAGAGAGAGAGAGAGAGAATGCACTAAGCACCTTTTGCCCCTGGGCCTGCATTCGGTCTTCAACCAGGGCCACACTGAAAATTGGTTATACTTTCTCTATCCATTGTTTTGGGAATTTTATTCTCCCTGACTGTCTAGCTTTCATTTTGGTGATTGTTAGCGAGCTGGACACAGTCAAGAAACTCATTTCTACATATTTTCGATTTGGTTTTAGTCATTTTAAAGTATATTGAGTTCGATTATGTTGGTGCTTCTGAAGGAGACAGAGTTATGTTGGATCACACTGAAATCTGAAACTTTCCTTATTTTCCTTTCTGTCCCTTGGTTTAGAATATTCCCTCGACAGGTCTGGTACTGAGCTGTCCTCTCGTGTGTTCTTAGCATGTCTTTGCTGTGTTTTCGAGGTGTGCAGACGTGTTTAATTCAATGAGCCCTCTTCTCCCTCCAACAGCCGACGGGGAGCACAATAAGGGCCTTGCTCTTCCCAAACCTGCCATCTGGTCCAGAAAGCGACTGGGTAAAAAAACAGAGACGATCGTTACTTCTCAGTGTGTCTCTCACCCACTAACCCATCTCCACCGAGAGATGCCATTTTGTTTTACTTCCTTGCAGTGAGCCCTCCATGCGCTTCAGTCACAACAACTTGTTCCTGTCCTATGATTGGCCAGCTTGTCCGTATGTCCGTGTGACTGTCCATTCTTATTGGACAGCCTGTCTGTCCATCAGCATCACCGTCCACTCACGTATTGTGCCTGTTATTGTTGGTGTGGGTCTGCAGGTGTGTTTGTCCATGTTTTCACTGTCAATATGACTGAGACTGAAGAATAATTCTCTCCATCTCATCATATTGCTACAGTCTGACCCTAGAGCTGTTGTTCATGTCAAAAAGGACTGAATCCTACAGTAACATGAGATCTGGGAGCATGGCTTGAATTTACGCACAAATCTCCCATTGACATCAATGCATGATTTACTCGAAAATGTGTCATATCTCATGCCCAAAATGACCACACTCACCAATGTCTACACCTCATTTCACCCTAATGAGTTAGTTGCTTCAGTTTCTGCTTCAGTCTCAGCCAGTGTGTGTTTCTGTGAAACTGGGATGGTTTTAGAGGTCTTCAAGGAGCCGCCGGGCTCGCTGGAAGCCGCTCTACTCAATGAAAACACACTTTGTCTTTGCCCGCCGTCATCACACACACCACAAAAGTCAATCATTGATGTAGTCATGATGTCTAAACAATCCGTCAGTGGTGTCTGTCTGTCTGTCTTGGGCTTATTTGTATCCTATTTATATGGTTCCATCCGCCTCCTAAAGCATGTGTTGCTCAGAGAGAATTCTGTACTAAATTGATTGCAAGTCTCATGTTTGATTTGATGTTGTTCAACTGTAAATGTCCTCTAAATAGGTTTAAAACCCTACAGTGCATAGTGTCCTTGAGTTCCTTCAGTAAGTGTTGCAACAACCATAACAGCGACGATGTAAAACAGTGGAATATTTTCTCTGGTAATATTGGTCTAGGCAAACCTAAAGCTTTGAACAGTGTTTTTTCAGTGTCTCGCCAGAGAGGAGTCTGACAGAAACCAGCTCTCACAACACTTCTGCTGTTAACGCTCACACTTAAAAACAGTGTGTGAGCACGTGCGTAAGAGCATGTGTGTCACTGCTGTTGTAAAACAGTGCAGCGGTGAGGTGTTTGGCACCCAAAGTGCCCAGTGTGTGTTTTGTGGGTGTTGTTGTGAGCAATCTGGTTGTCCCATTACCAGCTATAGGGTTCAGGATGATAAACAGAGCTTCCTGATAGCACTAACTCTGATCCCCATCACACCAAGTTATTTTTTTTACTGCATTTAAGGAGCCACAAAGTTTCACACAAAATGTACATTTGCTTTGGCTGAAAGCGGCACGCACTGTGTCTCTCCAGGACTTGCCCACCCTTGGCTTCAACTGAGGTGTGGAGAGCTCCCTGATGTATCCCTGAGAGAGTGGCAGGCATGCTGTGGTCAGATCTGGCTGTGCCAGGGGGAGTCAACACAAGCCAAATTAATATTTATGAATTGGTTGGGGGGGTTGACATAGGTCAAGGGTAATATTTATGAATGGTCTAGTCCTGACAAGGAGGGCTTAGGAACATCAGCACCCCTAGAGGTGAACATGACCACTAATCATGACACGTTTCTGTCTGGAAAGAACCTGAATGGCAGAGAAGGAGACATGCAAGCTGGGTGGTCGCAGCCATTGATATTTAGTGAATAGAATGAACCAGGCTCGCAAGTACACAAACAACTGCCCCTATCAGTCTCAGATAGTGTCTACCACAACAAGTCTACGGTATGTCCAGTCAGTGCATTTATTCAATGAGACCTGTGCTAGGGTTGCCAAACCTCAGCTTGGCCCAGAGTAAACCTATTCAGGGAGAATTTTCTATTCCCTGAATGAGATTGCAAATAGTAGATCCCAGTTCAGTTTGAGTTGTCTGAGTGGCCTGTTCTGAGTTTGATATTCCAGAGTCTTCATCACAGAACTGTGATCTGTGATGAAGACTGGGTGTCTGGAAACCTGGCCCCAGTGATGTACAGGGCCAAAATAACACAAGTGGAATCATGTAGTAACCAAAAAAGTGTTAAACAAATCAAAATATGTTTTATATTTGAGATTCTTCATAGTAGCCACCCTTGCCTTGATGACAACTTTTCACATTCTTGGCATTCTCTCAACCAGCTTCATGAGGTAGTCACCTGGAATGCATTTCAATTAACAAGTGTTCCTTGTTAAAAGTTAATTTGTGGAATGTCTTTCTTTAATGCATTTGAGACAATCAGTTGTGTTGTGACATGGAAGAGGTGGTATACAGAAGATAGCCCTATTTGGTAAAAGACCAAGTCCATATTATGGCATAGGGATCGGTGGGACGCTAGCGGTCCACCTACGACAACATCCGGTGAAATGCAGAGCGCCAAATTCAATTTACAAAAATACAGAAACTTCATCCAAACAAGTCAAACAACGTTTCTAATCAGTCCTCAGGTACCCTAATATGTAAATAAACAATGATATTTCAGACGGAGAATGGCCTGTTCAATAGGGAAAAAGCCACTTGTCAGAAATTCTATTTCTTGTTCGTTTTTCAAAAAACAAGCCTGAAACCATGTCTAAAGACTGTTGACATCCAGTGGGAGCCATAGGAACTGCAATCTGGGAGCCAATTCCCTCTATAGTGAATAACAAGTCAATGGAAAAACTGTGACATCAAAAAAAAAAAAATTCTGGATAGATTTTCCTCTGGTTTTCGCCTGCCATATCAGTTCTGTTATACTCTGAGACATTATTCTAACAGTTTTAGAAACTTCAGAGTGTTTTCTATCCAATACTACCATATGCATATCCTAGCTTCTGGGCCTGAGTAACAGGCAGTTTACTTTGGGCACGTCAGGCTCTCTGTACTTCCGAACACCGCCCCCTAGCCCGAAGAGGTTATGGCAGGAACAGCTCAAACAAGCAAAGAGAAACGACAGTCCATCATTACTTTAAGACATGAAGGTCAGTCAATCCAGAACATTTCAAGAACTTTGAAAGTTTCTTCAAGTGCAGTCACAGTCACATCAAGCGCTATGATAAAGCTGGTGCTCATGAGGACCGCCACATGATAGGAAGACCCAGAGTTACTTTTGCTGCAGAGGATAAGTTAATTAGAGTCAACTGCCCAAATAAATGCTTCACAGAGTTCAAGTAACAGACATGTCAACGTAAACTTTTCAGAGGAGACTGCGTGAATCAAATCTTCATGGTCAAATTGCTGCAAAGTAACCACTACTAAAAGACACCAATAATAAGAAGAGACTTGCTTGGGCAATGGAAATTAGACCGGTGGAAATCTGTCCTTTGGTCTGATGAGTTCAAATTTTGGTTTTGGATGATCTCTGCATGTGTATTTCCCACCGTGAAGCAAGGAGGAGTTGTGATGGTGTGGGGGTGCTTTGCTGGTGACACTGTCAGTGATTTATTTAGAATTCAAGGTACACTTAACCAGCATGGCTACCACAGCATTCTGCAGCGTTACGCCATCCTATCTGGTTTGCGCTTAGTGGGACTATCATTCGTTTTTTAACTTCTTAGGGAGTGGCAGCAGAGGTGACGGTTTTGGAGAGTCTGGCGAGCCCAAAGTAAAATGCCTGCTACTCAGGCCCAGAAAATAGGATATGCACATAATTAGTACTATTGGATAGGAAACACTCGGAAGTTTCTAAAAGTGTTAAAATAATGTGTATGTGAGTATAACAGAACTGATATAGCAGGCGAAAACCCGAGAAAAATCCATCCGGATTTGCAGTTTTTTGTACATTACCTTCTTCTCCAGGCTGCCTATTCATTTCTATTTTAACTAGGACTGAGACTGCAGTACCTATGGCTTCCACTAGATGTCAACAGTCTTTATACAGTGTCTGGAAGCACTAAGCAGAACGGATAGGAAGAGGAAGTAGTGAAGGGACCACTTTTGTCAACAACGTTTGACGGGCGCGAGATTGTGATGGGCGCGAGATTGTGAGCGCGCCCCACTTTATTTTCCTTTCCTATTGTTCACGTTATCGTCCGGATGAAATATTACAGTAAATATACATAAAAGGATACATACAATTTTTTGATTTGTTTGTAGAAAGTTTATAGGTATAATTTGAACGTGTTCTCTTCACGGTTCAATGGGCGACTCAACGGTGGATTTTCTGATCATAACGCTCCAACCAAACTGAGATTTATGGATATAATAAATGACTTTTTCTAACAAAAGAACCATTGGATGTCTTCGTTGGACACTTGGGAAGCCCTCAGCAGAGGTTTTTCGAAAGGTAAGTGATATTTTTTAGCTCTTATACGGGTTTTGTGTGACCCGCGCTGGATATGAATTCATGCTAATGTGGAAAATATATGAGGTGCTATCCTCAAACAATCAAATGTTGTGCTTTCGTCGTAAAGCCTTTATGAAATCTGTACAACGCTGTGATATTGCCAAGAAGCAGAGCTTTTGATGACTATGCAACACTTGTATATTGATGAATGTTTAATAATTCAACTTTTGGATTTTGAATTTGGCGCGCCGCTACTCCCTAAGTAGTTCAGGACAATGACCCAACACACCTCCAGGCTGTGCAAGGGCTATTTGACCAAGAAAGAGTGATTGAGTGCTGCATCAGATAACCTGGCCTCCACAATCACCCGACCTCAACACAATTTAGATGGTTTGGGATGAGTTGGACCATAGAGTGAAGGGAAAGCAGCTAACAAGTGCACAGAATATGTAGGAACTCCTTTAAGACTGTTGGAAAAGCATTCCAGGTGAAGCTGGTTGAGAGAATGCCAAGAGTGTGCAAAGCTGTCATCAAGGTAAAGCATGGCTACTTTGAAGAATTTTAAATCTAAAATGTAAATTTGTTTAACACTTTTTTGGTTACTAAATGATTCCGTATGTGTTATTTCATAGTTGTGATGCCTTCACTACTTTCTACAATGTACAAAATAGTAAAAATAAAGAAAGATCCTTGCATGAGTAGGTGTGTCCAAACTTTTGACTTTTGACAATTTACTGTATATAATGTGTTGTCATAAACAGTTTACTTTTAATGGTATCATTTGCCTTCCATACTACTTCACAGGACTGAAAATGAATGAATTATTTGTCACTAACAAATACATTCATGGGTGGTAACTACAATTCACTTAAGTCAAGGCAGACTGGGAAATTATAATGGAGGTGTGGCTTAGTGTGGGCTTTAAAGTTGAGTGTAAATGTTGTACCAGCATATCTGCTGTCAGTTTGGAAGTCTTTATAAATGCTTACAGAAGAGCATATGGCAATACATATTAGTGTATAGTCCTTAACCGAACACTGAGTGACCTTGTCAAGAGATGCAGACCTCTTGGTGTAATGGTTAAAAAATATTATATCAGGTGTTATCGCATAACACCATTTGTGCAAACTATATGCACTTCCTAGTAAATTTAACACTCAAAAGTGTGGACCTGTATATAGACACAGGCACAGTGTTAAATGTGACTGTTAGTGTATAACACCGAATAATTTGCTGTCTTGTAGGGTTATGGTGGAAGGTTATTAAGAGTTTACATGTTTGGTATTAGTCACGTAAACTATGACAGCGCAATGTAGTAGGAATTCTCAAGATGCTTTTACATTACATTTAATATTTTGGGCCTGTTTGAATGGAATTGCTCCTCGGGTGTGGTCACAGATAGCACTCTCCTCTACCCCCATCTTCTCTCCAGTGGTTTCAGTTGACACTGCAGCTTCTCTCTTCTATATCCCCCTTTTTCATCCTCAGTTATGAGTTAGGGCTCTCTCCAGTGCACTCCAGCAGCCTCCATTGCTGTTGCAGTTCCTAACCCTACAATGGCCTCTATTTCCCAGGCTCCCCTGCAGTTCTGCAACCCTTTCTTCCTGTCAACAAGAGGCCCAACCTGGTGGGGAAATCAGGGGACAAGGGTGAGGGCAACACTGACCATTGTTTTGACTACTGAATACTTTGACTTCTGTTAAAGCAACACTTTACCAAAATGTTCAACGTTGTAGTTTTTAATTTTGCTGTCATTTTGCTGATTCTATTTTAACAACCTTCCCTCAGTTAAGTTTTATTTAGGTTCTAAAGCACCTTGCACTTCTCTGAAGAATACACACACACAGCTTGAGACGCAACACCTGTGTGTGTGTGTGTGCACGCGCGCGCATGCACGTGTTTGTGTGAGTGCGTGTGCCTGTGTGTATGCAGTATGTTTGTGTTGTTCTGACTGAATTCTCTCACGAAACACCAACACGATGCAACACACATTTAATATCTTCTCCCTCAGCAGGAAAACCACTCAGAGATTCCCCTGGGTGATGGCTGCAGCAGATGACCATAACTGTAATTGTAGTTTACGTGACTGAGCAGCGTTCTGTCCCCTCTGTCCTCAGATATGCTGATGGACCTGAAGCAGGGAGACAAAGCGGCCATCTTGAAGTCCTTCCCTCTAGTCACGGCTAAGCCCGCCAAACAAAGGAGCACAACACTCGCCCCGGCCTTGAATGGTAAGATTCAGTGATGAGTGCACTTTCGTTTATAATGTCTTTTTGCATTCATGTGTGTGACCGTGTATGTTTGAATTATGCTACATCTGAGTGTAATAGTTAGTGTGAAAGGTTATCTGAGGAGAGAGAGAGAGAGAGAGCGCAAAGCTGGCTGAAAGAGCTGCCAGGGAATGCTAACACATCATCACAGTATGCTATTCATAACACACTTCTCACTCTGCGGTTCTCAATCTCATCATCCATCTCTCCATCTCTCTGTAGCCACAGGTGACAACTCCTCTGTGTTCAGCTCTCTCCCTGCTTCAGAAGTGGACGCCATGGGCAAGAAGCGCTTCGTAGGTAAGGACACATGCATTATAACAGTCTTCAACAAACCCACATGATTAAACTCACAGTGGACAGGGCCGGGGAAACCCAGGTCTGGCACTGGTAAAAAAGGGGGGGAAATTGATCTTGCAACTGGAGGGCTGCTGGGTTCATAATCCTAACAACAATCCCCTGTTGTTGGGCCCTTGGAGCAAGGCCCTTAACCTCACAACATGCTCTCCATCCAGGCGTGCTGCACTGCAGCTTGACCCTGTGCTCCTCTCAACTGTGTGTCTGTATGATGTGTGCAGGTGGGAGCTGTGACAATGGAAGTTGTATTGTATCACTGTGGACATTAGCATGGAGAACAATAGTCTTTCGTGCTTCCTCTTACTGACAGTTGTTTTGAATTGTCTTGCCTATATTCACTATCCAGATTCTTGGGTGAGCTCCAGTTGACTTAGAGCTCTTGTCTACGGAGTACAGAGGGGTACACTACAAAAGCAGGATCAATGAGTCAGCCAGTTAACTTTGATAAACAACACATTTTCTGGTTCATTAAGAAAGCTAAACTTCGATGTGTTGTTGAGTCAATTAGACTATGCTCATTTCAAGCTTATCTTTCAAAAAAATAAAACGTTATTTCATAATATAGTATTTAAGCACTCCATTTGGTATTTTATTAGGATCCCCATTAGCTGTTGCAAAAGCAGCAGCTACTCTTCCTGGGGTCCACGCAAAACATGAAACATAATACAGAATGACATAATACAGAACATCATTAGACAAGAAGACAGAACTACACACATTTTTTAAATAGCACACGTAGCCTACATATCAATGCATACACACAAACTATCATATCATCTAGTATGATATGTTGCAAATTACAATTTGTACAAATTTGCAAAACGTACAATATTTTACGAATTTCAATTTGTTGTGGCCAACGTTAACTAGGCTAGGGGTTAGCGTTGAGGTTAGGATTTAGGTTAAAGGGTTAAGGTTAGCTAGAAGGGTTGGGGGAAGGGTTAGCTAGAAGGGTTAGGGGAAGGGTTAGCTAACATGCTAAGTAGTTGCAAAGTAGCTAAAAAGTAGTAAGTAGTTGCAAATTAGCTAAAGTTGTCTGTGATGAGATTCAAACACACAACCTTTGGGTCGGTAGACGTTCGCGTTATACACCCACCTATCCAATCTCCTTTCCTTTCGGTTTGCCTTAAGTAACCTTTTGTCTTATGTAACCATACCAAACCTAACGTATACTAATTTCAGTGTCCCAGATTTACATTTACTATGTTAAGTCTAGTCTATGAGACCAGGCTGGGCTTACTTACTCCTTTCTACTGTTTTGTAGTATACCACTCTGATGTGTGAGATGTAAACAATAATACAACTATACTGCTGATCATAAGCTGTTTGAGATTTGTTTCAATGGCTGCAAAGTATAGGAATTTGACAAATATTAAATTCATTTCCAGTTTGTAATTCATGCGTCTTGAACCCAGAAGGAATACAATATGTGGCACTACATTACAGTGCATTGAAATACATTTAAGTAAATCTGTAGTTGCAATATTTTTCGTTATCCAATTGTGTTCCTCTGTAGCTCAGTTGGTAGAACATGGGCCTTGCCACAGCAGGATAAGGGTTTTATTCCCGCGATCACCCTTACGTAAAATGTATGCACACATGGTCGTTTGGATAAAAACGTCTGCTAAATGGCATATATTATTCTAATCTTACAGACGCCTGTGTCTTTTAAGTTATTATTGTTTGAACGCCAATTCTTCATTTTCTCCTGCAGCCCCTCATGTGATCTATAAGACTGACAAGAAGCCAGACGAACCGTGTTCCATAACAAAGTCCCTCAGCTTCTTTCCTGAGGAGGAAGGGGTGGAGCAGAACGTCACCGCACCCCCCCGCTTGCCCCCCTCCAACCTCACCGTGGTTACTGTAGAGGGATGCCCCTCCTTCGTCATCCTGGACTGGGAGAAGACCGACAACGACACCACAGGTTAAGGGGGAAGTGTGCTTGTGTATGTGCGTGTGTGCATGTGCGTGTGTGTGCGTGCAGCAGCAGATGCCCAAAGAGGTTGATAAAACACTCCTGGTTATGGAAGGGTGAAGTCCTAACTCATAAGACTCTGTTACAATGGGTATTTTAATAACGTTATGAAACTCCATCTGTGCTCAATCAGGATATTTCTCTCTACAATGAAAACAAGTTGTGGAGAATTGAGACAACATATTTTCAGCGCGCTTTCTTTGGAGCCAATCCTTGCCAACCCCACCCAAATCCTCTGAATCCTGTTTCAAATGTTTATACTTGCCTCATTAAGATGCTGCTGTGAACATTTAAAATGAACATTTTCATGTTAATATCCCATCTGTATGATATGAAGTTGTAAAGATGTAATTAAACATGTTGTGTGGATTTCCTGCTTCCCCTTTGACAGAGTATGAAGTAATTTCAAGAACCCATGGACCCAATGGAGAAGAGGTGTCCATCCTGACCACTAACCAGACTCACACTGCAGTGGAGAACCTAAAACCAGAGAACAGGTATGTGCCTATGTTTTTTTTAATGTGGTGTGTGGAGGCTTGCTGGAGCAGGGTTGGGTTGGGAAGGCTCAACGTGTTTATTAATGATGCTAGATCCTGGTCTTGGCTGGGATCTACAGATTCAGAGTATTTAAACCTTTATTTAACTAGGCAAGTCAGTTAAGAACAAATTCTTATTTTCAATGACGGCCTAGGAACGGTGGGCTAACTGCCTTGTTCAGGGGCAGAACGACAGATTTGTACCTTTTACCTCAGCTCGGGGATTTGATCATGCAACCTTCCGGTTACTAGTCCAATGCTCTAGTATAAACCAGATTTGCCAGAACCTACCACTGGGCTGGATTTGCTTGCCCACAGACCACCATCTAAACATCACACATGGAACAGCCATTAGAATGGTGTGTGTATGTGTGTGTATGTGTTTGTGTGTGTTTGAGGTATTGAGTGTTAGTGTGTGTGTCTGTAAAAGAGAGAAAGGGGAGAGAGGGAGGGAAATGGAGAGAGAAATGGGGTCACAAGCAATCACTGGCCTCAATGCACTCAAGGCTGTCTGGAGAATAAAAATATCAAGTGTCACAGTGTTGGAGACGGGTGGAATATAAACTCAAGCTCCACAAAAGTTACGATTATGGTGAACAAGAGTGACTAAGGTTTCCTTTACTGGGAAAGCTATCAGCATAGCATTCGGGATTGAAAGTATATAAAAATGAGATTTCTGTATTACTGAGCTAGGCACACCAGTGCCTTAACACCGTGTTGACTTTTTATCTTTCCCTACTTTTTCAGTTACGAGTTCAAAGTGAAACCCAAGAATGAGCTGGGGGAAGGGCCTGCCAGCGAGCCAGTCTTGTTCAACACAGAGTCAGGTAGGTGTAGAGCGGAAATGGATGCCCAGCCAATGTATCTGATTACACTTTCGTAATGGAGCCGGAATGGAGGCCAGCTCTAGATAGAAGTTCCACTTGGGCATGGATGGATCTAGGATTAGCTTATCTTTCCCATATCCTAACATTAGGCCCCGATTCAATCAGATTGAGCATTGACCCGCGTTGGCCGACAACCGCATAGTGGATGTTTTGGCGGTGTTGGAGGTGTAACTGCGGTATGACCTGACAAATCAGTGAAGCGGCTGCTCTTGTATGTCACAAACCACTCATTTTCTTATTATTCCTACCGCGTTAGAACTTCAAAATGGCAATAGAAAATGTAGGCTCTATCGATGATAGAAATAACGACAGGCTAATGCATGTTTTCATGTTCATCTGGATGGGGGAATTTATCACCGTCTAATTGAG
Source organism: Brachymystax lenok tsinlingensis (assembly GCA_030435695.1). Lineage (NCBI taxonomy): Eukaryota > Metazoa > Chordata > Actinopteri > Salmoniformes > Salmonidae > Brachymystax > Brachymystax lenok. Next base: position 28,173,444 of record CM059785.1, read on the forward strand.
GTGTAGACAACAGAACATCACACATTGGAGTGTTTGAACGCAACGTGGTTGCATGAACTTCTAACGCGGATTTGTCGGATATGATGTCGGGTGTGTTTTTTTTTTTTTTTTTTTTTTTTTTTTACATCCAATGGCAGTGTCCGCAATAAGGTAATGCAAGGAGCCGCTTGTGGATTTGACAGCTCTAACGCAGTTCCACCTCCAACACCGGCAAAACAACCGTTATGTAGATGTCTGCTAGCGCAGATCTCATATAATCTAGCACTGAACCATTGACGGAAAGAATGCTAAACTGAGCTTAGATCAGTGTCTAGACCTAGGACCACAATTCCCACCATTAGCATCGTAGAGCCCCATTAGCTGTGCTGGTGAATTAGCAAAAGTCAATCATCAATCAGCAACCACACTGTCTGTTTCAATTGTAATACCTTGCATTAGCCTGGCTTAGCCTCTAAGTGATGTATCTAACAGGATCCCTGATAGCTTTCCAGACGTGTCGCAAATTAGTCACTTGTTAATAGGACATCTTAGCCTTTAGCTAATAGATGTGTAAATAGTTAGCTATTTTGTGTCATTTAGCGGACGCTTTTATCCAGAGTGACTTACAGTAGTGAGTGCATACCTTTTTCATACTTTTTTAAACTGGTCCCCCGTGGGAATCACACCCACAACTTTGCCGTTGCAAGCGCCATACTCTACCAACTGAGCCACACGAGACGCAGGGTGAATAATAACCTCTGCGACCACTGGGCTGTGACTGATTGAGACCTATCCTGTCGTTCGGTCCTGTCTTTCAGCCAGGTTTTTCATCAATCCCCTACTCCGGTGGCGGTCGGTGCCTTTTAGGGAGGATGATCATTTTTGTATGAGCATGGCCTTATTTCTATTACACCATACTTGTCATTCATATTCCATTCACCCAGCTCAATGTAACATCAATAGGTTGAGGTTACTACATGATACTCAAATTTTCCATGTTGCTACAACCTAGCCTATGAATGAAAGTTTACAACGTAGGTGCACGTCTAAAGAATATTGAGTAATCAAGATGACAGACAGTGACACAATCAATACCGCCTTGCACACTCTTACCTACATCTAGCTGATCTAGGTTGTAATCATTAGTCCAACAGTTGCAGATAAGAGTTTATTTGACAAATTCAGGTATGTTTATCCTCGTTTCGTTCCATTTGCTTCCGTTTAAGAAACGGTTTTCAACAATAGGCGGAATGAATACACCACTGATAACGCGCAAACAGTTCACTTTCATAGCAGTTCCAGTGATGGATAGCCATAGCCAGCTAGCTAACATAGAGTCCCTCTCGGTTTGAGCCGGATGTGTGAGTAGCCTAAACTAGCTAGCTGTATTTGATAGGAAAGTGAAAGTAAAAAAATAAAAACAAATCTCTCTCTTGCTTCTTAATTTTGGAAGAAATTAATTTGTTTAAAACTGTTAAACTATTGTCTTTCTCTCTTTTTGAGTCAACGAATCACCACAATTTATGCACTGTAGTGCTAGCTAGCTGTAACTTATGCTTTCAGTACAAGATTAATTCTCTGATCCTTTGATTGGGTGGACAACATGTCAGTTCATGCTGCAAGAGCTCTGATAGGTTGGAAGACATCCTCCGGAAGTTGTCATAATTAAGTTTATGGAAGGGGGCGAGAACCATGAGCCTCCTAGGTTTTGTATTGAAGTCAATGTACCCAGAGTAGGACAGAAGCTAGCTGTCCTCCAGCTACACCATGGTGCTACCCGACAGAGTGCTGGTGAGGTTACTGTAGACCTTCATAGCAAAATAGTGTGTTTTCGTCAATTATTTGGTGACGTGAATATATTTAGTATAGTTTTTAGTAATGTTTCACTAATTTTATTTTTATGAAATTCACTGAGGAGGATGGTCTTCCCCTTCCTCTTCTGAGGAGCCTCCACTGCCCTACTCCTGTACACAACACACACTAGCCTCCAGGAAGAGATGGAGAGCTAACGCCAGGGTGCAACTTTGCGAAGGGAGTGTATAGGGACCTGATCATATTGGACATTGATGGGCTTAGAGTTTAAGCCCTCATGGTCAGGGAAAACTCTTGGCCCAAGTCATAGTCACATAATAGTTACAGATGGACCAGATTTTCGGAGTCATATCATATCTGTTATGCACACTAAAATACTCGATCAACTCAATGAGCTAATTTGATACAAAGCAACATTGTATCCAAACAGTAATAAGACTCCACTGATGGGACTGGGCTGGGCTGATGTCCAACCCTGTGGTCATAGCGTTAATAGAGAAGAGTGATTGGTGCAATGGTTCTATGCCCTGTAGTGAAATCCCTGGGAGACCCAGCTTTTTATGTGCTAACTAGGACAATGTGCTAACTAGGACAATGTGATGTGTTTTTGTTGTAATCTGAACCATGGTTTTAATATGATCTGTTATTGCCCAAGGGTGAGTATTGTTTTATGACTGTATTAATGTGGTAATAATGGACTGATGTGTGACTAATGTGTGTGACTATGCCTTCTGTCTTTTACTCTCTCTCCTCTTTAGCGGACCCTCGGGTGAGTGAGAATGTCTCAGGTGAGTGGACTCTCAGTACGTCATGTTCACACATCTTTCCTCCCTAGTTTGTATCCCGTTCTCTGTGCCTATCATATTAATCCTTAGATCTTGTTTTCTCTGCTCCCTCCAGGTAAAGATGCTATCTGGACACAGTTCCCCTTCAAGGCAGATTCCTACTCAGAGTGTAACGGGAAGCAGTATGTGAAGAGGACTTGGTACCGCAAGTTTGTGGGCATTCAGCTGTGCAACTCCCTTAGATACAAGATCTACATGAGCGACTCGCTCACCGGTCAGTATAGTGTAGTAAGAGTGTTTGTCTATGTGTTACTGTCTATAATATACCTTGTATCTGTGCATGTACGTACAGTTGAAGTTGGAAGTTTACATACACTTAGGATGGAGTCATTAAAACTCGTTTTTTCAACCACTCCACAAATTAATCTAAAAAAGCTAGATTACGATTTGCAACTTTACATGGAGACAAAGATCATACTTTTTGGAGAAATGTCCTCTGGTCTGATGAAACAGAAATAGAACTGTTTGGCCATAATGACCATCGTTATGTTTGAGGAAAACGGGGGAGGCTTGCAAGCCGAAGAACACCATCCCAACTGTGAAGCATGGGGGTGGCAGCATCATGTTGTGGGGTGCAGGAGGGACTGGTGCACTTCACAAAATAGATGGCATCATGAGGTAGGAAAATGATGTGGATATATTGAAGCAACATCTCAATGCATCTTCCAAATGGACAATGACCCCAAGTATACTTCCAAAGTTGTGGCAAAATGGCTTAAAAACAACAAGTCAAGGTATTGGAGTGGTCATCACAAAGCCCTGACCTCAATCCTATAGAAAATCTGTGGGCAGAACTGAAAAAGCATGTGCGAGCAAGGAGGCCTACAAACCTGACTCAGTTACACAAGCTCTGTCAGAAGGAATGGGCCAAAATATATCCAACTTATTGTGGGAAGCTTGTGGAAGGCTACCCGAAACATTTGACCCAAGTTAAGCAATTTAAAGGCAATGCTACCAAATACTAATTGAGTGTAAACTTCTGACCCACTGGGAATGTGGTTAAATAAATAAAAGCTGAAATAAATAATTCTCTCTACTATTATTCTGACATTTCACATTCTTAAAATAAAGAGGTGATCCTAACTGACCTACCACAGGGATTCTTTTTCAGATTAAATGTCCGTTATTGTGAAAAACTGAGTTTAAATATATTTGGCTAAGGTGTATGTAAACTTCCGACTTCAACTGTATATGAAGAGTTTATACACTGCTCAAAAAAATAAAGGGAACACTAAAATAACACATCATAGATCTGAATGAATGAAATAATCTTATTAAATACTTTTTTCTTTACATAGTTGAATGTGCTGACAACAAAATCACACAAAAATTATCAATGGAAATCAAATTTATCAACCCATGGAGGTCTGGATTTGGAGTCACACTCAAAATTTAAGTGGAAAACCACACTACAGGCTGATCCAACTTTGATGTAATGTCCTTAAAACAAGTCAAAATGAGGCTCAGTAGTGTGTGTGGCCTCCACGTGCCTGAATGACCTCCCTACAACGCCTGGGCATGCTCCTGATGAGGTGGCGGATGGTCTCCTGAGGGATCTCCTCCCAGACCTGGACTAAAGCATCCGCCAACTCCTGGACAGTCTGTGGTGCAACGTGGCGTTGGTGGATGGAGCGAGACATGATGTCCCAATTGTGCTCAATTGGATTCAGGTCTGGGGAACGGGCGGGCCAGTCCTTAGCATCAATGCCTTCCTCTTGCAGGAACTGCTGACACACTCCAGCCACATGAGGTCTAGCATTGTCTTGCATTAGGAGGAACCCAGGGCCAACTGCACCAGCATATGGTCTCACAAGGGGTCTGAGGATCTCATCTCGGTACCTAATGGCAGTCAGGCTACCTCTGGCGAGCACATGGAGGGCTGTGCGGCCCCCCCAAAGAAATGCCACCCCACACCATGACTGACCCACCACCAAACCGGTCATGCTGGAGGATGTTGCAGGCAGCAGAACGTTCTCCACGGCGTCTCCAGACTCTGTCACGTCTGTCACGTGCTCAGTGTGAACCTGCTTTCATCTGTGAAGAGCACAGGGCGCCAGTGGCGAATTTGCCAATCTTGGTGTTCTCTGGCAAATGCCAAACGTCCTGCACGGTGTTGGGCTGTAAGCACAACCCCCACCTGTGGACGTTGGGCCCTCATACCACCCTCATGGAGTCTGTTTCTGACCGTTTGAGCAGACATGCACATTTGTGGCCTGCTGGAGGTCATTTTGCAGGGCTCTGGCAGTGCTCCTCCTTGCACAAAGGCGGAGGTAGTGGTCCTGCTGCTGGGTTGTTGCCCTCCTACGGCCTCCTCCACGTCTCCTGATGTACTGGCCTGTCTCCTGGTAGCGCCTCCATGCTCTGGACACTACGCTGACAGACACAGCAAACCTTCTTGCCACAGCTCGCATTGATGTGCCATCCTGGATGAGCTGCACTACCTGAGCCACTTGTGTGGGTTGTAGACTCCGTCTCATGCTACCACTAGAGTGAAAGCACCGCCAGCATTCAAAAGTGACCAAAACATCAGCCAGGAAGCATAGGAACTGAGAAGTGGTCTGTGGTCACCACCTTCAGAACCACTCCTTTATTGGGGGTGTCTTGCTAATTGCCTATAATTTCCACCTGTTGTCTATTCCATTTGCACAACAGCATGTGAAATTTATTGTCAATCAGTGTTGCTTCCTAAGTGGACAGTTTGATTTCACAGAAGTGTGATTGACTTGGAGTTACATTATGTTGTTTAAGTGTTCCCTTTATTTTTTTGAGCAGTGTAGGTTACATTGGAATTTTGAACAAGGTTTAACTAACCAGAGCCATAACCTTTGACCTCTGACCTTGTGCAGGCAAGTTCTACAACATCGGGGACCAGACTGGTCATGGGGAGGACCACTGCCAGTTTGTAGATTCTTTCCTGGATGGACAAACAGGCAGCCAGCTATTGGCCGACCAACTACCCAGCCGATCAGGTAGAGTGCTGGGCCAAATACTGGAACCCATTAGAGACATCAGTGGGAAAGAACCGTAGACACATTTACAGGTGCCCATGACCACGGTTCTTGGTCACTTTTCAATGACTTCTGAAGTTTGCTGTTTCAGGGTTAGCTATGGGAAACACTGATCTCTAGACTATGTCAAACACCATTCACATTCCAAACCATTTGTAAAAGAAGGGTTCTCATCTTCCCTCTGCTCTATTGTCTCAGGTTTCTACCGGGCTATGCGTCAGGAACCGGTCAACTTCGGCGAGATCGGAGGGAACTCGCACGCTACCTACGTCGGCTGGTACGAGTGCGGAACACCCATACCTGGGAAATGGTAAGACCCCTCCACCAGAGGGGTGGCCAGAAAGATGCCTGACTGGAAGAATGATGATCTCACCAGGGTGAGAGGAGGAGGACTGAGGAGGTTTCAGTGGCCCTTGAGGTGGGCTTCTCCCTCTTGTTACCATGGAGACTGTCAGTATGTTACCATGGAGATGCATCTGTCTGTCTGTCAGATGGTGATGGCCCTTCATTGTATAAAAGTGTACAGGACCATAACTTGTCATGGAACTCTGAGTGCTTTTGTCATATCTCCTTAAGGGCACTATTCAATCCGCATCGCGGAAGTTCAGCTTTACAGCGTGATTGAAATTTAAAGGCAATGTTCCCGCTTTAGCAGAGACTGCTTTTACGGTAAACACTGCTTAAGTCGGCTAAATCCGAAATGACCTTTAAATTTCCATCACGGAATGTGTTACTCTTCAGCTTTACAGATGGAACCGAGCCCTAAGTCTCATCTCACTATTTATCAAACACGACATGAGGCAGTACTCAAAACCTGTAAAAATGGAAGAGAAGTTGATAAAGGTATTTCAGAGTGCTTCAAGAGGTTAAATATGAACGCCGGAAACTGTTGGGAAGCTGGCTCCCTAAAAATGTAATAACGTGTATGATGTTATTTATCAAGCAGTTGTTATTCAATGTTTCTTGTGGTTTCTATTAGCCAGTCTGCTAAAAGGGTTGCTATAACACAAAAGCCTCTACAAAAAAAAGAAAGCATTTGCGCGCACACACACACACACACAAAAGTCACTCATACACACATACTCAATACCCTTTCTTGATTGGTCCTGTAGGATTAACAGTTGCGGTTTGCACAATATGAAATTATTATTTATATTTTACCACAGCATTGTTGAATACTTGTTTCTGATAAGCTAGAAGGGCATTCTATAAGGGACATAAAAAAACATAACGGGACAGCTGGAACGATATCTAGACAGTTGGAAAATATATCTGGACACCTTGCAATCATGACGCAATATTCACTTACACATGCAGACCGTACTTGCTACAAAGTTACAGAAAGCTAAACCGACAACCACACAAACGGAAATTGGATACATTGCAAATGCAGGTCCAACAAGGAAAAACATAGCTAGCTAGCGTTGATTTGTTTATGCAGAGACATATATTTTGGAGCATCTGATGATCTAACGTGGTGAGTAGGGCTGTTGAGGTGACTATTATCGCCACAACGGCAGTCATGACTGCAGTAAAATCCTAAATCCTAGGTGACCGTTGAGTCACGGTATTCTCCTCTTATTCACCAGTGGACCTTATTAAGGTCTACACCTGTTGTATTCGTTTACACCTGTTGTATTCGGCGCACGTGACAAACTTTGGTTTGATTTGATTATGCACTCTGGACATGTGTTAGCAGTACCCAACTCGCTAATGAGCATCAGGTCACTAATGGCCTGGTAATCAGGACTCTATTGTCCCTCCAACCACTCTGACGTGAATGCAAACGCAATCGAAAATCACAACACTTATCATCAGAACAGTAAGAAAAACAGTATGAACAGTATGAAAAATCTTTTAAATCTCACCTCACTATGATGATCAATTTGAAGAAAGATGTTCAACAACAGGTTGAAACTAAGTGGAAAACATGGTCGTTGTGGATGTTGTTTCAAAGCCTAACACAACAAAACAGACAGAGCTTTCCAAGTTGATGACTAATTCAAAACACCCATATGCATATCAGAGCTTAGCATGTAGGCCTATATATAAGCCATTAACTTCTGTGGTCCCTACTGTTGCAGTCATGACGCAAGTGGAGCTATGCTGTCAAATCCTCCCATGTTTCTAGTTTGACCCATTTTCAGCATCTGATATTTTTGAATTTGGTTATCATATTGGAAGGTTTACTAGCAACAAACTACAGTGCATTCGGGAAGTATTCAGACCCCTTGAATTTTTTCACATTTTGTTAAGTTACAGCCTTATAAAATTAACTAAATAATCGTTTTTTTTCATCAATTTACACACAATATCCCATAATGACAAATCGAAAACAGGTTTTCCGAAATTTTAGCTAATTATTCAGACCCTTTGCTACGAGTCTCGAAATTGAGCTCAGGTGCATCCTGTTTCCATTGACCACCTTGAGATGTTACTACAACTTGATTGTAGTCCACCTGTGGTAAATCCAATTGATTGGACATGATTTAGAAAGGGGCACATCTGTCTAAATAAGGTTCCATAGTTGACAGTGCATGTCAGAGCAAAAACCAAGTCAAGAGGTTGAAGGAATTGTCCGTAGAGCTCAGCGGCAGGATTGTGTTGAGGCACAGATCTGGAAAAGGGTACCAAAAAATGTCTGTAGCATTGAAGGTCCCCAAGAACACAGTGGCCTCCATCAGTCTTAAATGGAGGAAGTTTGGAACCACCAAGACTCTCTAGAGCTGGCCGCCCGGCCAAACTGAGCAATCGGGGGAAAAGGGCCTTGGTCAGGGAGGTGACCAAGAACCCAATGATCACTCTGATAGACCGCCAGAGTTCCTGTTTTTTCTTTGTCATTATGGGGTATTGTGTGTAGATTGATGAGAAAAAAACAACAATTTAATCCAGTTTAGAATAAGGCTGTAACGTAACAAAATGTGGAACACTTTTTGAATGCACTGTATTTAGCTAGCTTCTAGCCTATTGTTTGATATCAATGTGATCTTCTCATAATGTGAGTGTCCTGACGAGAAGGCAAACTTTTCTAGCTATGCCAGGGAAAATCTGGTATCATCAGCTCATTGTTATGGATGCATCCAAATTAATTTAAACAAACACAAATGCAGCTACTTTGCTGTTATTCTGGCTGCAGAGGTCGTGGCGATGTTAACCGTAGCTAGTTGGCTAGCTAGCAAGCAAGGGACAAGAACATTGCCAGCGAGCATGGCAACAGAACATATAGAATGAACAACTGTGGCGCACCCATCAATATCTAACAAACAACTGGGTCGCGCCTCTAGCAACAAAAAGATGAGAACGTTTAATTCTCTCAGAAAAACAGTATCAACCATTTGTTTGTATTTCTACCGGTAAATTGCCGCTACTTCGTCCATAATTAACAAGGTAATATACATAAGTATATATCTGAACTCCCATTAAGTCTCAACATAAAGTTTGTATTGCAAATCAACTGAATGGGTTCTGTAGCCAATGAACGACCAAATAAGAGAAACGAGCATCAGATACTGAGGCCTTGTAAGATTCAAGGGCTCAGTTGGAAAGAACAGCATAAGGGATGCTTTGTTCTTTCATCTTTAACACATTTCTAATTCATCTGGAGTCATTTCAATTTAGAGAATGTGCCAGGAATGTAATGTTATGTGGACTGATACTCATTGCAAGTGACCCAAATTGTCCACCTCTGGGGCCTGTTCAGGAGGGTGCAACATCACAGAATGTTCAAATAGAAACGTATTGTGTATGTACAATGAGGAAATGTGTCAGTTTTATACAGTACAACATTCTGAACATTTCAAGTCACCAATGACACCCTTTGTCTTTAGCCTTGCAATCTTTAGCTACATTTGGACCAACCTGTTTGAGTTTAAATATTAGAAAACCATGTCAATAAAGGCTTATTGTTATGTGGAAACCAACAACCAAATTAAAGATTGATTTACATTGTGTATAGTTGCTCACAAATGGCTGCAGGTGTTATTTTAAATCCCTATTGTTATGTTAGTGTTGGACAGAAAATTGTATTTTTGTTTCAGATATGTACAATCATTCCTGTATCTATTTTCTACAATAAATCCCTTAAGTATGGATATTTTTTAATACATTTTTTTACTACTGCTCTGACTGTTGTAAATGCATTGTGCATATCTGTATGTGTGGTGTTCATATGGTCATAGCATTAGCAAGTGGACACAGACAGACAGACTAAAATCAACACAGTTCACTCTTTTGGCCATTAGTTGACTAAAGACAGGCAGAGCTGAGGGACCAAGCACACGCTCCCTCGCCACACATCCCAGCCAACCACAATGCCCGATTAGAAAAACAAATAGAAACACCAGCATTACCACACTTTTCCAAATCCACCTAGGTGGGAGAGGAAAGGCTCTCGAAAGCCAAGCTCAACACGGAGCCGTGAACTCACAAACCACAGTGTGAGGGGAGGGGGAAAGAATCAAAACAAAGACAGACAAAACTTCAAGCTGGGTTTCAAAGCCTTTATTAGGTTCCAGAGAAAATGCTAGTTCATACATAAAACAACTAAATGTCACTTCAAGGTGGAATTTCTGATTGATATTAGTACAAACCAGTGAGAAAAAAAAAAAGAGCAATAGTGATAAACAATTTAAGAAGCTAAACAAGGTAGGATTCTTCTGGAGGATAAAAACTACACCTCCCATTAATCAACACGCAGCTAGTGTTTTCAACCAAGGGGCAGATTCCATGACACGTCATAATACCAACATGGCGGTGAGGAAAACAAATTATAAAAAAAGTGTTCATTATTTTGCTAGTCTCTCATGTATACATCTGTAGACGCGTTTCTGCAAACTACTGTCTATCCCAAAACAACTAGTTAAATGCAATACGAATCAAGGTCCTCTCTGTTGACCAGCGTATACAGATGCATGTATGCATTACCGATGTCAGACTAGCAAAATAAAATGTGTGAAAAGAATATAAACAGCTTTCATACTCCAGCCTGTTTTAGTCTTTCCAGGTGAGTGTATTTACAGACTACATGTTCAAAATGACAGACACAGGGCTGGAGAGTGAGGGTGGGACCTAGAGCTGGGCGATATGGACAAATCCATATTACGATAAATTACTGAATTATCACAATAACGATTAATAGAATGAAGTTTAGAACATTAATGTGCACCGGTAAGCCTACTTCTGTATTTTACCATACCCTTAGAACTACTACTACAACTTTAAATGTGGTAACTATCAAAAGTAATGTTGGCAATAGCCCATATTAGCAAACTTATTTCATTTCAAACTTCACATTTCTCTAGTATAGGCTACTTATTGTGGTTATTGATATCAGTAAAATGTCCTCGATAAATGGTGTTGATAATTTTCGGTTTATTGTCCCAGCTCGATTAGAGTACTTTGTGTTTCATACAGCAGGGACATAACACATTGGTGTGTGTGTGTGGTGAAGGGGCGAGACAGAATACAAACAGACGATCAGACTGAGGGTTTGTAGCTTGTTTTGGATATACACTCCTCAATATCTGAGGACTGACAGAAGGATGGACAGATTAGCAGACCATGTTTACCGAACCCAAGCCTAACAGCCAGGACACGCAGGGGAGGGGTGGGTGGATAACATTCCCCGTTCCCTCCCCTCTTTTACCGGTACCCGGGACCAGGCTGGGCGTAACCCGAGCCGAAGGGGGGCCGGTTGCGGGCGTAGGGGTTTGACACCCCGGGAGGGGGCGTGACGTTGCTACCGGGGGGAGGGGTGTAGCCGGGACGGGGCTGGTACCCCTGGCCAGGCTGGGGCTGGGAGCCGGGGGGCAGGCTGTAGTTGGCAGGCTGGTTGGCCTGGGAGGTGTAGTTTTGGGGAGGGAAGATCCCTGGGGGGTACTGCTGTGCACCCTGGGGTGGAGGAGCCTGCTGTTGGCCTCCCTGGAAGCTGGGGGCTGGGGTCTGGCCAGGGGCAGGGGCCTGGGAGGTAGGGGCAGGGTAGTTCTGGAAAGTCTGCTGCTGTTGGGACTGAGGGCCACCAGGCTGCGGGGCCCCAGGCTGGGGGGTGTATCCTGCTGAGAGAGAGACAGAGAGAGTTGGGGAGAGAAGTAGAGTATAGCTTTTAGTTGTGATCCATCTCATTCATAGCATCATTTCTGTGAAGCTCTGGGCCATTGTTTCAAGATTAGAAAAGGTCCAAGAAGGTCAGGCTAAAGGAAAGTGTGATGAGGAACGAGTGTGTGTCTTACCGGGGTACTGCATGCCATACTGCTGCTGTGGTGCTGGCTGCTGGGGTGGGTATCCACCTGGGGCCTGGTACTGGTACATCTGACCTGGAGAAGGAAGAAAGAAAGACATCAGTATGATTGCTGGGGAAGGAAGACACACACGTCTGGCTAGAATCAGACAGGATGGGCTTAGTCCAACCACTATAATTAAAAAAGGATTGGTTCCTCAAAGCCCTGCACCCAGACAACTCTCTATGGCACATTAGTCAGCTGTACAGATCCAAGCTAAACACACACACAATTTCGCTCCCTTGCTCGCTCTTACACACACACTTATTTCGATAGACCAGTGTGTATTGGGTCAAAGCGAGTGTCGTCTGTCTGTCAGTAGAAAGCTACTTTCCTCCCAGCTTTTATTAGCCATGACCTCACGTCTAACTGGGTGTGTGTGTGTAGTCCTTGTCCCATTTAAAAAAACTCTAGAATCGCATGTCCTCTTAATAACGTGGACTGAGGAGTGGGTTTAAGAGTCTGAAAATAAAAGCAAACTACACTCGCAAAACACTGAAACCGTTGGCCAACTAAAAGTTTTCCAGTGAGTCTCACCATGTTCAACAAACATGTAGAGTTGGCCACCAGTGTATTCCCTTTACAAGGCCTGTATCGCACTCCCAAAGCCCCTGGCATGTAAAGTAGGGCGACGACGTATTAAAAACACAAAGAGTAAAAGGATAATGAGAGAAGGCTGGTTTACGGTTCACTGGTTTTTCATGTGCCAGTTAAAGAGGAGCGTTGATTTTCCACTCTTAGAGAGGGCTCGTAACAGAGCCCTATGGAATTACTTTGTGAGGGAATAGGGCCTGGTGATTGGTGCTAGGCTATCAGTAGGCTAATGAAACAGTCATTTGTGTGATAGTTCACTCAAGAAAGTGGCAGAAAGATCCAACATTTTGGGATAAACAAACGTACAGTCAATAACACAATAGAAAAGTTTATATACAGTGTTTGCAAATGTAGTAAAATTAGGGAGGTAAGGCAATAAATAGACCATAGTGGCGAAATAATTACAATTTTGCAATTAAAACACTGGAGTGATAGATGTGCAAGTGGAGATACTGGGGTGCAAAAGAGCAACAACAACAAAAAATAACAGTATGGGGATGAGGTAGTTGGGTGGGCTATTTACAGATGGGCTATGTACAGGTGCAATGATTGGTAAGCTGCTCTGACAGCTGATGCTTGAAGTTAGTGAAGGAGATATGAGTCTCCAGCTTCAGTAATTATTGCAATTCGTTCCAGTCATTGGCAGCAGAGAACAGGAATGCGGCCAAATGAGGAGTTGGCTTGGGGGTGACCAGTGAAATATACCTGCTGGAGCGCATGCTACGGGTGGGTGCTGCTATGGTGACCAGTGAGCTGAGATAAGGCGGGGCTTTACCTAGTGTAACTGACAATTAACCTGTAAGTTTATGTTGCTGTTTTTTGTTTAAATAGTTTACGTGTTCGCTATGCGGGGGAAATGATAAGACAAGCGGAACTAAGTAGCTAATAACTGTTGCAACGGGGATTATTATCGTAGCAACACACATTTTGGAGGGAAGGCAATCCCGCGCTGTGTTAGCTAAGTTTTCTTCGGGTGTAGTTCGTAAGATTGAAGTGTGTTTGTTAGGATGGTAACGCTATAATAATTAAAGATGAAGCGTGAATTCATTCCAGGAATAATACATGAAGTTTGATTTCCTCCCTTCTGTAATAAGCAGCCAATGAGGTATTTTTCCTTTTGTGTTTAATCTGATACTGTTATAGCTCCGGCTAAACTGTTTATGTACAGTGGGGCAAAAAAGTATTTAGTCAGCCACCAATTGTGCAAGTTCTCTCACTTAAAAAGATGAGAGAGGCCTGTAATTTTCATCATAGGTACACTTCAACTATGACAGACAAAATGAGGGGGAAAAAAATCCAGAAAATCACATTGTAGGATTTTTAATTATGGTGGAAAATAAGTATTTGGTCACATACAAACAAGCAAGATTTCTGGCTCTCAGACCTGTAACTTCTTCTTTAAGAGGCTCCTCTGTCCTCCACTCGTTACCTGTATTAATGGCACCTGTTTGAACTTGTTATCAGTATAAAAGACACCTGTCCACAACCTCAAACAGTCACACTCCAAACTCCACTATGGCCAAGACCAAAGAGCTGTCAAAGGACACCAGAAACCAAATTGTAGACCTGCACCAGGTTGGGAAGACTGAATCTGCAATAGGTAAGCAGCTTGGTTTGAAGAAATCAACTGTGGGAGCAATTATTAGGAAATGGAAGACATACAAGACCACTGATAATCTTCCTCGATCTGGGGCTCCACGCAAGATCTCACCCGTGGGGTCAAAATGGTCACAAGAACGGTGAGCAAAATCCCAGAACCACACGGGGACCTAGTGAATGACCTGCAGAGAGCTGGGCCCAAAGTAACAAAGCCTACCATCAGTAACACACTACGCCGCCAGGGACTCAAATCCTGCAGTGCCAGACGTGTCCCCCTGCTTAAGCCAGTACATGTTCAGGCCCGCCTGAAGTTTGCTAGAGAGCATTTGGATGATCCAGATGAGGATTGGGAGAATGTCATATGGTCAGATGAAACCAAAATAGAACTTTTTGGTAAAAACTCAACTCGTCGTGTTTGGAGGACAAAGAATGCTGAGTTGCATCCAAAGAACACCATACCTACTGTGAAGCATGGGGGTGGAAACATCATGCTTTGGGGCTGTTGTTCTGCAAAGGGACCAGGACGACTGATCCGTGTAAAGGAAAGAATGAATGGGGCCATGTATCGTGAGATTTTGAGTGAAAACCTCCTTCCATCAGCAAGGGCATTGAAGATGAAACGTGGCTGGGTCTTTCAGCATGACAATGATCCCAAACACACCGCCTGGCAACGAAGGAGTGGCTTCAGAAGAAGCATTTCAAGGTCCTGGAGTGGCCTAGCCAGTCTCCAGATCTCAACCCCATAGAAAATCTTTGGAGGGAGTTGAAAGTCCGTGTTGCCCAGCGACAGCCCCAAAACATCACTGCTCTAGAGGAGATCTGCATGGAGGAATGGGCCAAAATACCAGCAACAGTGTGAAAACCTTGTGAAGACTTACAGAAAACATTTGACCTCATTGCCAACAAAGGGTATATAACACAGTATTGAGATAAACTTTTGTTATTGACCAAATACTTATTTTCCACCATAATTTGCAAATAAATAAATTTAAAATCCTACAATGTGATTTTCTGGATTTCTTTCGTCTGTCATAGTTGAAGTGTACCTATGATGAAAATTACAGGCCTCTCTCATCTTTTTAAGTTGGAGAACTTGCACAATTGGTGGCTGACTAAATACTTTTTTGCCCCACTGTATGTAAGCACTTCAGAGTTCTATCAAGCTAATAAGCCACTCGTAAGACAAAGTTGTAAGTGTGCTTAACTGTATTTTCATTTACTTTATAGTTCTCACGGAAGGTGATCATTCTGACTAAAACCACAGAATAAAACCGCCAGTTAAAATCAAGGAACGGTTGTGCTCGTGGTTACTGGAGGGAGCTACACCTAGCAAAGACTTATAGATGACCTGGAGCCAGTGGGTTTGGCGACGAATATGAATCGAGGGCCAGCCAACGAGAGCATACAGGTCGCAGTGGTGGGTAGTATATGGGGATTTGGTGACAAAACGGCTGGCACTGTGATTGACTACATCCATTTTGTGTTGGAGGCCATTTTGTAAATTACATCGCCGAAGTCAAGGATCGGTAGGATAGTCAGTTTACAAGAGTGTTTGGCAGCATGAGTGAAGGATGCTTTGTTGCGAAATAGGAAGCCAATTCTAGATTTAATTTTGGATTGGAGATGTTTGATGTGAGTGGAAGGAGAGTTTACAGTCTAACCAGACACCTAGGTATTTGTAGTTGTCCACATATTTTAAGTAATAACCGTCCAGAGTAGTGATGCTAGACGGGCGGGCGGGTGCGGGCAGCGATTGGTTGAAGAGCATGCATTTACTTTTACTACCTCACTTTAAGCATCAGCTGTCAGAGCATGCCAATTGCACGCTCCCTTGAGACATCTGTGGCATTGTGTTGTGTGACAAAACTGCACGTTATTGTGGCCTTTTATTGTCCCCAGCACAAGGTGTCCCTGTATAATGATTAGGGATGCACGATATCTCGGAATCAGACAATATTTGCTAAAAATGCCAACATCGGCCCGATGTCGTGTTTAACGCCGATGTGCAAAACCAATGTCAAAGCTGACGCGCATACCTATAACGTAGGTAAATGATGTAATGACGCCACGGAAAATGCAGCGCTACACAGAACAAAAGCAGAAAAATACTAAGTGCACACTTCCAACAACTAAACAAGTTCAAGTCGAGCAGTTATTTGAAATAATAAGAACATTTCAGAAAGACAACGCAAAGACGAAATCCATTAACACCAAGATATTGGAAATCATTGCCCTTGACAATCAACCGTTCTCTGTCATGGATGATGTTGGCTTTCGCCGACTGGTCGAGCACCGGTACACACTACCAAGTAGCCGCTATTTTTCAGATGTTGCCCTACCGGAGTTACAGTCTTGTTAAAACACATCCATGAGCTACTTGCTATGGGCATCACTGTTATTATTTTCATGACTGACATTTGGACCAGCCCCATGAGCATGCGGAGTCTGACAGCACAGTGGGTCGACGAGGACTTCGTACTCAGGAAAGCCGTATTGCATGCTCAAGAACATGCTGGTTATCATACCGCTGTTGCCATTTCAATGGCATTTGAGAACATGTTTGAAACATGAACACTCCTAGCGCCATTCGAACAACTAACTGGAGAAATAAGCTAATCAACTGTGTCTGCAGCAGACGTGATACCCTCTGTCATGGCATTGAAACGCCTGCTCAACAAAACTGTCCACACAGACCGTGGGGATAAAACTTACAAAAGGTACTTGAGGTTGTGAACAAGCGATTCGGTGGTAATTCTCTCTCTGCCCCTTTACTGTGTCGCCACAATGCAAGGTACAAGGACCGCTACTTCCGATGCAGACAAGAAACAGGGTTTACATTAAATGTTACATACACCGCTGGACAAGACGGAAACGGAGACAGTGCGCACCGAGGAAGAGGAGGCCACGGACAGACAGAGCTGAAACTTCACTGCTTGACATGTATGATGCAATCCTGGTTGACAATGAAACGACTGAACAACAAAACAGCAAGTGAAATAAATAGTTTTTGATTATGTTTTACTGGTAATGGGGACAAATGCCAACAAAATAACTTTTTGGTCAGTGTGGTGTGTAACCTTTATTTAACTAGGCAAGTCAGTTAAGAACAAATTCTTATTTACAATGACGGCCTACCCCGGACGACGCTGGGCCAATTGTGCGCTGCCCTATGGGACTCCCAATCACAGCCGGATGTGATACAGCCTGGATTCAAACCAGGGACTGTAGTGACACCTCTTGCTCTGAGATGCAGTGCCTTAGACCGCTGTGTCCGTGTGTATGTGTAACTATACTAGAATGCTTAAAAAGGCAAAAAGAAAATTAGCGGTTTCGGGTTTTTTTGGCAAGGAAAATATCGGTATGGACAAAAATGTCATATCGGTGCATCCCTAGTAACGATCATGCTGTTTAAAATCAACTTTTTGATATGCCACACTTGTCTGGTGGATGGATTATCTTGGCAAAGTAGAAATGCTCACTAAAGGGTTGTAAAAAGAATTGTGCCCAAAATTGAGAATTAAGCTTTTTGTGGATATGGAACATTTCTGAAACCAGATACAGCCATCTGAGACAACATCTATGGAAAATGTCAACAGTTAAAATCAGTTACTTCAACAATAAGTTACAACAACAGGACAGTCTTAGTCTAAGGTTCACGGGTTAATGAGCCTATAATGAAGGGGGACAACAGCTGTAATCCCACTGTCAACCCCTGTAATGTGAGCACAATGGTGCTCCAGTGAGAATGACAATGTGTGTGTGTGGGTTGGCTGTTTTGGTCTCCTGCCTGCTTTCCATCATGTGTATTACATAATGTGATGGAGGGATGGATGGGGCTGCCGTCAGGCCTCATTGGCCAGAGGACTTCATCTCTGATCTCTGCTCAGTACATTTAAATCTCAAAGGAAAGAGAAATCACTGGGTCTCTATGGAGAGAGACCGGCTGCCTGCACATGTATTCCTTCAACTGAACAGAAAACAGCTGGAAAAATCATTCTCTGGAATGCCATTGCTTGACTGTAGTTTCTTTAGACTTTTGGGGATGTTTTCAAAAAGGAAACAAGTATATTGGTAGTCCGATAAAGTATCAGTCTTTACTGAGGTGGGTGAACAGGTGTGCTATAACTGTTGGTTGCTCTCTCACCCAGAGAACACTCCTACCTCTATGATTGATCATAGTATCTCTCACCCAGAGAACACTCTTACCTCTATGGTTGATCATCGTCTGATATGAAAGAGAGCCACTATACATCTTCTGCTTATGGATCTTGTTAGTGCCATGTTTGCTTGTATACACAAACCAACCATGTGTCTGGCCATCTACCCCCAAAGCACATGATCTGTGTCCACGTTGACTTTCTGAAGAAGTCTTCTCTGTGCATATTCCCAATGCACCAAACCCTTAAATCAACGTGTTCATTCCCAACATGTTGGCAGAAGTGGACTGTTACTTTGAGACTATTCCAGGTCAACAATAAATCGGTCTCCATTGTGTTGTCTTTGTTTATCTATAACCCAGGCACTCAGGGGAGACAGAAGGGCTGAGACCGTGTTGAATTTAGGGAACGTTTGGGGATCAAATTATCATCAGGCACACCATTGGAGTGATGGGATTGGTGAAAACATGTCCATGCAGCCTGACGAGGCTGTATGCCCACCAGCTGCAGCCCAGAGCCGCTGTCCTCCTTGGAAGTATTGGAGAACCGGATGGAGGGACAAGCACAGCGAAGAAAATAGGAGGATGAACCCATGACTACATCCAGAAGATGCCCTGCCATGACAGGGTTGGACTCAACATCTAAAAAGGACAGCCAACCACATGGTAAGCGAGGTCACACTGAACCTAATAACTGACAATGACTATTATATGACCATGCGGTCATTGATGGACAAACTAAAAGCGACCAGCACAAAGCGCAAGGGTCTGGAATTTATAGAGAATCACTGAGTTGTATAAGTAAGAACTAAGGAAGAATTACTGTGTAACTTAAGACTCTTATGGGTGTCTTGGCTCTGCTAAACTCAACCCCAACCCCTTGGAGAAGCCCGAACACTGACCGAGCCAAAACCACTGGTCTGGGGAACACAGTCAAACCGTGACCATGTGGAACCGCAGTCTGTGTTCCAGGTGTCATTTGGAGGTGCTGGTATGGTTCCTCTGAGTCACAGCTCAACGAGCCTACCGTGTGGATGTGTGTGTTCCAGCTGTGGTTTGGATCCCGTTTTGTGGTTGTCTGCGTGCTGCTTGTGGGTCTTTTTGTGTGAAAACGGATACGTCTCCAGAGATGAAGGCTACGGAGAGCCACAACATTTAAAAAAAATGTGCATGCCAATGACAAAACATCACATCCAAAATAACGAACTAGCTAAATAAGAAGACTGACTCGCAACATTTTCCTCTGTCCCCACCCTTCCTGTGCCTGTCCGTCTCATATACTGAGATGCCAAACCCTAGGACACATACACCTAGTCATCTGGTAAGAGAGTTAACTCGCCAGCAGAGCACACCTCTGTTTATTCCAGAACACCACCATTATGGGAATACCCAGTAGGTCCTAGAGGAAAAGCTCAGGGAAGTTCTGGTCGGGAAGGCAAGATTAACACGAAAAACCATTTCCCCCTAAAAACAACCCCAAAGTGGCTCGCAACTAGAGACTACAGAGGGATGACTGCTTGTTTTTTTTATTTCCCCACCTCGGTCTGATCCTCGTTCATGCATCCCTCCGTTAGAGGGGCAGGAGACTGCGGACATCCCCTTTTCCAAGAACTACATGATGTTCATGGTGGAGCGCAGAGAGCAGAAGGAGGGGATTCTACGTGGCTGACTAAGATGGATGCCAAGATGAAGAATACAATGTTTATACAGTTGATTAAGTTACTTTCGTGAACAGTTTCTCTGTGTCTGTGATAACATGGAATTCCTCATTAAGTTACAGATACATCATCCACTAAATCACAGCATGCAGAGTAAAAAAATACTGTACCGGATTCAGGACTGGGGAACTGGCCAATCCAAGTGCAACATCTAGCCATCATCGAGTTAGATGGAGTTCTTCTGCATCAATGGCATTAAATCCCCTACCAAGATGGCAGTTCGATTTCATTCCAACAGCGTGACACAAACAATGAATACAAGTAGGGCAATCTATTCCTCCTGTTTGTGGTTGTAGACAAGCCCGAGCAGTGAAAATCTGGGTTAAACCATTGTGAAACTGACTTACCCATGAAGTTATAAATGTCTGTAGTGATGAGGAGAAAATAGAGCAACAAACCAACTGAGGTAGGGACTGGGAGTAGTGACAACACTACTGGAGCAGAACGGCCCAATGCTGCCACGCCAGAGAAGTGTTCCACAACACACTGACTGGGTCAAGGCTGCCCTTAGGCACTGCACAGGTCTAGGATCAGTTTAAAGCACAAACTGAAATGGGGTAACTTTTGGCTAAATTCATTCTCCTGTTTTGACAGGACAAAGCACCAGAGTCAACACACGCACACTTTTTAGGGGTCTCAGTGGACCCCAGGTATTTGGAGGTGCTAAACCACCCACACTGATAATCTCTCCTTCTCAGAGGTCATAAACAGCTATTACAACCCCCCACACACACACACACTTAAGTTGTCTTGGTTATGTGATGTGTTTCCAGGGACATAAACAGCCATTAAACCCTCTTTATTTACAGACACCACAAGTGTTGTACTCTCCTACTGCACAATTCCTCCGATTACACAGTTTCCTACATATATTTACTCATGCAGAGCTATGGTGTGTCTGCGTGCGAGTTTCATGGTAATTTTCAATGTGTGTGTTTTGTGTGTGTTCCTAACCTTCCATGGCTGCTGGGGGTCCCTGCTGTACCCCTGCATAGGGGGCCTGTGGCTGGGGGGGCACTCCGGGCTGGGGGGCGGCAGACGAGGATGAGGCAATGCTGTCTGGAGTACCTGACCGCTCCTCAGCCAAGACACCTGGGGGGGCTAGAAAGAGATAGCGAAAGGTATGTGAAAAATAAAACCGGGTGGAGAGTGAGGGTAAGGTATATGACAACAATGTAGACAGAAGACTGCATAGAAAGTACAAACATAAAGCAAAAAAAGAAATTTCAAGGCAGCGATGGCCTTACCTGGGACCTGGTCCTCACTCAGGCCGAAGGCGGAGATGACGTTCTTGCTGACCTCGCCTTGGTTCTTCAGGGGGTCGAAGGCCGACATGCTGGCCGCGCTGACCGGGACCGGGGCCTGCTTCATTGCTGCCTCTGCTGCCACCGCCCTCCCCTCATGTCTATCCACCAAGTCTGGAGGAGAGATGGAGGTTAGGGGAGAGAGCGTGAGAGAGCGACACGTGTCAACACACCAATATACACACAATCACAAAAGAGACTTGGACAAAGATGCTAGACAAGCACACACACACAAGCATACTAGTCAGTTTGAGGCAGAGAGAGAGTTGTTCATCAATTATTGGTAATCACTGAACCATCAAACCACTGCATAAGGAGGGATTACGAGGGGCTTTAATGGCTGTAATTGTATCCTAAACCCTGGGTTAAGGATGTTACCACACCAAAGGAAACACCTTGTAAAAAAAAACAAAAAAACTTTTACACACTTCTCTCCTCTACGCCTGGGATAAACAAATCCACCTGTTGCCGTCCGCCACACGCCAGCTAGCTAACAAAGCTGATGCAACGCATCCTGGGAAACTGCCCCTGGCATAAAGACTCAGTCATGGACACTCTTACTGACAGCTGCTTCGCGTGACGTATTGTTGTCTCTACCTTCTTGCCCCTTTGCTGTTGTCTGTGCCCAATAATGTTTGTACCATGTTTTGTGCTGCTACCATGTTGTGCTGCTACCATGTTGTCATGTTGTGTTGCTACCATACTGTGTTGTCATGTGCTGCTGCCATGCCATGTTGTTGTCTTAGGTCTCTTTATGTAGTGTTGTATCTTGCCATGTGTGTTTTGTCCAAAATCTATATTTTATTTTTAATCCCAGCCCCAGTCCCCACAGGAGGCCTTTTGGTAGGCCATCATTGTAAATCAGAATTTGTTCTTAACGGACTTACCTAGTTAAATAACATCAAAAAATAAACATGGGGCAGGTGTGGAATGTGATTGGTCCACTGGATTAGAAGTGAAGGATGTTTTTGGAAGGAGGGATGTTTTGGGAGGACTAACCATCTCTTTCAAAGAGAAATTAATGAACTGATAAAAACAACCGGCCTGTAGCTGTTGGTATTTCATAAAGTTACATAACAAATATGCTAGATGTGTGCATGTCTGTATTTCATTAAATGATGTAAAACACTTCACACTAGCAAACAGATAGGGGTGTGTATGTGTGTACCTACCCCGGTCTGGTGCTGATGCAGCCAAGCCAGGTTCTGAGGGGGGCTCCAGGCTGTCCAGAAGACTGTTGACTTTGTTCCGGAGTTCAATGAGCTCCCTGCGCAGGTACTTCACCTGACTGGACTCCAGAGGCCTCGGCTGACCATTCACTGACGGGGGGAGAGGGAGTGTGAAGAGAAAGAGTGTGAGACGGTATTTCAACATCATTACATTTCAAATACTGAATGTGGCGCCTCGGTATGGAACTTCAAGATGTGGGAGAAGGAGGTGAAGGTGAAGGGGGGGACCACTTCCACAAGCCATCTCTCTCCATCCACACTGCAGCACTCCAGAGCCATGGAAGACAGTGATGGAGTAATCTCCCCCAGACAGCCCCTCCTGATCACTGTAACAGATGAGTCTTGAGGTCTGTACATTTCTTATGGTCCTGCGTGAGTTAAGTCCATTCCAGACTAGACCAAACTAGATGAAACCAGACCTGGGGTTGGGGTCCAGACCAGATCAAACGAGATAGGAACCGAGCAGCAGGCTTTTTCAGGGTAAGTAGGATTAACAGACCGTGATGTTCAGCTATGGAGCCAGGAACAACATGGCACCCGAACAAACCAACAACCATTATTACTAATATATTATTATTAGTCCACCCACGTCTCTCATAAACTCTGTCCCGTTAAAATCAAATATAGGCTGTGCCATTGTCTTTAGTAAACACATTACTTCTGTTACACACATACACATTTGCAGTCTGATAAGTCAGCATGCCTGCAGGTGTGTTTGTGGTGGGGGATTCCCAGCGTCTTTGTGATCACAGACTCCCAGCGTGGGAGAGATCTGTAAGCTGCTTGCCAGTGAGGAATCCTGCGGTTTGGACACACCAGCCCTCAGCAACATCCACACACTCAATCTCTCACATAACTGTCCATGTATTCTGTTATTTATGTGTGTGTTTATGCCGTGCACCTGTCCTGTTAGTGGCGGGTCATAAGGGGGTAGACTGCAGACAGACAGACACTAGGGCTGTTTCTTGGACATAGAGCCCCAGACACGTGCAGTCTCAGAGAGGAGTAGTAGTCCCCTGGTTCCACCACCACAACACTGGGTCAGAGGTCAAAGTACATAGCACAGAAAATGTGGAGTCATGTCTCCATGAAATAACACAACTACATAACAGCTGTTAGCACCATCTATCTGTAATATATACCCTGTGTTCTTAGGCAAACTCATAAATTAACTACTCTGATGTTGACATGAGGTCAGATATGGTTAGGACCAGACAGATGCATCCAGGTCATGGTCAATGAGAGTGGGTTAAATGTCAATGTACTAGGAAGTACTAGGTTATTCAAGAGCTCTTTTCCAGAGAGTAGAGGAGCCAGGTAATAACGGTAACGGGCAGCATGCTGTAGTGATGTACGGTATATGGCAATTATATCACCTAGGAAAAACAAAAAGGCTACTATGTATGACAAGAGTGATGAACAGTGCTGACAGTGGCTACAGTCTGGGCCTTGAAGATGCATGAGTACAGTTCTGCTGCTCACTGGGTCTGTTATGCTGTTAGCACTGTGTGTGGGTGTGTTAGAGAGTGAATGAGACAGAACGTTTAACTGTGTGTGTGTTTGCTATACATGTGCCTAGTGATTGATCTACGGCTGGGCGATATGTCAAATTAATTTTAATGTATGTTTCAGCGCAATGTTCCAAATGCCTGTATCACAAGAACCTAGGTTTTTATTTCAATTTTTTTATGAGCGTTGTCTCCTTCCGTGCTGTGTGCACGGTGCACCTTCCCAACTGCACACTGACACCAAGCCCCTCCCCCTGCCACTCACAACAAAGACAAAAGACAACTTCTTCCTCTGACAACAAGCGGTTTAAACTCACTATTTGCATTTGAGGTATGGTCTAACAGAATCGGTCATTTGGAAACCGAAACTCAGACATTATTTTACTGTAATAAGCTAGGTTTCCATCCCATTGCCATGCAAATATTCTACATTTTATATTGGAAAAAAACAAAACAATTTAATTAATTTTAGAAGGCTGTAACCTATCAAAATGTGGAAAAAGTCAAGGGATCTGAATACTTTCCGAATACACTGTATATGTACTGAATCTGCCTTAAGTTTGAGAAGATACTAAATATTTTTAGGCCATTACCGCCCAGCCCTAGATGGATCCCTGCCTAGTGCTAAACACCACAGCACACATCTGGGCCTGAGAGACTAGAGGAACCATGTATCATCTCAATGAGTCCAAGTGCTGCTCTATAGAGACCTTACAGGCTGCAGACAGGCTGCCATACCACCACAATCCTCATCAGCATTGACTGGACGGGGATGGACTTAGCAGACAATTACAATAAGAGTGATAATTCAACAGAGGGCATCCGTCCATCATATGAGCCTCATCTCTAGAAGGCCAGAGGTGCTAAATCACCTCACAGGAACCTCACAGGGACAGCATGGTTCAGAGGGCTGAATGGGGGTGAGAGAGAGTTATAGGGGCACAGAGGAAAGAGAATATGGTCCAGGGATATCATGAAAAAGAAAAGGAGAGCCGCACCCTCTAGGAGCTCAGATGAAACAACCAACGTTTCGACCCTGATGAAGACAGCTTGTCTGTTGAAACGTTGGTTATTAGGTTATTCAATTATTGCATCTGAGCTCCTAGAGGGTGCGGCTCTCCTTTTCTTTTCCAAGGGTTCTACTCCGCTAGCCAGCACCTCACCTAAACAGGTGTGCTTTTCTTTCGCCTCCAGGGATATCATGGGACATGGTCAGTTGGTACCAGTAGGGGAACAATCAGCCCCACAGTAGACTGATTTGACACATCAACCCCATCTGACCCAAACCAGACGAAGGCTGTAGCTCTATTCAGAAGTAGTGCACAATATGGGTGGCAGGTAGCCTAGAGTTGGGACAGTAACCAAAGGGTCACTAATTCAAGTACCTGAGGCAACAAGGTGAAACATTTTCGAAAATTCGGTCGATGAGCCCTTGAGCAAGGCAATTAACCCTAATTGCTCCAGGGTCGGCAGACCCTGGCCGTGAGCCCACTCTCCGAGGGTGTCTCAGGGAGCGGGATATGCAACAAAAAATGTTCTAAGTCACACATGCCTATTAATACACACTTGTACATGTGATAAATAGGACAATTATAAGCACCCACCAAATTATTATTAATATGGGAGACAGGGTGTCATTTGAGATGACTCAACTCCTGGACCATGACTAGAACAGACAGAAAAAAGTACTTTCCAACACTACAGGAGACCACCAAATCTCAACTAGGAGAGTGGAAATCCTTTAAGAATTCCCTTAGCGTTAGTGGAATTCAACAGACAGAATCCCAGAACCCTGTGTGTGTGTGTAACATTTAGCAGAGACCCAGGGGGTCAGGAGAAGATCCTGTAGATCTCGGCACTAAATATATATATATTTTTTTTTTACTCCATCCTGAGATTTTAGTGCCGAGACCCAGAGCGTCAGCATGCGCCGCAGTCGTGACCTCACGTGGAGCCCATATTTCCAGACGTGTGCCAGGATTGGCTGTGTCTCTACAGGATCTTCTCCTGACCCCCTGGGTCTCTGCTAAATGTTACACACACACACAGGGTTCTGTATGTTGAATTCCACTATCGCTAAGGGAATTCTTAAAGGATTATATATATATATATATATATATATATATATATATACACACACACACACACACACACACACACACACACACACACACACCCCAAAACATGTATTTTCTTCTCCTTCATTCTGTCTTTCTTTTCTCCCACTCCCTATCTAATAATAGCAGGGACAGTTCAGGGACACTGTGCTGCAGTATAATTTGGAGCAGAACACATGAAATAACATAATGAGGTCTGACAGCATTGGAGACGAGTGGGAGTAGGGAGGAGAGGTGTGTGTGTGTAAACTAACATATATCTGACATATGCACTGTAAAACAAAGGCGGATCCATAACACCTGGCCAGTGTACAATTCTGTGTAATGGTCCCACAGGTAGACCACACCTGAAGTCTCTCACACTCGCAGACACGAGGGCATCATGATGATTAGGCCTGAAGCAGTAAAGCCATTATAACTCTCCCTTTGACCTACAGTGTTCTGTTAAAAAAACAAAAGCTATCGTCAATCCATCTATCATCCTCTGCAGAACACACTCTTAAAATGGGTTGACACCCAACCATGGAACCCAAGCTGGAGCTTGACATCTGAGGAGGGACATGTGAAAAGAAACAATTTCACAAGTATAGCTTGGTGCCTCTACTACCCAAGCAGCAGCACATAGACGCTGACTTTGGGACGATACCAGCATGAGAGAATGAGAGTGTCAAGGGGGTCGAAGTAGGAGTGTCGGGGTTCAATGTCAAAATATAAGACTAGACTGCCTCCCAGTGGCATGTTAATGTACATGAACCATAAAACTATTGAAGAGGGGGCTGTTGGAACAGAACAGTCAGCATGAGTATTCAAGTTGATACAAAGAATAGAAGTTCTTTATACTACGGTACCATAAAGACTAGAATAATGGAATGAACCTACTTTAATTTCTAATGGGACAAATCAAGTTTGTTTGATTATTACAAGATGGGCGTGCTTGGCACAGAAGCACATAGACCTATACTAAAAAGGGAGGGATGGTTAGGTATGTGTATGATCATATCTTACCAAACAGAGTGAGTTTCAGTATCCTACTGCACTGGATGGCAAAGGAGAGATCCGAGCTGTCGAAAATAGTAATGAGGTCATCATCTGCAGGAAGAGAAGAGAGCACAGAACACACAGAATCAGGTCACATTCCAATCCTTATTTCCAACATTTCTTGAGATAATGGCTATCCTGAAATGGCTGAATAGGTGAAACCTGTGTAACCTCTACTATTATGGCTGATGATTACTGTAAAAATGGGAGGATGGGGGGGGATGCATTCAAGGGTTTGAAAGAGAATCTGTTTCCATAACATCTAGCTAACACAATTGTGATAATACAACTTAATCCAGTGCTCGTCTAGAACGGCACAGCTTACCTTCGTCCTTATATTTGATGGTGACCTCATCGTTGCTCTGCAGCTTGCCCCTGAAGACGCGCTGCATCATCAGCACCAACTCGTCATAGGTGATGTCCTCGTTGTGGATGGGTATGCGTCTGATGTCGTCACCTAGCTGGGCCTTGATGATCAGTTTGCCGCTCAGGTCCAGCTGTCCGTTCATGGTGCTGTCCTCCCTCTACTGCTCCCACTGCTGGGGGCAACATGAAAGAGATTTAACACACCTAGAGCATGCAGAGAATCCTGTAGGTTGGATCATGGTGTCTTATTATATCACCATTAACCCTAAAAGCACCAACAGGGCTTGTTTTTTTATCCTTCTGAAATGTTGGGAATTGTCAAGCAACTAGATTGCGACAAAAAAACATTTATCATATAATCACATTTGGCCCTTAGGTGGCGTGGCAGCCACTATAACATTTAAATAGATATTTAGCTTCCAGTCAATGTCTCTATACCAGGTTGAGAGTCTCATCTTTCAGATGCAATGGGAACGGAGTAGGGCTGGGCGGTATCCAGTCTCTGTACCATACCGGTGTATACGGTATTACCGAATGTGCACACAACAGGCAAAATTTTTTGGGGACACTAAACAATTTAGGCAACAGGGATCTTGATCCAGGAGGGTTTGAATGTCTCTGCTGTAACTAATAAGCTTAATATCCAGCCACTTGGCTAAAAAGTTAGCAAACCAAATGCATAGCTGGAGCCCTGAGCTGGATATAAATGACTTAACACATCTTAGATTTCTTATAGTTATAGGCAGTGGCGTGGGACGCACCCCAACAGCCCGTTGCCAATTGGTTTCCATCCAATTGGCAACAGACTTTCATGAGAACATTCTAAAATCTGCATAAAAACAAGATGCACATTTTCCCACCTGAGATGTTTCCATGAAATTAGAGGTAAGTCTCTGCGTGATGACGTAGTGCATATAAAAATACCTTTTGCGGTTAAATTCCCATGTACCAAATAAAGTTAAATGGTTTTCCATTTAATTTTTAACTCTACTGATGGTTCTCACATTGACATTTGTATTATATAGCAAGTGTGCCCACTCCAGTATTGGCACGTGCACTCTATGCAACAGTATCCAGATACTCTATCTGCACGCCGTTGGCTGTAGCACATGTATGGCCTACATTATGAGATTAAAATCGATAAAAGTGCAAGATTGACTAATAAAACAAAAACGGCAAACAGGTATCAATGATTATGTCACCAGAATAATACACTCAGTATTTATTGGAAAGGAGCATCAAGCTCATCACCTTTCACTTTCACCACCCTGTGAAGTTCATCATAACTTATTTCATCTGTAGCCTAATAAATTGCATGCTTTCCTGACAAGACGTAGGGGTAGCAGACAGCATGTCATCACATGTCAGGATTATATCAATATTAGCGCATTAAAACTTCTTAGATATAGCCCCCTTTTTTTTCCAGTTTTCACCTAAATGACATACCCAATTCTAACTGACTGTAGCTCAGGCCCTGAAGTGTGAGGTCCCCAGGTACATTTGGGCAAATCGTGAAGGAGACATTCGCATTCCATTTTTCTGCAAGAACATCGTCAAATCTGTATACTTGGACTTTGATTTAGCTTTCCAAGTATTAGTAGCTATATTATAACTTCAACATTTGCAAAACAACCAGTTTTCATAACTTCATAACTGTGAATATCATTATAATTTTTGTCCAAAATGAAAAGGCATGCTGTCATACAAGGTTAGTAGCTACATTTTACGACATACATGGTTTCCGGATACTCCCGTAAAGCCCAGCTCATTGGCTATCACCTTGATTGGTGCTTATTTGACAAAGATACAGTCGTTCAAGTGATGGCCGCCCGCGTCATCGGCGTGCCATGAAGGTGTCACTCTCTGACCAAATATGGTGTCCTATAGGACATACTACACCCCTAATGAAATAGTGAAGTCTTGTTACCTTCTAGGATCTCTGAGGAAAAGATATGAGCGTGATTTGACTCGTTGAAACAACGTTTAGGGTGCGATTTTCAGATTCCTTTCTTTGAAAATAGAATGAGTGGAAATACAAAATTGATCGTGCATGCTATATGGATCTTTTTAGGATATGAAAAAGGATTTTATTTAACAAAAAGACACTTCATGTTATCTCTGGGACACCTTTGGATGATAAATCAGAGCAAGATTTCAGAATGTATTGTACACATTTCACCTTCAGAGATGAATTTATCAAACCTATCGCGAAGGTAAAAAAGTGTTTTGTTGTTAGGAGCTGTCCTCAAACAATAGCATGGATTTTTTTTCGTAGTAATAGCTACTGTAAATTCGACAGTGCAGTTACGTTCACAAGAATATAAGCTTTCAGCCGACATAAGACACATATGTACCGACATTTGTTGTTTCTCTAAAATCTGTGATCTTGACATATTGTGCTGCATGATTTACAACTGTCCCGTTGACGGAACGCCGATCCTTCAGAATTAAAGCATTTCGACCGACATTTCTCTGATAATTCATTTTATCGACACAAAAAGATCCCAGCTTGTCTAAAGTATTTTGTTTTGTCATTACATTTTTTTATCTGACATGTACTTTACTCGCATAAAAAGGTTGGAAGGAAACCTGATTAGTGACCATGTATTTTCAATGGCAGTCTTACTTTCATAGTTTCGCCACAAGAGGCTTGGTGCTGATTTCCGGTATATAGTAAGCCCCGCCCTGCTATAAATGTGTGAACATAAAAAAACATATGCTTATTTGGGGGAATTTAAACCATTTACTTGTATTACAAATGGTAAATAAAATAAAATGTGTTACTGTTTGATAGACTGTCTTTTCAATAATTACCAATTTGGGGTAAAAAATTACCTCCGTTCCTGCCTTTAGGGTTAAGGAAAGAGAGCGAGGGCATACCAATAACAATATGATGCAAATAAGCCACTCTACACTAAAGGACTAGAGTCATATAGATGATTAGTAAGCCGACAAACAACCATCATCACCATTTTTTTTAATCGTTCAGATACAAAATGCTTGGACCATGGAAGAATGGTGTTATTCATCTATCAACCTTGGATTCACTCATCTTTACCTTTGTATGCAAACAACGTGTCACTGCCCTTTACGACATTGCTCAAGTGCTACTATATAGTTTACAGTTCCACTCTGCTTCCAAAGTCTAAGGTTCAAGTACAACAGGCTGAGCTAGCCTGAGCTAGGGTGAGCTAGCATGAGCCTGTCAGTCTGGTTCAACAAGACTTTGGCCTACACTGTAACTTTCATTGAAAGAGGGAGTTACCAGAATGTGTTGATTAGACCATGGAACACTACTGTTTAATGTCATTTGAATAAAATACGGACTAGCTAGCTAATCAGCTGAACTGATTAGACTAGGATAAACAATCTCTTCCCTATCCAGTCAACACTAAGATGAGCCTATCAAGCAAATAGTTACAATAGTTTCAAATCACGTGAACTTCAACAACTTGTTGGTCTGGCCAGCAGTGGCTAACAAACTAGAGCTAACAGTACAGTATCTAGCTAGCTAAATTAAATTACCAACAATAATGTGTCAAACAAGGTTAGGTAAGATTATCTACAATTAGACTTAGCTAGCTAATACTTATGTTATGCTAACGAGGACAACATAATAATGCTTGTAACGTTAAATAAATCATTCAGTTATAGTACTAGTTAACGAAAGGGCAAGGTGCAGGATTGCAGTTTGTAACGTTAGTCTTCTTGGCTGAGATTCAACATAGCTAGCTTGCTGACTTGACAGTTCGTTGTGATGTCAATAAACTTAATTAACTCAAAATCAGTTGTACTGGCCATATTTATAACCTAGGTAGCTAACTAATTGTATCGTTAATAGGTGTCGAAAGGAAAGTAACTGGTATGCATGCCAAGTTGTATCATAAACATAACCAGGCCATTTTCCTGTGTCACTGACAGGATGTAGAACCCTGCCAAATACAGACCCATTCAAAACTCCCATTCATGGTTATGATGTTGACTTCCTGCTAAATATTTATTCTAACTGAACATTCTTACCGGCGTCAAAGAACGCATGTTCATCGACTTAATTTAACACAAACCCACCATTTCATTGCATGTCTATCATCATGTGGCAATACAATTTCATTGCACTTCTACCATCAAACAAATTAGGCTATAAAAACAACAAACCCGATGCTAGCATCAATCGTTAGCTAAGAATGCTAACGATAGCTTGGGTTTAGAATCTGATTCATGTTGTCAACATACACATTAGGAATATCGAAAAAGACAAGTATATGAATCCCACCTGTAAATGGACGTCTTGATCCCGCTGTGGTATCGGTGGTTCTGGCAAGACCGTGTCAGGCAAAATCAGTTACCCGGGCTGGCAAACACAGAAACCCAGCTTCACATCAGGAAGTCTGTCCGCTTGTCGACGTCAACCTGTACGTGGCATACAGCGGAGGGCGCAGTCGCAGAGGCTCAACAATTTGACACGTTTGACAGTGACATTTGAGCGAAATCAGCAGATTTTTTACTGCATAGGCGCAGGATGAGAAATTGAGTTTTATATTATAAATGTGTGACTCTGTGTGACTGCTTTCCTCTGTACTGTGTTTTGCAGGTCGTTCTTTTCATTGCAAAGGTTGCAGTGACACACAGTACCAGTCAAAAGGGTTGGACACACCTACTCATTCAAGGGTTTTTCTTTATTTTTACTATTTTCTACATTGTAGAATAATAGTGATGACATTAAAACTATGAAATAACACATATGGAATCATGTAGTAACCAAATCAAAACATAATTTAGATTTTTCAAAGTAGCCAACCTTTGCCTTGATGACAGCTTTGCACACTCTTGGCATTCTCTCAACCAGCTTCATGAGGAATGCTTTTCCAACAGTCTTGAAGGAGTTCCCACATATGCTGAGCACATGTTGGCTGTTTTTCCTTCACTTTATGGTCCAACTCATCCCAAACCATCTCAATTGGGCTGAGGTCGGGTGATTGTGGAGGCCAGGTCATCTGATGCAGCACGCCATCACTCTCCTTCTTGGTAAAATAGCCTGTACACAGCCTGGCGCTGTGTTTTGGGTCATTGTCCTGTTGAAAACAAATGATAGTCCCACTAAGCACAAACCAGATGGGATGGCGTATCGCTGCAGAATTCTGTGGTAACCATGCTGGTTAAGTGTGCCTTGAATTCTAAATATATCACTGACAATGTCACAAGAAAAGCACCCCTACACCATCACACCCCTACACCATGCTCATGTTTCTTTACCAAGCAAGTATCTTCTTGTTATTGGTGTCCTTTAGTAGTGGTTTCTTTGCAGCATTTTGACCACGAAGGCCTGATTCAAGCAGTCTCCTCTGAACAGTTGATTTTGAGATGTGTCTGTTACTTGAACTCTGTGAAGCATTTATTTGGGCTGCGATCTGAGGTGCAGTTAACTCTAACAAACTTATCCTCTGCAGCAGAGGTAACTCTGGGTCTTCCTTTCCTGTGCGGTCTTCATGAGAGCCAGTTTCCCCATATCGCTTGATGGTTTTTGTGACTACACTTGAAGAAATGTTCAAAGTTCTTGAAATGTTTCGTGCTGACTGACCTTCATGTCTTAAAGTAATGATGGACTGTCATTTCTCTATGCTTATTTGATCTGTTCTTGCCAAATATGGACTTGGTATTTTACCAAATAGGGCTATCTTCTGTATACTACCGCTAACTTGTCACAACACAACTGACTGGCACAAACGCATTAAGAAGGAAAGAAATTCCACAAATTAACTTTTAAGGTACACCTCTTAATTGAAATGCATTGCAGGTGACTACCTCATGAAGTTGGTTGAGAGAATGCCAAGAGTGTGCAAAGCTGTAATTAAGGCAAACTTTGAAGACTCTCAAATATAAAATATATTTTGATTTGTTTAACACTTTTTGGTTTCTACATGATTCCATATGTGCTATTTCATAGTTTTGATATCTTCACTACTGTTCTAAAATGTAGAAAATAGTAAAAATAAATAAAAACCCTTGAATGAGTAGGTGTGTCCAAACTTTTGACTGGTACTGTAAATTATTATGTTGAGTAAGTAGCTGTAATAAAAACTCATTAAGCACATCACAAGGTCAGTAACAATCAAGACAAGTAAAGGCACAACAATCTTGACACAAGACAAGGATTCAATTTCCCTTTTTATTGATGGTCAAAAAAATTATATATGAATTGAGGGGTCATTGGGTCAAGCATACATGTCATTTAACAGGTATATGAATGATGAACACTACAGTTTGGGAACATTACAAGGCAGGGACAAATCAAGACCCCTTGATAGCAGTCAAGACACAGTGTAACCTTTCAAGCCAACTTAGTGAGATAATGCATCATTTTTTTTTGCCATTGGAACACAGAATCTCATGTCTCTCAGTCTCAAGCTTTGGACAGTACTTGTGTACATGCCTTATAGTGCTTTCAATATTTGACAGATTAGTCAACGGATGTCCATTTACTGAAACCATGGCAACAAACTTGTTCAGCCCTCATTCCTCCTCTGTTGAGACAAAGAGTCAGTTGAGAGATCCTCCTTCCGGCTGCAGTCTCACACAAGGGCCTGGTTCATACACACACATCTAACAGCTGTATCAGCAAACATTGTGGTCCCAGAGGAAGCTGCAGTCTCTCTCGTTCGAACTCTGAGGCTTGTCAAATAAGTAGAGCGTTGCTGATTCTAACTGCTAGCTGGCTGGCACAGCTCAGGCTAGGTTCAGTAAGATCAAGGACCTGAGATGAAGAGGCTAGTTGATATGGCAACAAGTAGAGAACCAAGGTAGTAACACCCCACAGCATTCATGAGAGATATTGTTTAACTAGGCAAGTCAGTTAAGGACAAATTCTTATTTACAATGACGGCCTACACCGGCCGAACCCGGACGACGCTGGGCCAATTGTGCGCCACCCTATGGGACTCCCAATCATGGCCGGTTGTGATACAGCCTGGATTCAAACCAGGGTGTCTGTAGTGACGCCTCTAACACTGAGATGCTGTGCCTTTGACCGCTGGGCCACTCGGGAGCCCCAAGATAGATGAGATGGAAAGGAAAAAATAGACAACATGGATCCAGAGTAGTGGAATGAGACGTGTGTGTGTTTGTGTATGTTTTTGTGTGTGTATGTAATATACTAATGTGTGTATCACAGGACATTGGTGGCACCTTAATTTGGGAGAATGGGCTCGTGGTAATGGCTGGAGCGGAACAGGTGGAATGGTATCAAATCAAACACATGCATTCCATGTTTTTGATGCCCTTTAAATCACTCCGTTCCAGCCATTATTATGAGTCATCCTCCCTTCAGCATCCTCCTATGGTGTGTGTGAGATAAAATGTACATTGAGTCAGTGTCTTTGAAATGGAGAGAGAGAGAGAGTATGCAAACTTGGCGAGAAAGAGTATGCAAGGTTGACTAGACAATCTGGAAAGATAATGGACAGGGATTATGAGGCAGTAAATAAATAACAATATACAGTACTTATAAATGCATCCTAGAGACAAAAAATTCCCTTGCCTCAAAAGCCACAATACATCTTCATCACTTCTTCTTCTTCTTCTTCTTCTCCTGTGTGAAATCGAACCAGGCGTCCAGCAGTTTCTTGCTGTAGTATATCTGACAGGCATCCCCCTGCACCGCCACCACTATCACCAGGTACATGACGGGGACTTCCGCCCAGCCGAAGATGAAGGGGTAGGCTTTGCCTTGGCAGTAAAGCTACTGGGCCTCACCGAGCATCTCCATGGCGCCGTAGAAGAGTAGAGCAATGGAGAACAGGCCCGAGCTGATCATGGAGATCACCAGGTAGCTGATGTTCTTCTTGGACAGCGACAAGCTGCTGGTGACCAGTGGAGCAAGTGACATCATTAAGGGAACATAGCTTTCACCTGGTCAGTCTATTTTATGGAAAGAGCATAATGTTCATAATGTTTTGTATACTCAGTGTACGTTTAAAAAAAAGAGTAACAAATTACCTTCTAGTTAAATCATCTTTATTATTTTTTAAACAACATCAACAGTATAACAGTAAAAACATTAAAACTCAGGGTTTCTTTTGGTTTACTGAATCTTTAGCACCATAGGCCCAAATAAAGCCTATTGTGCTGGGGCCCTGGGGGTAGAAGGGTAGGGTAGGGGAGGGTGGGGGTGGGTGAGGGAGGGTGAGGGAAGGGTAGATGGGTTAGTTATAGGGACATGGATGAGGGAGGGGGAGAGGGAGGGGCATGCAGGAAGGCATTTTCACCCTTCTTCCTCTCTTTTTTAATGTTCTACTCTTTGGGTGTGTTTGTAAATTCACTCTGGAGTGCCAGAGAGCGCTCCCGAGTGTGCTCTGGCCGTTCGTAAATTCAGAGTGTTGTCAGATTGTCCATTCGTAAATTCAGAGCATTTCTCTCTTGGAGCGATCAGAGCACACACTGGACGCTCTGGTCGAGGAGTAAGGTTGATTTGAGCGTTCTGACCTCACAACGGCAGTCAAGCACCAAAGCTAACTGGCTAAAGTTGGCTAGCTTGCTAGCTACTTCCAGACATTAATGAGAGAACACATCACTATGACCATTTTACTCTCCCTAGCAGAGCTGTTTAGGATGTTTCCATGTTATCCAGAGCATTGGTGACTGTAACTGTGCTGCTGGCAACAATTTAATTACGCTTTTTTTGCCAACATTTACTGACACCGGCCATATTCAACGAGTGTTGAGTGTTCATAAATTCATCAGTTATTCTGTGCTCTAGCACACTCAGACGAGAGTGCTCTGAAATCGAAGTAGATAGCCAGAGGGAATTTACGAACGCACCCTTTGTCTTTATTCTTTGGGCTCCACAAGGAAACCTAATTCCATAAGTCTGCTCACTTACTCCTGGTTTGATTTGGCCATCATGTTCTCTGATTGACATCAAAGTATTTATTATTCTTAAATCTTAACCTCCACATACAGTAGAGTACCTATTATTAGATTATTTCAATTCTGTACTGCTGAGCAAAAACGGATTACACACCTTTTTCAGGTCTAACATTAATTCAATTATCTTATTCAAAGGTCATTCAAAAGAATCATAATTGATTATCATTTTATCTCTTACTTACAGAAAAGTATAGGCCCCTCTTAATGAGGGTCTGGGTCTTGGTCAAATGTTTTTCATACGTCTGTCAGTATAACACTACTGCTTCATTCAGCTGACAACTGACACATACAGCAATAAAAGGGTTTGTAATGACAGCAGTGGTCTTCCAATTGTTTGGTACAACAGTGTCTGTTGGAGCCTTATTCTTTACTTGCCACAAGAGGCATTGCTTTGCACAA
Source organism: Brachymystax lenok tsinlingensis (assembly GCA_030435695.1). Classification (NCBI taxonomy): domain Eukaryota; kingdom Metazoa; phylum Chordata; class Actinopteri; order Salmoniformes; family Salmonidae; genus Brachymystax; species Brachymystax lenok. Next base: position 28,210,313 of record CM059785.1, read on the forward strand.
CACTAATACACCAATAATACATTCTATTGCCAAACATTTAATGCAACAAAATCACCCCTATAAACATCACAGACGATGCTTGTCTGCAAACGTTTAAAAAATAATCAAACAAATCAATTAAAAACACAACAAGAAAGTTACGCAACAAACTAAAACTTGAAATAAACCATTGCACCACTTTATTTGAATCTTGAACTCTATTGGTTTTCAGTTGCCTTTCTATTAGTACTGTAACAGCACATTGCAGGTGCCATTTTACTAGGTATTACATTTGTTTTCTTTAGTTATTCAATTTACATTCTTTGCCACAGTTTCATTAATGGCAGCTGCCAGTTTGCAAAGTAACATGTAGGGACTTGAGAAAACCCATGGTACTGTGTGGCAATACAAGATATATATCTCTTTCCCTATCCGTCTGTGCAGCACTTTAAATTAAACTGATACATACAGTTGAAGTCGGAAGTTTACATACACTTGTTTTTCAACCACTCCATCATTTCCTGTTAACAAACTATCATTTTGGCATGTCGGTTAGGACATCTACTTTGTGCATGACACAAGTCATTTTTCCAACAATTGTTTACAGACAGATTATTTCACTAATAATTCACTGTATCACAATTTCAGTGGATCAGAACTTTACATACACTAAGTTGACTGTGCCTTTAAACAGCTTGGAAAATTCCAGAAAATGATGTCAAGGCTTTAGAAGCTTCTGATAGGCTAATTGACATCATTTGAGTCAATTTGAGGTGTACTTGTGGATGTATTTCAAGGCTTACCTTCAAACTCAGTGCCTCTTTGCTTGACATCATGGGAAAATCAAAAGAAATCAGCCAAGACCTCAGAAAGAAAATTGTAGACCTCCACAAGTCTGGTTCATCCTGAAGGTACCACATTCATCTGTACAAACAATAGTATGCAAGTATAAACACCATGGGACAACGCAGCAATCATACCGCTCAGGAAGGAGATGCGTTCTGTCTCCTAGAGATGAATGTACTTTGGTGCGAAAGTGCAAATCAATTCCAGAACAACAGCAAAGGACCTTGTGAAGATGCTGGAGGAAAGAGGTACAAAAGTATCTAAATCCACAGTAAAACGAGTCCTATATCGACATAACCTGAAAGGCCCCTCCGCAAGGAAGAAGCCACTGCTCCAAAACCGCCATAAAAAAGCCAGACTACGGTTTGCAACTGCACATCGTACTTTTTGGAAATATGTCCTCTGGTCTGATGAAACAAAAATAGAACTGTTTGGCCATAATGACCATCATTATGTTTGGAGGAAAAAGAAAAGGGGGAGGCTCGCAAGTCGAAGAACACCATCCCAAACGTGAAGCACGGGGGTGGCAACATCATGTTGTGGGGGTGCTTTGCTGCAGGAGGGACTGGTGCACTTCACAAAATAGATGGCATCATGAGGAGGAAAATGATGTGGATATATTGAAGCAACATCTTAAGACATCTGTCAGGAAGTTAAAGATTGGTCGCAAATGGGTCTTCCAAATGGACAATGGCCCCAAGCATACTTACAAAGTTGTGTCAAAATGGCTTAAGGACAACAAAGTCAAGGTATTGGAGTGACCATCACAAAGCCCTGACCTCAATCCTATAGAAAATATGTGGGCAGAACTGAAAAAGCGTGTGCGAGCAAGGAGGCCTACAAACCTGACTCAGTTACACCAGGTCTGTCAGGAAGAATGGGCCAAAATTCACCCAACTTATTGTGGGAAGCTTGTGGAAGGCTACCCCAAACGTTTGACACAAGTTAAACAATTTAAAGGCAATGCTACAAAATACTAATTGACTGTATGTAGACTTCTGACCCACTGGAAATGTGATAAATAAATCATTCTCTTTACTATTATTCTGACATTTCACATTCTTAAAATAAAGTGGTGATCCTAACTGACAGGGAATTTTTACTAGGATTAAATGTCAGGAATTGTGAAAAACTGAGTTTAAATGTATTTGGCTAAGGTGTAAACTTCCGACTTCAACTGTACATATGACTACATTTCACAATATGTGAACCCTGTTGATGTAATGGCATCTTTTAATGCAGTGTTGTAACATTTTAACACTCTTAAGAGCGGTAGATAGATACAGAAATCTTTGTACCCCAACATAAATGGTTATAAAAACTGCATATAAGTACATTCACTCACACACACACACTCCTCTTTCAGATTTTCCCAGGGACGGTCCGACGCGCCCTCCCATCGCTGTCGATCTCAACAGCATCGATCTCAACAGCATCGATCTCAACAGATAGTTGATGTAAAAAAAAAACATATACATTTAAAGACTTCTATAATCAATGCTTAAATTTCTCCAACATTCTCTCCCTCTGTCACTGTCTCTTCCTCTCTATAGTTGTTGTTACATAGGGTACAACAAGTACCCAGAGAAGGATGAGTGGACGTATTGGCCAGCGTATAGTCCTGCGGCCTGGTCCGAGGGTAGCTGGAGGTACACAGTGTCCCCGGGCTGTAGAGGTAACACTGCGCTCCCCGATGCCTGATCCAGGAATCCCTTCTTATACTCGTCATACGTATACATCACAGGCTCATCGTTCCTCATCAGCGCCACCCACACGTTGGCCCCTTTGCAGTGGACATGGTAGGCAAAGTAGTAGATCCCAGGAATGTCGCAGGTAAACACGCCTGTCTGAGGGTTGTAGTTCTGACGACCGTTGTACAGGATTTTGTCGAACACCACAGGCGTGCCCACTGGTGGGAAGGGTGTGGTCACCAGAGCCGTGAACGCAGGCATCTCCAGGCCGTTGGCGCCCATCACCTCTCCACCGTTTCCTCCATATTTCCCCTTCTTGCCATAGCCGGCGGTCTTGACTCCGTCCAGCCCAGGAGGAATACCCATCTCAGGGAGGACTGCTCCCATGTTAGGGGAGAGGGCGGGGGGTCCGGGAGGGCCTGGGGGACCAGGTAAACCTGGCTGGCCTGGATTTCCTGGTGGTCCTCCAGGACCTTCTTTACCTGGAGGTCCAAGAGGACCAGGGACACCTGGGTTTCCGTTACCCTCAACACCAGGAAGACCAGGTAATCCGCTGTCACCTTTAGACCCAGGGGCACCAGGAGGTCCGATCGGCCCACCTGCACCTCCGAGACCGGGAATGCCCTTAGGGCCTTGGGGACCCTTCTCGCCTGGAAGTCCTCCCTCTCCCTTTGGCCCAGATAGGCCTGGAATGCCAGGTGCGCCTGGTAACCCTTTGTGTCCGCCTTCCCCTTGGGGTCCTACAGGCCCAGCGGGACCCCTTGGCCCTGGCTCTCCTCCCTCTCCAGGGAAGCCATTCTGACCATGCAGTCCAGGAGGACCAGGCTCACCCTGGCCACCTGGCAGACCCTTTTGCCCTCCCTCTCCAGCCTCTCCTTTTGGCCCTGGTTGGCCAAGACCTCCAGGGGATCCCATAGGGCCAAGGGGACCAGCTGGTCCGATTGGTCCAGGTGGTCCAATCACACCTGGAAGTCCTCCATGGCCTTTATCTCCCTTTGGTCCTGGGCCTCCGGGCATCCCACCCATCCCTTTATCTCCCTTGGGTCCTGGGAATCCTGGTTTTCCGAATCCGGGCAATCCAGGCTTCCCCGGCAAACCTGGAGGGCCTGGGTGCCCTTTCCCACCAGGCATGCCTGGTTGTCCAGGCAGACCATTCTGGCCTGGTTTTCCCTGGCCTGGCAGCCCTGGTGGACCGGTCTCTCCGCCCTCTCCTGCTGGTCCAGCCAGCCCCTGCTCTCCAGGAAGGCCTGGTTTCCCTGGTCCTCCTGGTGGCCCCGATATGCCATTCATTCCAGGCTTGCCCATGCCAGGCATCCCTCCCTGGCCTGGAGGTCCAGGGGGTCCTGATGGCCCTTTGTGGCCTGGCTGTCCTGGCTGTCCAATTCCCTTGTCACCCTTGGGTCCTGGTAATCCTGGTAGTCCCGGCAGGCCCTTATGTCCTGGCTCTCCCCTGGGTCCTGGTTGTCCTGGCAACCCCCCAACCCCTGGTTTTCCTATCCCCGGGAGACCTGGAGGACCAGGGGGGCCCTGAGGCCCTGGCTGCCCCATATGACCGTCTCCACCACTGGGGCCCAGCTCTCCAGGTACTCCTGGGTCTCCCATGCCACCTGGCTTGCCTGGAATTCCCGGGAGTCCTGGTTTGCCTACACCAGGGAACCCTGGGGGACCAGCGGGGCCTGGTTTTCCTTCACCTCCTGGCTGTCCTACCCCAGGAGGACCTGGTGGCCCAGAGGGTCCCTCAGGTCCTGCAGGCCCAGCTAAGCCCTGCTCTCCTGGCAGGCCTCCAGGGAGACCTCCCACAGCTCCACTGGGGATGGTCTGACCTATAGGGGATAAGATGTCCAGTCAGTCTAAACATTGGAATATCGCAGGCATAACACAATATTCAGCACAAGAGCAAAAGGAAGTACAATCTGCTTGTGTGTATGTCAAAACTAGAATTAGGTTAGGTAATGAACATTGAAGATTTACATAGTCTCAACATAAACAACATACTATTGGCCTACTCCATAGTAGTGCGCTACTTTCGACCATAGCCATTTGAGATTGCCATTCGGTCTCACCTTTGTCCTGTCCACTGTTGACTACCGAACCTTTGCGGGGGTACTCCTTGCCCATGTGCATGGGCATCTGGGGGATCTCTTTTCTGTAATGGGGGTACTGCATGTGGGGCATCTCCTTTCCTGGCCACTGCTGCTGAGGGTGCTGCTCTTTGCCGCCCATGTGGGACAGGTGTGGCATAGGCTGGTGCTGCTGGGGTTGCTGCTGGGGGTGCTGCTGGTGCTGCTTGTGTCCGTAGTACACCCCCGCATGGACGAGAGGTAGTACTGCAAGCTGAAGCAGAGCCACGAGGAGAGGGAGAAGGGCTGAGAGAGAAGGCACAGCCATGGCCTGGGGAAGAGAGCAGAGGAGAACTATTGTTAGACAATCAGATAATTGATCAATTGATCAAAAAGTCAATCAATGAGTCAAGGGAATCTAATTCACTGTCAGTATGTATTTTTCAATCAAATGCAAACATCCAAACACGCATACATGGCAATAAAAGGCTTGCCATATGACTGGTACTATGAAAGCTTTTCCCCATAGAAAGGGATTCATGCCCTGATACACCTTCCCATTGCTCTGGCTCCACCTACTGGACACTAAAGAGCAATATATTACACAAACACAGCGCTGCCCACAGCTGATTACAACCAGTCACTCAACACTTAACCATGGGCCAGCCTTTTTAAAAATAGTATGTATTGACAGATGTAGGATGTGGTAACCACAAAACAGTTTTCTTTTTACATGCTAAATCTTGTAACAACACTGCTACATTACATTTTACAGATGCTCTTATCCAGAGCAACTTCCAGTACTTGCATACATTTTAATACTATTTTTGTACTGTTCCCCCATGGGAATCAAACCCACAACCCTGGCGCTTGCCATGCTCTTCCAACTGAGCTACACTTGACTTAGGCAGACCGCAGACCGTTGCCTAACACAATGTTTCCAATGCTGTTGCAGAGGGTCAGGTTTATGAGACTACTAACTGACTGAGCATTTCCTTGCCTTTCAAACAGCTGATGGAGCAAAATGATAACATGACTAATAGCCCTGTTATCAGACATATTATCAGACAAACGAACTGACAAGGACATTTATACTTCACATGAAAGCTTCTGAAAATAACCAACCAGATCATAAAAAAGTCAATTGCGTTTCAGCCTACAAGTCATAGGAGAAAAAAAGCAGTTTTACTCAAGATAGGGAGGTGGGAAAAGAAATGATTCTCTGTTACGTTTCTTAACATGTTCTTTCTTTCATGAAATAATGAATCATATAATGTGGCTGATTGTGGCTAGCCCTTTGATGTGTCTCTGACCTTCTACTGTGAACCCTCCCAGATGTGCCTAGGAAATGAGGGTGCTCCATCAAGACTCAGCCACAGGCCACAGTATGACAAAGAGCATCAGGCCTGAAACTGGGAGATGGTTTTTCTTGGCTTTGGTCCTCTTTTGTGTTACTGTAGCCAACTACTTTTTATCCTATTAAAACACTGTTAAAATTCCAATGCTAATGTTTGAGTTTGACTGTAATAGTAAAGATTATGTGAGAAGTAATACTGATTGATTGGTATGCAGTCTCAGAAATATGTTGTTATAGTGTTGTACTTACAAAGGCTGGGAAATTTCAAGAATGCCATTGAACTGAATATATTGTCACTTACTGTAGTTTGACTGTTTGATCTCTCTTACACACAGTTTCTCTAACACACTATCTCTATCTCTCCCTCACTGAATCCCTCTGTCACTGTCTATCCCTCACTCTGCCCCTCTGTCATACAGAACACAGAGCTCTGATGGTCAAAGCCTGTACTGTAAGCTAAACACCAGTATGTTAGAGATCAGCCCTCCAAACCAAAGCATTTTACAGGGAGCTGGTCTGGCCAGAATATGCAGTAGGAATGAGTTTTCTGAGTTGGCTTGGACAGTTAGGGAGCCAGTTCAATCCAATCGGTTGTCACAGCTGACCTTTGTGAATGAGAAACACTGATGGAAGAAGGATGGAACACATTTGTTGGAGAGGCTATTAGTCTGTGTTTCTGTCTATTCATACTTACCATAGAGTTCATAGAGTTCACACTTTCTGAAAATAAATAAAAATTGCTGCTTTCTTAGGTTCTCTGGGGTTTTGACAGTATGTTTCCTGCCAAGCCTCCGAATCACAGCAGCCTCATTTATAACACATACGATTTTACAATATATAGGCTGCTACTTCATATTCAACCACAGGTATGAATGAATAATACAGAACTACTGACATACAAAAATGTCTAATGCAGCAATGCAGGCCTACATAGAGAAATTATACAGAGGATATGGGTAAGTCAAGTCGTAAGGGATACGTTCCTGGTCAGTTCATGTGGTTGTGGTGAACTCCTAGCCTAACAAAGGTCCTCTTAGGTCCTCAGATGTTGGGCTGCAATTGTGACATTTTGAACAGGAGTCAACACAGATAGCCTGTACCTATCTGAGAAATGTCACACCATTCTTCCTCAAGGAAGTCACAGAATCTTTACAGCAGTGAGTGTGACCCAAGAAGTCTACCAAAAAGTGTCCATGTGATGTGTCACAATCTTCAATAAAGGTAGACCAAGGCGCAGCGTGCATAGAGTCACATGTTTTAATACAAAACATACAAAAACTATAAAGAATAAACAGACCGTAACGTCAGTATAGCACAACACATGCACTAACAGAAACAATAACCCACAAACACAGGTGGGGAGAGAACAAACTAAATAGGATTCCCAGTTAGAGGCAATGACTAACAGCTGCCTCTAATTGGGAACCAACTCAAAACCAACATAGAAAACACCAAACACCCCTGATCACGTCCTGGCCCAAAACCCCATAGAGAGCCCTCTTGGGCCAGGACGTGACAGTACCCCCCCACCCCCCAAAGGCGCGGACTCTGGCCTGCGAAACTTGCACAAGCTGGGGAGGGTTCAGGTGGGCCATGTACCCCATGTACCCCCAAAAAAAAAAAATCTTGGGACTGCTGTGGCCTCGGACCCCGGCGTCTTCGTTGTCCTCCCGATTTCCTTGGCGACTCCCGCCAAGGAAGGGTCTCGCTACCCCCCAGAATCTCTTCCCAGGTCCAGAACACCTTTTCCTCCACCATAGGGGCACGCTGCTGTCACGATCTTCCTGAATGACGGACCAAGGCGCAGAAAGGTATCCAGTATACATACTTTATTATTTACGTAACTGGTAAAACAATAAACAAACGAAGATCGTAACACCGGTGTGGCTAAAAGTGCATACACCACTAAACATACTATACAAACAATGACCCACAAAACCCCATTGAAAACCACAAACATATATATGGTTCCCAATTATAGGTAACGACAATCAGCTGCCTCTAATTGGGAACCATTTCCCCAACATAGAAATACAAAACCTAGAACACAAAACCCTCCTAAACAAAAGACAAACTAAACACCAGCCTGCTAACCCAGGCCTGGACGTGACATTACTACCCCCAAAGCGCGGACTCCGACCGCGCCAAAAAGTCCATGGGGGTCCTCTGGTGGGTCTCTTTGTCCTAGGTGGCGGCTCCGGTGCCGGCCGTGCTGGCCCGAGATCACGCACCGGAGGCCCAGGGCTAGAAGCCGGAACAGTTCGTACCAGGCTGGTATGACACCCTAGAAGCCTGGTACGAAGAACAGGCTGTGCAGGATTCGCGATGCGCACTGGGACTCGGGTGCGAGGAGCCGGAACAGGCCGTGCTGGACTCACAAAGCGCACTGGGGACTCTGGTGCGGGGAGCAGGAACGGGCCGTGCTGGACTCACGATGCGCACTGGGACTCTGGTGCGGGGAGCAGGAACGGGCCGTGCTGGACTCACGATGCGCACTGGGACTCTGGTGCGGGGAGCAGGAACGGGCGTGCTGGACTCACGATGCGCACTGGGACTCTGGTGCGGGAGCAGGAACGGGCCGTGCTGGACTCACGATGCGCACTGGGACTCTGGTGCGGGGAGCAGGAACGGGCCGTGCTGGACTCACGATGCGCACAGGGATCCTGGTGCGTGGAACAGGGACAGGACGTGCTGGACCCACAGCGCGCACAGGAAACCTGGATCGCAGAGCCTGCACCATCCTACCAGACTGCACACTCACCCTAGCCTCACAGATGAAGGAAGCTGGAATGTCGCGCACTGGGCTGTGGGCACGAACTGGAGACACCGCACGTAGAGCCGGTGAAGGATATTGAGGTCCACGAAGGCACACTGGAGACCTAGCGCGCAGAGCCGGCACCATTCTTCCAGGCTGCACTCTCACCCTGGCCTCACAGATGAGGGGAGCTGGAATGTCGCGCACCGGGCTGTGGGCACGAACCGTAGACACCGCACGCAGAGCCGGCGCAGGATATCCTGGCCCGAAGAGGTGCACCGGAGACCAGGACCGCTGAGCCAACACCCTCTTTCCTGGTAGACAAAGGCGCAGCGTGCGTAGAGTTCCACATGTTTTAATACAAAATGGAACGTACAAAAAAACAATAAAGCATAAACAGACCGTAACGTCAGTATAGCACAACACATGCACTAACAGAAACAATAACCCACAAACACAGGTGGGGAGAGAACAAACTAAATAAGATTCCCAATTAGAGGCAACGACTAACAGCTGCCTCTAATTGGGAACCAACTGAAAACCAACATAGAAAACACCAAACACCCCTGGTCACGTCCTGGCCCAAAACCACATAGAGAACCCAGAGGGCTCTCTATGGCCAGGACGTGTGTGTGTGGTGCATAGGTGAATGTGTGCGTGTGTTTGCATGTAGCAGGTTACGCACTGCGTGTCACTTACTCATGGGTAATTTTACTGCAGTGAGAGGTATTTCTCTCACCCCAAAGCCAACCCACAGATTTAGGAACACCTCACTGCCCGCAACCTCCCTGACCTCATCACTCTCTGCTTCTCTACTGATCTTGAGTTGCTTCCTGTTCTACATGTATCTGTCTGGGGCTTCTGTCTGTACATGAGAGAAACAAGAATATGTTTGTTAATGTGTACAGTATGTGCATCTGTGTGTATTTTCTACCTTTTCATTCACATCCAGGACCCAGAAGTCCAATCCAACGAGCAGAGCTCTGGTCCAACAGATAGAAGAGAGGTCCAACGAGGCAATCCAGACCGCCTTCTGGTCTTACACTATTTTTCTCCGTCTTGTGCATTCCCATCTGAAGGTCAGTAACGCAGACAGACATTTTGGTTGTCTTTGGCTGATGCTCCTATAGTTGTATTGTGTGTTTGTGTGTGTGTGTTTCTCTGTCTGTTTCAATTTGGGCTTTAAAGGCGGTCCTGATCCTGTCTAGTTGGGCCAGAGGGGATTCCGCTCTGTGGTTGGGGTTGGGTCAAGCCGGCTGGTTCTGGGAGAGGAGGGGGTAATGCTTTATTTTGCACTCCTATTTTAACTGGTATATAGTATTTACAAAGACCATTCTTAATACAAATGGGAAACTGATGAGTGTAAAAAACCCAGCAGAGTATCAGTTCAAACTGGTGCGCCTGGCACCTACTATCGTACCCTGTTCAAAGGCACTTAAATATTTTGTCTTGCCCATTCACCCTCAGGATGGCACACATACACAATCCATGTCTCAATTGTCTCAAGGCACTGCATCTCACAACCGGCCGTGATTGGGAGTCCCATAGGGCGGCGCACAATTGGCCCATCGTCGTCCGGGTTTGGCTGGTGTAGATCAACATTATAAATAAGAATTTGTTCTTAACTGACTTGCCTAGTTAAATAAAGGTTAAAAAAGATATATATATATATATATATACAGGTTTCTGGATCGACGTGTACGACAGCGTCTTCCAGTTCCCGCCAATATCCAGCAACTTCGCACAGCCATTGAAGAGGATTGGGACACCATTCCACTGGCCACAATCAACAGCCTGATCAACTCTACAAGAAGGAGATGTGTCGCGCGCTGCATGAGTTAAATGGTAGTCACACCAGATACTGACTGGTTTTCGGATCCATGCCCCTACCTTCATTTCTATTTTTAATCTGTGACCAACAGATGCATATCTGTATTCCCAGACATGTGAAATCCATATATTAGGGCCTAATGAATGTATTTCAATTGACTGATTTCCTTATATGAACTGTAACTCAGTAAAATCTTCCAAATTGTTTCATGTTGTGTTTATATTTTTGTTCTGTAAATGTGCCTTTGAACGGGGTAAGGTAGTAGATGCCAGTCACACCGGTTTGAGTCAAAAACTGCAGCGTTGATGTTTTTCTTTTTACGCTCAACAGTTTCCTGTGTGTATCAAGAATGGTCCAGCCAACTGGACAGAACTGTGAGATGCATTGGAGTCAACATGGGCCAGAGTCTCTGTGGAATGCTTTCAGCACTTCGTAGAGTCCATGCCCTGACGAATTGAGACTGTTCTGAGGGCAAAAGCAGGGAGGTGCAACTCAATATTAGGAAGGTGTTCTTAATGTTTTGTACACTCAGTGTATATATATATATATATTATTAGGTTCTAGCCACAGCCATCCAACCTCTATACACCAACACCAGCCCCTTTCATATACCCATATCCAGTTGCAGACCCTTTTCCCCACAACCAACAGTCAGTTGCAGTCCCTGCCCTAGTCCCATCCAGCTGCTCTATAAACCAGTCCCAGCTCTAAACCAGTCCCAGCTCTATACCAGTCCCAGCTCTATACCAGTCCTAGCTCTATACCAGTCCCAGCTCTATACCAGTCCCAGCTCTATACCAGTCCCAGCTCTATACACCAGCTCGGCTATGAAGGATGACAACTGCGTTGACCCCTGACCATTTCTCAGGCGACTGGCGATTCAAATATGGCCGTGCCACCCTCTCTCCCCCAGTGGGCGCTCGCCTGCCTTTGAAGAGGGCCCGTCTCATTTCCATGGCGATGGGAGCCTGACAGGCCAAAGAGTCCAAGGGAATGCTTTCCAACAATTCCTGCTCCATATCCATATTGAGGGAAAATGAGACGAGAAGAGAGAGAAAGAGGCAGAGCCAGCGAGAGAAGAGGGGAGACACATGGGTGTATGAAGACGATGTGCAGGGTGGATGGGTGTGTTAGCGCTATAGTCGAATAGCCTCATTCAGTCCTGATGGTTCAGTGTGTGTGATTAGGGTTTGAGGTTAAGGTTAAGGTTAGGGTTAAGGTTAGTGTTAGCGTTAAGGTTAAACGGTAGGTTGAGGGTTAGGGTTAGGTAAGGCGTTACGGATAATATGATTTTTAATGGTCAAACATTTTTACTCCCCAAAACGTCCTGAAATTTCACAAAAATAAAGCTGTGTGTGTGTGTGAGAGTGCGTGCATGTGTGTGTGAGTGTGTGTGAGCATATGGATCCAGTATGGTGGAGACAGAACACCCTAGACTGTAATACAGTAGAATTGAGAGGTGGATTAAGGACATGCTCTGTTCATAGCTGCTTTTGTAGCAGAAATGTGTTTTCTGACAAATTCTAGATATTCCGTATTGGCCATCCATGCCTGGCAAGGGTCCCACTGTAAATGACACAGATGTATTTATGTTACATTCACATTTTGGCCATTTAGCAGACTCCTGTATACAGAGTTATTTTGAGTGAGTATTCATGTAAGTAACCTGAAACTGCTTTCCAGGACCGGGGTTGGGTGAAATGCCTAGATGCTGAGACATTTGACAGGGTCAGTTTAACTGTCACACACACTTCCGCCACCAAATTGCAACTCGGAGAGTAAATAGATTCATCAAAAGCTCTTAAGAGTGTGAAAGTGTTTGGGGGTTTTATGGAGTGGGTGCAAACTTTCACTGACTCTCTAATAGCAGGCAGTGTGCAGCGACTAATCTTTCATTGCCTCATACTAACAAATGATCAACAGTACAAGGACAGCCAGAGTGTACACTGAGAAAGCATTAAAACAACCCAAAGTGATACATAATAAGCAGTCTGTAACTTAAACCATAGTGTGTGTGTGTCTGTGTATGTGTGTGGACATGTGTATGTGTGTGGACGTGTGCGTGTGTGTGTGTGTGTGGGGACATGTGCGTGTGTGTGTGTGGGGACATGTGCGTGTGTTTGTGGGGACATGTGCATGTGTGCGTGTGTATGGACATGTGCGTGTGTGTGGACATGTGCGTGTGTGTGTGGACATGTGCGTGTTTGTGTGTGGGGACATGTGCGTGTGTTTGTGGGGACATGTGCATGTGTGCGTGTGTATGGACATGTGCGTGTGTGTGGACATGTGCGTGTGTGTGTGGACATGTGCGTGTTTGTGTGTGGACATGTGCGTGTGTATGGACATGTGCGTGTGTGTGGACATGTGTGTGTTTGTGTGTGGACATGTGCGTGTGTGTGTGGACATGTGCGTGTGCATGTGCGTGGACATGTGTGTGTGTGTACGTGTGTGTGGACATGTGTGTGTGTGTGTGTGGACATGTGAGAGGATGGGAAACATTTTGACAACATGAGAGATACGGAACATGATTTCTGTTTAGTGTCAGACGCCCCAACCAGTTGTCATCGACTTCCCAGACTTAGCTGTCAGACACGTGTAGACCTACACCACGAAACTCCTGCTCTATTACGTAAGGTGTAGGGCAGGCAACCAACCCTTGCCTTATCAATACATGATGCAGCTTGTTACCAAAACATATATGCTATGAAACAGACCATCATTCACTAGCATTGTATTTAGCTAAAGGATCCACTGAATGAGCTCCTTCAAATTGCTTCTATGAAATGTATGTAAATACATTGTAATTGGGTTAGAGTAGCCTCAGACATCGAGGCTTCGCTCACGTAGTCGAGTCAACGAGACGCGATATGGAAGGATGGCCCAGCGAGGGTTAGAGCTCCTCTCCACTACACTCAGTCCCACAGGGTTTGGTCACACTAACCTGCTATTAGCTGTTTTTAGACAAGCTGGCATGGGTCCTAACCTACAGCCCCCTCAGTTTGGCACTGTCTGAATGACTCCATGGTGGGTTCAGGCTGGACAAGTCTCTATGGGATCTTCCTTACCCTCACAGAGGATCACACACACAGAGACACACGCAGTCGGTCAAACTGTGCTGGACGTGTTATTTTTCACAGACGCCACTCTGGTGAAGCTTGAGTGTGACTCATGAATGAATGGCGTCTCCAGGAGATTTATGCGTAATACTTATTTTGGTAGGTGCCAGTATCTGTAGCTTCACCATGCTACTACCGTTTGGCTACATTGGCCAGGCACAGAATGGTTCCTCACATGAATATGCTTTTCTGTTTTGATTTCTCACAGCAAATGCACAACTACAGACCTCTATGTCATCACTGTATGACAACCAAGCAGAAGTATTTCAACAGAAAGGGCACTAAAGCAACATTTTGATTTTCATAGTATGCCAAGTTAAGTATACCACCTTCCCAAACCCTCCCTCTGCTCCCCATGGCGGAAAAAGCTTCATGGTTTGCTTTACACACACACACACACACACACACACACACACACACACACACACACACACACACACACACACACACACACACACACACACACACACACACACACACACACACACACACACACAGTGTAGTCATGCAGGTACACATACTGTACTTTACTGTAGTGGCAGTGGCAGAACTAGAGTTTTCTACATGAGGTGGCCAGGGGGTGGCCAAGGCTACTTCAGGGGGTCCATAGACCAAAACTATGACTACACTCTTGGCATTCTCTCATCCAGCTTCATGAGGTAGTCACCTGGAATGCATTTCAATTAACATGTGTGCCATCTTAAAAGTTAATTTGTGGAATTTCTATCCTTCTTAATGCGTTTGAGCCAATCAGTTGTGTTGTGAGGGGGGTATACAGAAGTTAGCCCTATTTGGTAAAAGACCAAGTCCATATTATGGCACGAACAGCTCAAATAAGCAAAGAGAAATGACAGTCTATAATTTCTTTAAGACATGAAGGTCAGTCAATACGGAACATTTCAATAACTTTGAAAGTTTCTTCAAGTGCAGTCGCAAAAACCATCAAGCACCATGATGAAACTGGTTCTCATGAGGACCGCCACAGGAATGAAGACCCAGAGTTTCCTCTGCTGCATAATATAAGTTCACTAGAGTTACCAGCCTCAGAAATTGCAGCCCAAATAATGCTTCACAGAGGTGTTATGGTGTGGGGGTGCTTTTCTGGTGACACTGTATGTGATTTATTTAGAATTCTTCAAGGCACACTTAACCAGCATGGCTACCACAGCATTCTGCAACGATACACCATCCCATCTGGTTTGGGCTTAGTGGGACTATCATTTGTTTTTCAACAGGACAATGACGCAACACACATCCAGGCTGTGTAAGGGCTATTTTACCAAGAAGACGAGTGATGAAGTATTTCATCAGATGACCTGGCCTCCACAATCCCCCGACCTCAACCAAATTGAGATGGTTTGGGCTGAGTTGGACCGCAGAGTGAAGGAAAAGCAGCCAACAAGTGCTCAGCATATGTGGGAACTCCTTCAAGACTGTTGGAAAAGCATTCCTCATGAAGCTGGTTGAGAGAATGCCAAGAGTGTGCAAAGATGTCATCAAAGGAAAGGATGGCTATTTGAATAATCTCAAATATAAAATATATTTAGATTTAAAAAAAATTGTGGGGGGTTACTACATGATTCCATATGTGTTATTTCATAGTTTTGATGTCTTCACTACTATTCTACAATGTAGAAAATAGTCAAAATAAAGAAGTAGGTGGTCTAAAACTTTTGACCGGTAGTGTAATTCCCTGGGCTGCTGTGGATACAGCTCTTTCTGAATTGCAAGCCACTTGAGATGAACGTACGAGCCAGGTACAAAGTTATAAAGCTTCTGCAGGAGAGCAAAAAGGTTAACTGCCTCAGGCACTGATTTGACAGCATCGACAAGAACCAAATTCAAACAATGTGCAATACAGTTACATTTACAGAAAATGTAAAAAGCTTTCGTGGATGGCCCTGTTGTAATAGTACCTCACAACTAAAGACATTTGTTATTTTTTTCTTAAAATTTTGGGTTTCATCTGCAATTACACTAAAAACTTCACTTTCTTTTACTTCTCTTATTATTTCCCTTTGTACCATCTCAGCTCAGCCCTCAAGAACTTAGTTCTGGATTTGGTGGCTTGTGTACTTAGCATTACCACATGCATTCATCCTTTCTCTATGAGAGGGTCATGCTTTGCTATTTCTTCTAAGATTCTCAAAAAATGTCCCTTGTTATGAGAGTCATCAGACTCTCGATGACCTCTCTGCGCTATATTTTGAGAGGCAGTTAATAGGAGCACATCTGCAATTGTTTTAATGTATGTACAGTTTTCCTCCACTTTCTTTTCCCGGTCCTCATTTATGACATCTAACATTGATGACTTGCTGTCAATAGCCCTTTTATGCTGATTCCAAGAATACATAGCATTGATATGATGCTCTGCCTTCGAATGGAGCTTAAACCCAGAATCTTTATACAGCGCCTTTTTCCAGTTACAAAAACCTGACTGTGATGTGAAGGCAGATTCAGGTGTATTGGGCCGAGAAAAAAGCCTACAGGTGAAACAGTAAGACTAATCTTGATATACAGAATATTCAAGCCATGAATTGTCCTTATACCATGAGCTGTTGAAAGCCCTTTTCCTAGTACCATGCCTAGTTCAGGGAAATGTTTTAAACACGGCTGTACAAGAGGGACCCCTCTTCTCTGGATCTTGAAATGTCTGAAATACACAAATAATGTGTCATATCTCTATGGAAATGTATAATTAAGCGATCCACAATACTAGATACTAACAGCTGCTAACTAAAATGTGTAGTTTAAAGTATAGGCTTGGCCTAGCGTTGGGTCCTTTTGGAACAGCATATCTGGTGCTTGATGCAGTTGGGAGGGGCTCGATGACATCTCCTGGCAGCTCTGGCTCACTATCTTGCTCACAGCCAGAGGTCTCTGTGTCATCCCTTGATACATCTATTTCATTAAAATAACACGAGAACCATTAGTGTATAATCACAATAAAAATGCCACAGCCATCAAAACAAGAACACACATGAATCAACAACCAACGTTTTAAAGTGAGGCTTAATCTGACAAAATCATCTATTACAAGCTGAAGCTTTTGTACTGGGCATCTGACTGACTGTCTGGTAGATGCTCTGACCTGGTGGTGGTAGACTGGGTCCTTGTGAAGTCTGACCACACTGACTCTGACTAGCCTGACACTGACTCTGACCTGCTCTGGGGTCCGGGGGTGTTGCAAGGGCTGGGGTCTGTTTGCACCTGATCTGCCTGTTTGTGCTTCTTTATAATATATCTCCCTTTCTTTCATGTTTAATTGACCCTATGCAAAAATAATACCATCTACGGTTACATCTAAGCATCCAATTACCCACATTTTAGTCCAATCTCAATCTTAATTACAAATCCCCATTATCATAACTGTACCTTAAAATCAACTACCAGCCTAAGTTATTCTCTCTTCTTCTTCTGTATGTTCTTCTTCTTCTTCTGTATCTCGCAACCAACATTAATATTCACTCTTCCTCGTCCTCGATTTGAAAAAATGTGCCGCAGAAATGAGATGTCAATCAGCATCAGTAGCGAATTCAATTTTGGCGTGGCACCCGGGCTGGCCAATCAGATATCAGGGGTGTCCAGTGCCACCCCGGACACCCCTCTGGCTCCGCCCCTGTGTAGTGGTATCTCGTTACTGTAAATTCACTCATTCTCGTTCAACTGTCACATGCAACTTCAACCACTACTGGACCACAGGGCAGAGAGAGCGTGACCATGGATGTCTGCGTTCCTGGCCGTTACCCAACATCTGCAGCATTAACCACATGTGGTTGATAACACGCCACATAGCTTTCAGCTGCCACTGTTTCTGCATGTTGTAAAAGGACTGTTTTCCCATCTTTAAAAATGTCAGGTTTTGATGATGACGTGCAAGAGATATGCCATTCATTCATTGCTATGATCTCTGATCTCCTGAAGAAGCTATCCATTTTCCTTTCTTTCTGTACCCCCAAATTTTTGGATACACTGGTAAAGTTACGACGTTGTTAGCTAGCTAGCCAATGAGATAACATGACTGAACAAAGTGTACACAAATGGTTAACGACGCCGAACTACGAGTAGTTTTAGAATGCCCAAGACATGGTTTATGAATGTAAAATGCGGTCCCGGCGATCTGCTATAGGAAGATAGAAATGTTGCGCCGGTAATATGGGTCAGGGCCTGGTTCCCCAAAAGCATCTTAAGGCTAAGTTCATTGTTAGATCCTTCGTAGGAGCATCGTTAAATTTCCAAGCTGTTTCCCAAAACCACCATTATTAACGTTGCACTTCGTAATCTAACGCCTGCCTCAGACCCTCAGATATCCGCCAAACATAGAATCACATGGCTTGTCTGTCTCTCTGTGACCCCTGATAACGTCAGATCAAAGTTGACTACAAATACAAAGTTGCCAATGTCTTTGCAATTGATACAAACAAGCAATGTATAAAAATATGCTTCAAATGAAAACCGAGATGACTGCATTAAATATAAACAGGCTAAAGGCCTATTTCAATCATATTGAAATACATTTCATGTTCAATTCATTGAGTTATATTTTGCTACTGGTGTGCCAAACTGGTGATTTAGTGCATTATTATAGGGTAAGCATTAGAATAAGCCGCCTCAATATTTACAGCCATAGGTGGTAATACACTATATATACAAAAGTATGTGGACACCACATCAAATTAGTGGATTTGGCTATTTCAGCCACACCCTTTGCTGACAGGTGTATAAAATGGAGCACACAGTCATGCAATCTCCATAGAAAACATTGGCAGTAGAATGGCCTTAATGAAGAGTTCAGTGACTTTCAACATGGCACCGTCATAGGATGCCACCTTTCCAACAAGGCAGTTCGTAAAAGTTCTGTCCTGCTTGAGCTGCCCCGGTCAACTGTAAGTGCTGTTATTGTGAAATGGAAACATCTAGGAGTAACAACGGTGGTAGGCCACACAAGCTCACAGAACGGGACCGCCAAGTGCTGAAGAGTGTAAATCGTCTGTCCTCAGTTGCAACACTCACTACCGAGTTCCAAACTGCCTCAGCACAAGAACTGTTTGTCGGGATCTTATGAAATGGGGTTCCATGGCTGAGCAGCCGCACACAAGCCTTAGATCACCATGCGCAATGCCAACCATCGGCTGGAGTGGAAACGCTTTCTCTGGAGTGTCAGTCCAACTGACGAATCTGGGTTTGGCCAGGAGAATGCCAGAAGAATGCTACCTGCTCCAATGCATAGTGCCAACTGTAAAGTTTGGTGGAGGAGGAATAATGGTCTGAGGCTGTTTTTCATGGTTCTACCTAGGCCCCTTAATTCCAGTGATGGGAACTCAACGCTACAGCATACAATTACATTCTAGACGATTCTGTGCTTCCAACTTTGTGGAAACAGTTTGGGGAAGGCCCTTTCCTGTTTTAGCATGAAAATGCCCCAGTTCACAAAGCGAGGTCCATACAGAAATGGTTTGACGAGATTGGTGTGGAAGAACTTGACTGGCCTGCACAGAGCTCTGACCTCAACCCCATCGAACAACATTGTGATGAATTGGAATGCCGACTGCAAGCCATGCCTAATCGCCCAACATCAGTTCCCGACCTCACTAACGCTCTTGTGGAGGAATGGAAGTCCACGCAGCAATGTTACAATATCTAGTAGAAAGCCTTCCCAGAAGAGTGGAGTCTGTTATAACAGCAAAGGAGGAACAACTCCATATTAATGCCCATGATTTTAGTCGCACTTTAGAGCCCTTCGTGTCTCTGTGTGTGTTTCCCCTGGACTGCTTCCAGATTGCCTCCTTCTTTACGTTCTTCATATAGAACTGTGTTAGTGGGTATCAGGTGTGTTACACTCCTGGCTATAGTGGCCGTTCTTGCAGCAGTTCTAGAATAAATACCTGTCAGCTACAGGATGCCACCAGGAGTTCAGTAGAGGTAGCATCAATTCCACCAAGTCCTACTCTGACCCTGTGTATCATATAAAGCAGTTGTTTGGGTTGCATTAGTTACAGGAGTCCGAATGGGGCTAGACAGTATGAACACAGAGTTTCTAAACCCAGAGGCACAACCCAGAGGCAGCCCAGGCCGTGCTTTGGAGTTTGAGAAGTAAATGAAAGAAGTGAAAAATTCTTCCTAAAGGCACAACCTAGGTTCGAGTCAATGTCTTAAGTAGTTGAATATGTTATTACTCTAACGAAGTGACGAACTGACAGGTTTTCATTCTCATCAAAAACTTTATTTCAAAGGAGTGTCTTTGATTTGACGGCTTGCACATGTGCAGTTCGGTGCAAGACGACCCTTGAACCCGATGAAATGTTTCTGTGCATGAGCTTGGCCAGCATATGTCGCCATGACATCGCCTACAAGCGTGATCAGGGATTTCTATTGGAGGAGCAGCTTCTGCCTATGTTTATACTGTACTGTCTTTGGTATGAGTGACGTGTTCCAAAGGGAATGTAAGATGGCTGCATTGAACTGGGATATTGTTATTGTTATTGTATTGTTAGATATTGCTGCACTGTTGGAACTAGATACACCTGCGATAACATCTGAAAAACTGTGTATGCGACCAATTAACTTTGATTTGATTTCTGTAAACATTATTTTGCTTAAAACGTAGGAAACTATCTGTAACAATGACACACTACTGTCTGACACTACATGCACAAGCTGTGGTTGACATAGAATGCAAACAGTATAAACTATTGCACTATGAAGTGTATTGGTGCACAGTGAAAACATCTGTGTGTGTGTGTGTGTGTGTGTGTGTGTGTGTGTGTGTGTGTGTGTGTGTGTGTGTGTGTGTGTGTGTTTTTATGGCTGTATGTTTGTTTGGTGCATTTTCCTTTTCTATATGTCCATTTATAGATGGTTCCCCCTTGCACATGCACACGCACGCACGCACACGCACACACACACACACAAAGGAATGTAAGGTCTGAGAAAATCGAGAGAAAAGCCAAGTACAGTACATAGCTGAGCACAGTAAAACATTTCCATCCATAACATATCTCTTTGTTCCTATTCTATCCTTCCTCTCCTCCTCCAGAAAGAGGTGGAAATATCTCTATCTACTCCTCCTCCTCTTCCTCTACCTTTAGACACATCTGTCTTTTCTCTTCCCTTCTTCCTACTGTCTTCCACTTCCTCCACAGACATCTTTCTCTTCTCATCTTTCGCTTCACCCTCTCCTATTCTTCCTCTCTATCTAAATTAGCAGACATGTCTATTCCCCCCCTTTCCATTCTTTTTTCTCATCCCTATATTTTCCTCCAGACTCTCTTCCTCCAGAAACATCCACGTTCAGTGACCTGGAAGTCCTTCCAGTGATCTAAGAGAGAGAAGGAGATAGGGGAAGAGGAGAGAGAGGGGAAGAGAGCTGAGCAGAGAGAGGGAGAGAGGGAAAGAAGAGAGAGGGGGGTGTGGGAGGTGAGAGAGGGAGTGAGAGGAGAAATAGAGGGGAGCGAAGTAATGAAAGGGAGAGAGAGGTTATGAAGCACAGAGATGTACCTGTATGCGTACAGGCAATAGGCATGTAGCATCAATCACTCTGACAGCACTGTATGATCCTACTGGATGTTGAAAACATTCCCACTAACCAAGGAACAACTGTCCAAGCCTACTGAGCATGTCCAGACAACCACTGGGCCTTCCGATTCCTCTCCACACCACCACAACCATTCCCAATTCACATGTCCCCTCCCTCCTTCCTTTTCCATCCCATCTCCCAGCAGCCAGCTTTCTCTCTCTCACTCTCTGTGTCTCTCTCTCTCTGTCTCTCTGTCTCTCTCTCGCTCGCTCGCTCGCACACACACACACACACACACACACACACACACACACACACGCACGCACGCACGCACGCACGCACGCACACACACACACACGCAGGCCCAGTTAGACACAGCTAAACTAAACAACCAAACTATGTTTACAGATTCTCTCACTCTCACTTTCTCCCTCTCTGAATGCAGTGAATTCCTTCAGTTTAAATATCTCTTAAGAGTAGAGGTTTATGTTTGTGCAAACATGCTCTTTACGCAACGCATTGAAGACACGCATACATACAGTACAAACACCTGATCTGCAGTGATTTGTCGTAGGGGTCATCTTCTCAGAACCCTCTTTGACCTTTCTGTCCTTATTCTGCCTTTCTGAACCTTACAGTATGCTTCCCGGTTGAAACAGTTCACGCATATATTATGACATTTTGTGTCCTTTTTTGTTTGTTTTGATGTTCGGGCAACGTTCTGCTAATTTTTGGGGGGCTGTTGGTGCATATAACTTTTTTTTTCTTGAGGCAAGCCAATGTTCGGTGCCCATTCATCTATCATTGGTCAACAGTAGGGATTCTTCAATTTTGTGTTTGTTGTCATTCAATGACAGATGACCTGTTTTCATGCACATTTTTCCACTTGAGCACCAAACATCTTAGTTAGATGTAAACTTGCGTAACTAAGACCTCCTCGGCCAAACGTTAAAATGAATGGCAGATTTCTTGATTTTTCTTAGATTGATTGTGACTATATTGAGGAAGTGTTATTGTATGTTGTGGCGTACAGTGTTTCATGAGCAACAAACAGTAATATTGCTTGTTTTTCAAGCTAATGTCTTTTTAAGGGAGTATGCGAGGCTTCGCCTAGCCGAGTTCTGCTAGGAGTTAACCAAACCTAGTATCCGGACTCCTTGACCCTGTACCTCCTATGTCCACTTGGATATTGTTAGATATTACTGCACGGTTGGAACTAGAAGCACAATTATTTCACTACACTCGCATGAACATCTGCTAACCATGTGTATGCGACCAATAAATTTGATTTGATTTAGTAGAAGAGGAATCTCTGTTTGTGGTTCTCATGGTAGTTGATTTGTTAAAGGATAGGTGGGTATATACACTGAGTATACCAAACATTAGGAACACCTTCCTAATACTGAGTTGCATCCCGTTTTGCCCTCAGAACAGCCTCAATTCGTCGGGGCATGGACAAGGTGTCGGGAAGCGTTCCACATGGATTCTGGCCCATGTTGACTCTAATGCTTCCAACAGTTGTGTCAAGTTGGCTGGATGTCCTTTGGGTGGTGGACCATTTTTAATACACACAGGAAACTGTTGAGCATGAAAACCCCTGCAGCATTGCAGTTCTTGACACAAACCGGTGCACCTGGCAGCTACTGCCATACACTTTAAGGCCCTTAAATATTTTGTCTTTCCCATTCACCCTCAATGGCACACATACACAATCCTTGTCTCAATTGTCTCTAGGCTTAAAAATCCTTCTTTAACCTGTCTCCTCCCCTTCATCTACACTGAAGGAAGTGGATTTAACAAGTGACATCAATAAGGGATCATAGCTTTCACCTGGTCAGTCTCATGTTTTGTATGCTCAGTGTGTGTTTGAGCTTTCAGGCTTGTGTCTGTATGTGAGTCAGATGAGTGGAACTGGCCTGGTACAGAAATAAGGAGAGAGGAATTCAGAAAGAGAGGAGCTGTGGAAAATATGCCCTGTCCAAAAGAGGAGGGGTTGATTATTGAGAACAGCTTTTAGTCAGAGATTCAGGTCTCTAAAAAGGCAGTGGATTAAGCACCATGAAATAGCATTAAATAGGTTCATGTGAATGTGTATGTGAATCTTCACCATGTTCCAGCACTCTAAGATACACAGATACTGATCTGAGGCCAGCTTAGCATGTTTCCCTTCTGATAGTGAAGGTTAGGATTTGGGGATGGTAAGCTGAAATAGATCTTTGAGTTAAGGCAAAGTCTATGCGAAGGACCTTGGAATACAAGCTCCTCAGCTCAAGGTAGATCCTACGCAGATTCTCTGATTTCCACATGCCCTGAATAGACTGCCAACGACCATCACGATGACACTGAAACCCATCCTTATGATATACAGTGAACATCAATCGCCAATCAGTTACAGTTAGCCCATAGTGTTATGATCGTCGTTAGAATAACTGGACCAAGCCGCAGCGTGCATAGAGTTCCACATATTTAATACTGAAACATCCACAAAAACAGCAAAGAATCAACAGATCGAAACAATACGTAGAGCACAAAGGCACTAATAAAAAACAATATCCCACAAAAGCAGGTGGGAAACAGAACACACTAAGTATGATCCCCAATTAGAGGTAACGACAATCAGCTGCCTCTAATTGGGAACCATACACAAAACCAACATAGATATACAACAACTAGACAAAACCCCCCCTAGTCAAGTCCTGACCTAAATCACCATAGAGAACCCCCAGGGTCTCTATGGCCACGACGTGACACATAGCCCACAGTTTTCTGTGATATTTCTATATCTGCAAATCTCAGAACGTTTCAAGCACTGAATAAGGTCCAGGAAAAAGCTTGTGATGCCTCAGGCAAACTACCAGTTAGACTAGACAGCTCTCTGGCCATTTGTCTGGTCAAAGTAGAACATGTTCTACCAGCTGTTTGTTCATTTACGCAATGAAGCCGTTGTGTGCTTGTGACTGTACAAGCTGAATCTAAACAATTTTGCTCCAGCCAAGCAGTTTCCAGAGTTGTGGACACGAGTCACACTAATGACTTGAGACTCAACTTAATAGAAAATAAAATAACTTCAGACTTGACTTGGAGCCTCAAGACTCGGGACTCGACTTTGACTTTAAATTAATGATTGGAGTTTATCTAGCCAGGTTTTGTAATGTTTTGTCTCTCATTTTGAGGCACAGAGTCTACATGGATTACCCTACACGTAGCCAGAGACAGTAGCTGCAGATAGACCCTGCAAGAAAATCTGCAACAAATTGTCTAGTGAAACACAAACTCAGAACTCTGATTGGACCAGCAAACTGTGAATCAATAGAGGTCAAATCAAATCAAATTTTATTTGTCACATACACATGGTTAGCAGATGTTAATGCGAGTGTAGCGAAATGCTTGTGCTTCTAGTTCCGACCATGCAGTAGTATCTAACAAGTAATCTAACAAATTCACAACAGGTCGGGTGGTGAGCAGGCAAACATATTGCTGATTTGCTGTACATCTATAGGATCGGGTGCAGCGCAAACATCAAATTATAGGAACAGAGGATTGCCATAGAATATTAACTGTTTACTTTAAAAGCTGATCAGCAATGCGGCAACAGTTACTAGCATATGCCTACTGGTATTTTGGTATGTAAAAATTTCTTGGAATTGATCATTTACTTGAAGCTTGCATTTGAAATTAGTTTAAAATGAATCATTGATGTGGTGAAGACGCACCATAGACATGGTGGAGAGGGCTTTTTGTTTCCTTGTTGAAATGTTTGCTCTTGCAATCACACATTTAAATGCAGAGGCCCTATGTGGTAAGTCTATATTCCATCTAGTACTTCAATAATTGCTAGTGTTTCATAATTCCATCCAATACCATTTATACCGTTTAACTCGTAGATATTTCTGTTTCATGTTTGATAGGCCTACGATACATTTTAATTTAGCCAACCATTTCTTACCCTCCGAGTGGCGTGATGTTTATTGTGCACATGAATGTTCACAAGACCCATGAGGTAGAAATTCTGTTCATTTAATTCAATGTATGTTATCCTTTGTTCATATTTCCCAGGTTATGTCGGAGTTCCGTGTGTCTGTGTCCTATGTCGCTGTCATTCTGGTTGTGTGTAATACGAGCGTGCGCGCCTCAGTGCGCATAGAAATAGCCAATGTGGCCTGAGCTCCATGCTTTGGAGTCGAAACATTGAATAAGGTCAAATTATTGTTCCATGTATGAATGGTGATTAAATATCAGTAATAATCATTAAGTCTGATTAAGACGAACGTACCAATGGATGTGGAAATTGCCTTTTACATTATAGAACCAGTTTATTGGTTGTAATTGCCAATTGGGTAATTGTATGGTCCTGGGGGCCAAGTTCTTATATTATGTAGGCCTACCTGTTTGAGCTCCTGTTAGACAGATTCAATATGGTTTCTCAAAGGGAGACTACAGTCTTGCCCTCTACCTGTGTCCGTTCAGATAGGACTGTCACATCTGCTCCTGCTACGCCCTCTAGTGTTCATCCGGTGTCGTCTTAACATGCAGTCACTCCCCCAGTACACTCCCACTCCCTTTCCCTCTCCCTCTCCCTCTCAATTTACCACCATAGACAGATGCTGGCACTAAGACCGCACTCAGTCAGCTGTATAAGGAAATAAGCAAACAGGAAACCACTCACCCAGAGGCGGCGCTCCTAGTGGCCGGAGACTTTAATGAAGGGAAATTTAAATCAGTTCTACCAAATCTCCATCAACATGTTAAATGTGTAACCAGAGGAAAAAAAAATCTAGATCACCTGTACTCTACACACAGAGACACGTACAAAGCTCTCCCTCGCCCTCCATTTGGTAAATCCGACCACAACTCTATCCTCCTGATTCTTGCTTACAAGCAAAAATTAAAGCAGGAAGCATCAGTGACTCGGTCTATAAAAAAGTGGTCAGATGAAGCAGACGCTAAACTACAGGACTGTTTTGCTATCACAGACTGGAACATGTTCCGGGATTCCTCCGATGGCATTGAGTGGTACACCACATCAGTCACTGGCTTTATCAATAAGTGCATCGAGGACGTCGTCCCCACAGTGACTGTACGTGCATACCCCAACCAGAAACCATGGATTACAGGCAACATTCGAACTGAGCTAAAGGGTAGAGCTGCCGCTTTCAAAGTGCGGGACTCTAACCCGGGAAGCTTACAAGAAATCCTGCTATGCCCTGCGACGAACCATCAAACAGGCAAAGTGTCAATACAGGGCTAAGATTGAATCATACTACACCGGCTCTGACGCTCGTCTTATGTGGCAGGGCTTGCAAACTATTACAGACTACAAAGCGAAGCACAGCCGAGAGCTGCCCAGTGACACGAGCCTACCAGACGAGCTAAATCACTTCTATGCTCGCTTCGAGGCAAGCAACACTGAGGCATGCATGAGAGCATCAGCTGTTCCAGACGACTGTGTGATCACGCTCTCCGTAGCGTGTGTAAGACCTTTAAACAAGTCAACATACACAAGGCTGCGGGGCCAGACGGATTATCAGGATGTGTGCTCCATTATATGTACCATTATACTAGGTTGGTGTCCACATCACCAACAAGCTAGAATGGTCCAAACTCACCAAGACAGTCGTGAAGAGGGCACGACAAAGCCTATTCCACCTCAGGAGACTAAAAAGATTTGGCATGGGTCCTGAGATCCTCAAAAGGTTCTATAGCTGCAACATCGAGAGCATCCTGACTGGTTGCATCACTGCCTGGTACAGCAATTGCTCCGCCTCTGACCGCAAGGCACTACAGAGGGTAGTGCATACGGCCCAGTACATCACTGGGGCTAAGCTGCCTGCCATCCAGGACCTCTACACCAGGCGGTAACAGAGGAAGGCCCTACAAATTGTCAAAGACCCCAGCCACCCCAGTCATAGAATGTTCTCTCTACTACCGCATGGCAAGCGGTACCGGAGTGCCAAGTCTAGGACAAAAAGGCTTCTCAACAGTTTTTACCCCCAAGCCATAAGACTCCTGAACAGGTAATCAAATCAAGACTTTTTGCAATGTGCCCCCCCTGCTGCTACTTTCTGTTTATCATATATGCATAGTCACTTTAACTATACTTTCATGTACATACTACCTCAATTGGACCAACCAACCAGTGCTCCCGCACATTGGCTAACTGGGCTATCTATCTGCATTGTGTCCCACCACCCACTACCCGCCAACCCCTTTTTTACGCTCCTGCTACTCTCTGTTCATCATATATGCATAGTCACTTTAACCATAACTACATGTACATATACTACCTCAATCAGCCTGACTAACCGGTGTCTGTATGTAGCCTTGCTACTTTTATAGCCTCGCTACTTTTACAGCCTCGCTACTGTATAAAGCCTCGCTACTGCATATACTGTTGTTTTTATTTCTTTACTTACCTATTGTTCACCTAATACCTTTTTTTCACTATTGGTTAGAGCCTGTAAGTAAGCATTTCACTGTAAGGTCTACACCTGTTGTATTCGGCGCACGTGACAAATAAACTTTGATTTGATTTGATTGTGTGGTTGGAGACATGTGTGCTGGAGTCAGAGCAAATCCCTTCCAGCTGCAACTAGTTCCATATCAAGACCTCTACAAATACTCAGTCCTGACGCTTCTACACTGCAAGGTCGTAATCTCTGCTCATTACCGCTCTGTCTCTGTCTCTGGCTCCTGTCTCCTGTTCCACATCTCACCACCACTACCTTGGACTCCCCTCATGACCTGTTTACCCTGTCCAACTCAGCCAACTCCAACCTCAGTCTCCACATCTGGTTTTCCTGCAACTCATCCGAGCTTCCCCTGATCTGCACTCCATATCTCTCAGATTTACAATAAATATTTTTATTCATTCATCCCTTTTTCCTCATCTGAGTCTGCTCTTGGGTTCCCCTGTTCGCTCCGCGTAACAGTACGATCTGGCCAAGAGATGAACCCAGCAGACTCCACTACTCTTCACCAAATTCTTGTTGGACAAGGCACACTTCTTGAGCAACATGACCAAGCCCTGAAAACCCTGCTGGAGAACATCAAGTATTTTTCACAGAGCCTGTCTGACCTACAGGTCCGAACCTCTGCCCAGAGTTCACAACCAGTCTCAAGGCCCTCTTCTCCGCTCCGGGAGCCTTTTGTTCCGACTCCTGAGCGCTATGATGGTAATCTTGGCGCTTGCAGAGCCTTTCTTGTGCAATGTTCATTAGTATTTGAGCAACAGCCCTACTCTTATGCTAGTGAACGAGCCAAGATGTCTTTATTGATTGGCTGCCTTCGGGGGAGCAGCGCTTTCCTGGGCTACTGCGGTTTGGGAGAGAAAGTCACCTATCTGCTTCTCCTACAGTGGATTTACAGATGAGATGAGGAAGGTCTTCGACCACCCGGTCTGTGAAAAGGATGCTGCTAAACGACTTCTGTCCCTTCGTCAAGGCCCCCAGAATGTGGCTGAAATGGCATGTGAGTTCCGTACCCTCGCCGCAGAGAGCGGATGGAATGACGAGGCTCTTCAGGGAGCATTCCGGAACTCACTCACTGAGACCCTCAAGGACGAGTTGGTGTCCAGAGAGGAGCCTGATGGACTTCGGGAGCAGGACGTGACAAGGACAAGTTAAGCCTGATATAGAGGCTATTTCTTTTCGGCCATTGCCTGTGTATATTTGGTAAATCTACTTGTGTATTTTGTATGATATGGAGCTTTCATCATTGGATCACCAAGACCTGTACATAAATGTACACTCTGAGCACATCAACCTGCCTCCTGCTGATGTCATGCTCTTATGACTGCTACAATGTCCCTATTTTGACAATAGGCTAATCAACATGTGTGTTGACAAAATAATGAAAAGGGGTGTCTGGTAGCCTCAATAAGTAGACAAAGATTTGTAGTTGAAAAAGTCGTTGCATGTCTATATAAAAAAAATGTACTTGACTAGAATGGAAGACTAGGACTTGATTCGAGTCTTGACCCGTTCTACTTGGGACTTGACTTGAGACTTGGACCTTGAGACTTGCTTGTGTTTGGAATAATAGTGACTTGGTCCCACCTCCGGCAGTAACACATCTGATACTACAAATCAACTAATCAGTCTCTAATTGATGTTTTGATCAGGGGAGCTACTGCGTGTGGGAGTAAAAGCCAGCACCCACACTGGGCCTTGTAGGATAAGATTTCCTGATCTAAATTCTTGCACATCCATTGAGGCACTTTGAATAATTTGTTTTTCAACCAGATTTAAGCATCAACAGTAATGTCCATGGCAAGCCATCATCTCACACAGCACAAGAGCTTACAAAAACCCTTACTTTAGAAGGCAGTGAAACAGGACTCATGTATATATGTTCTGTAATGTTGCACACTCATGAATCCGGTCTTGGTCACTCCTGCTTCAAAGAATTAGACCATAAATGAGCTTTCCAGTGAGAGAACACTATCTAACCAATGAGCTGTCATTACTCCAGGGAGAGAACATCACTTAACCAATGAGCTGTCATTACTCCAGGGAGAGAACATCACTTAACCAATGAGCTGTCATTACTCCAGGGAGAGAACATCACTTAACCAATGAGCTGTCATTACTCCAAGGAGAGAACATCAATTAGTCAATGAGCTGTCATTACTCCACGGAGAGAACATCACTTAGCCAATGAGCTGTCATTACTCCAGGGAGAGAACTACACTTAGCCAATGAGCTGTCATTGTTCCAGGGAGAGAACATCACTTAGCCAATGAGCTGTCATTACTTCCAGGGAGAGAACATCACTTAGCCAATGAGCTGTCATTACTCCAAGGAGAGAACATCACTTAGCCAATGAGCTGTCATTACTTCCAGGGAGAAAACACCACTTAGCCAATGAGCTGTCATTACTCCAAGGAGAGAACATCACTTAGCCAATGAGCTGTCATTATTCCAGAGAGAGAACATCACTTAGCCAATGAGCTGTCATTGTTCCAGGGAGAGAACATCACTTAGCCAATGAGCTGTAAATATTCCAGGGAGAAATAACTCCTGTCAGCCAGTGACAGTGTTTGCTCTGGGCTCTTTTCTCACCAAACTGTTGCTCCTGCCCCCATCACACAGACCTGACAGTTTGGCTTCATCCCTCTGCCACACATCTCACGGCCTACACACACACACACATGCACGTACACACACATACATACACACAGATGCACGCACACTTGGACACGTGCACACAATCACACGCTCCTGCATACACACACACACACAAAAAAAAGTGTACAAACACATGCTTTCTAAACAAACATTCTCTCACAGATACACACATTCCATTTCGCTGGGGATGGCAACTTTTCTCAGAAGAGGAGAACCGGACAAACCCACCCCACTAGGGGGCACTCTCACTACATAGCCAAGGAGAAGAGCTACCTGCTGCCCAGGCTTTCCCTGGCCCACACCCTGTCCACCAATAATACCATGGTCTACTGGTCTGATTGTAGCCAAGCATGGCCACCATTAGACACAGTACAAACTCTACCATATTTAAATGAAACTCAAAATGCACCACAGACATCTCAGTGACCTCTGCTCGTGAAGCAGCCAAAGTGAACAAAGACATCTCTTAAAGACACTTCAGCTTTACAAACAAAAACCCCATAACGGTTCAACTAGTCTATTAGGCTTTCCCATTCCCATTTAATCCAAAAAATCCAATGGACCCAATTCCATCCAAGAACAACCTAACTATAATGTAAGTGGACCAAAGGGGATTTGTGCTACCCTAAAACAATTTAGTCAATTACAAAAGAAGACTTAGATCTTACTGGACTTAACATAAACATGTAAATCCAACATGAAGAACACACTGGGGAAATACTTTTCCCCACAGATAAACAAAAATCAACCACAACGAACACAGCTTATGTACAAAGGCTTCGGATATATACAACTCTGGTTCTGATAACTCCAGAATACACAATGGCAGTCAACCAGTCAGCATTTTCTAAATGACCAGTACTTATTAGACAAATACAAACATTTTGCAAACAAAAAAAGCTTCATTTATTACAGCATTTATCCACTGTAATAATCAGGATATTCATCCATGCTTGTCATCTGAAATTCTGAAAAAGGAGCTCAGACTGGAGGATTGGAAGGTTCCTTACCTTTCTCTGTGAGTGGTCGTTTAAAGGGGGAATAATCACTGCAGTCAGACAGACGGAGAGACAGACAGACGGACAGAGAAAACCCTGGGATATGAGCCCCGAACAGCACCACAAAGCATGGACCTGATTTATATATTCTACTGGGAGGAGTCAGAGGGAGGAGGAAGGGGGAGAGGGAAAGAAAGTGAGAAAAGGGTGGAGGAGTGAAGACTCGCTTAACAGTAATAGGGAGTAAAACTATGTGTCTCTGTGTGTGTGTGTGAGAGGTTGTGTTTGTTTATGTGTGTCTGTATGTGTGTGTGTGTGTGTGTGTGTGTGTTAGCTGCTCCAAGCCACCTGGCCCGACACACACTGTAGGTCAGCTGCTGAGTCAGGGGCTTCCACAATAGGCCATCACTGGACGTCATCACCCCATACATACACACAAGTCAGGAGTCCTAAGAGCAAGAAGATGACACTGTTCTTCCAAGGCAGTTCTGACACCTGTCCTCAACCCCCCACCCCACTTGACTCGCTCACTTTGTGGTCTCCAGAGTGTGTGTGTGCCTGTGTACGTGCACACCACCATGTGTCCACCCCACTGACAGAGCCTGCTCTTAGCCCTCAGGGTCTTAGAGAATGGACAGCGAGTAGCAGTATGTCTCTACCGTGGGTGACGGAATGCAGTAAGTGTGTGTGCGGGGGGACCACAGTGACAGAGGGGTGTGAAAGGGTGGATGTCCCGGCCTGTCTTCCACAGGCAAGCGTAAGCTCTGCCAGCCATGTCCAGCCTGTCACAACTGATGATTAACGACTAATGACGTATGGGTAAGTCAAGAAAATGAAAAGAACTGAATAGCCTCATGTTGTGTTTCTCAACTGCTGTCCAAAGCATTGCACTTTTTTGTCCTAGCCTAGCACTAACACATCTGATTAAAACATTTGCATTCCTGTTGGAGTCAACCACTTCAACAATGTTCTAGTGCTTTAATGTCAGTAAGTAGAGTTGAACTGTTTGCAAGGATTCCCTTTCATTCTCTGAAATTGCAAAGTGGGCATTCAGCCTGATGGAGCTCTACTGCACACACACACTTTGAGCGGCGGTGTGAAAGGTACACGTTAGTCAGGCTGTAATGGGACAGTGTGTTTGTCCCTGGGCTTAAATTCTCTTCCTGTTCCTTTAATGAAGCCTCAATAAGCCTCAGTCACCTCCCACTGTCTGTGTGTGTTTGTGTGCGTGTGTGCGTGTGTGTGTTTGTGTGTCTTCAGTTCCTACTCTAAATAGTGCAAACACCCATCTTTTCTCAATTCTCTGCCAGTAAAATATCTGTATCTATAGAAATCATCATAGTAGAGAGAGAGAGCAGAGAGAGTGAGAGAGCAGATAGAGAGAGAGAGAGATAGAGAGGCAGAGAGAGAGAGAGAGAGAGAGAGAGAGAGAGAGAGAGAGAGAGAGAGAGAGAGAGAGAGAGAGAGAGAGAGAGAGAGAGCAGAGATACATAGAGAGAGGGTAAGGGAAAGGAGATCTATAGAAATCATCATAGTAGAGAGAGAGAGCAGAGAGAGTGAGAGAGCAGATAGAGAGAGAGAGAGAGAGAGAGAGAGAGAGAGAGAGAGAGAGAGAGAGAGAGAGAGAGAGGCAGAGAGAGAGAGAGAGAGAGAGAGAGAGAGAGAGAGAGAGAGAGAGAGAGAGAGAGAGAGAGAGAGAGCAGAGATACATAGAGAGAGGGTAAGGGAAAGGAGATCTATAGAAATCATCATAGTAGAGAGAGAGAGCAGAGAGAGTGAGAGAGCAGATAGAGAGAGAGAGAGAGAGAGAGAGAGAGAGAGAGAGAGAGAGAGAGAGAGAGAGAGAGAGAGAGAGATAGAGAGGCAGAGAGAGAGAGAGAGAGAGAGAGAGAGAGAGAGAGAGAGAGAGAGAGAGAGAGAGAGAGAGAGAGAGAGAGAGAGCAGAGATACATAGAGTGAGGGTAAGGGAAAGGAGGATAGTCAGTTATACAACTGAATGCATTCAACTGAAATGTGTCTTGAGCAGAGAGAGAGAGAGAGAGAGAGAAAGAGAGAGAGTAGAGAGAGAGAAAGAGTGAGCAGAGAGAGTGAGCAGAGAGCAAGCAGAGAGCGAGCAGAGAGAGAGCAGAGAGAGAGAGAGAGAGTAGAGAGAGAGAGAGAGAGAGAGAGAGAGAGAGAGAGAGAGAGAGAGAGAGAGAGAGAGAGAGAGAGAGAGTAGAGAGAGAGTAGAGAGAGAGAGAGAGCGAGAGAGAGAGCAGAGAGATAGCAGAAAGAGAGTAAAACCAGTCAACTGAAAGCATGCTGTACAGTGGGTGTGAGTAGAGGGATATGAAGGACATTACAGGAGCTTTCAGCACCTTATTATCACATTACAGAGCTGGCCCGGTGCTGTGTGTCTCCCACATGACTACAGACAGAAAGACAGGCAGACAGAAAGACAGACAGAGAATTAGAAGCATGTGTGACTAATGAAAACCAGAAAACTGTCCTCTAGACTGGGTGAGAAATGGTCTTGCATTAATCACGGTCACACACACTGTGTGAAGAGAATGTCAATGGGTTCCTAACCTCTGCGTCTGTCAAATGTAAAGTAATGTAATGAGTGGGACACAGACCCATACCCACCCACCCACCCACCCATCACACACACACACACACACACACACACACACACACACACACCACCTAGCCAGCAGGCCTAGTCCAGAGAAAGTTTATGATGCGTATTATGTGTGACATTGTCCAGTACCCCTGATGAGTATTACGCCTGGAATGCTATTTAGAGGCTCAATGAAAACATGCAAATATCTTGTTGAAATAACCATTGGAGCGAAAGTATCCCAGACAGAATGGCATGTCTACAGAATATACAGTAATGTGTGTGAATGTGTGAATGTGTGAAAGTGCTTGTGCTTTGCTTGGTAAAGTGTTTTTAATTGTAACTTATACAGAGCAATCTCTGTCCAGTCAATCTGTCAGTGTCTCTCCCTACTGCTCTCGCTCCAATGATTTACTGTGTGTGTGTGCACGCATGTGTGTGTGTGTGCACGCGTGCATGTGTGTGTGTGTCATAGAGCAGATACACAGTCAAGGGGAATCCTAGCTATGCAATGGCACTGAGACACAGTATTCAATTAGCTCTCTGTGTTTGGCCTTCAAACATCAACCACCCCCTGTATCCATCTACGACATCTGGCCTACTGTTTACCGATGAACAGGAGAGTAGAGGGGGAAAGGAGAGGAGAGGGGAGAAGAGGAGAGGAGAGAAGAGGGAGGAGAGGAGAGAAGAGGGGGGGTGGTGGAGGAGAGGGAAGAAGAGGAGAGGTGGAAAGGACAGGGGAAGAGGAGAAGGGGAGAGGAGAGGAGAGGTGAGGTGAGGGGGAGAGGAGAGGGGGAGAGGAGAGGAGAGGAGGGGGGAGAGGAGAGGAGAGGTGAGGGGGAGAGGAGAAGAGAGGGGGAGAGGAGAGGTGAGGGGAGAGGAGAGGAGAGGAGAGGTGAGGGGGAGAGGAGAGGAGAGGTGAGGGGGAGAGGAGAAGAGAGGGGGAGAGGAGAGGTGAGGGGGAGAGGAGAGGTGAGGTGAGGGGGAGAGGAGAAGAGAGGTGAGGGGGAGAGGAGAGGAGAGGGGGAGAGGAGAGGTGAGGGGGAGAGGAGAGGGTAGAGGAGAAATGGGAGAGGAGAGGAGAGGTGAGGGGGAGAGGAGAGGAGAGGGGGAGAGGAGAGGTGAGGGGGAGAGGAGAGGAGAGGGGGAGAGGAGAGGAGAGGTGAGGGGGAGAGGAGAGGCGAGGGGAAGAGGAGAGGAGAGGGGGAGAGGAGAGCGAGGGGAAGAGGAAAGGGGGAGAGGAGAGCGGGAGAGGAGAGAGGGGGAGGAGGGGAGAGGAGAGAAGAGGAGAGGAGAGGGGGGAGTGGATAGAGGGGAGTGGAGAGGGGGATCGCAGGGGAGAGGAGAGGAGAGATGAGAGGTGAGATAAGAGAGGAGACCCTCCAAACCAATCACACTTTCAGGCTACTCTTTTATTACAGTTATTACAGTGGGAGTTGGGAGGCTGACCCTGTCACCGCGGTAACGATGGGTCAACCATCTCTCCTTTACAGTTCCACAGCTGTCATGGGCTCTATCTCTGATTGGTTGGGAAAGCCTAACTTTGCGAAACTCCCACTTTGCCACATTCTTCCTTACTTTCCCTTTCTCTGTGTGGCAACGCTGTAATTCCGTGGGCAAGCAGAGGAGTCAACATCCCAACACTACTGTCACACCATCCCAGGGGGACAGAAGCACCCAGAGGGGCTTAGAATTCCCCCCTTTCTGTGTGCGGTTCCTAAAAGTCCTGATGATCTGTCTGTCCCCAATATGTCACAACTCTGAACCTACAGTATAGCCCTGGACATCGTCCCCAAATGGAAACAGACAGGCAAACAACTGGGCCATGTTGGTTTCTCAGCCCTCGGGACAGTGAAAACATGGGTCTGACTTCAAAGAGAGGGCTCCTTTAGAACAGTTCCCTACACAATGACAAGTATTAATCACTGTCAACTCAGAGTCCACCACAGCCTCACGCAGGGCTTAAAACAAAGTCATCCATGGAGTCTGGAGAACTTTAACAGTGGTCACCAACCCTGACCCTGGAGAGCCACATGGTATGCAGGCTTTTCTTCCAGCTCAGCACAAATACATCTGATTCAGCATCTCAGGGTCTTGATGAGAAATTAAGGGGGAAAAAGTGTTTGTTACTACTTGAAACTATTTGAAAGTCGTGTTCGCTGTTTGTGCTTGCCTGCAAAAAAAGTTTGTACACCATATTGCCCTTTAGAACCAAAACTGTGGATTCACAAAGTTCAACTGACCCTACCCATGAGGTTGTCCCATCCTGGGCTTGATGAGAACTCTCCGCCCTGTCCCTCCCCTGGTTCTCCCCTGGTTCTTAGGGGCACGTCGTCACACTTCACATCCCACACCTGCTACACCCAGGGCGGATAGGAACCACTACCCTTTCCCCCAAGCCCCTACCCTGGGACAGCAAGTAAATCAGTCAGTGTAGACATTTAAGAGCCCCCAGTGCCATGTTAAAAGTGCCACTCTCACCACCAGCATGGCCCAACGTTTGTTTGAATGTTTTTGTAAAAACAACCCCGCCGCTCACTCACTGGGGGCTCCCATGACTTATACATTCCCCCCTCCCAGAACACACACACACATGGCTTGAGGTGCGGTAGGACATTAGGGGGATTCTTCATGAAACTAGAACAAACCATGATTTCTCGGACGTGTACAACATTTAATCCATAGAAGGGTCATTTGGAGGAAGGATTGTTGACATACAGTGCCCGGCTAAAGTATTGGGTTACAAAGTGGGAATAAAATTGATTTTAACTGTACTTTTTTGTCAACAACCTACACAAAATACTCTGTAATGTCAAAGTGGAAGAACATTTCAGCTCCCAGAGTCAATACATGTTAGAAACACCATAGGCATGGATTACAGCAGTGAGTCTTATTGGGAAGGTCTTTAAGATCTCTGCACATCTGGATTGTGCAATATATGCCCATTATTCTTTTCAGAATTCTTCAAGCTCTGTCAAAATGTTGGGGATCATGGCTAGACAGCAATTTGTCTTGCCATAGATCTTCAGTCAAAACTGTGACTTGGCCATTCAGGAACATTCACTGTCTTCTTGGTAAGCAACTCTAGTGTAGATTTGGCCTTGTGTTGTAGGTTATTGTCCTATTGAAAGGTGAATTCCTCTCCCAGTCTCTGGTGTGAAGCAGACTGAAGCAAGTTTTCCTCTAGGATTTTATCTCTCCAGGATTCAGCCACCACCATGCTTGAGAATAAGGAGGCAGTTCCTAGGTGATGTGTTGTGCCCCAAAAATAAGGCTTTGCATTTACCAAAAAGTGTATTCCTTTGCTATGCTTTTTTCTTCAGTATTACTTTAGTGCCTTGCTGCATATAAGATGCATGTTTAGGAATATTTTATTCTGTATATTTGTGTTCTTCTTTTCACTCTGTAATTTAGTTTTCTCCCATTGAACTCTGTATCTGTTTTAAAATCACCAATGGCCTCATTGTAACATCCCTGAGCAGTTTAATTTCATCTTTGATGTGTCTGGGTCATTTAATTCATCATCCACAGCATAATTATTAACTTGACCATGCTTAAAGAGATATTCAATGTCTGACTTGTTATTGTTACCCATCTATCAATCACTCCCCTTCTTTATGAGGCTTTCCAAAAGCTCACTGGTATTTGTAGTTGAATATGTGCTTTAAATTCAATACTTGACTGAGGGACCTTACAGATGTTGTATGTATAGGTGACACAGGAAGGGTTAGTCATTCAAAAATCATTCCAAACCCTAGAGTCCATGTAACTTATTATGTGATTTGTTAAGCCAAATTTTACTCGTGAACTAATTTAGGCTTTCCTAAACAAAGGGGCTGAATACTTATGCAATGACTATATTTTAGCTCTGAATTTTGTATCAATATAATTTTTCTTCCACTTTGACAGAGTATTTTGTGTAGATTGTTGACAAAAAAATGACAATTAAATCCATTTGAATCCAACTTTGTAACACAATAAAATGTGAAGCAATCCAAGGGGTCTGAATACTTTTGCAAGGCACTGTATATTTTACACTTGTATCTTAAAGAGCCACTGAAAATGACGATTGGCACATGTGTTTTTCTGTTGCTCATTAGAAAAAGGAGATTTCAGTCTTAGAGGTGTGTTTCCTGACCGATTCCGCATTTGGTTAATGATGTTTGTCCCCAATGAAACACTGTAGACGCAGAAGCTTATTTCACTTCCTCAAAATCCCCAGAATGAATCTGTCTCACTATTGGATGGAGACAGTTTCGGATTTAGGTATAGGTGACATGGGCAGCCGCACAGGGCGCATCTTGCCGAGGGCGGCACGGGGCGCCCACACAGAAAGAATCGGAATGGTGACATTTGCGCGATCGGTTTTCTATCGCTCATTTGCACGTCATGTCAATAATATCATGTCACCTGTGGGACTGTGGGTCAATTAACCTTGTCGGAGTGGGCTCCCTGATTCTAGTTTGTGAGCTAGGCAGGGTACTGCCTGGGAAGGTCTTCCAATCAGATTTTTCCTATTTTGTTGCCTTACCACCTGAAATTTAAATATTTTTTTGGGGGGGTTGTTTCATTTGATTTACACAACATGCCTACCACTTTGAAGATGCAAAATATTCTTTATTGTGAAACAAACAAGAAATAAGACAAATAAAATGGAAAACTGGAGCGTGCATAACTATTCACCCCCCCAAAGTCAATACTTTGCAGAGCCACCTTTTCTCTTGGGGTATGTCTCTGTAAGCTTGGCACAGCTAGCCACTGGGATTTTTTCCCATTCTTCAAGGCAAAACTGCTCCAGCTCCTTCAAGTTGGATGAGTTCCACTGGTGTACAGCAATATTTAAGTCATACCACAGATTCTCAATCGGATTGAGGTCTGGGCTTTGACTAGGCCATTCCAAGACATTTAAATGTTTCCCCTTAAACCACTCGAGTGTTGCTTTAGCAGTATGCTTAGGGTCATTGTCCTGCTGGAAGGTGAACCTCCGTCCCAGTCTCAAATCTCTGGAAGACTGAAACAGGTTTCCCTCAAGAATTTCCCTGTATTTAGCGCCATCCATCATTCCTTAAATTCTGACCAGTTTCCCAGTCCCTGCCGATGAAAAACATCCCCACAGCACAATGCTGCCACCACCATGCTTCACTGTGGGGATGGTTTCATAGGGTGATGAGAGTTGTTATCTAAGAAATGTGTCTGTTTATGTTTGAAGTACAGTAATTTCAACGTCACTCAGTTCACCCAGCTGGGTCATTCCACCATTTCTGTGCCTTTTGAGATGTGTAACTTTGTCAAAAAAAGAAAAGTAGATCAGCTGCTTTTTTATGTCCGCCCATGGGAGAGGCACCCTTTTGAACTGGGGGTCACCCTACCAAGCCCCCTAACCACCAGCCATAGACCTTGTAAACCCCCCCCAGGTGCTTTTACACTATGATTTACCTTTTAGATTTGTTCAATATTATTATTATTTACATTTTTTAAAGGAATGGTTTCACCATATTAGAGGGAGAGTTCAGTTCATGTAACAGGGTTGACCTTAAAATGAGGGACAGACGTAAATGAATCACTAATCATATGAAAGCTAATAGTCCCATACCCAGACTACGGAGGAAAGGGAAGTAGCTTGCTGTCACTATTCTACCTTAGCTCCAAATCATGGAAATGTGTACCCCAAGCTACAGTATAAGTGTGCACTATGTATGCATTTGTGTGTGTGTGTGTGCCTGCATGCATGTGCTTGTACCTCTACTTGAGTGGTGGGTGGTGGGTTTATTTAGCTAGCTTTGTGAGTTTGTGAATGTACAAGCCCCCCACACACACACCCACACACACCCACACACACATACACACACAGCTGGCCCGTACACAAAGACCATGCTTCACACCTCAGTGTCGCACACACACACTATGCATGCCACTTGACAAGACCCGACCCATAGTCCCTTGCCTCAATAAACAGACTGTAACATTTCTGCCTCTCACCTGGGGGGGGGTTTACAAGGTCTATGGCTGGTGGTTAGGGGGCTTGGTAGGGTGACCCCCAGTTCAAAAGGGTGCCTCTCCCATGGGCGGACATAAAAAAGCAGTTTATCCCACTGACAGGTTTTATAGGACATTGAACATAAACAGAATAAAAGCAACTTTGTGAACGACTTGAGTGACATGCTTGTAAAGGAATGTATGTGTGTGTGTGTGTTGAAATTGGTGACCCCTTTGACCAGTTCCAGTCAGAACACAAAACTACATGAGAAGGTAAACCATTTTGTGGTACCATGACTCTGACAATGTATGTCTATGAGTGACCCAACATTACCCTTTCCCCCATCTCACCTTTTTGTGGTAAAACCTTTCCTCAACCCACCAGCCTTCTGACAGTCAAAACATAATATAGATCAGGGATGGGCAACTTTGATGGGGGTGGAGGCCACAAAAAAACGGAACTCATTAGCAGAGGCTCGTGGGTCTTTGTACCCACTTCCCACCCCAGAGCAAAACATTTTAGTACCCCCCCTCGTGACAGCGAAAAGAAAAAAGAAAATATTTTAAAGTTCAAATCCTGCAATTCTGTGCAATTTGCCATGGGGTGGAGGCAAATGTTGGCAGTTTTTAATATAATAACTGATGATCAATGGTCCCCACCCCAGTGGATAATTCGACCATGCTTACTACAAGTTTAGAAAGCTGGCCGCTAGACTAACTTACCAATCTAAAAAAAAATGGGGCTAACATGGGCTAATAGAGTGACTGCTGGTGCACAAACTGAAATTGCATCTTGTGGATTCTATTATTCTAACTCTCAACATATATACAGTATATATATACAGTGGGGCAAAAAAGTATTTAGTCAGCCACCAATTGTGCA
Source organism: Brachymystax lenok tsinlingensis (assembly GCA_030435695.1). NCBI lineage: Eukaryota > Metazoa > Chordata > Actinopteri > Salmoniformes > Salmonidae > Brachymystax > Brachymystax lenok. The sequence continues at coordinate 28,251,045 of CM059785.1, forward strand.
AGTTATCTCACTTAAAAAGATGAGAGGCCTGTAATTTTCATCATAGGTACACTTCAACTATGACAGACAAAATGAGGAAAAAAAATCCAGAAAATCACATTGTAGGATTTTTAATGAATTTATTTGCAAATTATGGTGGAAAATAAGTATTTGGTCACATACAAACAAGCAAGATTTCTGGCTTTCACAGACCTGTAACTTCTTCTTTAAGAGGCTCCTCTGTCCTCCACTCGTTACCTGTATTAATGGCACCTGTTTGAACTTGTTATCAGTATAAAAGACACCTGTCCACAACCTCAAACAGTCACACTCCAAACTCCACTATGGCCAAGACCAAAGAGCTGTCAAAGGACACCAGAAACAAAATTGTAGACCTGCACCAGGTTGGGAAGACTGAATCTGCAATAGGTAAGCAGCTTGGTTTGAAGAAATCAACTGTGGGAGCAATTATTACGAAATGGAAGACATACAAGACCACTGATAATCTTCCTCGATCTGGGGCTCCACGCAAGATCTCACCCCATGGGGTCAAAATGATCACAAGAACGGTGAGCAAAAATCCCAGAACCACACGGGGGGACCTAGTGAATGACCTGCAGAGAGCTGGGCCCAAAGTAACAAAGCCTACCATCAGTAACACACTACGCCGCCAGGGACTCAAATCCTGCAGTGCCAGACGTGTCCCCCTGCTTAAGCCAGTACATGTTCAGGCCCGTCTGAAGTTTGCTAGAGAGCATTTGGATGATCCAGATGAGGATTGGGAGAATGTCATATGGTCAGATGAAACCAAAATAGAACTTTTTGGTAAAAACTCAACTCGTCGTGTTTGGAGGACAAAGAATGCTGAGTTGCATCCAAAGAACACCATACCTACTGTGAAGCATGGGGGTGGAAACATCATGCTTTGGGGCTGTTTTTCTGCAAAGGGACCAGGACGACTGATCCGTGTAAAGGAAAGAATGAATGGGGCCATGTATCGTGAGATTTTGAGTGAAAACCTCCTTCCATCAGCAAGGGCATTGAAGATGAAACGTGGCTGGGTCTTTCAGCATGACAATGATCCCAAACACACCGCCCGGGCAACGAAGGAGTGGCCGAAGAAGCATTTCAAGGTCCTGGAGTGGCCTAGCCAGTCTCCAGATCTCAACCCCATAGAAAATCTTTGAGGAGTTGAAAGTCCGTGTTGCCCAGCGACAGCCCCAAAACTGCTCTAGAGGAGATCTGCATGGAGGAAAGGGCCAAAATACCAGCAACAGTGTGTGAAAACCTTGTGAAGACTTACAGAAAACGTTTGACCTCTGTCATTGCCAACAAAGGGTATATAACAAAGTATTGAGATAAACTTTTGTTATTGACCAAATACTTATTTTCCACCATAATTTGCAAATAAATAAATAAAAAATCCTACAATGTGATTTTCTGGATTACTTTTTCTCATTTTGTCTGTCATAGTTGAAGTGTACCTATGATGAAAATTACAGGCCTCTCTCATCTTTTTAAGTTGGAGAACTTGCACAATTGGTGGCTGACTAAATACTTTTTTGCCCCACTGTATATATATACAGTTGAAGTCGGAAGTTTACATACACCTTAGTCAAATACATTTAAACTCAGTTTTTCACAATTCCTGACATTTAATCATAGTAAAAATTCCATGTCTTAGGTCAATTAGGATCACCACTTTATTTTAAGAATGTGAAATGTCAGAATAATAGTAGAGAGAATGATTTATTTCAGCTTGTATTTCTTTCATAACATTCCCAGTGGATCAGAAGTTTACATACACTCAATTAGTATTTGGTAGCATTGCCTTTAAATTGTTCAACTTGGGTCAAACGTTTGGGGTAGCCTTCCACAAGCTTCCCACAATAAGTTGGGTGAATGTTGGCCCATTCCTCCTGACAGAGCTTGTGTAACTGAATCAGGTTTGTAGGCCTCCTTGCTCGCACACGCTTTTTCAGTTTTGCACACAGATTTTACATAAGATTGAGGTCAGGGCTTTGTGATGGCCTCTCCAATACCTTGACTTTGTTGTCCTTAAGCCATTTTGCCACAACTTTGGAAGTATGCTTGGGGCCATTGTCCATTTGGAAGACCCATTTGCGACCAAGCTTTAACTTCCTGACTGATGTCTTGAGATGTTGCTTCAAAATATCCCCATAATTTTCCTCCTCATGATGCCATCTATTTGTGAAGTGCACCAGTCCCTCCTGCAGAAAAGCACCCCCACAACATGATGCTGCCACCCCCATGCTTCACGGTTGGGATGGTGTTCTTCGGCTTGCAAGCCTCCCCCTTTTTCTTCCTAACATAACGATGGTCATTATGGCCAAACAGTTCTATTTTTGTTTCATCAGACCAGAAGATATTTCTCCAAAAAGTACGAACTTTGTCCCCATGTGCAGTTGCAAACTGTAGTCTGGCTTTTTTATGTCAGTTTTGGAGCAGTGGCTTCTTCCTTGCTGAGCGGCCTTTCAGGTTATGTCGATATAGGACTCGTTTTACTGTGGATATAGATACTTTTGTACCTGTTTCCTCCAGCATCTTCACAAGGTCCTTTGCTGTTGTTCTGGGATTGATTTGCACTTTTCGCACCAAAGTACGTTCATCTCTAGGAGACAATGCGTCTCCTTCCTGAGCGGTATGACGGATGCGTGATCCCATGGTGTTTATACTTGCGTACTATTGTTTGTACAGATGAACGTGGTACCTTCAGGCGTTTGGAAATTTCTCCTAAGGATGAACCAGACTTGTGGAGGTCTACCATTTTTTTTTCTTAGGTCTTGGCTGATTTCTTTAGATTTTTCCATAATGTCAAGCAAAGAGGCACTGAGTTTGAATGTAGGCCTTGAAATACATCCACAGGTACACCTCCAATTGAACCAAATGATGTCAATTAGCCTATCAGAAGCTTCTAAAGCCATGACATAATTTTCTGGAATTTTCCAAGCTGTTTAAGGGCACAGTCAACATGTGCCTTTGTACGCACTGGAATTGTGATACAGTCAATTATAAGTGAAATAATCTGTCTGTAAACAACTGTTGGAAAAATGACTTGTGTCATGCACAAAGTAGATGTCCTAACCGACTTGCCGAAACTATAGTTTGCTAACAAGAAATTTGTAGAGTGGTTGAAAAACAAGTTTTAATGACTCCAATAAAAAACTGTCCATGAAAATAACATCAAATTGATCAGAAATACAGTGTAGACATTGTTAATGTTGTAAATGACTATTGTAGCTGGAAACTGCTGATTTTTTATGGATTATCTACATAGGCGTACAGAGGCCCATAATCAGCAACCACCACTCCTGTGTTCCAATGACACGTGGTGTTAGCTAATCTAAGTTTATCATTTTAAAAGGCTAATTGATCATTAGAAAAACCTTTTGCAATTATGTTAGCACAGCTGAAAACTGTTGTAATGATTAAAGAAGCAAAAAAATTGTCTTTCTTTAGACTAGTTGAATATCTGGAGCATCAGCATTTGTGGGTTCGATTACAGGCTCAAAATGTCCAGAAACAAAGAACTTTCTTCTAAAACTCATCAGTCTATTCTTGTTCTGAGAAATGAAGGCTATTCCATGTGAGAAATTGCCAAGAAACTGAAGATCTCGTACAACGCTGTGCACTACTCACTACACATAACAGCGCAAACTGGCTCTAACCAGAATAGAAAGAGTGAGAGGCCCCGGTGCACAACTGAGCAAGAGGACAAGTACATTAGAGTGTCTAGTTTGAGAAACAGACACCTCACAAGTCCTCAAATGGCAGCTTCATTAAATAGTACACGCAAAACACCAGTCTCAACGTCAACAGTGAAGAGGCGACTCCGGGATGCTGGCCTTCTAGGCAGAGTTCTTCTGTCCAGTGTCTGTGTTAATTTGCCCATCTTAATCTTTTCTTTTTATTGGCCAGTCTGAGATATGGCTTTTTCTTTGCAACTCTGCCTAGAAGGCCAGCATCCTAGAGTCGCCTCTTCACTGTTGACATTGAGACTGGTGTTTTCAGGTACTATTTAATGAAGCTGCCAGTTGAGGACTTGTTTTTTTTTAAATAAATGGAATAGAATAGAGCTAAGCTTAGGCAAAATCCTAGAGGTAAAAAAACCTGGTTCAGTCTGCTTTCCAACAGAGACTGGGAGACAAATTCACCTTTCAGCAGGACAATAACCTAAAACACAAGGCCAAATATTCACTGGAGTTGCTTACCAAGACGACATTGAATGTTCCTGAGTGGCCTAGTTACAGTTTTGACTTAAATCGCTTTTAAATATATGGCAAGACTTGAAAATGGCTGTCTAGCAATGACCAAGAACCAACTTGACAGAGCTTGAAGATTTTTTTTAAGAATAAAGTGCAAATGTTGTATAATTCAGGTGTACAAAGCTCTTAGAGATTTACCCAGAAAGATTCACAGCTGCAATTGCTGCCGAATGTGATTCTACCATGTATTGACTGAGGGGCTTGAATACTTATGTAATAAATATCTATTTCTGTTTTATTTGACTTTGACATTACATAGTATTTTTTGTAGATTGTTGACAAAAGAAATTGACAATTAAATTCATTTTAATACCACCATACTAAAATGTGAAAAAAGTAAAGGGCTGTGAATATTTCTGAAGGTTGGGCAGTCATCAACAGCTAAATTCAGCCCAGGATTCAACAAAAAATATACATATAGGCCCAGGGTTAAAAATCTTTGTTTGATTTCAAATCGAATCTACACGTAAATAATAACCCACTGGGTACACACTGGTTGAATCAACGTTGTTTCCACCTCATTTCAATGAAATTACATTGAACCAACATGGAATAGACGTTGAATTGACATCTGTGCACAGTGGGAAATATGTTGGATTCATGTCTACGTATCAATCAAAAAGAAAAGTAAAATAATAGGGTTAAATCAAATCAAACAGCATTTAAAGTGAATTTAAAGTTTGATTTGATTTAGTCCTATTCTTTAACTTAGATTTTTGGTTGAAATGGAAACGTGAATCCGACATGTCAATGATTAATTTGAAGACAAACTGGAATTAAAGCCAGACTCAGTGTCACAGATGGAGCTATCCAAGCAGAACATACATCTCCTTCAAAAGTAGATATTTGGTTGAGTTACCAACCCAACACAATTCATTATCACTTTTGCAATACGGTAAATAGCCTGTTAACTTGTCGACAAGTTAACAAATGATATGTCTCAAACAAAAATAAAAGGATTAAGCCAGTAGCTCAGAGGGAACTATTCAATCACTAGATACATCTAATTTAAATGTTGATACTTCGTTGTGTTTTCAACCGAACACAATTCAATGTTAAATTTGTTTGACAGTAATTAGCCTAATGTTAACGCTATCTTACAAACGAATGTAACATTATTTATTCAACCTTAAAATTAGTAACAAATGTCTTCTTATGTAATCGTAGAAAGCGTGTATGTACAGGTCTGTGGAAATTTTCACAATAGCTATAATATTTCGCACAAAATCTCAAACGGCATTGATCACCTGCACCATGTACTTTAATGCAGTCTCAAATAACTGCAATCCAGGTAATTTAGTTGTGCTATTAGATGAAGCACAGTGATAACACATTAAGTTGTATAAATAAATAAAATATCTGACATTATGTTCCCGTTTGAACTTTGATGTGCTTTTAAATAGTTGAAAGCATGGGGATAATACATTTAGGTGACAACTAAACGAAAACTCTGACATTGATTTTCAATTGGAATTTAGTTGTGCTTTTAGATGGTTGAAAGCATACAGTAGTGATAACAAATTGGGAATTCAACAAACTTTTGTCTGTCTTTTGCTGTAATCTCATTGATTGTAATCTTATTGATCAATGTAACTACCAAATATTACCACATTTTCCACATTGAAATGACCTGGTGTGTCCAGTGGGAAGCATGTTCTTATCCATGTAGGCCACATCATTTCAACATCTACACAAAGTGGACAGACTAACATGCTGTTCAAACAGTTGGAAACGGACATGAGGGTGTGTTCATAACAGTTAAATTGTTCTACCTTGTTAGCTAGCAAATAGATCCAAGTTGGCTAAACTTTACATATAAAGATTAGATGGCTACTCACTAGCAAGTGGGCTTGTACTTTAGGTATTGTTAATGAGACCTGTGTTAATTTTCTAAAATGCCTGCTACAAGAAGTTGTGCATTGATGCATGGTTCTGGAAAAATGTGTAACAAAAAGGCCATTTTCATAGACAGACTTGAAAGCCAGATCAGTGTTTATTGCAAAAAAGCAGGTCAAACTATTTTGATCAAATAATTTAATTGTTAGTGATTTTTATGGTTGTAGAAGGCTTATATTCAGCTTAGGTATAATTTTACAAGCCCTGAATTAATTTGATTATTGCTGACTGTTCTAAATGCAGTGTATTGAGATAGGATTTTTAGGCCATGTCGCCCATCCCTACATCGAGGTCCTCTGTACTGCTGCTTTGCTTTCTTTCCTGGAACAGAAGTAGTGCCATGATACCAGCCACCAGAGCTTCGCCAGCAGCTGACAGGTCTGGACCCACATACTGTACTTGAAGTCTTTGGTCAGTAGACATGATTCATACATGCACATGTTCTTGGACTGAGATCTTGTGTTTCCATCCTGTCTTGCTGCTTTTTGTCTGACATAGATGAAGCTCGCCTGACAGTAGCAGCAGCCAGCAGTACATGTTGTGGCATCTTTTGCACGCCTAAATCTCATCCACCCCCAGGTTTAATCAAATATGGCTTTGTTGCTGTTTGGCTTTTTCATGTTCTGTACCCTTCCCTTGAATTCTGCAGCCTGATCTTGTCAATCCTTTTCAAATGCTCTTCTCTCCCCTCCTCAGCTCCTTTTAATCTGTTTTGGTTCTGTCCAACATACACACGCGCACACACAGGCCTATAACAGGCCTATACCTCATGTTTGCACTGTCCAGGTGATTCACAGCTTTCATAGCCTCGTGCCAGTTCTTGTGTTTTGACACTATGTGAAAATCTATTTCACCTCTCTCAATGAACTATCTTGTCTTTGTCTGGCGAACGACCACACATAATTACGTCATGGTAGTGAAATGTTTGAAGAAGTACATTTATTTTCCTGTGTCAGAGTGAGGAGACTTTTACAGGGCTTTTTATGAGTTTCATATTTCTCCCAGCTTTCTATCACTTGTTACTCTTGGCCTGGCTGGAGGTAATGTCAGGACTACTGTAGACAGGGACAGCTTCATCACAAGAGATATCAGTTAGGATCCTGCACAATTCACTGTGCTTAGCTAAGACATAAGACAGACAGACAAAATACCCTTATTAAATAGGCTCAGGGTTAGAGACAATGTTGGGTTGAGATTAGGGAAGGTTAAGGTATGGTAAGGAGGGGTATATGAACAATGGGGAAGATGAGGGATGGGAGGGTAGAGTATGGGTTAGAGTAAGGGATACCCAGACTGTTGGACGAAGAATGGGGTGATGATTTTAAGAAGAAGTAAGACAGGCTATGACCAGACCATGACCACAGGATATGACCTAGCACGCATCACTGCAGCTGGTACCTGGGAGGTCAGGGGTTAACTGAGATGCCAGGCTGGGCTACGAGTCCCTTCTCTACATATAGGGAGTGTTTGATTCACATACAGTAGGTTTGCACGCGCACACCCACACACATACACACACGTACACACATGTACACACACGTACACACGCACACACTCTAAGTAACTAGGCGATAGGAGAAGATCGTGGGCCATAAATAGGCTGCTGTTAGCTGAATGGGATTGTGGGTAGAGGATTCTGCAGTGATGTGCAGCTATGTGAGGAATGCGCACGGTGCTCAGTGTTGACCTGAGACAAACAGAGAGCATTCTGGGATTCATCCCTCTATGAAAGATGGGGAAGTCCAATAGTTGCACTTCAACACTCTTTGTGTGTTTTCTTTTGTAATCTAGAAAGGCCGTGGCTTAATCGTATTTGTCAGGGGGCTGAGTGGCTACATTTACGGTGATGTTTTGAAAGCATAAAATGCAGATATGTTACTGAAAACGAACGTTTTGCCAAGGATATAATAAATATGTGTGCCACCTACCTGCCATCTCCAGCCCTCTCATGTGTGTGGTAGCTGGGAATGCATCCATCTTACCAACAACAAGTAATGAATGATGGAAATACATTCCGTCCTATATATTTACACAACGCTCACTGGATTATCTGAAGACTTTTGATTTATGGCTGTAAACACAAACCAAAGTCCCATCAACAAAACATAGTGTTTCAAGGAGCCTGTTATACTCATAATAGAGAAAAGGGGCAGAGTGGGAACTAAGAAGTCAGCCACATGGTTGTCATTAAACACAACTACACATTAATTAGCTTCATTCACATCACTACTCACTGGGCACACACTGGTTGAATCAACGTTGTTTCCACGTCATTTCAATTAAATTACGTTGAACCAATTTCAATGAAATAACGTGGAAAAGTTGTTGAATTGACGCCTGTGTCCTGTGGGTATTCATTACAACTAGAAGTTATGCCTTTCATATCCCTGCCCTCCAACCCCCTCAGTAAATGTCTTATATCAACCCGAGCTAGACTTACACACAGGTACTACTTAATAGGTCTGGATAGTGGTTGAAAACACATTGAAATAATGGGTATAATGACTGTAAATACTGGCTGTGCCCCCAACCCATGTCTGACTCAAGACAGACAGAAAACAGTAGTGTATAGCATACAGTCATTTGCCAAGCCACTCTTCTACCCCAGTAGCATTCCACTCTACTCAAACTGTCACCATCGCTAGATATCACAATAAGGCAGGCGACATGGTAGGCGAGCACGCCACAAACAATCCACCTGATTGACATTTGGAGCCAGACTTCCCTTAAACAGAGTTGTGCTTTATTATACATGCAACAATAGTCAATCCAACTTCACCTTCTGACAGTGATTCATGTAAATTCATGGAAGGTTATTACACCCCAAAACTTTATTATTTACAGTAAAACTATGTTCGCCCTGATGGAAAAACCGCATGAATTCACATGTGGAAAATTGCATGATTTTTCATGTGAAACCATGTGGTTTTGGAACACTTCACATGGGATGACATTTCACATGTGGATTAAAATGTTCACATGATGCCATTCAAACAAGAAGTTGCTAGGTTATCACGAAATAGCCGCAGTGTTTTCCACTTACATATTTGACACACATGATTACATAGTGTATGTTTATTCATACATTCATTATTACTCAACATGTCCTCACCTCGGCTTTGAACTCACAACATGTTTTGGTCTTCCTGCTACGCCACCATGTCTTTGTCAATGACTGATTTCACCTGTATTCCTACGCTTAGGACTAAACCTCAGCTTTGTATAATACACTCAAGAAAAATGTTTGTGATTTGTCATTGTGATTCAGGAGTAACATAAAAAAAAAAAAATATATATATATACACAGTGGGGCAAAAAAGTATTTAGTCAGCCACCAATTGTGCAAGTTATCTCACTTAAAAAGATGAGAGGCCTGTAATTTTCATCATAGGTACACTTCAACTATGACAGACAAAATGAGGAAAAAAAATCCAGAAAATCACATTGTAGGATTTTTAATGAATTTATTTGCAAATTATGGTGGAAAATAAGTATTTGGTCACATACAAACAAGCAAGATTTCTGGCTTTCACAGACCTGTAACTTCTTCTTTAAGAGGCTCCTCTGTCCTCCACTCGTTACCTGTATTAATGGCACCTGTTTGAACTTGTTATCAGTATAAAAGACACCTGTCCACAACCTCAAACAGTCACACTCCAAACTCCACTATGGCCAAGACCAAAGAGCTGTCAAAGGACACCAGAAACAAAATTGTAGACCTGCACCAGGTTGGGAAGACTGAATCTGCAATAGGTAAGCAGCTTGGTTTGAAGAAATCAACTGTGGGAGCAATTATTACGAAATGGAAGACATACAAGACCACTGATAATCTTCCTCAATCTGGGGCTCCACGCAAGATCTCACCCGTGGGGTCAAAATGATCACAAGAACGGTGAGCAAAAATCCCAGAACCACACGGGGACCTAGTGAATGACCTGCAGAGAGCTGGGACCAAAGTAACAAAGCCTACCATCAGTAACACACTACGCCGCCAGGGACTCAAATCCTGCAGTGCCAGACGTGTCCCCTGCTTAAGCCAGTACATGTTCAGGCCCGTCTGAAGTTTGCTAGAGAGCATTTGGATGATCCAGATGAGGATTGGGAGAATGTCATATGGTCAGATGAAACCAAAATAGAACTTTTTGGTAAAAACTCAACTCTGTCGTGTTTGGAGGACAAAGAATGCTGAGTTGCATCCAAAGAACACCATACCTACTGTGAAGCATGGGGTGGAAACATCATGCTTTGGGGCTGTTTTTCTGCAAAGGGACCAGGACGACTGATCCGTGTAAAGGAAAGAATGAATGGGGCCATGTATCGTGAGATTTTGAGTGAAAACCTCCTTCCATCAGCAAGAGCATTGAAGATGAAACGTGGCTGGGTCTTTCAGCATGACAATGATCCCAAACACACCGCCTGGGCAACGAAGGAGTGGCTTCGTAAGAAGCATTTCAAGGTCCTGGAGTGGCCTAGCCAGTCTCCAGATCTCAACCCCATAGAAAATCTTTGGAGGGAGTTGAAAGTCCGTGATGCCCAGCGACAGCCCCAAAACATCACTGCTCTAGAGGAGATCTGCATGGAGGAATGGGCCAAAATACCAGCAACAGTGTGTGAAAACCTTGTGAAGCCTTACAGAAAACGTTTGACCTCTGTCATTGCCAACAAAGGGTATATAACAAAGTATTGAGATAAACTTTTGTTATTGACCAAATACTTATTTTCCACCATAATTTGCAAATAAATTCATAAAAAATCCTACAATGTGATTTTCTGGATTTTCTTTCCTCATTTTGTCTGTCATAGTTGAAGTGTACCTATGATGAAAATTACAGGCCTCTCTCATCTTTTTAAGTTGGAGAACTTGCACAATTGGTGGCTGACTAAATACTTTTTTCCCCCACTGTATATGCCCCACCAACAATACACAACTATACAGAAGACAATCAACTTACTGAGATAACTAAATTAAATCAATGATGAGAGAATAGTCAGATTAACTAAAATAGAATGCAACAGACTTTGTGGTGCAGCAGAAAGACCAGAGCAATCCAAATCCAGAGGTTGTGAGTTCAAATCCCAGACAGGGTCATATTGAAAAGTCAGTACTGAGTGATCCCCTATAACATTTCATCACTTCCCTTACAAAAAAACATGTGACATCTACAGTTTCATATGTGAAATACCTTTCACATGAGAAAATCAAATGAACATTTTCACATGTGAAAATCGAATTTGCACTTTTCACAAATTGTGTTTTTTCCGTGAGGGCTTTGGTAGTTCTAGGCAACTGCATCTCGCTCTCTCGCTCTCTCTCTCTCTCTCTAACACAATATCTATGTACAGTGAGTGCAAATGTAGTAAGATTAGATTTAGCATTAACACTGGAGTGATAGATGTGCAGATGATGATGTGCATTTAGAGATACTGGGGTGAAAAATAGCAAAAATAAATAAATAAATAACAATATGGGGATGAGGTAGTTGGGTGTGCTATTTACAAATGGGCTGTGTACAGGTACAGTGATCGGTAAGCTGCTCTGACAGCTGATGCTTAAAGTTAGAGAGGGAGATATAAGTGAAACAAGTGAACCAGTGAAATATACCTGCTGGAGCACGTACTACGGGTGGGTGTTGCTATGGTGACCAGTCAGCTGAGATAAGGCAGGGATTTACTTAGCAAAGACTTATAGATGAGCTGGAGCCAGTGGGTTTGGCAACGAATATGTAGCGAGGGCCAGCCAACGAGAGCATGCAGGTCGCAGTGGTGGGTAGTATATGGGGCTTTGGTGACAAAACGGATGGCACTGTGATAGACTACATCCAATTTGCTGAGTAGAGTGTTGGAGGCTATTTTGTAAATGACATCGCCGAAGTCAAGGATCGGTAGGATAGTCAGTTTTACGAGGGTATGTTTGGCAGCATGAGTGAAGGAGGCTTTGTTGCGAAATAGGAAGACGATTCTAGATTTAATTTTGGATTGAAGATGCTTCATGTGAGTCTGGAAGGAGAGTTTACAGTCTAACCAGACACCTAGGTATTTGTAGTTGTCCACATATTCTAAGTCAGAACCGTCCAGAGTAGTGATGCTAGTTGGGCGGGTGGGCGGGTGCGGGCAGCAATCGGTTGAAGAGCATGCATTTAGTTTTACTAGCATTTAAAAGCAGTTGGAGGCCACGGAAGGAGTGTTGTATGGCATTGAAGCTCGTTTGGAGGTTTGTTAACACAGTGTTCAAAGAAGGGACAGATGTATACAGAACGGTGTTGTCTGCATAGAGGTGGATCAGAGAATCACCAGCAGCAAGAGAGACATCATTGATGTATACAGAGAAAAGAGTCGGCCCGAGAATTGAACCCTGTGGCACCCCCAAAGAGACTGCCAGAGGTCCGGACAACAGGCCCTCCGATTTGACACACTGAACTCTATCTGAGAAGTAGTTGGTGAACCAGGCGAGGCAGTCATTTGAGAAACCAAGGCTATTGAGTCTGCCGATAAGAATGCGGTGATTGACAGAGTCGAAAGCCTTGGCCAGGTCGATGAAGATGGCTGCACAGTACTGTCTTTTATTGATGGTGGTTATGATATCGTTTAGGACCTAGAGTGTGGCTGAGGTGCACCCGTGACCAGCTCAGAAACCAGATTGCATAGTGGAGAAGGTATGGTGGGATTCGAAATGGTCGGTGATCTGTTTGTTAACTTGTCTTTCGAAAATTTTAGAAAGGCAGGGCAGGATGGATATAGGTCTATAACAGTTTGGGTCTAGAGTGTCTCCCCCTTTGAAGAGGGGGATGACCGCGGCAGCTGTCCAATCTTTGGGAATCTCAGACGATACGAAAGATAGGTTAGTAATTGGGTTTGCCACAATTTCGGCTGATAATTTTAGAAAGAGAGGATCCAGATTGTCTAGCCCAGCTGCTTTGTAGGGATCCAGATTTTGCAGCTCTTTCAGAACATCAGCTGTATGGATTTGGGTGAAGGAGAAGCGGGGGGGACTTGGGAAAGTTTCTGCGGGGGGTGCAGAGCTGTTGACCAATGTAGGGGTAGCCAGGTGCAAAGCATGGCCAGCTGTAGAAAAATGCTTCTTGAAATTATCGATTATCGTAGATTTATCGGTGGTGACAGTGTTTCCTAGCCTCATTGCAGTGGGCAGCTGGGAGGAGGTGCTCTTATTCATCATGGACTTTTTAGAATTAGTCCTACAGGATGCAAATTTCTGTTTGAAAAAGCTAGCCTTAGCTTTCATAACTGACTGTATATTGATTCCTAACTTCCCTGAAAAGATGCATATTGAGGGGGTTATTTGATGCTAATGCAGTACGCCACAGGATGTTTTTGTGCTGGTCAAAGGCAGTGAAGTCTGGGGTGAACCAAGGGCTATTTCTGTTCTTAGTTTAAAAAAAATGCTTATTGCTTATTTAAGATGGTGAGGAAAGCACTTTTAAAGAGCAACCAGGCATCCCCTACTAACGGGAGGAGGTCAATATCCTTCCAGGATACCCAGGCCAGGTCGACTAGAAAGGCCTGCTCGTTTGACAGTGATGAGAGGTGGTCATTTGACTGCGGATCCATTACGGACGCAGGCAATGAGGCAGTGATCGCTGAGATCCTGGTTGAAGACAGCAGAGGTGTATTTAGAGGACAAGTTGGTCAGGATGATATCTATGAGGGTGCCCATGGTTACGGATTTAGGGTTGTACCTGGTAGGTTCCTTGATAATTTGTGTGAGATTGACGGCGTCTAGCTTAGATTGTAGGACGGCCGGTTAAGGTCACCTAACAGTACGAACTCTGAAGATAGATGGGGGGCAATCAATTCACATATGGTGTCCAGGGCACAGCTGGTGGCCGAGGGCGGTCTATAACAAGTGGCAACGGTGAGAGACTTATTTCTGGAAAGGTGGATTTTTAAAAGTAGAAGCTCGAATTGTTAGGGCACAGACCTGGATAGTATGACAGAACTCTGCAGGCTATCTCTGCAGTAGATTGCTACTCCACCCCCTTTGGCAGTTCTATCTTGTTGGAAAATGTTGTAGTTGGGGATGGAAATGTCTGAATTTTTGGTGGCCTTCCTAAGCCAGGATTCAGACATGGCTAGGACATCAGGGTTGGCAGAGTGTGCTAAAACAGTGAATAAAACAAACTTTGGGAGGAGGCTTCTTATGTTAACATGCATGAAACCAAGGCTTTTATGGTTCCAGAAGTCAACAAATGAGAGTGCCTGGGGCCTGGGAATAGGTGTGGTGCTGGGGGCTACAGGGCCTGTGTTAACCTCTACATCACCAGAGGAACAGAGGAGGAGTAGGATAAGGGTACGACTAAAGGCTATGAGAACTGGTCATCTAGTGCATTGGGAACAGAGAATAAAATGAGCAGATTTCTGGGCGTGGTGGAATAGATTCAGGGCATAATGTACAGACAAGGGTATTGTAGGATGTGAGTACAGTGGAGGTAAACCTAGGCAGTGACAATGTCTCTGGAGGCACCAGTTAAGCCAGGTGAGGTCTCCGCATGTGTGGGGGGAGGGACAAAAGAGCTATCTAAGGCATGTAGGGCGGGGCTGGGGACTCTACAGTGAAATAAAACAATAACTAACCTAAACAGTAGTAGACAAGGCATATTGACATTAGGGAGAGGCATGTGTAGCCGAGTGAACATAGGGTCCAATGAGCACCAATAGGTGGGTCAGGGAGCCGTTTGGTGGTCGCTACTACGCTAGGCAAGCTGGAGAGACGGCGATTCAGAAAGCTAGCGGGCATGGGCTAGCAGATGGGTTTACGGCGACGTCGCCATGGAAAAGCCTGTTAAAACCTCTTCGGACGATTACGTCGGCAGACCAGTCGTGATGGATCAGCGGGGATCCGTGTCGGCAAAAAGGGTCCAGGCCAATTGGCAAAAGAGGTATTGTAGCCCAAGAATTAGCTGGTAGACCTCTTCGGCTAGCCGGGAGATGGGCCTAGCTCGAGGCTAGCTCAAGGCTAACTGGTGTTTGCTTCAGGACAGAGGCGTTAACCAGCCGTAGCCAATCAGGTAGCAGCTAGTTAGCTGTGACAACCCGGTGTACTGGTCCAGAGCTTGCAGTAGGAATCCGGTGATGTGATAGAGAAAAAGCAGTCCAATATGCTCTGGGTTGATATCGCGCTGTGCAGGCTGGCAGGTATTGAGCGAGCAGAAGCTGGCTGGTGTCCGTGTTAACGGTGAAGACCGCTAGCAGTGGCTAAATGCCTACTAGCTACAGTGAGGGAAAAAAGTATTTGATCCCCGGCTGATTTTGTACGTTTGCCCACTGACAAAAAATGATCAGTCTATAATTTTAATGGTAGGTTTTTTTGAACAGTGAGAGACAGAATAACAGAATAACAACAAAAAAATCCAGAAAAACGCATGTGAAAAATGTTATAAATTGATTTGCATTTTAATGAGGGAAATAAGTATTTGACCCCTCTGCAAAACATGACTGAGTACTTAGTGGCAAAACCCTTGTTGGCAGTCACAGAGGTCAGACGTTTCTTGTAGTTGGCCACCAGGTTTGCACACATCTCAAGAGGGATGTTGTCCCACTCCTCTTTGCAGATCTTCTCCAAGTCATTAAGGTTTCGAGGCTGACGTTTGGCAACTCGAACCTTCAGCTCCCTACACAGATTTTCTATGGGATTAAGGTCTGGAGACTGGCTAGGCCACTCCAGGACCTTAATGTGCTTCTTCTTGAGCCACTCCTTTGTTGCCTTGGCCGTGTGTTTTGGGTCATTGTCATGATGGAATACCCATGCACGACCCATTTTCAATGCCCTGGCTGAGGGAAGGAGGTTCTCACCCAAGATTTGACGGTATATGGCCCTGTCCATCGTCCCTTTGATGCGGTGAAGTTGTCCTGTCCCCTTAGCAGAAAAACACACCCAAAGCATAATGTTTCCACCTCCATGTTTGACGGTGGGGATGGTGTTCTTGGGGTCATAGGCAGCATTCCTCCTCCTCCAAACACGGGGAGTTGAGATGATGCCAAAGAGCTCAATTTTGGTCTCATCTGACCACAACACTTTCACCCAGTTGTCTTCTGAATCATTCAGATGTTAATTGGCAAACTTAAGACGGGCATGTATAGGTGCTTTCTTGAGCAGGGGGACCTTGCGGGCGCTGCAGGATTTCAGTCCTTCACGGCGTAGTGTGTTACCAATTGTTTTCTTGGTGACTATGGTCCCAGCTGCCTTGAGATCATTGACAAGATCCTCCCGCATAGTTCTGGGTTGATTCCTCACCGTTCTCATGATCATTGCAACTCCACGAGGTGAGATCTTGCATGGAGCCCCAGGCCGAGGGAAATTGACAGTTATTTTGTGTTTCTTCCATTTGCGAATAATCGCACCAACTGTTGTCACCTTCTCACCAAGCTGCTTGGCGATGGTCTTGTAGCCCATTCCAGCCTTGTGTAGGTCTACGAACTTGTCCCTGACATCCTTGGAGAGCTCTTTGGTCTTGGCCATGGTGGAGAGTTTTGAATCTGATTGATTGATTGCTTCTGTGGACAGGTGTCTTTTATACAGGTAACAAACTGAGATTAGGAGCACTCCCTTTAAGAGTGTGCTCCTAATCTCAGCTCGTTACCTGTATAAAAGACACCTGGGAGCCAGAAATCTTTCCGATTGAGAGGGGGTCAAATACTTATTTCTCTCATTAAAATGCAAATCAGTTTATAACATTTTTCACATGCGGTTTTCTAGATTTTTTTGTTGTTATTCTGTCTCTCACTGTTCAAATAAACCTACTACTAAAATTATAGACTGATAATTTCTTTGTCAGTGGGCAAACGTACAAAATCAGAAGGGGATCAAATACTTTTTTCCCTCACTGTAGTAGCTAGTTAGCTGGCTAGCTTCTGATGGGGGTTCTGGTTCTATAGTATAAATTAGCAGATCCGTACCATATTGGATCAGGCGGGTTGCAGGAAAGTATATTCAGTCCGTAGATAGAAATAGTGATTAAAATGTATTCTAAATATATACTGAAAAAAACAAGGAAGACTACTATTTACACGGGACAAGACAGGACAAGACAAACACACTACGCCATCTTGGAATATGCCGCTTTATTGGCATGAGAAACATATTTGTTTATTTTACCTTTATTTAACTAGGCAAGTCAGTTAAGAACAAATTCTTATTTACAATGACGGCATAGGAACACTGCCTTGTTCAGGGGTAGAACAACAGATTTTTACCTTGTCAGCTCAGGGATTTGATCTAGCAACCTTTCGGTTACTAGTCCAATGCCCTAACCACTAGGCTACCTGTGCCAAAGCAAGTGAAATAGATAATAAACAATAAAAAATCAACATCTCTCTCTAGGTCTCTCTCTCCTCTCTCTCTCTCACACGCAAAAGAGAAGAAACAAAACAAAAAATGCACAGTACACATTGCACTCAAAAAGGTTTCAAAAGGATAAAGACGTTTCAAGTGTTATATTACCAATGTGCAAATAGTTGTAGTACAAATAGTAGGGGAAGATTAGTAAACAGATAAATATTGGTTGTATTTACAGTGTTGTTTGTGCTCCACTGGTTGCACTGTTTTCATGACAACAGGTCACATTGCGGGTATTTCGCCTAACAGATGGGAGTTTATCAATGTTGGATTTGTCTTCAAATTCTTTGTGGGTCTGTGTGATCTGCGAGAAATATGTGTGTCTAATACAGTCATACATTTGCAGGAGGTAAGAAAGTGCAGCTCAGTTTCCATCTCATTTTGGGGCACACAGCTAGTCTTCTCTTGAGAGCCAGGTCTGCTTATGGCGGCCTCTCTCAATACCAAGGCTATGCTCCCTGAGTCTGTACATAGTCAAATATTTCCTTAATTTTGGGTCTGTCACAGTGGTCATGTATTCTGCTACTGCGTATTCTCTGTTTAGGGCCAGATAGCATTCCAGTTTGCTCAGATTTTTGGTTGATTCTTTCCAGTGTGTCAAATAGTTCGGTTTTTATTTTCTCATAATTTGGTTTGGTCTAATTGTGTTGCTGTCCTGAGGCTCTGTGGGGTCTGTTTGTATTAGTAAACAGAGCCCCAGAACCAGCTGGTTGAGGGGACTCTTCTCTAGGTTAATCTCTCTGTAGGTGAAGGCTTTGTGGTGGAATGTGTGGGCATTGCTTCTTTTTAGGTGGTTGTAGAATTTAACAGCTCTTTTGTGGATTTTGATAATTAGCGGGTATAGTCCTAATTCTGCTCTGCATGCCTTGTTTGGGGTTTTCTGTTGTACATTAAGGTAATTTTTTTGCAGAATTCTGCATGCAGTCTCAATTGGGTGTTTGTCCCATTTTGTGAATTGTATAGAAGGCCCTTCTTGCCTTGTCTCTTAGATCGTTAACAGCCTTGTGGAAGTTACCTGTGATGTTGATTTTTAGGCAGAGGAAGTTATAATTCTTTGTGTGCTTTAGGGCACCGCTGTCTAGATATAATTTGTTGTCCTGGCAACTGGATCTTTTTTGGAACAACCTTATTTTTGTCTTACTGAGACACAGCTCCATGTCTGGTGAGTATGCAGGCCATGGAATAATTGGGACACGTTCAGCTTCCAGGAATTGTGTACTGTCACGACTTCATGACTGGGGCAGCGCTGTCTAGATATAATTTGTTGTCCTGGCAACTGGATCTTTTTTGGAACAACCTTATTTTTGTCTTACTGAGACACAGCTCCATGTCTGGTGAGTATGCAGGCCATGGAATAATTGGGACACGCTCAGCTTCCAGGAATTGTGTACTGTCACGCATCGCTTGTTTGCGTTTGGCAATGAGTTTATGTATTACGCGGTTAGCGTTTTCTGATTGTTGGTTATTTGAGTAAAGTGTTTTTGCTCACTCAGTCCTGTTCTCCTGCGCCTGACTATTTTTGCACCAGCTACACATGGATCTTGACAGAATCAATCACCTGCCATGGAGTCAGCAGGAGCAGGTACCCCGGTCAGAGGAGTTGAGGAACGCGTCCAGGAACACTCGACTATATTACATCATCTCGGTGCCATGATGGATCGCGTTGTCCAGAACATGGACCGCTGGGAGAGACAGGAAGTCTCGACCAACGCAACCGGGGTTAACTCTACCCATCCCGTCCGGATCCAACTCCAGTGGGATGCGTCTCTCCCTTCCCAGGGAGTATGATGGGACGACCGAACAGTGCCAGGGGTTCCTCTTACAACTGGACCTATACCTGGCTACTGTTCACTCAGCTCCCTCAGGAAGGGAGAGAGTCTCCGCCCTTGTCTCCTGCCTCTCTGGGAGAGCTCTGGAGTGGGCCAACGCCGTGTGGGGAGAGGAAGACGCAGTGTTGGACCACTTTGAGGAGTTCACCCGTCGCTTCCGGGCCGTCTTTGACCATCCGCCCGAAGGTAGAGCGGCGGGGGAACGACTTTTTCAATTGAGGCAGGGGACAAGGAGCGCACAGGAGTTTGCGCTGGAGTTCCGGACTTTGGCCGCCGTAGCCGGATGGAACGACAGGGCCCTCATCGACCAGTATCTATGCAGCCTGCACGAGGACGCCCGACGGGAGTTGGCCTGCAGGGATGCCACCATCAACTTTGACCAACTAGTAGATCTGACCATCCGGTTGGATAAACTGCTGGTTACCCGTGGACGTCCTGAGGGGGCTCTGTCGGTTCCATCTCCCAGTACTCCCGCTCCGGTGCCCATGGAGTTGGGAGGAGCTGCTCGTAGGGAGGCTGGAGGAGGGGCCTTCACGTGCACCATCTGTGGCTGCAGAGGACACACTGCCGGTCGGTGCCGGGTTGGTCCTTCTGGGAATCGAGGCAGCAGGCAGGGCACTCTGGCGTCACCCCAGGTGAGTATGCACCACTCTCATCCAGAGTCCTCTGTTGTTCACCTGTTTGTACCTGTTTGTTTCCCTGAGTTTTCCCCGCATTCTCAGTATAAGGTGCTAGTCGATTCTGGTGCAGCTGGGAATTTTATCGACAGAGCGTTAGCCCTTAGTTTAGGGATCCCCATTATACCTATGGTTAGACCTTTCTCGGTTCACGCTCTGGATAGTCGACCATTAGGGTCCGGGCTAATCAAGGAGGTCACCATCTCTCTGTTCATGGAGACGCAGGGCGGTCATGAGGAGAGAATCAGTCTCTTTCTCATTGATTCTCCTGCGTTTCCCATTGTACTAGGCCTTCCTTGGTTGGCCCGTCATAACCCCACCATTTCCTGGCAACAGAGGGCTCTCACGGGGTGGCCTCGCTTGTTTGCGTTTGGCAATGAGTTTATGTATTACGCGGTTAGCGTTTTCTGATTGTTGGTTATTTGAGTAAAGTGTTTTTGCTCACTCAGTCCTGTTCTCCTGCGCCTGACTATTTTTGCACTAGCTACACACGGATCTTGACATGTACATATCCTTGTGACATGGGGCCGTGCATTATCACGCTGAAACATGAGGTGATAGTGGCGGATGACTGGCATGACAATGGGCCTCAGGATCTCGTTACGGTATCTCTGTGCATTCAAATTGCCATTGATAAAATGCAATTATGTTTGTTATTTGTAGCTTATGCCTGCCCATACCATAACTCCACCGCCACCATGGGGCACTCTGTTCACAATTTTGATATCAGCAAACTGCTCACCCACACGACGCCATGCAAGCGGTCTGCCATCTGCCTGTTACAGTTGAAACCGGGATTCATCCATGAAGAGCACATTTCTCCAGAGTGCCAGTGGCCATCGAAGGTGAGCATTTGCCCACTGAAATCGGTTACGACGCTGAATTGCATTCAAGTCAAGACCCTGGTGAGGAGGACGACGAGCACGCAGGTGAGCTTCCCTGAGACGGTTTTTGACAGTTTGTGTAGAAATTCTTTGGTTGTGCAAACCCACAGTTTCATCAGCTATCAGGGTGGCTGGTTTTCAGATGATCCCGCAGGTGAAGAAGCCGGATGTGGAGGTCCTGGGCTGGCGTGGTTACACGTGGTCTGCGGTTGTGTGGCCGGTTGGACGTACTGCCAAATTCTCTAAAATGACGTTGGAGGTGGCTTAGGTAGAAAAATAAACATGTAATTCTCTGACAACAGCTCTGGTGGACATTCCTGCAGTCAGCATGCCAATTGCAAACTCCATCAAAACTTGAGACATTTATGGCATTGTGTTGTGTGACAAAACTGTATATTTTAGAGTGGACTTTTATTGTCCCAAGCACAAGGCACACCTGTGTAATGATCATGCTGTTTAATCAGCTTCTTGACATGCCACAACTGTCAGGTAGAAGGATTATCTTGGCAAAGGAGAAATGCTCACTAAGAGGGATGTAAACAAAATATGAGATAAATAAGTTTTTTGAGCGTATGGAACATTTCTGGGATCTTTTATTTCAGCTCATGAAACATGGGACCAATACTTCACATGTTGCGTTTATATTTTTGTTCAGTATATATATGGATGTTGAAGGGTTTGAGGCTCATGTTGCATCCCTGACTCACCCCATGGCTCAGAGGAAAGAAATATGTGTGTTTATTGCCAATTTTAACTGCAAACTTGTTGTTTGTATACATAGATTTTATAATATCATATATTTTCCCCCCAACACTGCTTTCTATCAGTTTGTATAGCAGACCCTCATGCCAAATTGAGTCAAACGTTTTTGGGAAATCAACAAAGCATGAGAAGACTTCACTTTTGTTTTGTTTTGTTTGTTTGTCAATTAGGGAATGCAGGGTGTATATGTGGTTTGTCGTCTGATATTTTGGTAAGAAGCCAATTTGACATTTGCTCAGGACATTGCTTTCACTGAGGAAATGTTGGAGTCTGCTGTTGATGATACTGCATGAGATTTTTCATTTTTTTGACGCAGATACCACAGTAATTATTGAGGTCAAATTTGTCTCCACTTTTGTGGATTTGGGTGATCAGACCTTGGTTCCAAATATTGGGGAAGATGCCAGAGCTGAGGATAATGTTGAAGAGTTTAAGAATAGCCAATTGGAATTTGTGGTCTGTATATTTTATTATTTTGTTTCGAATACAATCAACACCATAGGCCTTCTTGGGTAGGAGGGTTTGTATTTCACCCTGTAGCTCATCCAATGTAATCGTATAATCCAGTGGGTTCTGGTAGTCTTTAATAGCTGATTCTATGTTTTGCAAATGATCATGTATATTTGCTTGCTCTTGCTTCGTTGTAATATGGCCGAAAATGTTAGATAGGTAGTTTATCCATACATCTCCATTTTGGATAGATACCTCTTTGTGTTGTTGTTTGTTTAGTGTGTTCCAATTTTCCCAGCAGTGATTTTATTATGTGGATTCTTCAATCACATTGAGATGTTTTCTGACATGCTGTTTCTTCTTTTTTCTTAGTTTATTTCTGTACTGTTTTAGTGTTTAGAAAAGTTTGTGGTCATACGCACATCCGGTTTTAGTGTTTTCCCATAGTGAAGGCATAGGTTCTGGTTTTCAGGGTCTCTGTGTTTTTGGTTGGATAGGTTTCATTCTTAGGTTTTCTGCTAGAATTGTATACATTTGATCCCCCCCTCTCTCTCAGGCAGGTGGTGGAAAATGTCAAACACAATAGATAAAAAAAAACATTTCTGAGATGATGGACTCATAGCAAACTGACCAAAGCCATTATTGGTGCCAAAAATGCTCTCTGGTTCTGATCTACAGTAAACAGTGTGAGTGGTGGCCTGCCTGCCTGTCTGTCAGCCTGCCTGTAAGTCATAGCCGGACTCTCTGTGTTGACCTAAATGTGTTTGAAATCTCCTAGACAACAGACTTCTCTAACTACCCTCAGCAGGTGAGTTCTATCTGGTGTAAGGGGTCTGTCTGTCAGCAAATTAATCAATTTAGGAAAACTCCCAAGGAGGCCAGCCTCACAGGAGTGGAGTCATCATGGGCAAACAGTCTAGCCTGCATCTGAGTGACACTGAGACACTTTGTGTATCTGCTGCCAAGCCTGTCTGTGACGTATGGGACAGCAAACCGGGAGTGCTCCAGCCATAACACTAAGCACACCGCAACAGAGGGTTTTTCTACTCCACACAGTAGCACTGTAAGAGGAACCATAATCATTACTCAAAGAATGGCCTAGCTAGCCAAGGTAAATGGCTGTGTGTGAAACTATAGTTGCTATGGAGCATGTCTGTAAACCTCAGGTCTCAGAGAGGTGTCTGTGGCTTGTCACATCCATGACTCCACTAGAACCGGGTGGGACTAATAGACATGCTCAAGGGTCCGTAGGTTTCCGTTTTCCCGGCACCTGCACTTGTTTGTATGGATGAGGGGTGGAGTTTTAGCTAAAGGAACTGTTTGTTTCTTGTTTTGCTTCTTGGCTGAATTAGTTGGTTCTACTTAGTTTCCTCTGGGGAAGTGGAAGGTATAGGTGCACCTTTGAGAACAAGCCGATACATGGCAGACTCGTAGAGGGAGTAGGTTTCCTATACTGAGGGCACAGAAAGAGAAATCCAAACTGGTCACCCAGTTTATGAGAGGGATACGTAATGTGAATGTCATTTTTAGGTCAAACTGATATTGAACTAATTTTGATTGAAAGGTATCAGCTTTTAGTGGTGACACATTCCTTTTAAGATGTTTTAAAAACAAACTCTGATAGCTAAAAACACATTATTAAACTGCTAATTTCACTACATTCTAAACAGAGCACAGACATTTCCTCTCTAGTTTTTCATTCCCCTGTCTCCAAGTAGCTTTATTTGAAAGGAACAACTTTTTTTCTGCTGCTGAATTCACTGAAAGAAACCTCTGGCCAACAGGTGTGACGACTTTCATACATGAGTGTTAAGACTGGGGTGAAGAGTTTGCTTGATAGATGCTGTATCCTTAACGTAAATTCATACTGTTGTAACTTTTTAGCAGGGATGATATTTTGAAGATAAATGCTTGTTATGTTGCCTTGGAAAATGTGAAATACTAACCTGTGCCACAACTATGTGTGTGTGTGTGTGTGTGTGTGTGTGTGTGTGTGTGTGTGTGTGTGTGTGTGTGTGTGTGTGTGTGTGTGTGTGTGTGTGTGTGTGTGTGTGTGTGTGTGTGTGTGTTTAGCCCTGGCTAACTGAGAGTGCTAAATATTGTCTTTGTGATACAAAACGGTGAAATTCCTCCAATGCCCACTGCTTCCACCTCTTAACAGTGTTAGAACACTGTGATCTTTGTGTGAAGGTGTATTGTGTGTGCTTTACAGTATGTATCTAGTGTGTATGTGAGCACACAGCATGAAATGAGATGGTTTTACACCCTTTGTGTACTTCGTGGGAGATCTAGTAATAAAACCACACACACACACACACACACACCCACACCCACACACCCACACCCACACACCGTACATTCACTAGGCCCCCATGAAGGCATCCTCTGCCTGTAATGACCCCGTAGAAGTTGAACTCTGACTCCAGTACAGTTAGTGCTTATTTGTTCCTCCTTTGAGTTCAATCGTCCCTAGAATGGTCTTCTCTTTCCACCGTTAAATACTACTACAGTAACAAACTCTTACATCTCAACTATACCATAAACTGCCAGAGCACCAGTTTCAATGAATTATAGCAAAACTTTTCTTCTGAGTGAAAAAGCCTGACATTGCAGTAATTTAGTATGGTATGATTTATGCAGTCTCTAATGTCTCTCTATGGGTTAAATCCATCACTATTGCTATGGGGAGATTGAGTTTGACAGCGTATATGTGGGTTTGCTAGTTTATACAGTAGGATAATGCTTTCTTTATGCCACATCTAATCCCGCTCCTCCCCTCCGGCATTCGACGTCACCGGTTTACTAACCACCAGTCCTGCAAACCATCATCACGCGTACCTGGAATCAATCATTACGAGCACCTGCGCTTCATCATGAGCCACACCTGGACTCAATTACCTCACTCATGGCACTCCCTTAGGTTCATTCCCCAGGCAGTATTTTTTCTGTGGTACATGTCAAGACGCATCTCGAACATACACGAGAGGCGTTGACTTCAACTAGCGGGGAATACTCTACCACCAGTCGACCCAGCGAGCCAGCACACCAGCCCATTCAACAACCCGCGCAGGTCAGCGATGCCCGTTTGTCCCTCCTGGATAAATATGACGGCACCCCGTCTAAATGCCGTGGCTTCCTACTACAGTGCTCCCTCTACTTTGCACACCAGATGGGAGCCCCAACCACTGAGAGGTCCATGGTTGCCACGGTTATTTCTCTGCTGACTGGGCGGGCGTTGGAATGGGCACCAGCCGTCTGGGAGAGAGGAGAGGAGAGGAGGAGCTGGATTCGTATGAGGGGTTCATGGCTCTGTTCAGAGGTATCTTCGATCAACCACCAGGTGGTCTGAGAGGGGGGTGAGCACCTACTCCAACTATGGCAGGAGGACCAGACTGCTTCCGAGTACACGCTCACCTTCCGGACAGTAGCAGCATCCAGCGGATGGAATAAGCCGGTGCTTCGTACGCTATTCAGAAGAGGACTGCGCGAGGATGTCCAGACGGAACTGGCCTGTTGAGACGACAACCTCTCTATGGGCGCAGTCATCGCGATGGCCATCCGTCTGGATGACCTACTTCAGGAGTGTTGGTAATCTCATCGCTACTTTCCCTCCCTCAGTGAACACTTTGGATCGGAGCCTGAACCCATGGAGGTAGGGGTAGCACTCCTCCCCACGGCGGAGCGACGCAGATGGAGACAGCTGGGGCTCTGTCTCTATTGTGCTCAAGGAGGGCACCAGCTCCAGCAGTGTCCGGTATGTCCCAACTCGGAATCCACGAGAGCAGACGGACGGTCACATGATCTTCCACCTCCTGGAGCAGGTGTGAGTATCCCCTCTTCATCACTTTCTGCCAAACCCTTTTTGGTGTTGATCACACTAGTTGACTGTCCCTCATGTACTGTTTCTACAGCGTTACTGAATTCCGGTGCCACGGGGAACTTCATTGACCAGAACCTTGCCTTCTCTCTTAACATCACTTCATCGAGGATGAAAATCACGGACTAGGCGAGTCCTGTGGTTGCCCTTCAGCCCAACATCCCGGGGGTATACCAGGACCTGCGAGAGGTACAGTATTTTCCAAAACCCGCGCCACCGGTCTCCCTCCTCATCGCCCCTGGGACTGTGCCATCAACCTGCTTGCAGGCTCTATGCATCTACCCTCTGTCGATGGCTGAAACTAAGGCCATGAAGGAGTACATCTATGAGGTGCTCGAACAAGGTTTCATCCGCACGTCCACTTCTCCTGCGTCTGCAGGCTTCTTTTTCGTGGCCAAGAAGGATGGAGGGTTACGCTCGTGTATTGATTACTGAGGACTCAATGATATCACCACCAAGTACCGTTACCCTCTCCTGTTGGTGCTGGCAGTCATCAAACAGCTCCGCGGGGCCCGGTTCTTTACAAAATTGGGCCTGCGGAGTGTATACAATCTCATCCGCATCCAGGTGAGGGATGAATGGAAGACCGGTTTTAGCATGATGTCTGGTCACTACGAGTACTTGGTGATTCCTTTTAGCCAATGGTATGTCAGTGTTCCAGGCATTCGTCAACAAGGTATTCGGGGACATGCTCGGACGCCAGGTGGTTGTGTATATCGATGACATCCTGGTCTACTTGGCTACCTTGGAGGATAAATTCGCTCACGTCCGAGTAGTCCTGGAACGCCTCCTGGCTAACCAACTGTTTGCCAAGGCTGAGAAGAGCCAGTTTCATCAGGAGGCTGTCTCCATCTTAGGCTACCAAATCAGCCCACAAGGAGTGAAGATGGACGTCGAGAAGGTAGATGCGGTCAGGTCATGGCCAGTCCCAACCACCATAAAGGGGTTACAGCGGTTTTTGGGGTTTGCCAACTTCTATCGCGGTTTCATCAGGAACTTCAGCTCCTTCGCCGCTCCTCTCACCTCTCTCCTCAAGGGTGGTCCCCGTAGGTTGGTGTGGAGTCCATCAGCTGACGAGTCCTTCCGCCTACTGAAGGGACGTTTCACCTCTGCCCCATTGCTGAAACACCCAGATCCCACGATACCCTTTGTGGTGGAGGTGGACGCTTCAGAGGTAGACATGGGGGCAGTTCTGTCTCAACGACAAGGTAATCCACAAAAAAAAAAAAATATGTGTGTGTATTACTCTAAGAAACTGTCCACTGCAGAGAGGAATTACGATGTCAACGATCAAGAGCTCCTAGCGGTGAAGTTGGCAGAGGAGTGGAGACACTGGCTGGAGGGCGCCAAGGACCCATTCGTCATCCTGACAATCGGAACTTGGAGTACATATGGACAGCGAGGAGGCTGAATCCGCACCAAGCAAGATGGGCCTTTTTCTTTATGAGATTTGACTTCACGCTGACCTATCGCCAAGTTTCAAAGAACACCAAAGACGATGCCCTGTCCTGTCCGATTTGGGAGAGGGTCCTGTCCTGAATTTACCAATAATACTTTCCTCTTGAGTCGTAGTCCCTGTGGTCTGGGATGTAGATGTGGACATTCGCCAGGCTCTGGAGAGGGAGCCCGCACCCGCTACCTGTCTTCCTGAGCGCATCTACGTTCCCACAGGGATAAGGGATCGGCTGCTGACCTGGGCGCACACAGCTGTCGTCGCTGGACATCCAGGTATTTCTTGTACTACTCAATCTACTCAATCTCCGAGGAGTATTGGTAGCCTACCTTGGAGATGATGGAGAGGATGTAACAGGAGCTGGGGAGGTTCCTGAGGAGTCACTGCCAGGACAGGCAGGGAGAGTGGGCCTGATTCATTCCATGGGCGGAATTTGCCCAGAATTCATTATGTCACTCCTCCACCGGGCTGACACCCTTCCAGCCGACCACCATCAGAAGGAGGAGGCGGACCGCCACCGCAGTGAGGCTCCCGTGTTCCATCCTGGGGATCGTGTCTGGCTCTCTACCAGGAACCTGCCACGCCACCTACCCTGCAAGAAGCTGAGCCCCCGGTTTGTGGGGCCGTTCAAGGTTCTCCGGAGGGTCACCAAGGTGACGTATAGGTTACAGCTTCCCAGTGACTACCGTATATCACCTTGTCATTTCTCCCTGCTCAGGCCGGTGTTTCCTGGTCCCCAGGCTGATGCTGTCCCCCAGGACATCGAGGGAGGTCCCGCCAATGTCATCAAACCCTACTGGACTCCCGACGTTGTGGGGATCGGCTCCAGTACCTGGTGGACTGGGAGGGGTACAGCCCAGAGGAGTGGTGTTGGGTTCCGGTGCAGGACATTCTGGATCCCAACATAATCCATGATTTCCATCTGCGCCACCCGGACCAGCCTGCTCCTTGTCCTCTGGGCCTTCCCTCTGGCCGGTGTCATCCTGCGTAACCCAATTTAGGAGTACCTGGCTCAGTCCATTAAGAGAGTCCTGGCTCGCACGTGGTCTCTGGAAGAAATTCTGTTAACTCCATCTTATTCTGCACATTTTCAGTCTGTGGTAGGCATACAATTTAGACAACTTATTTTTCAACAAGAGACAGAATAGGTAAAATGCTCCCATGTTTTATACCCTGGCCTTCTGTGGCAAAATCCCAAATCTAAATTTTACACTTTAAATCAGGGGTGGGCAACTCCAGTCCTTGAGGGCCTGATTGGTGTAACACTTTTTCTCCATCCCTAGTAAATGCAGCTGATTAATCAAATTGCATTCTAAACTGAAGATCATGATTAGGTGATTATTGGAGTCAGGTGTGTTAGCTGGGGCTGGGGAAAAACTGTGACAGCAATCAGGCCCTCGAGGACTGGAATTGCCCACCCCTGCTTTAAATGCTTCTGCTGTTTATGGTAGAAATTAAACCTTTTACGAAGTATTTAGGAAATGTATGCATTCAGCTTGTGGGGTTTACATGGGGATTCATGCAGGATGGAAAGGAAAATACACAGCACCTGGAGCAGGAATGTGAGAGAGGATCCTAGACAGACAGTTAGACACCCAGCCTCAGGGTTCAGAGGGTACACAGTTATACAACTACATACTACACAACTTCATTACAACTAAATAACTGCATCACAACTACACAACTTCCTCATAACTACACATCTACACCACAACTGATACATACACGCATCAAGCTCTACAGTTCAGAGTACACAGTTACACAATTACATATTACTCACTACACAACTACCTCACCACTATACCAATACACAACTACACAACTTAAATCACAATTACAAGTGCACCACCAGATATGCAACCAGACCCAGGGTTCAGAAGCTAAACAATTACACAACTACATCAAAACTACACAGCTACATAACTACATAACAACTGATACAGAGACCCAGCCCCAGGGTTCAGAGGGTACACACATAACTGACAAGCAGGCACACATTAACTTCATAAGTTGAGTGACATATACAAAACTGATTGGCAGGTGGGCACACATACAGTGGATATGTGAAAGGGACATGTGGCAGCACGGACACAGATGGAGCAAACAGAATAGAGTTACCTTCCTCCTCAACCAGGCCGACGCAAACACGCCACCCAGGGGAGGGGTCAGAGGTCACACAAGAAGTACCCAACCAGAGCCTTGCGGTCGGCTGACATTTATAAGACAAACACTTCATACTGTAATGAGAGACAGAGAGGGTGAGAGAAATGGGGAAGAGAGAGAGAGAGAGTGTTGGGTGGATCCATCTTTGATACTGTAAGACTACTGAGATCAAACACCGTGTCTGGAGAGACAGAAACACCACAGCGTCCACCCACCAGAGAATAAATATAACCAAAAATCGGAGAGAGCCAGCAAACACAGACAAACACAATCCATTCTGTCACCTATAATGTCATACTGTCTTTGATCTTTTAGAGGGAAAGTTCATCAACAACAAACTCGACCATAATAGGAGCTTCCATCAAATTAAGAACATTTGTGATACCAAAAATAATTAACCATAATATGTGTGTGTGTGTGTGTGTGTGTGTGTGTGTGTGTGTGTGTGTGTGTGTGTGTATCTGTCTGCGTGTGGGTGTGTGGCCTAGAAAAGTTTGGGAAGATGGTCCAATCTGTTGTCACCTTTCCTTACCACCTCTCCTCTATTTGTTGGTGTCTCACTAAGCTATTTATAAAAACCTTCTAGGTAACAAGCATACACTCTTTTCTCCAAAATAAACCACTAAACTATTCATATATATTAGCCAACGCACATATAAACATACATACACAAACATGTATTTCTTATACACGGCGTAAAATGTTACAATGGAGCCTGTGTGCATACGCGCATGTGTGTTTTTCATATTATGCAAATGTCACAATGTGCTATATGAGTAGACGTGGAGATCAGGTGTTGTATTTTATACAGAACTGGTGAGAAAATAAAGCTTCAGCCTGAACAGGTCTGACCTAAACAGTAAATTAATATAGTGGGCATATTTCATAGCTATGGACAGCAGTTTTTCTGATCATGTGACTCTGACCAGACCATGAGTTATAACTAGGGCATTTTTTTTATGACACGCTCTTTGCGAGAGGGAGGGAATCTAATTTGATTTGTCCTCAACTCACGGCTCAAACACTTAATTCAGTATAAGTGGAGTTTGCCCTGAGTTAGTTCTGAAGGATTCGTTACCATAGAAATTGACCTGGCGAAAAGGTG
Organism: Brachymystax lenok tsinlingensis; assembly: GCA_030435695.1. Classification (NCBI taxonomy): domain Eukaryota; kingdom Metazoa; phylum Chordata; class Actinopteri; order Salmoniformes; family Salmonidae; genus Brachymystax; species Brachymystax lenok. The sequence continues at coordinate 28,281,756 of CM059785.1, forward strand.
AACCACTTTGTGTCACCGGTTATCCCGAGTTGACCGAAGTTAGCTGTCTAACTCCTCTATGTAGATCGGTAGTACCACCATTCTAGGCATTGCACTGGGATAATCTTTTCTGCCTCCTCACTACTTCACCGCAACGGTCTCCCTAACAATTGGAAATCACATATCAATTGAGGTGGAATTGAGTCCATCTCTAGTTGAACTAACTTATAATGATATGCCATATCCGCACTCACATAACAAAAATGGTGCCGACGGATAGGGCTGCCGTGCTTCAAGCTCTTAGGAAACTTTGCAGTATTTAGTTTTTTTTATGTGTTATTTCTTACATTATTAGCCCAGGATTTTTTTTGTGTTATTATATACAGCCGGGAAGAACTTTTGGATATCATATCAGCATGTACGTTTTTTGTTTCTGGCCATTTTGAACCTGTAATCGAACCCACAAATGCTGATGCTGCAGATACTCAACTAGTCTAAAGAAGGCCAGTTTTATTGCTTCTTTGATCAGGACAACAGTTTTCAGCTGTGCTAACATAATTGCAAAACGGTTTTCTAATGATAAATTAGCCTTTTAAAGTGATAAACTTGGATTAGCTAACACAACGTGCCATTGAAACACAGGAGTGATGGTTGCTGATAATGGGCCTCTGTACGCCTATGTAGATATTCCATAAAAAATCTGCCGTTTCCATCTACAATAGTCATTTACAACATTAACAATGTCTACACTGTATTTCTGATCAATTTCATGTCATTTTAATGGACAAAAAAATTGCTTTTCTTTCAAAAACAAGGACATTTCTCAGTGACCCCAAACTTTTGAACGGTAGTGTATATTCTGTAATATATCCTATTCAACTGTATCTTAGTCTATGCCGCTCTGACATTGTACGTCCAAATATTTATATATTCTTAATTCCATTCCTTTACTTTAGATTGTGTGTATTGTTAGATATTACTGCACTGTTGGAGCTAGAAACACAAGCATTTCGCTACACCCGCAATAACATCTGCTAAACACGTGTATGTGACAAATACATTTGATTTGAGGTGTCCAACACTTCACCTCAATTTGGACCTCTCCCATCCTGCCCATCACCTTTATACCAGCCCCGATGTGTCCGGAACACATATTAGGACAGATACACATGTTTAGGCGGTGTGGTATTCTGGGAGGTCTACCACGGCGGTTGGTAATAGAGGGGAGGTACGTGCTGCGACGTTGGCTCCCTCTGCTGGGAACACATGGGCTGGTTACCTCGACGCTGATGGCTCCAAGTAGAGGTATCTAGGGGAGAGTGCCAACCAGTCATGCAGGTCACATAAAGGGAGCACCGTGGCACACCGCGAGGGGGAACAGAGAGACAGATACAGAGCAGAACCTGAGAAGAAGGGCCGAGCCAAACCTACGTTATTTTGTTGTTATGTTTATTTTGTTGCCTAGTAAAGTTGTGTTTTCTGACTAGAACCTCCCTGTCTCTGTGTTAATCTCTGCACGCTCAACCCAACACCCAACGGTTTACCACATATGGTAGAGAATGCGGGCATCTCAGTAGCTTTGGGTGCCGTGGGGTCGAGCGTACAGAGATTACCATGGAGGAACTGGTAGCTCAGTTTATCCTCAGCCAGCAGAAGCAGCAGGCTCTCCAGGAGCAAGCACTGAAGGAGCAGCGCCAACAAAATCTCAGATTGGTAGCGGAGGTAGCCCAGTTCAAGGCTGGGATGGCTCAGGAGTCTAGCCCGGTTAAGTTATTGGAGGAAGATGACGTGGAGACCTATTTGTGCACCTTCGAGAGGACGGCGCAGAGAGAAGGATGGCCCAAGCCCAAGTGGGTCAGCCTTTTGGCAGCCTGTCTCTCTGGGAAGGCCCAGAAGGCCTACTTCGACTTGAATGCCGACCAGGCAGCGATTTATCAGCACAACTGGTCCACGACTGGGCCTTTGACTCCACCATCTCCCCCCTCGCTGTGATGAGCGACCTGTGGCACCTGACCAAGGGCTGGTAACTGACCAACGTACCGTCCCTCCCGATAATCGATAAGGTTGTCCTGGATCGATACCTTCGGGACCCTCCCATACGAGATGAAGAAGGCGGTGAGCATGAAGAACCCCCAGAGCCTGGAGGAATTGCTGACCGCGGGGGAAACCCACTAGAACACCCACGACCTGCTGAAAGGGGCCCCGGGCGGAGGGAGTGGACATGGGGAGGGGAAAGAAAAGCACAGAGAGAGGCGAGGGGATGAAGGGGACCCGGACGTAACCAGCCGAGGCCCTGAAGCAGGAAGGCGACCCAAACCAATGACGACGTCCACTGCTGGACCTAGATCAGAGGCGCTGCTATGAGTGCGGTGAGCCGTGACACCTCGCGTGGAGCTGCCCCAGCCGGGAGGAGTCCATGCCCTCTGCATCCCCCAGCTCCGTGGTATCCCAGATGGTGAGTTATGTCACCTCCTGTTGGGCGAACACCTGTTGTACGATTCGATGGCATTGATACCAGCGCTCTGCTGGACTCTGGAAGCATGGTGACCCTGGCCCAACCGCAGTGGCTCACACGAGAGGGGAAAGATAAACCGGGGGGATGAGGAGGTGACAGTGCCCTGTGTACACGGGGACACAATGAGATACCCAACCGTGCCGGATAACCACCCCAAGGGGGGAGTGCCAGATGCGCGTGGGGGCTGTTCCTAACCTGCCCGTGCCCATTCTCCTCGGTAGAGATTGCCCTCTCTTCCAGGCACTGTGGAGGGACCTGGGGAGGTTCGCACGCGGTGAGATGTGTCCACTGGGCCCGAGTTGTACCAGGAGGAGGGAGACAACCCCGCACCGGGAAGCGAGCCATCGTCCGAGGAGGACCTCAGGCTCCCCCTTTATGGAGGTGGAGGCACTAGACGGACCGCCCGACATGGGAATCCTCACAGGCCAGTCGGGACGGCCCAGTTAGAAGACACCAACCACCACAATGCAAGGGGCCAGGTGAACACGGTGGATGGCATGAGTAGCGCTACCCCCACTTCACCATCAAGCATAATTTATTGTGTCAGGTAGTAAAGTACAATGGTGAGACAAAAGACTTGTTACTCATACCCACCCAGTATGTTAAGACTGTCTTGCAGCTCACCCGCACCCACCTGCTTGGGGCACACCTGGGGATGGGGAAAACCAGGGAGCGGATTGGGAATCGGTTCCACTGGCCCGGGAGTCAAGCGTGCTGCCCAGAGTGCAGGTACGAGGGCACACTCCGAGGGCACATTATAGAACCCTTTGGTTCCCTTGCCCATTATAGGGGTGACGTTTGAGCGGGTTGAGATGGACCTGGTGTGTTCATTGGTGAAGACCATGAGGGGACACCAATACATCCTTGTAATCGTGGATTACACCACCTGGTATCCTGAGGCGATCCCATTATGCACGGCGGCAGGCGAAAGGTATCGCATGGGAGCTCTTCCATTTATTCAGCCGGGTGGGTATTCCGCAGGAAATCCTTATGGACCAGGGCCCCCGCATTCATGTCTTGTGTAATGAAAGATGTCTGCAATCTGTTACGAATCAAACAGGTGAGGACCAGTGTGTACCATCCACAAACGAACGGGAAGTGACGACAATGCTAGCAATGGGGGTACTGGAGGAGTCTAGCCCTATAGTGCTGGTACCCGAAACCGGACAGAACCGTCCACTTCTGCAATGACTTCCGGGGCCTGAACAAGGTCAGTAAATTCGATGCCTAACACATGTGGACGAACTGATCGACCGCTTGGCGAAGGCAAGATACGTCAGCACCCTGGAAGTGATGAAGGGGTATTGGCAGGTGCAGCTGGCAGCGGCCTCCCAGGAGAAGACAGCCTTCTCCATCCCAGGGGGGGGCTATACCACTACCGGGTTCTTACTTTCGGGCTCCACGGGGCCCCCAGCGACCTTTCAGAGATTAAGGCTACTACAGTCGATTTGTACCTAATTTTGCTGCAATGGCTTCTCCCCTCACAGACCTAGCGAAGGCATGCCTACCCCAGACGGTGCAATGGACGGAAGACACAGAGGTGGCGTTCCAGGCCCTGAAGGACGTTCGCACCCGGTACTCGTCACCCCGGACTTCTCAAAACACCTCCTGGTTCATAGAGACGCGTCTGACACAGGGGTAGGGGCCGTCTTGTCTCAAGAGCAGGAAGGCGAGGAGCACCCCAACATGTATGTCAGCAGGAAGCTTCTCCTGAGGGAGAAGAAGTACTCAATTGTCGAGAAGGAGTGCCTCGCCGTGAAGTGGGCACTGAACACCCTCAGGTACACCCCCCCCTTGTGTGGATGGCAAGAGGTAAGGACACGAATGACCGCGTCACCCGCTGGTTCCTGTCCTTACAGCGATTCCGTTCCTGGAAGTCGTGTTTTCTGACTAGAACATCCCTGCCTCTGTGTTAATCTCTGCACCCTCAACCCAACACACCACGGTTTACCACAACAGACAGACGGTGCAGTGGACCGCAGGACACGGGACCCGTAGCTTGATACGGTTCACACACAAACAGAACAAATATTCGTAGAGTTCTATCCATGACCATGTGCATACTGAACAGAAAAACCATCTGTCTAATGTTAGTGTTTCTGTCTCAACATATATGTCTACACAAAGGCCATGTGTGAATGTGTTATGTGTGTCTGCCCATTCACTAATGTTTGTGTGTATGCAGTCTTTCCCCTCTGTGTCTATGTATAGTGTGTGTGTGTATATGTGTGTGTGAATGGTCCCTTTGTCCTGTTGTTTAGCTGTGTGTGTTCCCCTGTGCAGATGGGAGGCCAGCTGAGGCAGAATGGTACCCCTCATTTAAAGTCAAAGATTTGGAGATCTGCTGCTTGTTTTTTAGTCCCCAGGGGAAAAAAGGCCGCATCTCCTAAGGTTCCGGGCCACATGGGGGCTCCAAAGAAACAGACAAACATCTGTCAGTGTGTGTATGTGTGTCCTCCATGTGCAGTGTTTATTTGTGTGTCTCCTTCTTGTGCAGTTTGAGTGTATTTTGAGTGTCTTTCATGTGCAATGTGTGTGTCTGTGTTTTCAGGTTCCCCATGTGGCTATCTGCAGTGTATGTGTGTGTGTGTGTGTCTGTGAGCCCCAAACATCCCAGCAGAGCACGGTACGTTATGGACGAGGTGGTTAACGGGCGGAGAGCGTCAGACCACCGGCCACGGTCCACTATTAGAAGCTGGGTGGCTTCACTAAGACTGACTCAGCATGAAGCAGACGTTTATTTATGGAACAAAAATGTTACATACATGTAGCTGGAGGTAGCTGTAACCCCACCCCCAAAACCCCCACCATAACCCCCATGAGTCACTGTGACGATGGTCTGGAAGGCTTGCTTGCGCACGCATACCCTTCTATGGACCTATGATAAAAGCTTCACCATTCACCTGCAAACCGATCAAAGTAATACCCCTCCTGTTCCTGCCTCCACTGTGCTTTTTCCTTCTGTGGTGTTTTCAAGCTCTCTCTCTTACACACACACACACACACACACACACACACACACACACACACACACACACACACACACACACACACACACACACACACACACACACACACACACACACAGAGAGAGAGAGAGAGAGAGAGAGGAATCGCTGAATGTGCTGAAGGAAAAAAGTTTGTTATTCAATAGTCAATCTTCTAGACCAGACATCTGTAGCTTTATACAGTGCATTCGGCAAAGTATTCAGACCCCTTGACTTTGTTCACATGTTGTTACTTTTTGGCCTTATTCTAAATAGTTTTTTCCCCCATCAATCTACACACAATATCCCATAATGACAAAGCAAAAACAGTTGTTTTGACAAAGCAAACAAATAATGACAAAGCAAACAAATGTTTGCAACAGTATTAAAAATAGAACAAATGAAATATCACATTTACATAAGTATTCAGACCCTTTACTCAGTATTTTGTTGAATCACCTTTGGCAGCGATTACAGCCTTGAGTCTTCTTGGGAATGACGCTACAAGCTTGGCAAACCTGTATTTGGGGAGTTCTCCCATTCATCTCTGCAGATCCTCTCACATTCTGTCAGGTTGGATAGGTAGTGTCGCTGCACAGCTATTTTCAGGCCTCTCCAGAGATGTTTGATCGGGTTCAAGTCCACTCAAGGACATTCAGAGACTTGTCCCGAAGACACTACTGCATTGTCTTGGCTGTCTGCTTAGGGTAGTTGTCCTGTTGTAAGGAGAACCTTAACCCCAGTTTGAAGTCCTGAGCGCTCTGGAGCAGGTTTTCATCAAGGATCTCTGTGTACTTTGCTCCGTTCATCTTTCCCTCGATCCTGACTAGTCTCCCAGTCCCTGCAGCTGAAAAACATCCCCACAGTATGATGCTGCCATCACCATGCTTCACTGTAGCGATGGTGCCAGGTTTCCTCCAGATGTGAGGAAAGAGTGGGCAAAGAGTAAAGAATTCAGGGCAAAGAGTTCATCTTGGTTTCATCAGACCAGAAAATCTTGTTTCTCATGGTCTGAGAGTCCTTTATGTGCCTTTTTGGCAAACCCTATCATGTGCCTTTTACTGAGGAGTGGCTTCCGTCTGATAACTCTACCATAAAAGACTGATTGGTGGAGTGCTGCATAGATGGTTGTCCTTCTGGAAGGTTCTCCCATCTCCACAGAGGAACTCTACCATCGGGTTCTTGGTCACCTTCCTGACCAAGGCCCTTCTCCCCTGGTTGCTCAGTTTGGCTGGGCGGACAGCTATAGGAAGAGTCTTGATGGTTTCAAACTTCTTCCATTTAAGAATGATGGAGGCCACTGTGTTCTTGGGGACCTTCAATGCTGCAGACATTTTTTGGTACCCTTCCCCAGATCTGTGCCTCGACATAATCATAGCTCGGAGCTCTGTGGACAATTTCTTTGACCTCATGGCTTGGTTTTTGCTCTGAAATGCACTGTGAACTGTGGGACCTTATATAGACAGGTGTGTGCCTTTTCAAATCATGTCCAATCAATTGAATTTACCACAGGTGGACTCCAATCAAGTTTTAGAAACATCTCAAGGATGATCAATGGAAACAGGATGCACCTGAGTTCAATTTCGAAGTATCATAGCAATGGGTCGGAATACTTACGTAAATACGTTTTTTCTTTTCTTCATATATATATATATATATATATATATGCAACCTTTTCTAAAAACCTGTTTTAGTTTTGTCATTATGGGGCATTGTGTGTAGATTGATGAGGAAAATATTTTATTCAATCAATTTCAGAATAAGGTTGTAACGTAACAAAATGTGAAAAAAGTCAAGGGGCCTGAATACTTTATGAATCCACTGTACATTTTCTCTCCCAGTATGTTCTATATGTCCATCTACAGTGACCTGAGTCTGCTGGTCTGCTGTCCCTCCAAATCAAGCAGAATGATATCACCAGACAGAACCTGTGGCCTCTGCCATATCTAATGAGGCAACGCTCTGTCCCTCACCCTGTCTCTCTCAACACTGGTCAAGTGACTGACTATATAAAGAGCTCTATACTGACACCAGGTGGGTGTAAACAGTACAGCAGGCTGAACTTTGAATTCCAAAGACAGTGAATAGGTATAAACCTACTTTTACTGTAAAACAAAAATGATAACTATTCAATACCATATTTCACCACATATTTAATAAATCAAAAATAGATTTATATCCAATGGAACGGTATTTGTGACTGCCTTGGGTCTTTTGAGCACAAATGGTGGATTGAAGACATCTTCCAGGTCGTCAGAGCCTGTAGCTCTGAACCTTCAACTCCTTGACCCCTGGCCTGGTCACTGTCAGGACCTTCCAGAAGGTACATTCTCTCTCTACAGGTCAGTGTGTTAGAATGTCTGTGGAAGACACCAACATTCCACAACTGTCTAGTCCACTGACTTCTCTGGAACATTCTGCTCAGAACATTCTAATGTCGGAGGATTCTGGGACATTAATCTAAGTACTTTATTACCCAATTCTCATATTATTCCATTTAAATGAGTAGCCTATGGCCTACAATATGAGCTCTAATGTATTTTTTCCTAGCTACAGTCATCTGCTACAGTCTACAGTCCTTGAGGGCCACAGTCTTGCTGGGTTTCCTTTCTCCCTGACACTAAACTGATTAATTAAATGTGATGTGGCTCTCAACAAATTGATCGGTGCACCCCTGCGCTCACTCCCATGTGATGTGTCTAATGTATATGTGTGCAGTTACATGGCCTATGTTTTACATCTCTCTGAGCTCTGGCTACTGCTGCTGGGTGTCTGTCTCCATCCCCCATTAATGAGCCTGGCCTGTTGTCCAGATGGGACTGCTCCTTCATACCAAACAGTCATCTTAACAGTGATGTCATCAAACAGGGACACTGCCAATCAAACATGAACTCAAAGCGCGTGTTGACAGATTTCATTCCATCTCCCTCCTTTCCCTCAGAATCTTAACCAAGGAGGAGTAGGGGATTGAGGTGTAAACTCTGGGGTTATTATGGTTATCTTTTGAAGTGTGAGGCTGTGTTGGTTCCTGTCTAGACTGACTAAAAGACAGAGAGAGAGAGGGGGTGGAGGGTTACTCATCTGAGGAGCACAGGGACACACACCGATATCCTTCAACATCTCAGGGCCCTGCAAACACTCAGAGCCCTGTAACCATGGAGTCACTCTCCCAGCCTGCTGGCTGTATCCATCACACTTTGCGGCTGCCATGGTAACCATAGGGCGGCGCACAATTGGCCCAGCGTCGTCTGGGTTTGGCCGGGGTAGGCCGTCATTGTAAATAATAATTTGTTCTTAACTGACTTGCCAAGTTAAATAAAGGTTAAATATATATTTTTAAAACAGGATGAGTGTAATTCTATGGAGGTACACTATACTGTATATACAAAGGTATGTGGACACCCCTTCAAATTAGTGGATTCGGCTATTTCAGCAACACCCATTGCTTACAGGTGTATAAAATAGACAAACATTAGCAGTAATATGGTCTTACTGAAGAGCTCAGTGACTTTCACCGTGGCACTGTCATAGGATGCCACCTTTCCAACAAGTCAGTTCGTCAAATTTCTGCTCTGCTAGAGCTTCCCCGGTCAACTGTAAGTGCTGTTATTGTGAAGTGGAAAAGTCTAGGAGCAACAACGGCTCAGCCGCGAAGTGCTAGGCAACAAAAGTTCACAGAACGGGAGCGCAGCGTGAAGCACGTAGCGCATAAAAATTGTCCTCGGTTGCAACACTCACTGCCAAGTTCCATACTGCCTCTGGAAGCAACGTCCGCACAATAACTGTTTATCAGGAGCTTCATGAAAGTGGTTTCCATGGCTGAACAGCCGCACACAAGCCTAAGATCACCATGCCCAATGCCAAGTGTCGGCTGGAGTGGTGTAAAGCTCTTCGTCATCGGACTCCGGAGCAGTCGAAACGCGTTCTCTGGAGTGATAAATCATGATTCACCATCTGGTAGTCCGACGGACGAATTTGGGTTTGGCGGATGCCACTAGAACGCTACTGGCCCCAATGCATAGAGCCAACTGTAAAGTTTGGTGGAGGAAAAATAAAAGGTTTGGGTCTGTTTTCCATGGTTCGGGCAAGGCCCCTTAGTTCCAGTGAAGGTCTCATGCATGTTTCAGTGTTACTTGCCTCGAAGCGAGCATAGAAGTAATTTAGCTCGTCTGGTAGGCTCGTGTCACTGGGCATGGTTCGTCAGAGGGCATAGCGGGATTTCTTATAAGCTTCCGGGTTAGAGTCCCGCTCCTTGAAAGAGGTAGCTCTACACTTTAAAACTTCTTAGGGCTCGGGGGCAGTGTTCGGAAGTTCGGAGAGTCTGGCGTGCTCAAAGTAAAATGCCTGTTACTCAGGCCCAGAAGCTAGGATATGCATATAATTGGTATGATTGGATAGAAAACACTGAAGTTTCTAAAACTGTTAAAATAATGTATGTGAGTATAACAGAACTGATATGGCAGGCGAAAATCTGAGGAAAATCCAAGCGTGATTGAGTGCACGCGCCTTGTTATTTTCCTTTTCTATTGAGCAGGTTATTTTCCGTCTGAAATATTATCGTTTATTTACATATTAGGATACCTGAGGATTGATTAGAAACATTGTTTGAGTTGTTTGAATAAAGTTTATAGGTATTTTTTTTCGTTTTCGTTTGTATGTATGTTGACTGGAGTGGAACGGTGGATTACTGAACAAAACGTACCAACCAAACTGAGCTTTTGGGATATAAAGAGGAACTTTATCAAACAAAATGACCATTTATTGTGTAGCTGGGACCCTTTTGCCATCAGAGGAAGATCTTCAAAGGTAAGCAATTTATTTTATTGCTATTTTTGAGTTTTGTGACACCTCTGCTGGTTATGAAATTATGCTGATGGTGGAAGTATGCGGGGCGCTGTCCTCAGACAATCAAATGCTATGCTTTTGCCGAAAAGCCTTTTTGAAATCTGACAACGCTGTTAGATTAATAAGATTCTAAGCTTTTGAATGGTGTACAACACTTGTATTTTCATGAATGTTTAATATTACTATTTTTGTAATTTTAATTTGGCGCTCTGCATTTCACCGGATGTTGTCAAAATCCCTAACAGATTAACTCAGTGTGGATGTTGCCTGTAATCCATGGCTTCTGGTTGGGGTATGTACGTACAGTCAAAGTGGGGACGACGTCATCGCTGCACTTATTGATGAAGCCAGTGACTGATGTGGTGTACTCCTCAATGCCATCCTTTATTTCTATCCAGGGGGCAGAGGTCAACCTCTTAATCAGAAACATATTTCTGCTATTTAGATAATTTGAAACATGCTGTAGTACTTTTAGACAACGCATTTGGTCAATGTGAGAAGTTATCTGGTTAGAGAGGAGGATTCCAGCCACTATTCACTGCCTAGAGATTTCCGCAGGATAACTGTTTTGCTGTCTGCTGAGTAACCGGCGTAGCCCAGCCTTTTCCCAGGGCATCTACTGATAAGAACACTCTAATAACACACATTACTGGAATTCCCCAAACTTTACACACTAGAAAGAGAGAGCGAGAGGACATAATATTCAATAACGAGACAATTTTCAGCCACTCCTCTACATAGCAGAAATCATATCCCTGTAGAAAACATCTGTACGCATTCAGATTCCTCAACTGTAGACCTACACACACACACACACACACACTAGGCTCCTCACTGGCGAAAACACTGTTTGTTGCTACGGGTTACTAATGGATACTCAGCTAGTTGCGTCAAAATCCAAAGCAAGCTATCTTGTTCTTCCCTCTCTGCCAAGTGTGCATGTGTGCCTGAGCCATAATAAATGCATGATGTGGGTGTGACATAAATGTAGAAAGAAACTAATGCACCACTGGGACTAAGAAACATCTGGACACTGGCCAAAATGTGTTCATTAATTATAGATGATTACTGGCATAGAATCTACTAATTACAACAGACAGTCAATAACTAGGCCACTCAGTGTTATTGGAGAGAAAAAGTAAGCCTTCTATCTGTACACAACAACTAAGTACTGACACTGACACTGTGACTGGGTCATAGGCCAGGGCATTGGGCTGGTACTGTATATGGCTGTATGGGCAATAGGTAGACCAATGACAACTTGTCCTCCAGTGAATGCTGATTATCTGGTTCCCCACTATCACGTTCAACGGTGAACACTCTGCAGGATGCTTAATATTTCTTAATTTCTTCCGTCATACCACTTGGTGGACTTGGGATTCCTATTGAATCATATTGCAGTGTGGGACCAATGACAACTTGTCCTCCAGTGAATGCTGATTATCTGGTTCCCCACTATCACGTTCAACGGTGAACACTCTGCAGGATGCTTAATATTTCTTAATGTCTTCCGTCATACCACTTGGTGGATTTGGGATTCCTATTGAATCATATTGCAGTGTGGGAGGAGCTGAAGTGGAGGAAGTCGTTCTACAGCAGTTAGGATAATGTTCCTTCACATTCAGTTGTGAAAACGAATCTGACCGCGACCCGCGCTGTGTTTTCAGAGAGAGAGCGTCGGACGTTTACGAGCGCAGAAAGAAGAAGTAGCGGTTTTGACTGAGGAGGGAGGTTTTGCGGAGCGGCGTTTTAAACTGCCTATACAGACTAAACTGAGTTCACCGGTGTGAAAGCGAGCAGTATGCATTCGGACTGCAGGCTGCTATGGGCAGAGCGGTAATGGTGGGCAGGGGACCGACAGAGGCCGGGCTTTTCTTCCTGTCGACTATCATCGTCCTCCTCACCGCCAGAAGCAGTCGAGCGCAGAAAGGTTGGTGCCACTTAATGTAACCATGTGTAATACAAGTGTACACTAGATACATATAGACAGTACTACATTCGCTTTGACGCAATGTTAGTATGAATTGTGTCTACTTTGTTGCATTCCGGATAACCAGCGGCAGAGATTGTTATGCTGCTGCGCCTCCGCAAGGTTGAACAGAGACGATCGCTAGATAGCCTACCTTACATGGCTCGACTGCTTCGCCCTCTCCCCTATCCCAAATATGTAGCCAGAATCACAGACCGCAAGTTACTCTCTTCTTCGAGTAGTTTGGTAGTCATTGGTATTGTTTATTTAAGTGTTTAGCCTAGATATAAAGGGCAGACAGTGCAAAATAAACAATAGTCATTTGTGGGCAGGATTTCAGCTGATAAAAGAGAATACACCATTTGGTCAAATTCTAACCGAGGGGGGAGGGGTTGAAGTGGTAGAGAGGTAAACAGCCTCAACAACGTCTCGTGGCGGTACGGGTAGGAACGAGTTAAATAACAACAGTCTATTTAACCCGACAAATTTGGTTCAGAAACTTATATCACTTCTCCAATTGTCACGTGGACGCTTGGAAGGTTTTTTTTTTTTAGCTTTTGGAAACATTTGTGGCAGAGTACGGCATTTGGTTAGTGTTGGTGTAAACTAATCCGAAAGCTGCTTCTCTCTAGGTCAGGATGGGTGGGGAGGTCGCTGTGTTTAGAAACACACACAAAACACGCCACTTCGATACAACTACGATTTTGGGGGGGTAACAGGTTATGATAATTTACGCAGAATGTTAGGATAATTATCCTACCTAGTGTGTTAATTAGGTCGAGGGTTAGGAAAAAGGTTTAGGGTTGTCGAAAATATAATCATAACCTGCTACGAAAACTCACATGTATCGAAGTGGCGTGTTTGAAGGGAGTCCCGTTTATGTCAAGTTCATCTGAATAATGTGTCAGTTACGTTACACAACACCAGCCCAGCTTCGGATCCACTCAGCCCATGACGCATAACTGTCCACTTGTTATCTCTGGTCCGAAAACTAGCCCTAGCCTGTTCCACTATAGCTCTAGTCTTTACCTCTCCGTTTTCGCACATCTGTAAAGTGTAGCAATGTGGGGTGGACTCCACCTAGCTTGACTTTAAATGGATTAAAGGACACGCCATATTGTGACATCTACTTGGTCTTGGGTTGTTTTCGAATGAGGCCTCTGGCTGGGCCTAGTATGGGACAGGGTCAAAGGTCAAGCCAAAAACCACAGTCATGGTTGACTTAAATCAGCTGCAATGGATTTGTTCACTAGAACTCTGTTGGAATCCTGAAAACTAAACAGTGATGATAAAATCACCCTCTCTTGTCCAAACTACTGGTGTGTCAAATTCTGAACATGTCTACGTCTATCCCACTGATATTTCTAACTCTAGATTTATCCATAATGTGTAGTTGTGTAACACAACCCTTATGTGCATATACATCCACCCATTATGTGTGGGTAGAAACAGTACATGTATGTCTCCTCTAAGTCACTCAGTGTGTGTGTGTGTCTACAGGTGATGGCTGTGGCCCCAGTGTGTTGGGCCCCAGCAGTGGGACCCTGTCCTCTCTGGGTTACCCCCGGGACGTACCCCAACCACACGGTGTGTGAGTGGGAGATCAGTGTGCTGCAGGGCCGGAGGCTACACTTCCGCTTCGCTGACCTGGACATAGAGGACAACAACTGTCAGGTCAACTACCTCAGAATCTACGACGGTGTAGGACCCAAGAGGACCCAGATAGGTGAGAGAGGGATGGAGATGGGGAGGGAGGGAGGGAAGGTGGAGGGCATAGGAAATGGCTCTATTATCTCCTAGGGGAAAGGAGAGGGGTGTATGAAATATACATCATCAATCAACAGAAATCACTATGTGACAAACACATCAATAGAATAAATGTCTGTACCACTATCTGAATGTAGATAATAACCACTACATCAGAGTGCAAGATGAAGTAACTTATCCCTCTCCTCCCCGTCCACCAGTGAAGTTCTGTGGTCTGGGTCTGAAGGTTCCTGAGCTCATCCAGTCCAGTGGGAACCGGGTCACCATCCAGTTCATGAGTGGAACTCACCGCAGTGGGCGGGGCTTCTCGCTGTCCTACTCCACCACAGAACACACAGGTACAAGGGGTCAAGGGTCAGGGGGTGGGGTCTGAGCTGCATCCTAGCTGTGAGGTGATCATTCAAGCTGCTGCTGGTGTCCCAATCCTCAGATATGACAATGTCACCCATCATAGACCGCTGTGTTAACTCTTAGTTGAGATTACAATAGATTGTTCTACAGTGACATTATGGCTGAGGGAGTTGCCTAGGTAACAGTGTGTTTGCATGATTGGGAGTTGCAGGGTCCCATGTGAGTCCTATTATAAATGCTTCTCTGCTCCCTCTTTTTTCCCATTCCTCCTTGTCTACTCTCTCCCTTTTGCTCCTTTTCCTTACTGGAGAAATAACTATTTTAAATGTATGCGACTGACTGTGTTGTCTGTAAGGGGTATCTCATGCTGCTCTCTCAGTGTGTGGGAGATATATGGAGTGAATTCCGTTACAGGGAGATTTGAGGAAAGTGATCTGCTGTAACATGCCAGACATGGAGAATGCCTGGAGAGTATTACAGCTGGCATTTATCTCCACTTAACCGTGTGTGTGTTTTAATACTGGAGTTCTTAATCTAGACATACTGCAGCTCTGTGTGTGTTCATCATGCATGTGTACATGTGAGCTTGCATGTGTGGATGTGTTTTGTGTGTCTTTATGTGAATGAGTGTGAGAGAGAAATAGAGAGAGAGTATAAGAAAAGGTGAGATGGGATGTGAATAGAGAAGGAAGTTAAAGGAGCGTTTTGGTCGAGGGCAGATGGAAAGGACAGGGAGGTTTAGGCAAAGATTCAATCTTACCTTGAATGCGATCTCCCGCGAACGGGGTAACATTGCCTTTAAGGCGTTTTACAGACGGGCCGCAGGAAGCGGCGAAGGTCGCATAGACTTCAATGGGAGAAGGGTGTTGAGCGGCAAAATGCCAGCAGTTTTGCAAGCCGCGCTGTTCTTGGTGCTCGGTGCTGATGGCTCAGCGCTTGAGGCGCCAAAAGATTAAATTAGCTTAAGTCTTGAGCGGCTGCCGCGCATGGTTGATCAATGAGCGTAGTTCACCTTGTCAACCAATCAAACAATGTTTTAATGACAACATTCGAGCTGACAAGGGAAAGGCGGATACCTAGTCAGTTGTCCAACTGAATGTATTCAACTGAAATGTGTCTTCTGCATTTAAACCAACCCCTCTGAATCAGAGATGTGCAGGGGGCTGCCACAATCAACATCCACGTCTTCAGTGCCCGGGGAACAGTGGGTTAACTGCCTTGCTCATGGGCAGAACGACCGATTTTTACCTTGTCAGCTTGGGGATTCGATCCAGCAACCTTCTGGTTACTGGCCCAATGCTCTAACCACTAGGCTACCTGCCGACAACAACTGGGGCTGATGTTCTGGCGAGGTAGGTGGATTTTCTCACGGTTAAATTATCGTTTACTGCAGCCTGTCTCTAAGCGCCTTTTAAAATCTAAATTGTCTATAACCACGATCGGATTGAGTCCCGGCCTTAATGATGTGTGCTGTTGCAGTGAGAGTGTCAGGCACAGTATGTACGTATCCAGAACCCTTAGATGAAGCCCAACCTGTCCCTGTGTGGCTGGGCTTCATCACACACCACTCCAAAGAGCTGTACATCTCTGCAGACTAGAGTGGCACAGACTATGTGTGTGTGTGCTGAGAGCCATTAGCGCTGTGCCCTGCAGATCCAGCGTGTGATCACACTTCTGTTGTGTCAGGAGTCTGTCTACATCGTCAGTCTCCCTGGAGTATTGTGGGGAGGGAAGAGACGGATGAGAAGGAGCGATAGAGTAAACGCAGGCGGGTGGAGAGAGAGAATGGTTGCAGAAGGGAGAGTGACGAGAGAGGGAGATACAACAAAGCTTTTATCCACATCCTCTGAAAGAAGGAAATCAAATTACTGAAGAGAGAGAAAGAGATGGGGTGAAAGACAGATGGATATGTTATTACACATTCATATGTTAGAGAGTGTTATCATCCTCAGTGACTGGATGGGATTTCTAACCTTGTGGGCATCCCCTCAGTGTTTTTCTTTTTATAAAAGGACCCTCTCGCCCGCTACAGCACACTGTGTGTGTGTGTCGGTCCGTCTGTGCGTGTCTGTTCTGCTTGTGTCCATGTGCGTGTGTCTACCTAGACAGGGTGGAATACAGACAGAGAGCTGAGTTAATGTGATCTGTGTATGTGTTTGTCTAGGTACAGGGACGCAAACGCGTCACTATTTATTTTTCTCTCAAAATAGCATTTGTGAGAATTCTACAGAATACATTTTGCTTTCACAAGACCTGAAAATAACAGTTTCAGAGTACGATTAGCAAGACCCATTCTACATTATGTTAGCCAGCTAGCTTGTTTACAACGGGCAAATAAGTTCCAGACGACTTGTCCTGTAGCGTCACAATACCTGTATACTCTTGCCTATGCCACTTGTCCCATCTGGACAAGAGGAATACCTATGTAAGAATGCAGTTCATTGACTACAGCTCAGCATTCAACACCATAGTACCCTCCAAGCTCATCATTAAGCTTGCCCTGGGTCTCAACCTCGCCCTGTGCAATTGGGTCCTGGACTTTCTGACGGGCGGCCCCCAGGTGGTGAAGGTAGGAAACTTCTCTGATCCTCAACACTGGGCCCCCAGAAGGGTGTGAGCTCAGCCCCCTCCTGTACTCCCTGTTCACCCATGACTGCGTGGCCGTACACACCTCCAACTCAATCATCAAATTTGCAGATGACACAGCAGTAGTGGGCTTGATTACCAACAATGGCGAGACAGCCTACAGTGAGGAGGTGAGGGCACTCAGTGTGGTGTCAGGAAAACAACCTCTCGCTCAACGTCAACAAAACAAAGGAGATGATCGTGGACTTCAGGAAACAGCAGAGGGAGCATCCCCCTATCCACATCGACGGGACAGTAGTGGAGAAGTTGGAAAGTTTTAAGTTCCTCGGCGTACACATCACGGACAAACTGAAATGGTCCACCCACACAGACAGTGTGGTGAATAAGGCGCAACAGCGCCTCTTCAACCTCAGGAGGCTGATGAATTTTGGCTCACAAACTTTTCCAGATGCACAATTGAGAGCATCTTGTCGGGCTGTATCACCGCCTGGTATGGCAACTGCACCACCTTCAACTGCAAGGCTCTCCAGAGGGTGGTGCAGTCTGCACAACGCATCACCAGGGACAAACTACCTGCCCTCCAGGACATCTACACCACCCGATGTCACAGTAAAGCCAAAAAGATAATCAAGGACAACAACCACCCGAGCCACTGCCTGTTCACCCCGCGACCATCCAGAAGTCAAGGTCAATACAGGTGCATCAAAGCTGGGACCGAGAGACTGAAAACAGCTTCTATCTCAAAGCTATCAGACTGTTAAACAGCCATCACTAACACAGAGAGGCTGCTGTCTACATACAGTCTCAAATCATTGACCACTTTAATAATTTGATCACTAGTCACTTTAAATAATGACACTTTAAAAATGTTTACATATCTTACATTACTCATCTCATATGTATATGCTGTATTTTATACCATCTATTGCACCTTGCCTATGCCGCTCGGCCATCGCTCATCCATATATTTACAGTGGGGCAAAAAAGTATTCAGTCAGCCACCAATTGTGCAAGTTCTCCAACTTAAAAAGATGAGAGAGGCCTGTAATTTATATCATAGGTACACTTCAACTATGACAGACGAAATGAGAAAAAGAAATCCAGAAAATCACATTGTAGGATTTTTTATTTATTTATTTGCAAATTATGGTGGAAAATAAGTATTTGGTCAATAACAAAAGTTTATCTCAATACTTTGTTATATACCCTTTGTTGGCAATGACAGAGGTCAAACGTTTTCTGTAAGTCTTCACAAGGTTTTCACACACTGTTGCTGGTATTTTGGCCCATTCCTCCATGCAGATCTCCTCTAGAGCAGTGATGTTTTGGGGCTGTCGCTGGGCAACACGGACTTTCAACTCCCTCCAAAGATTTTCTATGGGGTTGAGATCTGGAGACTGGCTAGGCCACTCCAGGACCTTGAAATGCTTCTTATGAAGCCACTCCTTCGGTTCGGCGGTGTGTTTGGGATCATTGTCATGCTGAAAGACCCAGCCACTTTTCATCTTCAATGCCCTTGCTGATGGAAGGAGGTTTTCACTCAAAATCTCACGATACATGGCCCCATTCATTCTTTCCTTTACACGGATCAGTCGTCCTGGTCCCTTTGCAGAAAAACAGCCCCAAAGCATGATGTTTCCACCCCCATGCTTCACATTAGGTATGGTGTTCTTTGGATGCAACTCAGCATTCTTTGTCCTCCAAACACGAAAAGTTGAGTTTTTACCAGATTTTGGTTTCATCTGACCATATGACATTCTCCCAATCCTCATCTGGATCATCCAAATGCTCTCTAGCAAACTTCAGACGGGCCTGAACATGTACTGGCTTAAGCAGGGGGACACGTCTGGCACTGCAGGATTTGAGTCCCTGGCGGCGTAGTGTGTTACTGATGGTAGGCTTTGTTACTTTGGTCCCAGCTCTCTGCAGGTCATTCACTAGGTCCCCGTGTGGTTCTGGGATTTTTGCTCACCGTTCTTGTGATCATTTTGACCCCACGGGTGAGATCTTGCGTGGAGCCCCAGATCGAGGAAGATTATCAGTGGTCTTGTATGTCTTCCATTTAAGTAATAATTGCTCCCAAGGTTGATTTCTTCAAACCAAGCTGCTTACCTATTGCAGATTCAGTCTTCCCAACCTGGTGCAGGTCTACAATTTTGTTTCTGGTGTCCTTTGACAGCTCTTTGGTCTTAGCCATAGTGGAGTTTGGAGTGTGACTGTTTGAGGTTGTGGACAGGTGTCTTTTATACTGATAACAAGTTCAAACAGGTGCCATTAATACAGGTAATGAGTGGAGGACAGAGGAGCCTCTTAAAGAAGAAGTTACAGGTCTGTGAGAGCCAGAAATCTTGCTTGTTTGTATGTGACCAAATACTTATTTTCCACCATAATTTGCAAATAAATTCATAAAAAATCCTACAATGTGATTTTCTGGATTTTTTTCCCTAATTTTGTCTGTCATAGTTGAAGTGTACCTATGATGAAAATTACAGGCCTCTCATCTTTTTAAGTGAGAGAACTTGCACAATTGGTGGCTGACTAAATACTTTTTTGCCCCACTGTATATGTACATATTCTCATCCCTTTACATTTGTGTGTGTATAAGGTGGTAGTTGTGGAATTGTTAGATTATTTGTTAGGTATAACTGCACTGTCGGAACAAGAAGCACAAGCATTTTTCTACACTCGCATTAACATCTGCTAACCATGTGTATTTGACCAATACAATTTGATTTGATTTACTCTAGTCCAGGATCTTGGAAAGCTACCAACTCAGGTCCAGGATTAGTTTCAGCCAGGGTTTGTTTGTGTTTCACACATGCTTTATAGGGAGGATCAGGTTGCCAAACACTCCAGGATCCAGATCATATGGGGATATAAGAAAACGCCCTTATGTCTTTGTCACAGAAAATTTATAATTTGCAGTATGGATCAGATGAGATGGAGGTCGTTACCACGTAATATATTAAGAGGGACATTTTTGGTGTGCCACAGAATTTGTTATCCCATCAAGGTGTGCCACTGTTCAAAAAGGGTTGGGAACCACTAAGATAGCCTATTGAAAAATATGCTTCAATGGTAGGATGCATATGCCTAATCAATGTAATTCTAAGCTAAATATGAATAAAAAAAATCGATATTTTTCTGGCGTTCCTTAAATTCTGTTTGGTGCTTAACTTTTTGGAGCAAACTGTGTGGTGTCACGATACTGCTTGGTATCGTGATACTTGGCCTGGTATCACATTATCTGAAAAAAGGCATATTTTCTTGCAGTTTACACAGATTTCTTTGCATGTTTTGGACCTTCCAGTTTGCATCCCTGTTTGTAGATCTGATCACCTGTCTCGACAAAGGAATCCACTTCACTGAGGCAGAGTTCACAAGATACTGTCCTGCAGGATGTCTGACCTCTTTTGGGGAGATCGCTGGGACCGTACCACACGGCTACAGAGACGTGAGTATATGCGCAGTACTCAGAGAATGGTGGGTGTGCATGAGTGGTGCTGGGTATTGAGTGATGAGCAAGTCAACGAAACAGAGACAGACTGGGTGGGAACTGTGCGTGTGTGTGTGTGTAAACGTGTGCATTTGTGTGGGATGTGTGTGTTAGTCATTGTGGAGGGCACACAGTTCCCAGGTGATTCACACTGCCCAATACCCCCCTCCACCAACTGTCTGTCTCTGTCCGGCCCATCACTCAGCAGTACCCACCACCACTGCCACTACCCCACATGAACTAACTGGCCACACACACAGTCATGACTCACTTCATGGCTATGTTCCCTTCTCTCTCTCATTCTATATCTCTTTATCTCTCTTTCCTATCTCATTCACTCTCTTTCCCCTGCTGGACCTTGTCTGTCCCAACCCCCCTCCCTCCCTTCCTCTCTCTCTCTCTCTTAAAGTTCTTTGTAAACAGAGCCTCTCTCAGCATATGCACATCCCAGGCTGATGACCTCACAATACCCCGGCTGTGTCTGAGGTCATTGGGGCTGAGTGAGTCTGCGGCTGATGACCTCATGCCTGGGCGGGTAGGGGGGCCATGGGGGTGGGAGGGCTAGATTGGGGTTGTGGGTGTTATCAAAGAGGGGGGCCCAGGGGTGGCTCAAATCAAATCAAACTTTATTTGTCACATGCACTGAATACAGGCGCAGACCTTACAAGCCTTTAACCAACAATGTAGTTCAAGAAATATTTACCAAATAAACTGAAGTAAAAAATTATAAAAAGTAACACAATAAAATAACAATAACGAGGCTCTATACAGGGGGTACCGGTACCGAGTCAATGTGCTGGGGTACAGGTTAGTCGAGGTCATTTGTACATGTAGATAGGGATAAAGTGACCATGCATAGATAATAAACAGCGAGTGGCAGCGGTGTAAAAACAAATGGGGGGTGTCAATGTAAATAGTCCGGTTGGCCATTTGATTAATTGTTCAGTCTTATGGCTTGGGGGTAGAAGCTGTTAAGGAGCCTTTTGGTCCTAGACTTGGTGCTCCGAGGCACAGTAGAGGGCTAGAGTGTTTGTGTCATAGGGAAGGGGGTTTGGGGGTGGTGAGCTAATTGTTTGGCCGAAGGAACAGCTTCTTCTAATCCAGGCCAGCTGGAGAAGAGTGCTGAGCGGACTGGTGTGTGCAGTGCGTGCGTGTGTGCAGTGCGTGCGTGTGTGCAGTGCGTGCGTGTGCTTGTGAGCGTGCCTATGTGGTGTGTACATGCGTGCAGGCGTATGTTTGTACCTGGTGGTGTGGTGTGTGTGTGTGTGTGTGTGTGTGTGTGTGTGTGTTTCTGAGCTTGTGTAAGTGGTGTTGCAGATTACATAGCAGAACAGGATTCCGGGTTTTACATGTTCAGCCAAACAGTGCTGTACGGGGTTACAACCCGAGTCAGTCTGACTTTGGATTCCATGGAGTGTTGCCATCTGCTGGTCATTGGACCACACCTCAAGTCACGGGGGGGTCAGTGCACCCCAACCCACCCATCTCTGAACCTCTACTTTACTCTGACTCTGTCAACCTTTTCAGTATGAATTTGTCTCTCTCTCTCTTGCTCTACCAGTTCTCCTGTACCTTCTCCCATCCCTTTGGATTGGTGTGTAATGTGTTGTAACAAGTGAGAGAGAGAGAGTGTGTGTGAAAGTGGTCTGTGCTCTGAGCTGCTGGGTGTGGTGGTTTGGAGCAGTGCAGTGTGTTTGTGTTAGTGGTTTGGTGGGGTGCTGCTTCAGATGTGGTGGGTTACTGGGATGTTGTAGAGCTGTGAGGGCAAGTGTTCAGTACCTGTGGGTACCTCGACTATGTGGTTAAAGTCCGTGTGTGAATGAATGTGTAGAACGTGTTTATGATCGCACAATGTGTGTGTGTCACAACACCGTGCCTTTGGTGTTACCCACTGTCCTGTCAGCTGTGAAACCCCATGTGGGGCCTTACCAGGAAAAGCATCCCACTTCACTCACGCAGCTGCCCACTGCTGGGAACTGTGGTCTCACTAAATGTGTGTTCAGCAGTGTGTGTACGTGTTTTGCCAATATATATACATGAATAGATCCATTTTATGACATCGACAAATTACTGAGTTAGTTACTTGAAAGCTAAGGCAATGCTTGAAGAAGAGAGAGGGAAATGTTTAAGCAATCCAACCTTTTCAGTGATCTTAATATGATATTAACTCACATAAGGAGGGAAGGAATTAAGGAAGGATGTATTTCATTTTTTTTTAAATTATGACGCCCTTTTTACATCAGCAGATGTCAAAGTACTATACAGAAACCCAGCCTAAAACCCCAAACAGCTAGCAGTGCAGATGTAGAAGCATAGAGGCTATGAAAAACTCCCTAGAAAGGAAGAAACCTAGAGAGGAACCAGACTCTGAGTGGTGGCCAGTCCTCTTCTGGCTGTGCCGGGTGGAGATAATAAGAGTAAATGGCCATTAAGGCCAGATTGTTCTTCAAGATGTTCAAACATTCATAGATGACCAGCAGGGGTTGTAGAGGGTGCAACAGGTCAGTAACTCAGAAGTAAATGTCAGTTGGCTTTTCATAGCTGAGCATTCAGAGGCCGAGACAGCAGGTGCGGTAGAGAGAGAGTGGAAAACAGCGGTCCGGGACAAGGTAGCACGTCTGGGTGAACAGGTCAGGGTTCCATAGCCGCAAGCAGAACAGTTGAAACTGGAGCAGCAGCTCGACCAGGTGGACTGGGGACAGCCAGGAGTCATCAGGCCAGGTAGTCTTGAGGCATGGTCCTAGGGCTCAGGTCCTCCGTGAGGAAAGGGAGAGAAGCATACTTGAATTCAGGACACCAGAAAAGACAGGAGAATTACACCATATATAACAAACTGATCCTAGCCCCCCGGCACATTGACTATTGTAGCATAAATACTGGAGATTAAGACGATACCCCTGGACAGGGCCAACCAGGCAGGATATAACCCCACGCACTTTGCCAAAGCACAGCTTTCACACCACTAGAAGGATATCAACAGAACACCAACTTACTACCCTGAGGCAAGTATAGCCCACAAAGATCTCCTCTACCGCACAAACCAAAAGGGGGCGCAAAACCGGACAGGAAGATCACGTCAGTGACTCAACCCACTCAAGTGACGCACCCTTCCTATGGATGGAAGAGCACTAGTAAGCCAGTGACTCAGCCCCCGTAATAGGATCAGAGGCAGAGAATCCCAGTGGAGAGGGAGAGGGGAGGGGGCAGGCAGAGACAGCAAGGGCGGTTCTTCTCCCCAGTGCCTTGCCGTTCAGCTTGGCACCCCTGGGCCAGACTACACTCAATCATAGGACCTACTGAAGATATGAGTCGTCAGTAAAGACTTAAAGGTCGAGACCGAGTCTGCGTCTCTCACATAAATCAGCAGACCATTCCATAAAAATGTAGCTCTATAGGAGAAAGCCCTGCCTCCAGCTGTTTGCTTAGAAATTCTAGAGACAATAAAGAGGCCTGCGTCTTGTCACCGTAGCGTACGTGTAGGTATGTACGACAGGACCAAATCGGAGACATAGGTAGGAGCAAGCCAATTTAAGCAGTAAAACCTTGAAAGCTGCATAATTTTTCGCCAACAAGTTTTGGATTTTTGCATTACGAAGATGGAGAAAAGCTGTCCTTGAATTAGTCTTGATATATCCGTCAAAAGAGAGATCAGGATCCAGAGTAACGCAGAGGTCCTTGCACAGTTTTATTTGAGACGACTGTACAACCGTCAAGATTAATTGTCAGATCCAACAGAAGATCTCTTTGTTTCTTGGGACATAGAACTAGCATCTCTGTTTTTTCTGAGCCGCCGTCAACTTCCTTATGTCTGAAACACAGGCTTCCAGGGTAGGCAATTTTGGAGCTTCACCATGTTTCATAGAAATGTACAGCTGTGTGTTGTCCGCATAGCAGTGAAAGTTGACATTGTGTTTCCGAATGACATCACCAAGAGGTAGATATATATATATATATATATATATATATAGTGAAAATAATAGTGGTCCTAAAATGGAACCTTGAGGAACACCGAAACGTACAATTGATTTGTCAGAGGACAAACCATCCACAGAGACAAACTGATATCTTTGCGACAAATCAGATCTAAACCAGGCAAGAACTTTTCTGTGTAGACTAGAGGCCGACTGATTAATCGGCATGGCCAATTAATTAGGGCCGTTTTCATAGCAATCGGTAATCTGCCTTTTTGGATGCCGATTATGGCCGATTATGTTGCAATCCACGAGAAAACTGCATGGCAGGCTGACCACCTGCTACGCGAGTGCAGCGTCAAAAGGACCTTGTGGCTGCAAGGAGCCAAGGTAAGTTGCTAGCTAGCATTAAACTTATCTTATATATATTTTTTTTAAACCTGGCTCGTATTTCTGTGTTTATTATAATTAAGTCTATGATTTGATAGAGCAGTCTGACTGAGCGGTGGTATGCAGCAGCAGGCTCGTAAGCATTCATTCAAACAGCACTTTACTGCGTTTGCCAGAAGCTCTTAGCAATGCTTGAAGCACAGCGCTGTTTATGACTTCAAGCCTATCAACTCCCGAGATTAGGCTGGCAATACTAAAGTGCCTATAAGAACACCCAATAGTCAAAGGTATATGAAATACAAATGGTATAGAGAGAAATAATCGACACGTCATAATTCCTATAATAACTACAATCTAAAACTTCTTAACTGGGAATATTGAAGAACTGGGAATACTGAACCACCAGCTTTCATATGTTCTGAGCAAGGAACTCATGGCACATATTGCACTTTTACTTTCTTCTCCAACACTTTGTTTTTGCATTATTTAAACCAAATTGAACGTGTTTTATTATTTATTTGAGACTAAATAGATTTTATTTATGTATTAAGTTAGGGAGCAGCGCATTATTTTAACTTCAGTTATTAAGTTAAAATAAAAGTCTTCATTGTTTATTCAGTATTGTCATTATTATATATATAATATATATATATAAAACCGACGATCGACCTCTAGTGTAGACCAATTCAGAGTTTCCAATCTCCAAAATATTGTGGTGATCGATGGTGTCAGGAGCAGCACTAAGGGTCTAGGAGCATGAGGACAGATGCAGAGCCTTTGTCTGACGCCATTAAAAGGTAATTTACCACCTTCACTTCATAGATAGATGGCTATTAAAACAGGCCTTGGATCAGCAGTTTTTTTTTTCATGCCACTCAGGGTTCCCCCTGCCAGGAAGTGACATCATCGTGCCGACTCATCTCCTGTTATCTGTGGAGCTGAGGTCTGGGAACTAAGAGCTGTTCTTTGATCTATCTCACTGTAAAACCTTATACAAGCCATTACTGTCACTCACTGGGATATATGGCCTCTCAGTTGACACTGGAACAATCCTAACCACCGACTGACTGCTCCCTCTCCATCGGTCTCTCTCGTTGTCATTCTCTTATCTCCCCCTCTCATCATCCCTCTCTCTCCCTCCAGTGTTCTACCCCCTTTTATTACAGCAGCAAGGATTCAATTGGCATAGAAGTCATTTGATGAAGATGTTCATACATAAAAATTCACATTTCTTAACACTTGAATAGATCATAATGAATATCTCATTCTCCCTCCCTCCTGTAGTCATCTCCAGTGTGTCTAGCAGCCATCCATGCAGGTGTAGTGTCTAACTCTGTGGGCGGTCAGATCAGTGTGGTCAGCAGTAAGGGCATCCCTCACTACGATGGCTCGCTGGCTAACAACGTCTCCTCCACTGTGTAAGTACTCCTGTCTGTCTGGGAGAATACATCTGCTTTCTCTTCCCTTTCCATCTCGCTCCATCATTATATCTATCTTTCTACGCCTCTCTCCAGTGGTCCCTTGTCCAACAGCCTCTTCACTTTCAAGACCAGTGGTGAGTTAAGCTACAATACAAAAACAGACCATGATACCACAACCACACATGCTTCTGTAACCTTTTCAACTATACCTGCCACCACAATCACTTCCACAATCGCCAAGACAGCCATGTGTCCTCCCACTTAAAATACACTCAGTTTCTCTCTCTGTCTCTCAGGTTGCTATGGGACACTGGGTCTAGAGTCGGGCGTTGTTAGGGACTCCCAGCTTTCTGCTTCCTCTGTGTGGGAATGGAGTGACGTGATTGGCCAGCCCAGCGAGTGGGGCCCATCTGGGGCCCGCCTTAAAAGGGTGGGGCTTCCCTGGGCATCGGCTCACAGCGACCAGCAGCAGTGGCTACAGGTGGACCTGAAGAAGGAGAAGAGGATTACAGGCATCACCACTACAGGCTCCTCCCTCTTGGAGTATCAGTTCTACGTGTCAGCCTATCGGGTCCTCTATAGTAATGACGGACAGAACTGGAGAACCTATCGGGAGGCAGATGCTACCCAGGACAAGGTGAACCAAACACCGCTCTCCTCAATAACATTAAAGGGAAACTCCACTCAAAAACAATCTTTTTGGCATTTTGAATCATCATGATGCAAAGTCCAATATCTTGAAAACTTGACTGCTGACATGCAAAACATTTTGGGAATGTTTCAACAGTGGACTAATGAAAGAAATACCAAAATATAGTTTTGAGTGAATTTTCCCTTTAAGGAGAGAGGAAGCCACTTTAGACAAGAGTAGGGGAGCAGGGGGGGGTTGTGAGTTGATTGTTTCTATGGCAACCATTATTGATTGCTGTTGTTTATAGCAGGAAACATGAGACCTGACTGTGGTTAAGTGCTGTGGTCACTCAGGACAGCATCTCATTAAAGATGGATGGAGATTGATTGAGTGGCTGTGTTAGTCAGGATCTGTAATCAGGCCTTTTTATCCTATATTTATACAGGAGATGATCTCACAAAGGTTAAAAATCTATTTTACAAGAGAAACCTGCCCCAAGAAGGTAGCAATCAAACATTTGTTACAAACCATATATAATATTAACAATACAGTAGGCTTGTAGGGAAAGGCAAGATAACATGAGATATCGTTTAGAAACATACTGTAGCTTCAATGTCTGTGTGTAGTGAAGACTGTTTCTCTTTCTGTTTCCTGACAGAGTTTTCAAGGAAACACCAACTATCTCCAGGAAGTGCGCAATAACTTCATCCCACCAATCGAGGCGCGATATGTGAGGATGAGCCCCACGCAGTGGCACCAGCGAATTGCCCTTAAGTTTGAGCTGCTCGGATGCCAGTTCCATCAAGGTAACCAAACCAGCCAATCAGATGCAAGTCGGGTGTTTCGATATTTTTTTTGCCCATTAGTAAATTAGATTTTCTTGTGGGCAGTCGGTTTTCTATTGGCATAGAGTGATTATAACTGTTCTGCCTATTCTCCCATTGGACAGCTAGGCCACGGATATACCTCCCCCCTCGTCCTCCCACTCCCCCAGTGGCCACAGACACCCCCTCACTGTACGGCTTGACCACTCACACCCCTGATATCAGAAACACCACCATGCCCCCACGCACCAGCAACGGTGAGGGAGGGGGGGAACAGATAGAGGGAAAATAGTTACAGTATCTAGTTGTGTTGATGATCGCGATTGGTTCACACTGGTTGTGTTGTGGTCATAGATGTGGCATTGGCAGCAGTGTTGGTGCCAGTGTTGGTCATGGTTCTGACTGCCCTCATCTTGACCATGGTCTGTGCCTGGCACTGGAGAAACAGGTGATGATTAACTATAACTAGTAACAACTAAATACCAATGCGCTCAGAGCAAAGTACATTTACGTTTGAGTCATTTAGCAGACACTCTTATCTAGAGCGACGTACAGTTAGTGCATTCATCTTAAGATAGTTAGGTGAGACAACTACATATCACAGCTGTAGGAAGTCCATTTTTCCAGAGTAAAGAAGTTATCAGCAAATTCAGTGCTAGTAGGAAAGTGCACCATTTTTGGGGGGGACTATCTTATTTAAGATAGTCTTTGAAGACGTTTTGATGTTTTCAGAAGATGGGCAGGGACTCTGCTTTCCTAGCTTTAGGGGGAGAGTATCACACTCTTTGATTTTCTCCTCTGTTCTCTCGTTCTCTCTCCTCAGGAAGAAGAGTTCAGAGGGGGCTTATGATTTACCTCACTGGGACCGTACAGGTAAACACTACACTCTCTGTGTGTGTGTGTGTGTGTGTGTGTGTGTGTGTGTGTGTGTGTGTGTGTGTGTGTGTTTAATATGTGTGTGTCTCTGTCCAGACTGGTGGAAGAGTATGAAGCAGTTCCTGCCGTCCAAGATGGCGGAGAGGGAGGAGTCAGTCCGCTACAGCAGCAGTGAAGTGGGCTGGCTCAGAGGAAGGGGGAACGCCCCCAGACTACAGGCCAAACCCGCAGGTATACACACACACACATACACCGAACTGAGTGTTTGTATGTGTAACACACGCTCTTCATCTCCTCCATTAGAATATGCCCAGCCCCTGGTGAGCGGTGTGGTGACATCACTAGGTCAGAGGTCAACCTTCAAGCCAGAGGAAGGTTCTGATCACTGCTACAATGACCCTGACCTCTACAGCGCTCCTATGGCAACAGACATCTATCACGCCTACGCTGAACCCCTGCCCGCCTCCGGCGCCGAATATGCCACGCCCATCGTGATTGACATTGCAAGCCACCTATCAGGGAGCTCCTCGCTGAGCCAGCCACCCACAGTCTCCAGCTTCATGGGCCGTAGCCCCGCCTCCCTACTCGCACGGACAGACAGTGGGCAATCGGGTAGGTCAATGTACGACACGCCCAAGAGTACAGGACAGGCCATGCCCACTGAGGATCTAGCCTATCAGGTTCCTCAGAGTAGCTCTCAGAAGTCAGCGGGGCAGAGCTGAAGGGGCGGAGTGAGGACTGGGATTGACAGGGCCGAAACCATAAACCACATCCCCCATGGACAGAGAGAGGGTGATGTAACCCTGGGTCTGAGTCTGTAAAAAACACACTACCTTCAAGTTAGTTCACTTTGTCTGTATGTGAGCGTGTCTACACAGGAGTCTGTATGTACAGTATGTGTGTGTTTACATGTACGTGCGTGGCAGGAGAGTGCTAGCATAGTGCCATACCAGTCTTATCACTGAAACCACAAAGATGAATGTCTACATGAAAGAGGAGAGATGGAGAGCTCACTGCTGTTTCAGCCAGGCTTAGTCCACTCTGTCAGTGTGTCTTAATTTTATGTTTAGTCAAACTGTGAGTTTATATTCCTTTAATTCCTTTCATGTGTCAATTTAAAAGGCAAGTCATTCTCCAAAGAGGTTCTCTGAAATGGTTGCCTTTGATAGAAAGGCAATGTTTCTACCACTAATGTATTCTAATAGTGTTCTCTGCATAAAGGCCAAAGGTCACCTATGTCATTTTTACTACGGTACGCTTTGATTGGAGGCTTTTAGATCTGTTTGTTCTCAAAATCAGATCTCTTAACTTTTGAATTTAACCAATCACCTTTGTACATAAATCTAGAGTGAAATCCACACCAAAAACCTGTGCTCCAGTTTCTCAAAATGATTTTATTTTATTTATTTTTCTTTCATAATTCCTGCTGAAAAGGACATACTCTCACTTGAATGTTCCCAACCATTATGGACAGCGGTGACGAATCTGCTTCCACGCGGAAGGCATCAAATAATGAGGGTTGCACTGTTTTCATGGTTACACTGTTGTCATGGACACCTTGCCTCACGTGACACTGTTGGTGACAAGTCAAAAAAATAACCCAAACATCACGTTTAGGTGCCATTTGTGTTCGCCTGATTGAATTCACACACTGCCAGATTAGGACCAGTGACTTGAGGCAGAATCCGCCATCATGGTGAGCCTAGAGAGGAGCTGCCCAACTGAAGGGCTGATGTCTCTACAGTATGTCAGTGAGACTAAATGTTGCCTTGTGTTTTATTATTATGCATCATTTAGCCATGCATGCAAATATGGCCACTGTCTGTACGTTCACACAGAATCCAGAAGGTGTAGGATGTCTGTGTGTACTAGTTAGAGGAAGCTAGAGTCCACTCCAGCCAAACTCACACTAGAGTAGTCTAGGTCAGAGTTTCCCAAACTCTGTCCCGGGGCCCACCCTGGGTGCACGTTTAGTTTTTTTCCCCCTAGCACCACACAGCAGATTCAAATAATCAAAGCTTGATGGTGAGTTTGGGACCAAGTTTGGGAAACCCTGGTCTAGGTTACCGCATCAGCCTTAAAGAGCTGTGTGTAGGTCATGGATCCTGTTAAAGATGGTCCGGAGAGGAAACATTATCACTAGTAACCGGTCGGCATACTAAAGTCGATATGTACAGAAACACTTCAAATTCCAATATACAGTATGCGTGTGAATGTGCATCTGTGTCTGAATTACTCTCCTGTGTGTATTTCTTGGACATTGATTGTCTCTACTGTGATTGTTGTGTTTTGTGTATGCGATTACTTTCCTTAGTGTCTTTGTGTGAGTAGCTGTGTGTTGAACCTTTGTATCGGTGTGTGTCTAACTTTTGTATGGCTGTCCTAAACAGAGAATCTGTGTGCAGCTAGCTGTGTCTGTCTGTCCCTATGAGTGTACTGTATCTGTGTTTGATTAGTCATGTCTGTAGTAATGGATGTGAGGAGATAATTTGTCAGCTCACTCCCTGTCCTGAACACCAAATCTGATCCTGGACCAGTTTAACTTTGTTGTTAAAGGTTAGGACATCAGTAGGGAAGGCTGGCCCTAGGTCAGTGTGTGTGTATTTCTGTGAGTTCACAGATTGTACAAAGAGAAATAAAGACTTTTAAAATAAGTAATGTTTTTTTTACAAAAATGTTAATGCACAACACATTCATATGGTCAACGGTATTTTTTTTTTAACATTTATTTCATATTACTTCATATCAATATCTTGAAGATCATTTCTTAATAGATATTCAAGCACTGGTATAAATTATACAGTGTATTCAGACCCCTTGACTTTTTCCAAATTTTGTTACATTCCAGCCTTATTCTAAAATATATTAAATTGTTTTTTTCCCCTCATCAATCTACACACAATACCCCCATATTGACAAAGCAAAAACTGTTTTTATTTTTTTATATTTGTTCAAAAATATCACATTTGCATAAGTATTCAGACCCTTTACTACTTTGTTGAAGCACCTTTGGCAGTGATTACAGCCTTGAGTTTTCTTGGATATTGTTGTCCTTCTGGAAGGTTCTCCCATGTCTACAGAGGAACTACAGAGTGGCACAGCGGTCTAAGGCACTGCATCTCAATGCAAGAGGCATCACTACAGTCCCTGGTTCAAATCCAGGCTGTATCACATCTGGCCTTGATTGGGAATCCCATAGGGCGGAGCACAATTGGCCCAGCGTTGTCCGGATTTGCCTGGAGTAGGCAGTCATTGTAAGTAAGAATTTGTTCTTAACTGACTTGCCTAGTTAAATAAAAAGTGACCATTTGGTTCTTGGTCACCTCCCTGACCAAGGCACTTCTCCCCCAATTGCTCAGTTTGGCTGGGCGGCCAGCTCCTGGAAGAGTCTTGGTGGTTTAAAACTTCTTCCATTTAAGAATGACGGAGGCCACTGTTTGTTCTTGGGGATCTTCAATGCTGCAGAAATGTTTTGGTACCCTTTCCCAGATCTGTGCCTCGACACAATTCTGCCTCATCTCTACGGACAATTTCTTCGACCTCTGCTTGGTCTTTGCTCTGACATGCATTGTCGACTGTGGGATATTTATAAAGACAGGTGTGTGCCTTTCCAAATCATGTCCCAACTACTGAATTTACCACAGGTGGACTCCAATCAAGTTGTAGAAACATCTCAAGGATGATCAGTGGAAACAGGATGCACTTGAACTCAATTTCGAGTCTCATAGCAAAGGGTCTGAATACTTATAGGTATCTGTTTTTTATTTGTAATAAATTGGCAAACATTTTTAAAAACGGTTTTCACTTAGTCATTATGGGTTATTGTGTAGATTGATGAGGGGGAAAAAATATTTAATCAATTTTAGAGTAAGACTGTAAAGTAATAAAATGTGTGAATACTTTCTGAATGCACTCTAACATCTGAAACTATTTCCAATGGTATCCCACCTCATTTCATTTTAACACCACTACTGTCCCCACATGGTGATGTACGGAAATTAAACCAAGCACAAGCATTCATGATGATCAAATGCTAATAACACAGACCACATCTCAAATGTGAACTACGTACATTTGGATCATTGACCATTTCATTAAATCAATCAGTCACATTCACAGTATTTAGAATGAAATAAATGTGGGGGTGCTTCATGGGCTGTGACCCACATTGTTTTTATAACTGACCAAATAAATCCAACATTTCAAGCCACAACCTACTGTTTCACTTCCACCCAATGAGAAACTAGCTAACCCCAATTCGCCTCAGGGTCGGAAATAGGAACCTGCCATTTGGAAACCGTTTTAATTCAATTGATTCAAATCTCAAAATGATCAATCTGGTAGAATAAAGCATTAATAAGCATATGAATACACATTTCTTCTGTAGGAGATATGGATGCAGTAGTTCCCATTCAGCAGCCCTTCAGTGAAGGGTTCTCTAGCTTGGGACCCCGTAGAGCTTCATGAAATTGGGGAAGGCAGCCTCCCTCATCCACACTATCAAGTCCTCGTTGATGAAGCCGTTGTTGTGGTCCCAGAGGTCCAGGTCATACACTGGCTTCTGCCAGTACAGAGGCCGGGCTGTGCCTGACAACACATAGACAACATTTGGAAAGTTAAGTAAGAGGGAGCAGCGATACACGTCTATTAATATTAAATAAGAATGTGGTATTACAGCATGACTATTAATATTAAATAAGAATGTGGTATTACAGCATGACTATTAATATTAAATAAGAATGTGGTATTACAGCATGACTATTAATATTAAATAAGAATGTGGTATTACAACATGACTATTAATATTAAATAAGAATGTGGTATTACAACATGACTATTAATATTAAATAAGAATGTGGTATTACAACATGACTATTAATATTAAATAAGAATGTGGTATTACAACATGACTATTAATATTAAATAAGAATGTGGTATTACAGCATGACTACTAATATTAAATAAGAATGTGGTATTACAGCATAACTATGAATATTAAATAAGAATGTGGTATTACAGCATGACTACTAATATTAAATAAGAATGTGGTATTACACCATGACTATTAATATTAAATAAGAATGTGGTATTACAACATGACTATTAATATTAAATAAGAATGTGGTATTACAGCATGACTACTAATATTAAATAAGAATGTGGTATTACACCATGACTATTAATATTAAATAAGAATGTGGTATTACACCATGACTATTAATATTAAATAAGAATGTGGTATTACACCATGACTATTAATATTAAATAAGAATGTGGTATTACAGCATGACTACTAATATTAAATAAGAATGTGGTATTACACCATGACTATTAATATTAAATAAGAATGTGGTATTACAACATGACTATTAATATTAAATAAGAATGTGGTATTACAGCATGACTACTAATATTAAATAAGAATGTGGTATTACACCATGACTATTAATATTAAATAAGAATGTGGTATTACACCATGACTATTAATATTAAATAAGAATGTGGTATTACACCATGACTATTAATATTAAATAAGAATGTGGTATTACAGCATGACTACTAATATTAAATAAGAATGTGGTATTACACCATGACTATCAATAATAGAGATGGCCATGAACACACTGTGTGGGTGTATTGTGAGACACACCTTCAATCACCTGTGCTAACGTTAGTGTCTTGTTCTCATCTGGTGGGTTGCGGAACTTGATGTTCTTGTCGGTGTACCAGGTGATGCCCTTCCTGAACAGAGGAACATGGACCCCCCTTACCTGAGTAATACGTCAGAGTGAAGGAGTCTGGGAAAAACAAACAAAACTCATCAAGAAATCAGTCAGTTAATAAATTAATCAAAACCAGGTCTCATGTCAGATTGATTTAATCATATCACTGGATGTTAAAAGGTGTTTTCCACCCGACTCCTATAATGCTGTCACATTACTAGCAGAGACTCAGAACATAGTGTGGGTAATGGTGTAATACCATTGAACATGCTGTTGGCCATGGCCCGCAGGGGGCGATAGGGAGTCCATTCTTTTCCTTTATGAAGGACTCACAGTAGGCGCTGGGGTTATGTAGAGCAGACAGACAGGAAGAGTTTGACAGGGAAGAAGTTGTAAAAGCTCAGAATGTACCAGCATAAAGTTGGATAGAGGCAGACAGACAGGAATAGATAGATAGACGGATGGATAGATAGAAACAGTAGCTACCTTCAGGTTTTTATTTTCTCCAGACCATCTGTCCATCGTCCCTGGAGTCCATGTATATGTTCCGGTGGAAGTTGATCAGCCCATAGTAGAAGAACACATCTCTCTGAGACAGGAAATAGGAAACATCATCACTGTGCTTCTCAAAGGACTTGGATTTGGTTCAACAGCTTGTGGTCTCAAAACACTTATCACATGACCCTGCGTGTGTGTAGTCCACCTGTGGAGACAGAGAAGAAGAGATGGTGAGCGAGAGAAATCGATAGCAAACATTAAAACCCGTTATGAACTTTAGATACATGTTTGTTCTCCACCGCCACTCCTCCTGTTATACTGTACACTGACTGAGTTTATTTTTATTTTTACAGGGACAGTGCACATTAATCAACGTTTCAGTAAAAGTGCCCAGTTTTAGCCAACCGGCTAATTTTCAACCGCAGTCCCTGAGCAGGTTATTAAAAACAATTACAATACAGACAATCAATGAGCAGTGAGCACCCGCAGAGCAACATAGGACAAGCAAGACACAGCATGCAGACAGAGCAACATAGCACAAAAAGCAACAAGACAAAATCCATAAAAGCAACAAAGTGTTTCCACACCTCACAAGCTACAGACAACAGACAACGTGGAAGCGGCAATACACAGCTAGGGATTATGTACACATCTGTTTGGCCTTTAGTCATGTCTTCATGTTTTTTGTGAAAGTGTGTTAGGCGGTGCAGTTATGTGAGAAGGGGCGGCAGGTAGCCTAGTGGTTAGAGCGTTGGACTTGTAACCGGAGGGCTGCAAGTTCAAATCCCCGAGCTGACAAGGTAAAAATCTGTCGTTCTGCCCCTGAACAAGGCAGTTAACCCACTGTTCCCGGGCGCCAAGACGTGGATGTCGATTAAAAAGGCAGCCCCGCACCTCTCTGATTCAGAGGGGTTGGGTTAAATGCGGAAGACACATTTCGGTTGAAGGCATTCGGTTGTACAACTGACTAATAATGGTGACTTTGACTTTGTCTGATGGCAGTGTATTCCAGACATGGGAAGCTCTCACAGAGAAAGCAGATTGACTAAAGGTGCTTTTCCTTAAGGGAACTGTTCTGTTTAACAAAAGTACTGAGTAGAGGGGGAGCCAGGCCATTTAGGATCTTGAATACAAGACATGCGTTGGTGTATTGCACAAGATTTTCCCAACTCAGGAGCTCATGCTTTCTGAGGATGTAACAGTGATGATGGCTATTGGGCTTCCTATCAAACACTTTGAGAGCCTGTTTGTAGACAGACTGAATGGGTTTTTAATGTTGTACAGCAAGCTTGGGCCCAACTAGTCAAGCAGTATGTTAAGTGGGGGAGTATCATAGATTTGAAGTACAGTTTTGCTACCTCTGTAGTCAAACAATTTCATATAAATAGGAAATTAGCTAGGTTGAATTTGGTTATTTGAATTACTTTTTTTTTTAAAGAGAGGTTTAAAAGGTACTTAAAATCAGATACTACCTGGAGCTTCTCCCCTGACACATAGACATCTGGCTCAGTAGCATCTGTTGCCCTCTTTGTGAAGAACATGCAGACTTCTTTTCACATTGAGATGCAAACACGAGTCACTGAGCCACTTTGTAACCTGGACCATTACAGTAGTGAGTTCTTGTGCAGCTTGTTGTTTGCTCTTTGCATACATATATCACTGTATCATCTGCATACATTTGGACTTCAGACCCAGTACAGACAGAAGGCAGATCATTAATGTACAGGCTGAACAGGACGGCCCCAGTTTTATGTTATAATTTTTTATTTCACCTTTATTTAACCAGGTTGGCAAGCCCAGTATTGACCCTTGGGGCACGTCCACATCATAGCTAAGAGTGGGCGACAGCTCATTGCTCACTCTGACACACTGAGTTCTGCCTTCAAGGTATGATTTCATCCATCTCAAGGCATCGGGGGGAAATTTGAACTTGGACAATTTTGTGATGAGAACCTCATGGTTAACAGTATCAAAAGCCTTCCTTAGGTCCAGAAACACAGCCCCAACAACACCCCCTTTGTCCATCTTGGACTTCACATTTTCCAGAAGAAAGCAGTTGTTTCTGTGGAGTGTTTCGCTCTGAAGCCAAACTGCATGGAGTGTTATGTGAATGGGCTGTTGTTGACCTTGGACACCACAGGTAGTATACTAATGGGCCTGTAGTTACTCACGTCAGCAGGGTCACCCGATTTAAAGATGGCCGTTATTATGGCCCACTTCCATACCCTTGGAAACACCCCCCTGATCAATAGATGTGTTGGTGACCTTAGTAATGGGGCCAATGAGTGACTCTTGGTAGTTTTTAAGAAAGGTAGAGTCCATCCCAAACACATCTTTAGCTTTAGAGTTCTTTAGTGAGCTAATCACCTTGTTCACCTTTGACTCAGAAACCTCCCTTATGATGAAGACAGGTTAAGCGTCATTCACTAGTACTGAGCCCAAGAAACCAGTGGAGGGGTTCTGTGTCAGTACCCTGACAGAGTCAATAAAGTAGGAATTGAAGGCTATTGCTATTTCGACTGCATCCTGTGTTAGATTGTTATTCACCATGATTTCTAGTCTTTTTGCAGTGTTACTATGGTTTTCCCTGTTAACTTTTTTTAGATTCTCCCAGATCAATTTAGAATTTCCCTTTGCTTCACCAATTATGTTAATAAAAACGTTTGCCTTGGCCTGTCTGATTTCTTTCATCACCTTATTTCACAACATGGTAAACCTACGTCTGTCATGCTCTAATTTGTAGTTTAAGACTGTTTTTAGAGCATAATCTTGTTCTTTCATCAGATTTCTCCATTTAGCCAAGGAAGAGTGCTCTTTTGGACAGGTTTGGATTTGATTTTCTTTAGGAAGCCATTTATTGTAGTCTGGATTGTGGATAGACTATCAGCTTCCACATCTGTATAGAACAAGAGACCATTCCAGTTAATTCCCTTAATTGCATTTTCAAAATAATTTTATTCACTCTTAGGTATTCTTAGTTGATCCGGCTTTCTAACAGTAGAGAGGTTAAACCTGCTCTTAGAAAGCTTTCTGGCTATAAGTGTCAGATTATGATCAGACAGCCCAGTAACCATATTGAATGATTTAGTCACTCTCTCTGGTTTATTACTGAACACCAAATCAATCTGTGTTTTAGAGCAACAAGTCACCCTGGTTAACCCTTTAACTAGCTGTGTAAGGTCGAAGGTATTAGTGATCCGTTTGAGGGTTTTCCTACAAGACTTGTCTTCATAATTAATGTTATAATCTCCCATTAAGATGACCTTTTTCCCAAAATCACATTCCCTAAGCATGTTATTAAACTGATCAAAAAACACACTTTTGGTGGAAGGTGGTCTATACATTCCGATAAGGGTAAAAGACATTTGGGGAGACAGTGTAACGTTCAGGCCAATACATTCTAGTTCATTATCGCATGACCACTCAATTTGTTTACGTCGGATATGTTCTTTAATGTAAATCATCAGACTCTCAGGATACCTTTAAACTCTTCTCTTTCCCTCTCATTGTATCTCTCTACCTCTCTATCTCTGTGTTCGTGGTTAGATAAGATATGCATTGTGGAGGGTGTTACCTGCTCCATTTCAAGTGATTATGTGTGTGTAATCGGTGGAGGTAGAGAAAAAAAGGCAAAAAGATTTGATTCATTCGAAAGGATTGATTACTCACATTCAGTTCATGTGTATTCTGCATGGTGACAAGTAGGCACACTCCCAGTTTCACACATAAAGTGGCCATACAGTAAAAGAAAGGCAGGATGGTGTGAGCAGTGAGCATTGGGGACCAGACAGGCAGTCTCTGATGTTTGAAAGCCGAGTTGTCAGGCCTCCGGGCCAGGAGCCCAGCGTTGGCCTTCGCCTTTCCCATGACAGAGAGCTCCGGCTGTGGCAGGGAGAGGAGCACGGATAGGTTCAGACAACCTGAGAACAAGCAAGAAATATGAGTCTTGTCTCTCTTCTCTTCCAGTCTTCTTTAACACAGTCTTATTTCTTTGTTCCTCTCCCTTGTTCTCGCTCCCCTGCCTACCAAGAGATTTTTCCCAGCAGGCTGCTGGGAAAATCCTTAACCAGAATCATCGGCTCTACTTCCCCTTTCCGTCTCTTCTTTCTCATTCTTTTTCTACTGTTCTTCTCTCAGTTCTTCCTTAGCGCTTCAGTCCTACGTACATACAGATGTTTTACAGTCTAACAGATCATCGAGCTAAAACACTTCATGTTTATTTTAGACGGTAACTTAACAATCAGTTCCCCTTTGAACCAGTTGCCTGTGTCTGTGCCTGCCTCGTTGTTGTAGAACAACTTCACACACAGGATGTTATGATAAATCAGACTTCCTACTGGGTGAAACAACTCATGACCTCAGACTCAGTG
The DNA here is from genome assembly GCA_030435695.1 of Brachymystax lenok tsinlingensis. Taxonomy (NCBI): domain Eukaryota; kingdom Metazoa; phylum Chordata; class Actinopteri; order Salmoniformes; family Salmonidae; genus Brachymystax; species Brachymystax lenok. The sequence goes on from CM059785.1 coordinate 28,320,895, forward strand.
GGATGGGCTTCCCGGTGGTGTGGGTGACCAAACAGAGAGAATCTGGTTCCATTCAGAATGTCTTTATTCAGAACATCCCACAGGGGGGGGGTGGAGGTGTTGAATTAGTTGAACACTGTATAAACAATATCAGACATGTTACACTTAAAATATAAAAATAACATCAACAGTGTCACACAGAGAAGGATAGGGAAGAGGGTTGAAATGTCCAGCAGTCTCTGGAGACAGGATTGGATTGAGGTGCCCCACTTAACTCTGTGTGTGTGTGTGTGTGTGTGTGTGTGTGTGTGTGTGTGTGTGTGTGTGTGTGTGTGTGTGTGTGTGTGTGTGTGTGTGTGTGTGTGTGTGTGTGTGTGTGTGTGTGTGTGTGTGTGTGTGTGTGTGTGTGTGTGTGTCAAGGTTATCATAGGTTTGTGATTTAATATTAGTTTTTATTTCTATTCGTTTTTAGATTTTTATTGGAAATTCAGTTTAGTTTCAGTTAGTTCAGACTTGATTTGCTCGTTTTTATTTAGTTTCAGTTTGATAAAAACATTTCTATTTCGTTTTTAGATTATTTAGTTTCAGTTTTAGTGTTGGGGACAGAATGCATGGGAGGCTAGGAGCCATTATGTGTTAAAGGCTTATAGTTTTTTTTGTTTTTGGGATGTCTCTTCTTGCCACTAGGGAGCAGTAATACATACAGTTATCTAGGCAAGTCAGTTAAGAACAAATTCTTATTTACAAGGACGGCCTACACCAGCCAAACCCGGACAACGCTGGGCCAATTGTGCACCGCCCTATGGGACTCCCAATCACGGCCGGATGTGATACAGCCTGGATTAGAACCAGGAACTGTAGTGACGCATCTTGCATTGAGATGCAGTACCTTAGACCGCTGCGCCACTCGGGAGCGATACTCATGTTTTTTTAGATGTAAGAAAAATCAAGTACCTTTACCTTTATCTGACAGAAAGAGAGAGGAAAAAAATACAAATGAAGTCATGGCACATTTGACATATTATGTTTATGTAATATTAAACAAGTACCACTGACTAACCCTTTCAAATAAGGTTAATAAAAACAGCTGCAACAACAGAAGAAACATAAGCAATACAACACTTATTCACAGATCTATCAGTTGACAGCCAGCCAGCCACCTTGTATGTGTGTGATTGTTTCTGTTCAACCAAACAAGATTTTCTGGTTTATCTTCAATAAGACTCTGTGTTCCAGAGAGGTGGTGTTGGGGTTCTCAAGCGGGATGACAGTTGTCCACAGACAGAGAATATTCTCTCCACGAACACTTGGGATGCAAGGGCAGAAACCAGCTCCAGCTCCACAGGGCACCCCGTTGGATAAAGAGCCATCCTTGTCTGCCAGAACTGGAGAGGTGACTCTGTAAACATGCCCCACTTACCTCCTTCAGGTATTTCCGCAGCTCACACGGGGCACGTAATGCCCTGCCAGGTTGACCCTCCGGCTGGACAGTGACCTCAGACACAATCTTTGATGCAAGGCTATATTTCTGAAGAACTGTGGTCGAGATGTTTGCTGGATTCATCGTGCTGCCATCTTCGATGACGTGGATGTCAATTAAGGCAGCACTCCGCACCTCTCTGATTCAGAGGGGTTGGGTTAAATGCGGAAGACACATTTCAGTTGAATGCATTCAGTTGACTGACTAGGTATCCCCCTTTCCCTTTTCCTTTTCCTGGGGTCCTGCTGCTCCACAGCTGTACTCTCTGATTTGTTGAAGTACAAATGACTCCGCTTCCCTCATCAGTGGCTCCATCTCTGTTGAGCGTAGTGCCAGAGATATACTTGGGTCTATCAGGCAAGCTGCTGCAGGATTTGGATGGAAGTTGGCTGCCAGAGGATTCAGTATGCATGCAAAGCGCTCAAGCAGTGACTTCAGGAGGACCTGTGCCAACTGTTTTGCAACAGTAGATGACTGCAAGTGCGCCTCACGTTTGAGAAGGCATGGTACCACATCAGACAGTTTGAAGTTGGTCATGGGGACTGCGAACGGCTCCAGCAACTTCACAAGCTGCTCTAGCTTGGTCCAGTCACGCTCCTCGCTCACCCTCGGATTTCTTCCCTGTTAGCTAGTGATACAGTAGCTAGTGATAGTGATGCACATGCTACCCACTAGGCAAAAACTGGTTGAATCAGCATTGTTTCCACGTCATTTCAACCAAAACAATATATCTGATGACATTGAATCAAGGTGGAAAACTGATTGGATTTGCAAAAAGGAATTAGGGCATTTCATATTTTTTTCAACCAACTTTTACTGAAATCCAATGACATGGTGACATTTGTTATTGATTTCAAGTTGAAATCACTTTAGTTGACATCTCAACCAAATGTAAATCAAAACTAAAGGTCAACAAAAACATTCGATTTTTGCTCAAACTTCAGAATAAAATCTTAAACTAATCATAAATAAATAAAAAAATATTTTCTTTTAGTTTGTTTTGCAGTTTGTTTTGCAATTGTTTTTCCAATTTTTGTTTCAGTTTTTGTTTACTACAATAACTTTGGTGTGTGTGTTTGTGTGAGAGTCGAAGAGTTCCAGTTCGAAATGGTTGGGTGTGTGTTTGTGTGTCAGTCTATGGCAGAGGGCAGAGTATGACAGTAGGTGTGTGTTTGTGTGTCAGGCTATGGCAGAGGGCAGAGTATGACAGTAGGTGTGTGTTTGTGTGTCAGTCTATGGCAGAGGGCAGAGTATGACAGTAGGTGTGTGTTTGTGTGTCAGGCTATGGCAGAGGGCAGAGTATGACAGTAGGTGTGTGTTTGTGTGTCAGTCTATGGCAGAGGGCAGAGTATGACAGTAGGTGTGTGTTTGTGTGTCAGGCTATGGCAGAGGGCAGAGTATGACAGTAGGTGTGTGTTTGTGTGTCAGTCTATGGCAGAGGGCAGAGTATGACAGTAGGTGTGTGTTTGTGTGTCAGGCTATGGCAGAGGGCAGAGTATGACAGTAGGTGTGTGTTTGTGTGTCAGGCTATGGCAGAGGGCAGAGTATGACAGTAGGTGTGTGTTTGTGTGTCAGGCTATGGCAGAGGGCAGAGTATGACAGTAGGTGTGTGTTTGTGTGTCAGTCTATGGCAGAGGGCAGAGTATGACAGTAGGTGTGTGTTTGTGTGTCAGTCTATGGCAGAGGGCAGAGTATGACAGTAGGTGTGTGTTTGTGTGTATCAAAAGAGTCCCACTTTGACTTTTCCTTCTCTACAGCCTTTCAAGATGCCTGTATCCAGCAGCTTCAGCAAGTCAGTTTGGACCTGGAAGTGAAAAAGAGGGCTATATTGTCTGTGACAGAAAGCCCATGTACTACCAGAGAATATTTTCAGTGCTGTGTAAAGTGTGACTGTGTTATTTGCCCAGCAGGGGGAATTGTAGTCTCCCCTCAGGGATGTCCACCATCATGCGAAGCTTCTGGTCCCTCCAGTTCCAGTCCAGAACCAGGAGGTGCAGCGCTGGCAGGGCCAAACTGGGATTAAATCCCTGAGGGGGAGTAAATGAGTGCCCACCTCAGGGTGAAGTGTAGAAGATCAGAACAAAGTATCATGTAAATTAAGCCACACTAAGGACAAGCCCTTACCTTTCCCTAGGAGGGCTTTCAGTCTCCCTGGTGTTCCCACCCCAATGTATGTCACCTCAAGCTTCAGCTGCTCCTCTACCTGGGGACAGAGACAGACAGACATACAGAGGACGGTCACGCTTGGCTTTACTCACTCACAGAACAGCTCATCTGTATACACAAACATTCATAGGAATCTATTCTACAATAAAGTATGTTACAATGATGTGTTTTTCTTCAGCACTTTGGCCTCTCCCTCGAATGTTGTCAACTGTCTGGTGAAGACATAAAAACAAGGGAGCATTATACTGAGCTGAGAAGTACCATGAGGTATGCACAATGAAAGAAAATACAAATCAGATTAATAACTTTAAAAGAGAGAGATGTGAGTTGTTGAGCTTGATGAGTCTGAGGGTGGAGTTACAGACAATGAACAAAATTACAGATCTATTCTCTGTGTGCTGCGTCTGGACCTTATCCCATTTGCGACAAACTGAGTGAAAAGAGAAAGGGAAAACGTATACTGTGATACAAGGGACGGATGTAAATAATCTAAAGTGGCTTCCTCTTTTAACTTCCTCCACAGATCAGTCAGATGAAGAAGAGGAGATGAGGAGGGGAAGCCAACACCAGACTATTGAGTTATACCCAAGTACACAACTAGGAACATAACAGAAGACTTAAAGCACAAATAGGACAGAATTTCTATTAGTTTAACATTGAGGTTAAAAATGAGTAATGGATTGGTGAGGTATGTAAGGAGTGATGTTTTGGTTTGTACGCACTTTCTTTCAGGTAGGAGGAGAGGCTGTGTGTGAGGTCATTACTCGTCAGAGAAAAAAGGAACCAGAGAAAAAAGTCACATTAGGTAATTCAGGGAAAGTGAGTGAGAGAGAGAGAGAGAGAGAGAGAGAGAGAGAGAGAGAGAGAGAGAGAGAGAGAGAGAGAAAGAAATAGAGAGACTGACAGAAAGGCTGAAAGCCCTTAGACCTGCTGGTAACAAAAGACAGAGAACCCGGTAAAGGGGTTCCGACGTGGCCAGGACGTCTGTGATCGTCTTTTTCTGAATACACACAGAGATACAATTCCCACTTCTAACACCAATGTGGTTGAATTGAGGCACATTTTAACTGCTGTTCCTTTTTAGGACAGCAGATGTCTCTTCAATCCCATCCATCCTTAGTCTTACCAATCTCTTTGTCTTGGGCTTTTTTTCGCCCTCATCAACTTTCTTCTCCTGTGCCATAAAACACTCCTGGGATTTCTGTGTAGACAAATAAAATAATTGAGAAAGTTGTAATAGAGTCGTACACCAAACGAAACGCAATGAAGTTTAAAACAAACCTTTACATACCAGCGCAGTCTTCTTCTTAGCCGGAACTGGATCCTCTGTTTCCTCTTCTTTCCTTTCTTCTCCTGTGGGGTGGCTTCTGTGGGCTGTTTCTCCTCCTCTTTCTTCTATTCTCTCTCCTCTCCCCACCGAGGCATCTGAAAAAGCAGAAAGAAAGTGTCTGTTATATTTTGACTTTGCGCAACCTCAATCTCTGCTCACTGGACAGGCATAGTTACCATAAGAACAAGGTGCATTGTCAACATGGACACTACGCTATAGTCACCATGGATATCAATGTTGTAACATACAGCCAAACCAAATGCCTGGCTATCTTTAACAACCCTCTCCCCCCTCTATTCCACATCCCTCCCATCTCTCACCCCCCATCCCATCTCTCACCCCTCACCTCTTATCCCCATGCTGTGAAATCATGTTCAGGCCCCATGGGAACAGAGGACAGAGGAGAATGCAGCTCAGAAATACCTCTGGTTGAATTTAAACAGGCTAATGCCACAGTCCCACCTCTAAGGACCCACTCATCTACTCTAATGTATAACCATAGATATAGACTGTAAAGAACAGACTGTCACAGGTCTCTATTCCACAGGTTATGTCATGGACCCACCCACATAGTGATTGAATTGAACGGCTACTTTGAGATATTGACATCCTGTCTGGCATACGGTACAAGTCTGCCTTTTAATGATAATGTTCATTCTATCTATTCCATATCTGTGGTTGAACCTCACTTGTCCCAGAGAACATTATCTACCCCTGAGGCTGCCTTGTGGCACGTCCTTAATAAAGCCCATGTATGTTCCATTGCCTGTCTGTCTGTCGGTACCAGGTGTATAATGACCACAATGTGACAAGGGCTTATTGGGGACCTGGTGGCATGTGGCACGGCTGGGTTTTACGAGATCAACCCGAGCGGTGGTGTTTGCTAGACTGAATGTGTAGGCTGAGGAGTTTCTACATTTAGAATACGTTTGGAAGACACCATAGCCTGATTCCCTCTTCATGTGACCCTCATCAATACCCCCAATAGGACAGCAATAGGTCATTCCCAATTCCCATGGATCCATAAGGTGAAGGAGTGATATAACCTCCCTCTAAAATACAGATGAGTGTCTGTCTGCCCAGACAGTGACAGATCTTACACATGAGTGTATGTATGCGTAGGCATTCATTCACACTAGCCTATATTCGTAACGCATGAATCAATTGGTATAGCCTGACAAGAACTGAAATTAATTGAGAAAATCTTACAGACTGTGACTTTAAGAGTTGCCGGATATCACTTGGAGATTTAGATATCACTAAGGTTGCCAGGCACTTATGGAGTAACATCAATGTGGCTACAGAGTATATTTAGAGTAATGAAGGAGTATATTTGGAGTAACACAAGGATGTCCAGTGATCTTTTTAGGCTTAGTACACTCACAGGACACTTTGCAGGATGGTTGGGTCATTCTCTGAGTGTCCGGCATAGCTGACAATGACGTACATTAGCCGCTCAATATACCTCAATGACAAACTGCACTCAACACAATGACGACCAACCGGAGTGTGTGTCTGTGCATAAATGTGTGAGGGTTATCAGCCATACCCTTTCCCATTGTTCTCCATCTTGGTCACCCTCTCTGTTCCCATCTCACCGATCTCTCTCCATCTATCGCTTTTCTATCTTGATCTGTCCCTCTCTTTTTCCTGCTCTGTCACTTTCCATTCATGACCATCTGTCCAGGGTAAAGAGGTTAGGAGGTTAGCGTGTTTAGGCACATGGGGTTGTAGCAGGAAAGAGTGTGTGTGTGTGTCTAGTGTGAGAGAGGGGTGCATGTTACATTTAATTAGCACCGACTCATTTCTGCATGGTATGTCTGATCCAACCACTACTCCCTGGCCCCACCCCTTCACTCTATGCTTTACAGTCATCTGTCAGGGCAATCGCTCCCTCTTTCCATCTGTCCATCCTCCACTCTAAGCCCCCCTCCATCCCTTCCTTAAGGATAAAACCACACACTCTCTCTCACACACATATCCCCCTCTCTCTCCTTCCATCTGGACCACTTGGAGAAAATGTAAGGACACAAAAGTGGGGGAAACAGGGAAGAGAGAGAAAAGCGTATCAAAGAATAGACAAACAGGGGACAAGACGAGAGCATAAGAAGAAGAAGTAGGGGAGCACTTTATTGGATGACAGATAAGGGGAAGGAGTACCAGACTCAGACGGAGCAGCACAGCCGGACAGAATCACTTGTCTGCTCCATCAGTCCTGCAGGTACATTTGTCTGCCTGCCTGCCTGTTTGTCTGTTAACTGGTCTGGCTGTGTGAACACTGGCTTTGTAAATTGGGAGTTGCTCTCATAGAAATAAAAACAAATTCTAGTTCTGTGGTTGCTCTGGACTGGTTTGGATGAGCCAGTTTTAGCTGCTGTTCTATTCTAAATTCTAAGATTGAGTTTCTCTGCTTCTTACTTTTGACTCACTTCATACTCCATCTACACTGTAGATGCGTGAGGATCTGAGTCTGTGACTCACTGTGTGAGACTGAAACAATGCTCTCTCTTCTGTACAGTCTGGTGCTGGGAAACAGAGACCAACTCACCAAACACCAGTTCGTGGTTGACTACATGAATCGCTCAGTAATGTGTAGTGTAATGATGAGCCAAGCACTGTATGACTAATGCTGAGCGATGGATGACCACAAATACTTCTGAGTATTTTGCTCCTGAGTGGCGCAGCGGTCTAAAGCAGTGCTAGAGGCGTCACTACAGACCCTGGTTTGATTCCAGGCTATATCACAACCGGCCGTGATTGGGAGACCCATAGGGCGGCGCACATTTGGCCCAGTGTCGTCCGGGTTAGGGTTTGGCCAGGGTAGGCCGTCTTTGGAAATAAGAATTTGTTCTTAACTGACTTGCCTAGTTAAATAAAGGTTAAATAAAATAAAAAAATATCACTGACAACCTGTGTGTGTGTGTGTTGAGTTGATTCAGCAAGTGTCTGACTGATTTTAGGATTATGCAGGGGCCGGGTTTACCTTGAGTGAACAAAGACTAGAACAGTCAGGTGGGGGTCTCTAATACAAGTATAAGTATGTGTGTGTATATGGTGTGTGCCAGGCGTGTGTGTGTAGTATGGGCAAAATGGTTACTGAGGGCATCGGGTACAAGGGATATGGTTTCCCCCATGGAACAGCAGATGGATCACATTTCCCTGGAGGTGACTCTAGGAAAAGATCTCTATTAATAACATTCTAATGCTAGAACAAGAACACACTATGCTAATGCTAGCATGAAACCCCCTCAGAGCAGCTGGACCGCTGGGAGGAAAGGCTAAAGCTAATCACATTTGCAGCCACTAGCAAGGATGCTATCAATGATAAAATACATGCAGTACCCTACATACACAACTACTGTAGCCTAGAAAATAAGGAAAGATGCTAAACACAAGATGTAGGCCTACATAACAGCACAAAAAAAGCAAAAACGTGTTTTGGTGTTTGAAAGTGTGCTAGTTTATGTGTCGGAACACTGCTAGGCTAGGCTGTGTTATGTACTGTATTGTTATGTACTGACCTGTCCTGTTCTTGTAAAAATACTGCACATTAATCCCTTATTTATATACGTGTGACGTGTGAAAAGTAAAAATACCCCCATGACGCATCACACTGAGGTCGCTCCTAAAAGTCACTGCCATTTTGGGCCAGTCCTGCTACACACACATCACGAGTACGCCACACACACACCACATCTGGACCAGCCAGTCCTACCAAACACACACACACACACTCCTGGTCTTGCTCCATCTGAGCAGGCCCACAGCCTGAAAAGGTGAAAGGTCAGAGGGGGGTGATATTTTGCCACAAGATGCATTATTTTTTGGACGCCTAACCCCTGAACCCTGATCCTCCCAGGTCAGTCCAGATGGTTAGAAACTGCTCTGGACACAGAAAAGGCTTATAGGTGAATGAGTTCACAGGAGAGAGACACAGGGATCAATGGAAGTGAATGGCCAATACTAAAATAAATTGAGGTGACTGACTGGTTTTAATTTAGATCAATGAAGATGACTGGTTTTAATTGGAATCAAAAGGTAATTGGTTTTGGAGGTCAATTGACTGGTTTCAGGATAGAGCTGATTCATCCTCAGACAGGCACCATGCTTTCACTGACACACACCCACTGAAATTGTCTCTGTAGTACAACATACCCTGTTGCTGTTGTAAATTTACGATAAAATCATGGAACGGTTTTGAGTACCGTATAAAAACCAGGTAGACTCTTTTCAAAATACACACACACACACTCTTGGTGATTATCTCTGCGGGGCAGATAGCTCTAAGTTCCCTGAGAAAAGCTCTTTATCACTATTGGGGCTATCTCTATTAGTCTGATTAAAGATACCACTCAGCCCTGCAGGATAGCATCAACTTGTGCGTGTGTGTTTGTTTGTTTGTGCTTGTGTGCTGCTTCAACACGATTAATCTCACTTTTAATCACTCAAGGCCGTATCCTCGCTTGCTGAATCCTTACTTGAGATATATAGTGTATGCATAAGTATGTGTGTGTTCAATATCCATTGGTAGTGAATGAGGTGAGTTACCCACTAATTAGGGATGGGCATTTGAAATGACTTCACTATTCAAACAATATCACCACCGCTTGCTTGGTGGTGCCCCTTGCTTAGTGGTGTTGCAGACTCTGGGGCCTTTCAGAACAGGTGTATATATACTGAGATCATATGACAGATCATGTGACACTTAGATTGCATATCAGGTGGACTTTATTTAACTAATTATGTGACTTCTGAAGGTAATTGATTGCACCAGATCTTATTTAAGGGCTTCATAGCAAAGGGGGTGAATACATATGCATGCACCATTTTTCAGTTTTTAATTTGTAAGAATTTTTTGAAAGTAGTTATTTTTTTCATTTCACTTCACCAATTTGTACTATTTTGTGTATGTCCATTACATGAAATCCAAATAAAAATCCATTTAAATTACAGGTTGTAATACAACAAAATAGGGGAAAAAAGCCAAGGGGGATGAGTACTTTTGCAATGCACTGTAGAAGCTGTTTTTCAGTCTTTTGGTCCCAGCTTTGATGCACCTGTACTGACCTTGCCTTCTGGATGGTAGCAGGGTGAACAGGCAGTGGCTTGGGTGGTTGTTGTCCTTGATTATCTTTTTGGCCTTCCTGTGACTTCTGGTGCTATAATTGCCGTACCAGGCGGTGATACAGCCTGACAGGATGCTCTCAATTGTGCATTGTAAAAGTTTGTGAGGGCTTTAGGTGACAGATCAATAAATGGATTCAATATCAATACATTTTGTTGACACATTACTTTGATTGATCCATATCAAATTATTTCCATTTGATTTGATTGATTCCTTCTTGTTTTAATGCCATTCATGGTGCAGTAGACACATTTTACCTTGAAAAAGTCCAGTAGATGGCAATATATACCTGATATGAGAAGTTGACAACCTCAGCAGGTCAGTGCAATTCGCCATTGTAACCAGGAACTAGAGACCGCTGCAATCAGAATAAGCGTCCGAGGTTAGATAACCATTTGCGTTTGTGTCCAGCAGTCAAATATGTCAAATATGTAATACAGTAAGAAAATATCACAACAGAAAAAAATTGTCACTTGGCGCAGTGTTATAGGACACCTTCAGCTAAACAATCCGCTAGCTAGGCAGTGGGCAGTAAAGAAAGATTTTTTTGTTTGTTGCCACATTCATGTACTTTTATTTCATGTAAATAGTGTCCGTTCCGCAAGACACACTTGTTACTGCGACAGGTTATCTATCATCTCGTTTGGTAGTGTCTGTCTTAACTGCATCAAATCGACATAAAGAAGTTAGTTAGCTACACTAGCCAGCTAAGTTATTTAGCTAGCAAGGCTAATTGAGGCACTTTTTCTGTGCCCCCCGCATCCTTGTCTACAACAACTCCATTCATAATAAACAACAGCCTACCTGTTGGTTGATACTTGTAGCCTATTCTGTCTCATTTAGTCATTTTAATTCTGTTATTGTAATTCCATTTGGCATTGATTAGAACCGGTGCGTCTTTTATATGCGGCACACTCATAAAAACTGTTGTTTTACTCAAATGTACAGTATAATATCATGGTCTATCCTTGTATGTAGCAATGTCACAGACAAAGCCGTTCCCATCGAATAACCGTGCCCATCCATACCCCTAATACAATATAAATCAACCTAAGCACCCGTTGAAGAGTTGTATAAGGGTCTTCCTATAAATGAATGGGCCAATGTGTGACATCAGGGTCAACATTTCTAAATGGTTTGATATACATTTAAATATGATTTTCTTGCAGCTTCATGTGAAGTTACAGGAATACAAGTCTAGGTAGGCACAATGAGACCATATCTCCACCTAGCAACAACAAAACATCTACATGTCATTCAAAATGTCACAAGAAATATGGGCACCGCATGTTTCTTTGTCATACCTAGTTGCCAGGTCTTTTTGTGCTTTAGTCAATTTATAGCCAAGCCAAAAAATCCTGAAGAATAAAAAAGATAAACAACAGCATTTCTATATTTTTTTATAGTTGATATAATAATATAACACAATGGGTTCTGTAAAAAAAATATTTGACAATAATAATAACCAGTAATGAAATCATTATAATCAGTCAACTCTTCAAGCATTGTGTGTGAGTCTGAAAACTAGCTCTCAAATTCTTGCTTCCTCTGTCCTTGTTTCCTCCGCTCCTTGTCTCTCATTGAAAGTGCATTGTAGCCTGAGGGAAGGAACCTTCACTCCTCTCCCCCAATGTGCTTTGAGAGGGAGGTGAGGAATGGGGGAAACAAGGGGATAATCTCAATTGCATTTCCTTGATTCCTCATGTCCTCCCCCCTCGCCTCCTTCTCAAAACCCATTGGATAAGATGGTAAGAGGGGAAGGAGACGAGAAGAGAGGATGCGACGAATCAAGGAAATGCAATTGAGATTCTCTCAAGGACAGAGGAAGCAAGTATTTGTCTAGAGCCCATCCCCTCACCCAGAAGAACAGTCATTGGTCTATTATAATCAGGTCACATTGTGTGACGTGATATGGGCCAAAAGTTCCATCACATCTGAACAGGCTGAAACAAAACACTTAGCAGATTTAACTTCTTTAGGAAAACAGCCCTAATGTTGGAAACAAACATCATTAGGTTGTCATCCAGAGTCACATTTAGATATAGCACATTATATTTTACATACAGCAGGTTTTTAAAGGACCAAAGAGTTTGGTCTGCTTTGTGTTTACATTTTTGCCATGGAAAAAACATTGCGATACTGATATCATCCCGGCCCTATCTCATAGCGTGTGTGTGGAAATATAATAAAAAAAACAAGAAATCAAGTTTTTAACTGCACTGACCCTTTAACATGTTTAGACAGTGCCTGACTGACTGATTGACTGCGCTACCATAATCCCCACGGCCTGTCCAGAAACAACCCCTAGCCCCTACTGCCCAGAGTCTAGACACTTGTGGAGATCTGAGAGGGATTGATGGGTGGTGACATGGTGAGAGCTCCACCTTCCCCTCTGAAAGGCTTGGGGGAATTTTGGCGGTATTGTTTACACCTGTCCAATCCTCTCAGATCTCCATAAGTGTCTAGGGGTAGGGGCTAGGGGTTGCTTCTGGACAGGACCCCACAACCCTCGAGGCATTGGTTGGATGTTTCATTCCATTTCTATACACACATGAATTTGCACAGGTGTAAACTGGACACACCCACAGCACCTTATCAGGTTGATCAGACAGTTCTGGATAGTTGAAAACCTTCTGTAAACAATGAAAGGATATATTTACATGTCTACTATTCACACCCTTGCTTCATTCCAGCTAGTTAGATGTGCAACCACTGACTAACTATAGCTAGCAGCATATCTCTAGTCTAGCAATAAATACTGTATCAGTCAGCTAACCATTTACAGCAACAGCAGTTCATTAATATGTCAATTCACACTAAATCTTATGCAGAAATTGAGAAATGTTACTTTATCTTGGCAGTGTGGCACAATATGGGCAGCTATTAATAGATGAATTCATAGATAATAGATTCATAGAATGGAGTTTATCAGGGTGACCTCCTACTTTGAAAGGATAGGAAGTGTAGGCAGTGCACTAAACCAATGACAGGCGTTCCAAATTTAACCCCACCCCATGTGAAAATCTAAATATCAAGGTGTTGTTTTTGGTTTTATATGCAAAAACAACCCACTTTTTATTTTTTTTATTTTCTTTTCTATTTCTATTCAAAAAATGAGCAAGCCATTTTCAGGTTCCTGATTGGTCCATTTTAACTCTGAAAACAAACAGTCAAAACATACACAGACTGTAATTTTACCTCAGGAATCTTGACATAATATTGTCCACAACATAGGCTAATTATCTTGACCGCTGTAACAACATAGACACCAAAATGGTTTGTCAATTGTCCAGATCAACATTAATTCCTGTACTTTGGCTGTTGTTCTATCACGTGCAGTATCAAACCAGCTCTTCATCAATTAACTGTCATTCAAAAAGTAATTTCCTGAATCAGCTGATGTTGTGTGATAATTTCCCCACTTAACTAAACAGCTAGACATCAAATGTGTATCAAACAACTATTATGCATAATTATTGAAGAACTCTGTTAATGACAGTATACATTTTTTTTTGATTCATCTTGTTAAAGTTACTCTTTCAGTTAGAAGCATTCGATTTTGCAATCCATATATTATTTTGGATGTGTGTGCCCATGAAAACTGTTTTCACACCGTAACATAGTGAGATGCAAAATGTTATGTTACAGTACACTTCCGAGGGCTCCATACAAAAAAGAGTTTGACAGCAATATCCAGGAATTTTACAAGATCAAGTTCAATGTGTAATTCAATTGTTAAATGCTTAGTATATGATATAACGACAAACAGCAGTATCACAAATGTAAGGAAAGAAAGATGGTGATTTATGTCACACATTTTTGCCAAATTTGTGAAGACTCCAAGAATGAGGAAGGGTTTAAACATAGGTTTTGATTCAACTCATGAATTATATTGAATGTTTCTATGTTTCCCCTTTACATCTTAATGTATTCACGTGAAAAAAAGGCTCATTATTATTAACGACTTTGTAACAGCTCCAAACAATTGTCCACCACAGGAAATGCTCACTGGTACCTTTGTTTGTAGAAAGACCCATAAAGCCTAACTCATAAACACAATTCCGTCTTCCATTCTCCTGGCTTACTTGGATACTAGCAGGGGTGCAACTTTCACTGGGGACAGGGGGGACATACAACTGTGTGCTTTAGGACCATTCGGACGCCTCCAAGCAGTCGGGTATTCTGTTTGGAGTGTTTATCCGACTGGATTAATAAAATATATATACATTTCCCCCCCACTTCTAAAACCAAAGTTACGCCCCTGGATACTAGTATGTCAGTAGCTTAGTACAGGGATAGTTATGAAGGCTAAAACGGACCACTATGATATCCCCTCAGGCCCATTTTGACCAGACTGTGTTTCTCATCTTTTCTTTCATTATGGTTGATGTTCATTTTGACCTTTCGGGTCAGCAAAATAACATGTTTCTGTGTTTCAGAAATTCTAGCTGACTTTTTAATCAACTTGAAGTGGTACAAAAATCTATACTTCATCCCAGGTCAAGTAGCAACCGCCTATTTTGCAGTCCAAGGATATATTGGTGATGTTGAAGCCTGCAGTTTCTTCCTCCTAAAGCCACTATTGAAGATGTGTTATTGTTAAATCAATAGTGAATTTAGCCTCTTACAAGCACAAAGTTAACGGCCACTTTAGTGTCTGAGTCAGTGGGAGAAGTCAGATTGATGAAACGTGTCTGGGGAGATGTTCTGCTCATAGAATGAGGTCAAGGAACATTTCCGTCCCCCTTTCCATAGAAAGGGGTAACACATTTGTTGATTGTTTTCCTTTGGTTTAAAGGTAGTAATACATTTTATGGGGGGTTAGGAAATGAAGCAGTTTCAGGAAAGGGCAGGGAGCACAGGTTGCAGACTGTGACTGGATCAACCACTAGCCTATGGTCTATTTAGATCTGTGGATGATATAGTTATCTAGTCACTGGTGTCACCATGGCAGAATATTTGGCTAAATACTGCCCCCTATTGGATTGACCAACACATTTCAGCTTTCACATGCTAAGCAGAGAGGTGGTAATGAACTCAACCAAATCTTTTTATTCAGGCAAGTGTCAAAACACTTCAATTATTTATACTGGATAAGACTCTTGTGAGTTTAGGGTATTGACATTTATTTTGGCAGCAGAGTGAGCACAATTCAGGGCCACTAAGCCAGCACATATAATTCTAAAGTGCTTTTAAATTTGACCCTCTCTCTCCAGCGTGGTAGTGTGTGTGGCTTGCCCCAGGGAGCGATTCACTAATGTCTACATTTCCTGATCCAAAGCCACAAGCATGTCACACAAGACCACAGTGCACGCTGGGGGTTTATAGCATTATAGTATAGAAAGTTTTCCATTAGATCGGAGAGAAACAGTCTACATATAAACACAGCAAAAACGTACTGGCCAGTACATAACCTCATAACCCAGACAGTGATGGAGAAATTAAAACTGAACTTACAGATAAAATACTCCAGCTATTTGACAATTACAACTATCATTATCAATAATAAAAAAAATTATAGTAAAAAAAATATTTTTAAAAGGGATGAAAATAAAAGGCATGAAGCTGACATCCCATTAAAGGCTTTATATCCATCAACCCTAGGTGACTGTACTGTACTTGACAAAATGTTCTCTAAACAAAGACAGAAGTTAACATCCACTGGGACAAGAACATCACATTCTCTCCTCACCCCTTCCTGTGCCTGTGAGTGTGTGTGTTGTGTAACTGACAATATGTCTTACTTAAATAAAAATAAAGTATGTGTGTGTGTGTGTGTGTGTGTGTGGACTGTCATTTCCCAGCTGGTTCTCTTCCCCTCTCTCGTGGTAACATCCAGAATAAGAAGCTTTGGGTTTTTCACAATGCAGGGGTACAGAGTCATAAAACCATTGACCTGTGATGTCAGAACGGTTGCATGTGAGATCCATGTGTCTATGAGGGCCAAAGCTCAACTTTAAACTTTCCCTCTCTCCCCCTGACAGGTAGTGTGTGTCTGATGTTTAGGATCACTCCATCCTCTCTCTATCAATCATCTCTGTAGCACTCTGAAGCAATGCCAGAAGAATGTAGGATCTGATGGCTGTGGATGGACGGCAAACACAGGTGTGTGTGTGCGTGAATGTGATATGTGTAAACTGCAAACTTCCCTCTACCTTGCAAGCATACTGTATCCATCTCACAGAAGTACGCATCAGTCTCACATGTGAGTGTGCAAATACACAGGCAAAAAGACACACCAGTGGAATTTCAAATGCTTCCCCTTTCCAGAGATTGTACTATATTCTCTTGACGGAAGGTCAATCTTAATTTTGCAGGAGAGGACTCACACACCATCTTATATCCTCGCTCCACATTTCATTACATCAGACAAACATCCAAATGGACTCTGCTTTGCTTTCCACACTTGAGTCCATGTTACACTGTTGTGATTGACAGTCATACTCTACTTGGAAAAAGAGAGGTCTACAGTCGGAAAGAGTGATTTTAAGTATGTTTAAAGCCAAGAGACTGCATCCAGTCAAGAAAATAACCAGTAAAATGATTGGGAATCGTAAAGAGATATATTACCCTCTGACAGTGCAGTTTAGCCAAAATAATAACAATAAATAAGGGACATTTCAAATGCATCAGTTATATTAGTATGTGAGAACGGAGCACTAGCCATGCATGTGTGAAACTCCAGAGGCCAGAAGTGGGAACTCTCCAAAGACAAGAAACAGAGAGAGACAAACTACACATAACTGTTTCATAAGCAGTAAAACGCCTTTAGAATGTCTAACCATTGTATCAAATTATCAATATTACAGTATTAGACTAGTAAAACCTACAAAGCAAACCTCTTGTGCAAGGTGACTCATCACAATAGCAGCCAGCTTGTTAAGTCCTATGAATTGGGATTTTCTCTCATACCGTTTCAAAGGTAGGAGAAGGTTCACAACGTTCACCATAGACATATCCTGGAATGTATCCCAATAGCTCCATTTCCTAATAACTTTTCCTTCATGCACACTAATTTGAAAGAATTGGAGAAGTGATAGCAATATGGTGGAGAAGAGTAGACCTATCTGGTACTTTCACCTATCGGTGGCCATGAAGGGAGGGTGACAAGGATGACCAACCTAAATATTTAACTCTTTCTGACAGTAGTTCAAACAAATGCCTCAGAAGATCGAAGGGAAGTGGAAAGTAGAAAAGTGGAAAGTTTAAAAAGGTTTTAAATTCTCTATTAGTCATGTCATTAAATACAAACAGCCGTCACAAGTGCAATGTTCTGTGTTTTTTTTACTTCATTGCTCGTGACTTTTTCCTCTGGTGCCATACCATGAACAGGATACTATAAAACGTCATATCTGTGAAAACTGCCTCACCCCCAAGATTCTATAAAACCCTGCTTCTCTGAGGGCCGCTGAATCCTAACTTGATGTCAGCTAACTTGAGAGAATGTGCATAGAGTATTAGAGATTCAACCTAAGACTACCCGGGATCAGAATAATAAACCACATTAATAGGCATAAACAGCTCCCCTACATATCAACATATGACTTCATACGGGTCACGAGGGTTCAGCTAATTCCTTTTGCTTTGTTTTCCCATCAGAGCTGACTCAGTAGTCCACAGCGTATAAAGCAGCGCTGAGATTTGCTTTGAGCCTTTGATCTCTGTGGTAATGGTTCACCCTCTGAAATGTAACTTGGACTCATGTCACTAATATAAGTGTTTTACAATCAGCATAAAACCTAATTAAGATAAGTTCTTGGCCTCAGATTTAACAAGTCCTGATGTAATATATATTGTCCTAGACTTATGACATAGAAACTAGGCCTAAATAAATTGACACCGACTTATTTGAAGTTAATAGCCTTCATGATTCAAACAATTTCATGTGAACAAATCATACAGAATGAAAGTTTCCTAATCTGCATGACTGCAGCAAGTGTTTACTAAATATGCAATAATTATTGTAAAGTTAGGAGGGCCATGTTTTTCCCTTTGTTGTGCTGCTTCTGAATATTCCAGATTGTGGAACAAAGACTGTTGTTGGGTTCTGGAACTTCTGCTCTTGGAACCAAAGGTGTTGTTTTGTTCTAGAACTGTATCTGGAACCAATAGTGTTGCTCCAAACAGGTGCACTGCTGCAGCAGTTCCCAAAATGTGGGTGTTGCACCCCCTTTTTTTTTTTAAAGGAACTTACTATTGAACGTTACAGTAGTAGAATGCACAAGGTACAATTTAGAAATTGGGTAGTGCATCATCAGTTCCTCTTGTCACGTCAGTCATCGCATACCTTAGAGAGCAATTTATAACCTGTAAGAAATATCCAGATCAACAAGCCCATGTTAGCTAACATTTTTTAAATTTGTTTTAGCACATAGATAGTCATTTTTGTGTCACTGAAATATCACATGAATACACATTAAACATGGCAAAATGCATAAAACTGTAAGAAAATGTGCTTTAAAACTTCCAAATTTTCTTTGCACCCCATAACAAAATGTATAGAATTGCAGGAAATAAGCTTTAAACCTACCACTCCACCAACAAGAGAGGTGTGAATAGTTTGTGTCATGAACAGTGCTCGTGCCCATAGGAATAGACGTGGCGCGTGTTAGCGCCAAGGGGGGGTACGGGATGTTCTCCAATGCTGGAAGGGGGCCCGAGTTAAAAAATTTGGGAACCCCTGCTCTACTGGACAACCGTTCCAATATGTCTGGCACATTTACTAGCTCTCCATAGAAGCAGAAAGAGAGAGAAAAAAAAGTCATGAACTCCTGCTGAGAAAGAGGTAACTGAGCCATTTTCTAACAGAGGAGAGGTGAAGAGAAGGGGTGGTGATGATAGTTTTTTCCATTTAGTGAGGAGTTGATTAGAAAACTGCCAGAGGGAACCTGGGTGATTCTCATGAAACCAGTTTTAACCATGGCAGAAGCAAATTGAGTTAGAAAACCATGATGTATCTTCAACAGGCCATTAAGACATCAGACTGCTAAACAGAAATCACTAACCTAGAGAGGCTGCTGCCTACATTGAGACCCAATCACTGCCACTTAAATAAATGGATCACTAGTCCCATTAGACAATGCACTCTAAATAATGGCACTTTAATAATGTTTACATATCTTACATTACTCATATCACATGTATATACTGTATTTTGTACCATCTATTGCACCTTGCCTATGCCGGTTGGCCATCGCATATCTAGTTTATGACAGTGTCTTATTTTAAATAAATTCTACATTTCCACCTGACTTTTAAAAATCCTTACATTCTCATTACCGAAATGCGTCCGGATTAAATTGTCAGATAATTTTATATGTCACGATCTTCGTATGGAGCGGACCAATATCCAGCGAGGGTTCCAGTGTACATACTTTATTTACATAGTGTAACTGACAAAACAATAAACAAATAAAGATCGTAACACTGGTGTGGCTCAAAACGGGAACACACATCCAAAATACAACATACCAATAATCAATGACCCACAGTGAAGAAAAGCACAAACATAAATATGGTTCCCAATTAGAGGTAACAACAAACAGTTGCCTCTAACTGGGAACCATCAACCCAACATAGAAATATATCACCTAGAACATAAAACCCCTCCTAACAAAACACAAAATGACACGCCAGCCTGCTATCCCAGGCCAGGATGTGACATTATAACAATTTTACTTTAGAAAAACCTAATTTATTTGAATCATACACAAAATATGTTGCTATAAATTGTCCATAAATAATAAAAATTGTATACTAGTTGAATTTTACATTAAATTATAATATTTATTATGTAAAAACACATTACCGTAAGTACGTTTTTTCAAGTCACCCAGATGCATCATCTAGAAGAGTATTGCTTAGTTCCTTTAATTTCTTCATTTATATGCCTTCAGAATGAGGAACTTATTCTGAAACACCCTCTTTACTACACTTGACCTTCTCATTACCAAAATGACAAAAAAGCTCAAATTGGGAAAAACTTAAAGAACCATTACTTTACCAACATCGAGGCATGAATGGGCTTTAGTAATTTGTTTGCTGACACATTATGGCTGTCACCTATTACTTGCAGATTGAGCTAAGGCCTCATTAACAAAACACACATTTTTAAGTCCGTTTTGGTAATGAGAAGCTTAATTTTCGGTAATAATACTAAGCTAATACTAATGTATAGTCAATGGGTGTGCTGTGCTGGTATCTTTAAATATTTACTAGCACTGCTTACACCTATTGTATAGATTTTGTAAAACATCAGTTATTTTATAAATTAGGGGTTGTCAAGAAATACGGGTGTATAAAACCCATTTAATTTACTTAAAGCCACAATCTGGAGTTTGTGTTTCAGCAAGGAGCAACCACTGCACCTAAAGGAGGTTATCCCCAATTTTTTACATGTGTACCTGTTTTAGAAGATAACAATATTGTCGTTTGATAGAAAGTTTTTGGTCCATATCCCACATATTTAGATACTCTATAGGAATATCATGTTATGCCATTTGCCCATAGGATCCCACTCAACTTAGAAATCATCTAAAATACCTTAGAACCACACATATCCATGTTCTAATACAAAAAAACGTTAGATTTTTTAAAATACATAATTACAGTACTTATACTTATGCTAAAATAGTATTTTACTATTTTAATAAATTGCATTAAGATCAAATAAAGAAACATTATCAGCACTTGAAAAGTGAATCGTTATAACACCATAAGCATGCATAAAAATGTATTTACATGCAACAGAAATGATGAATCACAAAATAGATTAGAAAACAATTATTTACATTGTTAAACGTGGCTCTTTAAACTGAGTGTGTCTAGCTAGGTAGCTAGAGTGGGCAATGGACATACGTGCTGACGTATCATAACTCAGGCTAAGCTTTCTACAGTGATTGGTCAACAACGACGGTACCGCTTCAGAAATAAAACAGATTTATATTTTCTCCACCATGCTTGAGCGACCTTCACTGGCACTGTTCATTGAATATGAATGAGCCACCCTGCCCACCACAAGCTGTCTGTTAGTGCCTTTATGCAAGTCATTTGAGATTACCAATGACACAGTTTGATGATTTATTGGGTTACTAAATCTCTAATAGAGCTCAGTAGTTTTTCAATGGCAAACTATGCAACACTCATTATCATTACCGTAATACACCGATATTTAGGAAATATTAGGAAAAATGAAATGTATGCTTAAGTAATTTGAGATTAACCTGATAGGGTGCCTTTTGTTCTTTATTCAAATATGTGTACATATTACTTGTATACACAAGTAATTGACAAAAAACAAGATTCAGAAAAGGTGTTGTGTTTTGCTGCAATGAGAAATTACAAAAACATTTGAATAATTTACTTTAAAATATATTTGTTTTCAGTGTTATTTTTAACTGAGGCCTTTTCATTACATGAGCGATGTTAAAAAATATTATAAATTGATATGCTTCTAACTTTTTGGGACTTTGAAAACGTTTGCGGTAATGAGAATATTGGCATTAGTAGTTGTGGAAATTGTGGTAAAGTGCATAATATCTTATCAATAAACATAATTATGAAATATATCAATAGTGATCCAAGAGGAATTATGGTGGAAAATGTGTTACTTTTTTTCTCACAATGTTTTTTCTCTAGTGCCAGTTTCTTGAGAATCACACCCATACCCAGTCACCCTCCCTAGGAAGTGACCACCGTAGGGCATAACCTTAATGACCATGGCACCTAGTCACCTAACCTGAGTAGGAGGGAACCTTCATCTGATGAATGAAGGCCTCCCACAACAGGTGGATATTATCGGGCTATTGGGAGTGAATGGGTAGACACAGGTCAGGCCCTTCTCAGACTTGTATTAATGGTTTATTAAACATGTACTAATCCTCTCCATGGTTTATTAGCCTAATGGTTACATAACAGGGTTCAGAATGTCAGTGAATAAATGTGCATTCATAGACTGAAGTCATGTTTATATTAATCAAGCTTTAAAATGGCATCTGGGTTTGAGGTGATATTTAATAAGAGGGCAAGCGAGCGGTGAAAGTGTGTGTTAGTGTATCACCATGTAAAATATAGGAGTTATTTTAATGGGGTGGGTGGTGAAAGGGTGTGTGTACACACTTATGACCATGTTTTCATTTTGAAGTGTTAACTGTTTTATATCCCGGGGCAGCCGGTGCCCTTCCGTGTAGACGGTGCAAACAGGCGAGACGCGGGTAGCTCTCCATGGTTAAGAAAATAAACCAAGGAGCCAATGGGCACGTGGCGCTGCCAGTCTGTCTGCAAGGGGAAAGCCCTCAACTGGGCACTTACAATTAGGTGTGTGTTGTGTATGCGCAAATTAGTCTGCATTTGTCTAAGAGATTAAGCCTATGTCCATACGTGTGTAAGCATGAGTGCATATCTGTGAGTGTGTCCAGATGAACACTTAGACCTAGCTTAAGTGCTGTGTGTGCAAGCAGACATCATTAGGCATAGGGAACAGAGAAGTGGACGTAGTGGCTAGCAGGATGGACGGGGCAAGAGACCATGATCTAGTCCAAAGGAAACAAAAATCAAGTCAGTAGAAAATATCAGCCAAAATAAAGCCATAATATAATTTCTATTATCATACCCTGTAAAAGTGTTCAGCTCAAAACCTCAAAATATGTCTGCTCACAATGTAGGCTTGTGTGTGTGTGTGTGTGTGTGTGTGTGTGTGTGTGTGTGTGTGTGTGTGTGTGTGTGTGTGTGTGTGTGTGTGTGTGTGTGTGTGTGTGTGTGTGTGTGTGTGTGTGTAGACCTCAGCTGTGTGATCCTCCAAGATGATACCTGTGTGGCTGTGAGTCGTAGGTTGGAAGTGCTTGCTGTAAGAATGGGACCTCATAAAAGGCCTCTGTGTTACTCTATCATTCCTTCCATCCCAGTAAACGAGTGGAGGGATGAAGGCCAGAAAGGAAAGGGAGTCCAGATTGGGCAACTGCTATCCGAGATCCTTGGCGTTTCCCTACCCTAAACCATAGCCCTAACCCTTACCTTTAGCCTAAATTTAAGCATAACCCGTACATAACCCTAACCTTAACCATAACCCTTATCTAACCTTAAACCTTTTACATTTTAATGGGGTGATGTCAGAGTTGGGACGTTCCAAAGAGTCCATTTAGACTTTTCTGTCCAGATAGCTCCATCTGTCATAGTAATTGATACGGAGAGGATAACAACTCAGATAGGCAGATGGCTCTGACACACGCACGCACACACACGCACAATCACCTTTCCTATAACCTATAATCCACCTTTCCTATAAGCCATTCTGTTTGTTCCTGCTGTACTAGCTGTGTTTCTCTTGTTTAGAAAGATGGGCTGTTTTGATGACAACATCCAGCTGTAGCCTAAATCCTTACTCCCCCATTCTTGTGTTGAAACATCTGACTCATCTCTCACTGTTGTAGAACTCTGAAAACACTTGTCCTGTTCCTAGTGTATTTTTTGTTTGTGTATATGCATGTGTGCATAATGCATACAGATGTAGTCAGAAGTTTACATACACTTAGGTTGGAGTCATTAAAGCTCGTTTTTCAACCACTCCACAATTTCAACCACTCCACCACTTTCAACCACTTTCAACCACTCCACAATTTCTTGTTAACAAACTATAGTTTTGGCAAGTCGGTTAGGACATCTACTTTGTGCATTTTTCCAACAGTTGTTTACAAACAGATTATTTCACTTATAATTCACTGTATCACAATTCCAGTGTGTCAGAAGTTTACAGACACTAAGTTGACTGTGCCTTTAAACAGCTTGGAAAATTCCAGAAAATGATGTCATGGCTTTAGAAGCTTCTGATAGACTAATTGAGTCAATTGGAGGTGTACCTGTGGATGTATTTAAAGGCCTACCTTCAAACTCAGTGCCTCTTTGCTTGACATCATGGGAAAATCAAAAGAAATCAGCCAAGACCTAATAATTGTATACCTCCACAAGTCTGGTTCATCCTTGTGGGCAATTTCCAAACGCCTGAAGGTACCACGTTCATCTGTACAAACAATAGTACGCAAGTATAAACACCATGGGACCACGCAGCCC
This sequence comes from Brachymystax lenok tsinlingensis, assembly GCA_030435695.1. Classification (NCBI taxonomy): domain Eukaryota; kingdom Metazoa; phylum Chordata; class Actinopteri; order Salmoniformes; family Salmonidae; genus Brachymystax; species Brachymystax lenok. Next base: position 28,345,039 of record CM059785.1, read on the forward strand.
TCATACCGCTCAGGAAGGGGACGTGTTCTGTCTCCTAGAGATAAACGTACTTTGGTGTGAAAAGTGCAAATCAATCCCAGAACAACAGCAAAGGACCTTGTGAAGATGCTGGAGGAAACAGGTACAAAAGTATCTATATCCACAGTAAAACCAGTCCTATATCGACATAACCTGAAAGGCCGCTCAGCAAGGAAAAAGCCACTCCTCCAAAACCGCCATAAAAAAGCCAGACTACGGTTTGCAACTGCACATGGGGACAAAGATCATACTCTAGTCTGATGAAACAAAAATAGAACTGTTCGGGCATAATGACCATCGTTATGTTAGGAGGAAAAAGGGGGAGGCTTGCAAGCCGAAGAACAACATCCCAACCGTGAAGCACGGGGGTGGCAGCATCATGTTGTGCTGCAGGAGGGACTGGTGCACTTCACAAAATAGATGACATCATGAGGAGGAAAATTATCTGGATATTTTGAAGCAACATCTCAAGACATCAGTCAGGAAGTTAAAGCTTGGTCGCAAATGGGTCTTCCTAATGGACAATGACCCCAAGCATACTTCCAAGGTTGTGGCAAAATGGCTTAAGGACAATAAAGTCAAGGTATTGGAGTGGCCATCACAAGCCCAGACCTCAATCCCATAGAAAGGTTGTGGGCAGAACTGAAAAAGCGCGCAAGGAGGCCTACAAACCTGACTCAGTTACACCAGCTCTGTCAGGAGGAATGGGCCAAAATTCACCCAACTTATTGTGGGAAGCTTGTGGAAGGCCAACCAAAACGTTAGACCCAAGTTAAACAATTTAAAGGCAATGCTACCAAATACTAATTGAGTGTATGTAAACTTCTGAGCCACTGGGAATGTGATGAAAGAAATAAAAGCTGAAATATATCATTCTCTCTACTAATATTTCACATTATTAAAATAAAGCGGTGATCGTACCTGACCTAAGACAGAGAATCTTTACTAGGATTAAATGTCAGTAATTGTGAAAAACTGAGTTTAAATGTATTTGGCTATGGTTTATGTAAACTTCTGACTTCAACTGGACATGTGCTTTCTGTGTATGCGCCCACCTACTGGCTAGGTTTGGGACACACAGCTGTGTGTGTGAGCATTTAAAATCCTGAATATAGTTAATGCTTTGGCTGGGTATTAAAATTATTCTCTTATAGATTGAGATCTGCAGAGATACTATTAGGCCTGGATATCCTACTTAATATGATCTGTCACTGGACCAGCATTGTTTGCTGTTGCTGTAACCTGTTGGGAGTCAGCGTTGAGAACACATACACACGCTACACGTAGACGCACACACACACATGGTTCATCTCCTCATATGGTCAGTAATTAAGCCCTTGGTCTCTGGCACGCTCCTTATGCCTGCCAAGCTGTCAGCCAGACCTCCCAGTCAATTATGTGCTAACAGAGAAACTATGAGATGACATAAGGGTGACATAAGCAACATAAGCAAACATGCTAAAGCAATTTTTTTTTGCCCTGGGCGGTTGGTTATGACAAGGTGCCTAACAGTTTACATTAGTTGTAATAGAGTCATCAAACATGTAACTGATACACACAAAGCACTTGTTCATTGATTCAAACAAGAAATATGCTTACTTGAGTGCTCAGCTTCAAATGATATCACCATCTATTGTCACTGCACTAACCTCCCTTTACTGCCTCCCTATTCTCCTCCGCCACTCTTGTACTACCTCTCAATGTCCATAAATCTCTCCCTCGCTCTTCTTCCTAGGTGGATCCACAGATATGTTCCCGTAGCAAAAAGCCCCAACATGGCTGCCTGGAACAGCGATGGTTCACAGAACTCCGCGGCCCACCTCGACCCCCTCATGGGCACCGTCCTGAGGGACAGCATGGGGGGAGGAAAGGGAGGAGAGAGGGGGGGAAAGACCTGTCCAGGGATGACCTTGTGTTCCTCCTCAGTATAATGGAGGGAGAGCTGCAGGTGAGGACAGGACAGAACAGTTGTGTTCTAGTATTTCTGGATCTAGGTTTACAGTGGATGTTTCATCCACAATCATGACTGCTGTGCTCTGTAAGCTAACGAGATCAGGATGGTAGTATGCGGGCTAGTAACCTATAGCTCAGACTTGGCCAAACCACACTTGGGCCAAATCCTTATATGCATAAATGTGAGTGTTACATTGCGCATTGACATCGTCAATGGGAGATTTGCTCCGAACTGAGTTGAGCCCAGCTGTAGATGAGCTGTAGAGGAAACAGAATGAATCAGACTCTAATAAAATAGCCTATTGTGACTGTAAAACCATGAGTAAAACACTCCTAGACATGCCTCGAAGAACGTGACACACACACAGCCTACACCGCAGCTGCATAAGAAAGACTTGGGAGTGCAGTCTTTTTCATCTCTATCATTCTGCATCCCTCCATTTTTATTCTATCTGTCCATCCCACCAGGCCAGAGACGAGGTGATTGCGGTCCTGAAAGCAGAGAAGATGGATCTGGCTCTGTTGGAGGCCCAGTATGGCTTTCTCACCCCAGTAGAAGTGCTCCGGGCCCTGCAGAGAGACTCACTCCAGGCCCAGGCTTCTGAGGCCCAGGAGGCCCCACAGCAGGATGTCTACGAGAAATCCATGGCTGAGGTAACAGGAGATAAACTCTAAGATTGAAAACACAGCCACTGTTAAAACCACCAGTCATACATAGGCTTGTATAGGCTTTATGGCATGGGTTTTGAAGTAGAAAGCTAATGATAAACCATTGACCCTTTGCCCGTTTCCAACAATGCAATGAGAGCCACGGTATCTTCTGCCCTGTCTTCATGTCCTTCTCTCTCTTTCTGTGTTAGCTGGACCGGCTGGTGGAGACTGGAAAGCAGAGCTACAGGCGGATGCTGGAGCAGCTGCTGCAGGTGGAGTGCTCCCACAGTGGCGCCCTCTGCAGGCTGGAGGAGCAGGACCAGCAGCACCGTGCCTTCCTGCAGCGCAGCGACGACCTCACCTGTCTACTGGAGCAGGACCGCGAGAGGTCAGTGACACCCATCGACCGCAACAGAACCTGTGTTGGAAATGCTACCTAGGCTAAGAGCAGGGGCTCTACCATATTAGAGTAATCTATCCTATCAGATCAGAGGTCACATAGGGAAAGAGATCGGAGTGCAAAGGAGATTATCTAAGGACATTGGAACCAGTCCATCTGTACCCTGTAATGTAATATAGTTTAAGGGCTGCAGATTCCTCTGTTGTAACCAAGAGAGTAGTCTCTATAATGATTTCCATGGCTGAGTGAGTGTGTAGGGCCACTGTGACCACAATGTGTTCATATACGCAGCAGTGTAGTGCTGCTGACCTGAGGCCTGTACTTATAGCTACTATCCTCACTCACGGACCATTACCCCTGCTCACTCCTTAAGCACTCTCAGTCCCTCAGAAACACACATGTTAGCATGCACACACACACAAACACACACACACACCCTCGCATTTACAACCCTTTGACTTGGCAGTGCGAAACCAATTTTTATTGGTCGCTATGGTGCCAGTGAAACAAATGTAGCTAGTCACGACAGTTCGGTTCACAATTTGATAATTTTTTTAAATTATCATGATTTATTCAAACAGTAATGTGCAATTGATCAGAAATGTCTCTGTTTTGCTATCGGCTGCTGTGTGAGCGAGCCACTCCCTCGTGCACGGAGGAGAGAGAGGAGCATTCTAAAAAGCACAACCATATGACCGTTGCTCAAAATGCAATTGCGGGAAAAATACCGTTTTCAAAGCAACTTCTATTGTTCTAGTTACAGAGAGGATAGTCACGGCTTGCTGTGAGTATATTATATCATTTATTTATCACCTCTCAATATTGAGCTCATAGCACTGCTTTACAACTGGAGTGGGCTACATAGCACAGGAGGCTGCTGAGGCTCATAATGATGGCCGGAACGAAGCAAATGGAATGGCATTGATTTATTTGGCTCCAGCCATTACCCCAAGCCCATTTTCCCCATTTAAGGTGCCACCTGTGCTACATAGTATATGGTTTTGATACATCCCGCGGAGCGGAGTGGGCCATTTGTGGTGAATAGGCTTACATCAAGTAGCCTGTATAGGACTAGCGCTGGAAAGTTTTTGTAGGACATTACATTTACTGATAGATTAATCAATTAGCCTACATGGTTATCTAGCAACATTATCATATTTAAAGTTGGCAATCTAGCTAAGTGTATTGAGTTCCCACTTCCTCAGGTGGTGAATAATATAGCCTAGGCCAATATGCACAAAGATGTCCAAAAATAAATCTGATCATTCTGGATCCTATTTCAACAACAAAATATAAATCGTGCATTCCCTGGATATTGTAGAGGAAGTAGCTTATAGGGATGTGCATCTTTCCCTTTCAAGAGGATTCGATACTTATCTAGATACACAGGCACGGTTCAGGTACAGCGGGAAAATTAAATGCCATTCACAATGTTCCTTGCATTGTCTTTTGTGACCGGATTGTTATGTTGGGCCGCTCAAGTTTCCACTCTGATGGTGCTTTCGTAACCATGTGGGAGGTGGGAATTTAACAGTTGTGAAATCTTAAATACCAGGTGAGTGATTTGAACCCGTTGAAAAATTCTGATTTGCTAATGGCCAACAGGCTGTGTCAACCATAAACTTAAAGTACAGCTATCATGCTTGTAAACAGAATCTAGAGTTCAAAAACCATATTAATAGATTGCTTTTTATAAATAATGTTTTATTGTTGCATTTTACTGCCAAAAATGCTGTTTTAGAGGCCATTTCCTTAAAAGGTGAAGTCAGAGGTCACCATGTGAGAGAAGTGGGTGCTCAGAATGAAAGACGATTTTCCCATTAGTAATTACCAGTTTGAGGGCCGTTCAAGTGGATTTTTCCTTGTTGTATGTGGTAAATTCCCACTTGGTTACGAATCCACCATGACCCTACCTCTTTCAGTGCCAGTTGCGCACTTGTGACTCTCATAATGGGCAGCAGAGGGCCGGTCAGTGCCTTTTAAAATGAGGGAAGACGATTTTCTTTTCATGAGCATGGCCTTATTTCTATTACAGCATATCAGATGACTCTCATTCATATTCCATTCACCCAGTTCAATGTAGCAGTGATAGTTTTAGGCTACTACATGATACAAACATTTTCCCTGAACCCATCACGAGGTTGCTACAATCTAGCCTATGAATAAAAGTTTACAACATAGGTCAAGGTCAAGAGAAAAGTTTGAATTGAAAACTAGAGTTTCTATTGGACAAATTCAGGTACGTTTATCCACAGTTCACTTTCATGGCAGCCACATCCTATGCGCTCTCCTCTAACCTCTACCCTTCACTTGTGGACTTCACTGCACAACACATCAGCTGTATGTGACCAGGCAAAAAAATGTATCCAAGCCAAAACGCTACTGTACACACAGCCTACATCGTTGTCACCATATTAGCTGAAGCAGTGGTGTAAAGTACTTAAGTAAAAATACTTTGAAGTACTACTTAAGGAGTTGTTTTGGGTATCTGTAATTTACTTTACTATTTATATTTTTGACAACTTTTACTTTCACTTCACTACATTTCTAAAGAAAATAATATACTTTTTACTCCATACATTTATGCTGACACCCAAAGGTCTTCATTATATTTTGAATGCTTAGCAGGACAGGAAAATGCTCCAATTCATGCACTTACAGTTGAAGTCAGAAGTTTACATACACTTAGGTTGGAGTCATTAAAACTAGTTTTTCCACCATTCCACAAATTTCTTGTTAACAAACTATAGTTTGGCAAGTCGGTTAGGACATCTACTTTGTGCATGACACAAGTAATTTTTCCAACAATTGTTTACAGACAGATTATTTCACTTATAACTCACTGTATCACAATTCCAGTGTGTCAGAAGTTTACATACAGTAAGTTGACTGTGCCTTTAAACAGCTTGGAAAATTCCAGAAAAGTATGTCAATTGACATCATTTGAGTCAACTGGAGGTGTGCCTGTGGATGTATTTCAAGGCCTACCTTCAAACTCAGTGCCTCTTTGCTTGACATCATGGGATAGTACACAAGTATAAACACCATGGGACCACGCAGCCCTCATACCGCTCAGGAAGGAGACGCGTTCTGTCTCCTAGAGATGAACGTACTTTGGTGCGAAAAGTGCAAATCAAATCCCAGAACAACAGCAAAGGACCTTGTGAAGATGCTGGAGGAAATAGGTACAAAAGTATCTATATCCACAGTAAAACCAGTCCTATATCGACATAACCTGAAAGGCCACTCAGCAAGGGAGAAGCCACTTCTCCAAAACCGCCATAAAACAGACTACGGTTTGCAACTGCACATGGGGACAAAGATCTTACTTTTTGAAGAAATGTTCTCTGGTCTGATAAAACAAAAATAGAACTGTTTAGCCATAATGACCATCGTTATGTTTAGTGGAAAAAAAGAGGCTTGCAAGCCGAAGTACACCATCCCAACCAGGAAGCACGGGGGTGGCAGCATCATGTTGTGGGGGTGCTTTGCTGCAGGAGGGACTGGTGCACTTCACAAAATAGATGGCGTCATGAGGAAGGGAAGTTGTGTGGATATATTGAAGCAACATCTCAAGACATCAGTCAGGATGTTATAGCTTGGTCGCAAATGAGTCTTCCAAATGGACAATGACCCCAAGCATACTTCCAAAGTTGTGGCAAAACGACTTAAGGACAACAAAGTCAAGGTATTGGAGTGGCCATCACAAAGCCCGGACTTCAGTCCTATAGAACATTTGTGGGCAGAACTGAAAAAGCATGTGCAAGCAAGGAGGCCTACAAACCTGACTCAGTTACACCAGCTCTTTTTTTTTACCTTGAATTTACTAGGTAAGTCAGTTAAGAACAAATTCTTATTTTGTGACAGCCTAGGAACAGTCAGTTAACTGCCTGTTCAGGGGCAGAACGACAGATTTATACCTTGTCAGCTCGGGGAATTGAACTTGCAACCTTTTGGTTACTAGTCCAACTCTCTAACCACTAGGCTACCCTGCCGCCCTCTGTCAGGAGGAATGGGCCAAAATTCACCCAACTTATTGTGGGAAGCTTGTGGAAGGCTACCCAAAACTTTTGACCCAAGTTAAACAATTTAAAAGCAATGTTACCAAATACTAATTGAGTGTATGTAAACTTCTGACCCACTGGGAATGTGATGAAAGAAATAAAAGCTGAAATAAATCATTCTCTTTACTATTATTCTGACATTTCACATTCTGAAAATAAAGTGGTGATCCTAACTGACCTAAGACTGGGAATTATTACTAGGATTAAATGTCAGTAATTGTGAAAAACTGAGTTTAAATGCATTTGGCTAAGGTGTATGTAAACTTCCGACTTCAACTGTATCAAGAAAACATCCCTACTGCCTCTGATCTGGCAGACTCACTTAACACAAATACTTTGTTTGCAAATGATGTCTGAGTGTTGGAGTGTGCCCTGGGCTATCCGTAAAAAAATATATTTCTTTTTTTTTTGCCTTTTTGGATTACTTAATATTACTTTTACTTTTTGCAATTACATTTACTTTTGATACTTAAGTATTTTTAAAACCAAAAACTTTGAGACTTTTACTGAAGTAGTGTTTTACTGAAGTAGTATTCATTTTCTATTAAAGTATATTTACTTTTACTCAAGTATGACAATTGGGTACTTTTTCCACCACTGAGCTAAAGTAATGTCATAGTCAGCATAGCTAATAGAACTAACGCGTTAGTAAACCTGCTACAATCATGCAGTAATGTTACAGTGTACAGTCAGTAAGCAGTTACACCTGTGGGTCACGGTGGCAATAAATGAGTAAAACTAAAAGCTTACCTTGATTTGGAAGAGTTCCAGTGCTGTGTTGGAAAGTCATAGCCAGCTAGCTAAAATAGCATCCCTCTGTTTGAGCAGGGTGTTTCAGTAGGCTAAACTAAACTCAGCAACAACAAAAAAACGTCTCTTTTTCAGGACCCTGTCTTTCGAAGATAATTCGTAAAAATCCAAATAACTTCACAGATCTTCATTGTTTCACTGTTTCCCATGCTTGTTCGATGAACCATTGACAATTAATGAACATGCACCTGTGGAACTGTCGTTAAGACACTAAGGGCTTACAGACGGTAGGCAATTAAGTTCACAGTTATGAAAACTGACTAATGAAATACACCAAAAGAAAGATGCCCAGGATCCCTGCTCATCTGCATGAACTTGCCTTAGGCATGCTGCAAGGGGGCATGAGGACTGCAGATGTGGCCAGGGCAATAAATTGCAATGTCCGTACTGTGAGACGCTCAAGACAGCGCTACAGGGAGACAGGACGGACAGCTGATCGTCCTCACAGTGGCAGACCACGTGTAACTACACCTGCACAGGATCGGTACATCTGAACATCACACCTGCGGGACAGGTACAGGATGGCAACAACAACTGCCCGAGTTACACCAGGAACGCACAATCCCTCCATCAGTGCTCAGACTGTCCGCAATAGGCTGAGAGAGGCTGGACTGGCTTGTAGGCCTGTTGTAAGGCAGGTCCTCACCAGACATCACTGGCAACAATGTCGCCTATGGGCACAAACCCACTGTCGCTGGACCAGACAGGACTGTCAAAAAAGTGCTCTTCACTGACGAGTTGCGGTTTTGTCTCACCAGGGGTGATGGTCAGATTCACGTTTATCGTCGAAGGAATGAGCGTTATACCGAGGCCTGTACTCTGGAGCGGGATCGATTTGAAGGTGGAGGGTCCGTCGTGGTCTGGGGCGGTGTGTCACAGCATCATCGGACTGAGCTTGTTGTCATTGCAGGCAATCTCAACGCTGTGCGTTACAGGGAAGACATCCTCCTCCCTCATGTGGTACCCTTCCTGCAGGCTCATCGTGACATGACCCTCCAGCATGACAATGCCACCAGCCATACTGCTCATTCTGTGTGTGATTTCCTGCAAGACAGGAATGTCAGTGTTCTGCCATGGCCAGCGAAGAGCCCGGATCTCAATCCCATTGAGCACATCTGGGACCTGTTGGATCGGAGGGTGAGGGCTAGGGCCATTCCCCCCAGAAATGTCCGGGAACTTGCAGGTGCCTTGGTGGAAGAGTGGGGTAACATCTCACAGAAAGAACTGGAAAATCTGGTGCAGTCCATGAGGAGGAGATGCACTGCAGTACTGCATTTGCTAGCTAAGTAAGTGAACCTGAAAGTGATGAAAAATGACGAAATCTCTCCCGCTCTCTATTTCTCGCTTGCTTCTCCTTCATTTAGGAAGAAATGGATGTGTTCAAGCTATTGTCTTTCTCTTTGAGTCAACTACTCACCACTTGTTATACACTGCAGTGCTAGCTGTAGTTTATGATTTCAGTGCTAGATGAATTCTCTGTTCCTTTGATTGGGTGGACAACATGTCAGTTCATGCTGCAAGAGTTCTGATAGGCTGGAGGATGTCCTCCGAAAGTTGTCATAATTACTGTGTAAGTCTATGGAAGGGGGTGAGAACCATGAGCCTCATAGGTTTTGTATGGAAGTCAATGTACCCAGAGAAGGACGGAAGCTAGCTGTCCTCATACAAGTACTTGGGAATATATCTAGACGGTACACTGTCCTTCTCTCAGCACATATCAAAGCGGCAGGCTAAAGTTAAATCTAGACTTGGTTTCCTCTATCGTAATCGCTCCCTTTTCACCCCAGCTGCCAAACTAACCATGATTCAGATGACCATACTAGATTAAGGAGACAATTTATAGATAGGCAGTTAAAGGTGCTCTCGAGCGGCTAGATGTTCTTTACCATTCTGCCATCAGATTTGCCACCAATGCTCCTTATAGGACACATCACTGCACTCTATACTCCTCTGTAAACTGGTAATCTCTGTATACCCGTCGCATGACCCACTGGTTGTTGCTTATTTATAAAAACCCTCTTCGGCCTCACTCCCCCCTATCTGAGATATCTACTGCAGCCCTCATCCTCCACATACAACACCCGTTCTGCCATTCACATTCTGTTAAAGGTCCCCAAAGCACACACATCCCTAGGTTGCTCCTCTTTTCAGTTCGCTGCAACTAGCGACTGGAACAAGCTGTAACAAACACTCAAACTGGACAGTTTTATCTCAATCTCTTCAAAGACTAAATCATGGACACTCTTACTGACAGTTGTGGCTGCTTAGCGTGATGTACTGTTGTCTATACCTTCTTGCCCTTTGTGCTCTGGTCTGTACCCAATAATGTTTGTACCATGTTGTGTTGCTACCATGCGGTGTTGTCATGTGTTGCTATGTTGTTGTCTTAGGTTTCTCTTTATGTAGTGTTGTCTCTTGTCGTGATGTGTGTTTTGTCCTATTTTATTTTTAATCCCAGCCCCCGTCCCCGCATGCGGCCTTTTGGAAGGTCGTCATTGTAAATAAGAATTTGTTCTTAACTGACTTGCCTAGTTAAATAAATAAAATACCATGGTTGTAACGATGTACACTGAGAGTCAGGAAGCATGTGCTAAACAAACAAGACAAGAAACACGAACAGCGCACCGACATGCAACAGATACAGAAACAATAACACCTGGGGAAGGAACCAAAGGGAGTGACATAAATAGGGCAGGTAATCAAGGAGGTGATGGAGTCCAGGTGAGTGTCAATAAGCGCTGGTGCGCATGACGATGGTGACAGGTGTGCGTAATAATCAGGAGTCTGGTGACCTAGAGGCCAGAGAGGGAGTATATGTGACAATGGTGCTATCCTACAGTGTGCTGTTGAGGCTACTGTAGACCTTCTTTGCAAAATAGTGTTTTAATCAGTTATTTGGTGACATGTGATTATATTTAGTGTAGTTTTATTTAAAAAGGATACATTTTTAAATGTTTTACAATAAAAATAAAAATAATTCACTGATGAGGATGGTCCTCCCCTCAAGGCTGTAATCGCTGCCAAAGGTGCTTCAACAAAGTAGTAAAGGGTCTGAATACTTATGTAAATGTGATATTTCCGTTTTTGCAACAACAACAAAAAAACGTTTTTGCTTTGTCAATATGGGGTATTGTGTGTAGAGTGTTTGAGGGGAAAAAATATTTAATACATTTTAGAATAAGGCTGCAAAATAACAACATTTGGAAAAAGTAAAAAAGTCTCGGCCAGTGCTTGAATATCTATTAATAAATTATTTTCAAGAAATTGATATGAAGTAATGTGAAATATGAAGGAACCATTTAAGATTACGTTTTTTACTGTCGACCGTATGAATTTGTTGTGCATTACACTTTTTGTAAAAAACATTACTTATTTTTAAAGTCTTTATTTCTCTTTGGATAATCTGTGAACTCACAGAAATACACACACTGACCTAGGGCCAGCCTTCCCTACTGATGTCCTAACCTTTAACAACACACAAGTTAAACTGGTCCAGGATCAGATTTGGTGTTCAGGACAGGGAGTGAGCTGACAAATTATCTCCTCACATCCATTACTACAGACATGACTAATCAAACAAAGATACAGTACATGGGGGCTGGGATTAAAAATACAAATAAATTAAAATACCTCAGGACAAGAGTGACAACACAACATTACATAAAGAAAGAATTAAGTACCTTACTGTGATTGTTTTAAACGAAAATGGTAAAAAAATATATATAAAAAAATAGCTTTGTGGCAAAGAGTAATTTCTCAAGCTAAAATGTAGCTGGGAGTGGTCTGAGTGGGGAGGGAAAAACTGTAAACTAGATGTAAACTACTGTAGCCGTTAGAGGTTTGGAACTCTCTTATTGGTCTATTACTTAATTAACTGCTTGGTGATTTCAGAGCTGTGTGTAAGTTTATTATGCAAGTTATGTAAGTTTATAATTTAATAAATAAGTGAACAAAACAAGAAACACGAACAACACACTGACAAGAAACAGAAACAATGACGCCTGGGGAAGGAACCAAAGGGAGTGACATATATAGGGCAGGTAATCAAGGAGGTGACGGAGTCCAGGTGAGTCTGATGACACGCAGGTGCGCATAACGATGGTGGCAGGTGTGCGCCATAATGAGCAGCCTGGTGACCTAGAGGCCGGAGAGGGAGAACGCGTGACAGTAGCCCCTCCCCGACACGTGGCTCCAACCGCAGGACGCCGACTAAAATGACGATCCCAGGGATCAGGAGTGGACCGGTCACCTCTGTTGAGGCATGGGAAACCTGTCAGTCTGGCTGAGACGCGGGAGCATGGTGACCTAGAGCACCGGAGAGAGCATACGTGACAGTACCCCCTCCCCGGCGCGTTCGGCTCAGGCCACAGGACGCCATCCAAAGGGATGATCCCGGGGATCTGAAGCGGACCGGTCGCCTCCGCTGAGGCGCAGAAATCTGACGAACTGGCTGAGGCGTGAGAGCCTGTTCACCAGCTGAGGCATGGGAGCCTATCGAGCCCGCTGAGGCATGGGAGCCTATCGAACCCGCTGAGGCATGGCAGCCTGTCAAGCCAGCTGAGGCATGGAAACCCGTCGAGCTAGCTGAGGCAGGGGTACCCGACAAACCGGCTGAGGCCTCCCAGGTAGCTCCGGTTCGGACAAGCATCTCTTTATTACGGCCAGACCTCTCCCCATCTTTACAACCATTGAATTTATATGTTTTGATCATGACAGTTTACAATCTAAAAAGTTTATTACTGGCCACACATTCCAAAACAGACTGCAACTCTTTGTTAAAGGTTTCAGTGACTTCATTAGCTGTGGTTGCTGATACGTATATGGTTGAATCATCAGCATAAATGGACACATGCTATCTGCATTGTGTCCCGCCACCCGCCACCCGCCACCCACCACACGCCAACCCCTCTTTTATGCTACTGCTACTCTCTGTTCATCATATATGCATAGTCACTTTAACCATATCTACATGTACATATACTACCTCAATCAGCCCGACTAACCGGTGCCTGTATGTAGCCTCGCTACTGTTATAGCCTCGCTACTGTATATAGCCTCACTACTGTTCTTTTTCACTGTCTTTTAACTGTTGTTTTTATTTCTTTACTTACCTATTGTTCACCTAATACCTTTTTTGCACTGTTGGTTAGAGCCTGTAAGTAAACATTTCACCTGTTGTATTCGGCGCACTTGACAAATAAACTTTGATTTGATAATGTGAAGAAATAATAGTTTATTAACATTTTAAGCTAAACGTTCTGATCCGATACATCAGATTCATTGCTTTTTAGCCTAGGCCTACTGGTTTTTGGGATCTATCGTCCCACAACTGTCCCAGAGTGTGTTTGGAAAAGGCTATTTCTTTCTAAACAAGCTAACCAATAGAATAAGATAACTTTTCTACTATGGGGGATAGTAGATTGACAGGCTAGTGATGTTGCTGTTCGTTACTGGTCTTGTTGGCTGAGGAAAAGTAGATGTGGACAGTTATCTAACATCTTCAAAGCGCACATCAGAATTCAGTAAGAATTCGACTTGCATTTTCTGTTCATATGAATTACCATAATTAAAATCTGATTTCTGTCATTCTGACCCCAGTGGGTCTAATCAGGTTACGCACCCAATGCATATGGGTCTGGTAAATTTAAATTCTGCCAGTCAAATGTCCAGCGCCACATTTTCCTAACGGAAACCATGCGATGAACTCTAAATCTATTCAAATCAATGTAAGAACACAACGGCATGCTAATTTAAAAGACGACTAGCCATTATTAGCCTGGTTCTGTATGGAATGCAGGTACATTATCGGACACGGGCCAGTTCATTATCGGTGCGCAATAGTAAAATTGTGCTGGTGCAATCAAAAGGAGAGTCAAAACAAATGACATTGTTATTAGATGTGGTGTGGGCTCTGGGCTCTGGAGGTAGTTAGACTTCTAACAGTGAATGTCTATAGGAAGACACACACTCTCACACCCATTCATACAGCTTGTGATTCAGACCAAGGAATCAACACATACCACCCTTTGTGATACATCTAGGATGATGAATATAATGAGCAGTAGACACAGTCACTGTCACAGCCATCTTAGCCCGATCTGTAGCCTAGTGTGCGACTTACTCATGCATTCCTGGCTAACCTCAATTTAGCACTGAGACAGGCAGGCAGTAAAGACATACAGACAACACAACCAGTATACCATGGCCAAGTCCTCTCAGTGACACGCGAGCGGCACACATACACACAGCGAAGAGATTCTAGGTGAGGGTGAGATGAGACAGGTAAGAGTGTGAAGGGTCTATGTTTTTCTCCCACTTCATCCTCTCTCTCCCTCCTGTCTCACCCTCTTCTCAACAATAAATTACATTCTGCAGGTGGACTGAGAACATTCTAGAAGAGTGAGATCAGTGTGCATACACACACAACTTTAAGCCTCACAAGGCTTACATTTAATTTTGCCATGTCTATCTTTGATATCAGACGCAGTCTTTCAATCAGACTGTTGTTACAACATTATTTATCCTCTCTACTTTTCTCCCTTTCTAAAAATACACACACACTCCTACACACACATTCCTTGGAGCCTAACGGAGACAGAAGGTTGTAGATTGAGTCAGTGATAATGACCTCTTAAAACATTAGAGAAAGAGAAAATTCTCCATGCTTTGACAAGAGACTACACATGGTAGTGCGCTGGAGAGGAAAAGTAAATACTGGAAGTAAGAGATGAGAGACTGAGCAGGGAACCTATCTCAATTTTAATCTGCCATTTATCTCTCTCTCTCTCGCTCTCTGTGTCATCACTCCATCCCATCTCCTGCTTAAATAAGACAAGCGACTGAGTCAGGAACATATCTAAGGTTTATCATTTCTCGATCCATTTCTCATCCATCCTCCTCTCCTCTAAATAAATAATATACAGTGCCTCAGTAAGGAATGTCTCCCACTCTTCTCCTATTAATATCTATTTCTCAATTTCTCCATCCTTTCCTCCTTCTCTCAATCCACCCACTCTGGGTTTAAAGCCATCCACTTAATATCTGATCGTCCCTTCACTCCCTCTTTCCCCATCCTCTGGTAAATAAAATAGATTAGGTAAGAAACGTGTTTGTGTGGAAGAGTTGCAAGCTAGTGTGTATACAGAGACTTGCCTAGATGTTCTGCTGTGATCGTGAACTGTAGACTTTAGGCTATTCATTGTGTGAAGGGTGATGTAATCATTGCGTGTTATAGTATCATTAGGCCATCATTGCGTGTTATAGTATGATTACACATGTCTATCAGAATGCAGTGATCTGACTGTGCAAACCCCAGACATCAGACCATGCTTTGAATCTCTGTTTTCTATGCCCCGTCATTAGGTTGACAGGTCTTAAGTGTTAACCGCTCCCACATGTTGTTGACGACACACACATGTTCAGTGCGCACACGCACACATGTCTGTGTGCATTATCTTTTACTCGCACGTCTTAAAATATCGCCCCACACCGGCAACCTTCTCCAGACTCTTTCAAGTTTTCTCAAATGCGTCCCATAATTGACAGGATTGTTCGAATGATCGCATCAAAACCATCTGAATGTAAGAGAGTCTTGTGGCACATAACAGATGGCTACTCCAAGCCAGAGATCGGGGGAAAAAATTGATACAATTGCACATCACGAAATTACACTGTACAAAACATTTAGAACATCTACCTAATATTGAGTTGCACCCCCTTTGCCTCAGAACAGCCTCTATTAACCGGGGCATGGACTCTACAAGGTGTCGAAAGCATTCCACAGGGATGCTGGCCGATGTTGACTCCAATGCTTCCTACAGTTGTGTCAAGTTGGCTGGATGTCCTTTGGGTGGTGGATCATTCTTGATACACACGGGAAACTGTTGAGCGTGAAAAACCCAGCAGTGTTAAGGTTCTTGACACAAACCGGTGCGCCTGGCACCTACTACCATACCTTGTTCAAAGGCACTTAAGTCTTTTGTTTTTCCCATTTACCCTCTGAATGGCATACAGTGGGGCAAAAAAGTATTTAGTCAGCCACCAATTGTGCAAGTTCTCCAACTTAAAAAGATGAGAGAGGCCTGTAATTTTCATCATAGGTACACTTCAACTATGACAGACAAAATGAGGAAAAAAAATCCAGAAAATCACATTGTAGGATTTTTAATGAATTTATTTTCAAATTATGGTGGAAAATAAGTATTTGGTCACATACAAACAAGCAAGATTTCTGGCTCTCACAGACCTGTAACTTCTTATTTAAGAGGCTCCTCTGTCCTCCACTCGTTACCTGTATTAATGGCACCTGTTTGAACTTGTTATCAGTATAAAAGACACCTGTCCACAACCTCAAACAGTCACACTCCAAACTCCACTATGGCCAAGACCAAAGAGCTGTCAAAGGACACCAGAAACAAAATTGTAGACCTGCACCAGGTTGGGAAGACTGAATCTGCAATAGGTAAGCAGCTTGGTTTGAAGAAATCAACCTTGGGAGCAATTATTACGAAATGGAAGACATACAAGACCACTGATAATCTTCCTCGATCTGGGGCTCCACGCAAGATCTCACCCCGTGGGGTCAAAATGATCACAAGAACGGTGAGCAAAAATCCCAGAACCACACGGGGGACCTAGTGAATGACCTGCAGAGAGCTGGGACCAAAGTAACAAAGCCTACCATCAGTAACACACTCGCCGCCAGGGACTCAAATCCTGCAGTGCCAGGCGTGTCCCCCTGCTTAAGCCAGTACATGTTCAGGCCCGTCTGAAGTTTGCTAGAGAGCATTTGGATGATCCAGATGAGGATTGGGAGAATGTCATATGGTCAGATGAAACCAAAATAGAACTTTTTGGTAAAAACTCAACTCGTCGTGTTTGGAGGACAAAGAATGCTGAGTTGCATCCAAAGAACACCATACCTACTGTGAAGCATGGGGGTGGAAACATCATGCTTTGGGGCTGTTTTCTGCAAAGGGACCAGGACGACTGATCCGTGTAAAGGAAAGAATGAATGGGGCCATGTATCGTGAGATTTTGAGTGAAAACCTCCTTCCATCAGCAAGGGCATTGAAGATGAAAGCATTGGCTGGGTCTTTCAGCATGACAATGATCCCAAACACACCGCCCGAATCGAAGGAGTGGCTTCGTAAGAAGCATTTCAAGGTCCTGGAGTGGCCTAGCCAGTCTCCAGATCTCAACCCCATAGAAAATCTTTGGAGGGAGTTGAAAGTCCGCTTTTGCCCAGCGACAGCCCCAAAACATCACTGCTCTAGAGGAGATCTGCATGGAGGAATGGGCCAAAATACCAGCAACAGTGTGTGAAAACCTTGTGAAGACTTACAGAAAACGTTTGACCTCTGTCATTGCCAACAAAGGGTATATAACAAAGTATTGAGATAAACTTTTGTTATTGACCAAATACTTATTTTCCACCATAATTTGCAAATAAATAAATTTAAAATCCTACAATGTGATTTTCTGGATTTCTTTTTCTCATTTCGTCTGTCATAGTTGAAGTGTACCTATGATGAAAATTACAGGCCTCTCTCATCTTTTTAAGTTGGAGAACTTGCACAATTGGTGGCTGACTAAATACTTTTTTGCCCCACTGTACATACACAATCCATGTCTCAATTGTCTCAAGGCTTAAAAATCCTTTAGCAAACGCCATTTGCACTTGGATTGGAACCGGTGCTTTGGTCAGATTACATGAAAAGAGAGCTGTTTGGTGTCGAAATGAGAATCAGTATTTTAATTATTGCTTTTAAACAAATTATACATTTTTAAACAAAGTCTCATTCTCTGAGAAATTGTATTAGAATAAAATTATATATTTTCCCAATTTTTAGGAGCACACAATATAGCTCAGTATTTGAATTATTTATTTTATACTGTCATTTTTGCTCATCTTTATCAAGGGTGTGAAGAAAATGTTTTAATTGGTCGTCCTGAGGGACAGGACTGAGGACAGTGTAAACTTGGCTGAGTCGTTGTGGAAACCAGCTGTTTCATCTGTCCTCCACGCTTACACATCTGTCTACTCAGCCAGTAATGTGTCAGGGCCATTAACAGGAGGATCTGGCACTGCAAACACATTCAGAAGTCACAACTCTTTTGTCACGATATAAACTGATGGGTTCATTCAGAACTCTAAAATATTGGTTATTGATTTGATACAGCCAATCATTTCCAAATAGGCCTAAGTGAATCCATTGTCTGAACCAATAATGGTCTGAACTTTGCCATAGTGCCATTGAGAAGGGTCAGGGGAAAAGAAGGGGATACCATAGCCCGAAGGATTACAGTTGCCTTACACAGAGAACTCTGTTGAGAACAGGCTCTGGAGTCTGCCAAACACCAAAAACAGGTTTCATTTACGCAATATTTTTTTCCTCAGACAGATCCGTTATAAATCACAAATGAACTCCTTCCTCTGAGTAGTTTGGCATGACATGAAACAATGGAGTCAGCTCTTTATAAAAGAGCAGACTAGAGGCACTTAGGACAGCAGAGAGGCCCTGCTTGACTCAACACTGGCCATGATTTGATGAGGTAAAACCCTGACACACATTCACACACACTGCTGACTAGGGCCTACCACTGGCAGGGACATAAGAGATGTACACAACTTAATAAATAGTGAGCTCAAGCAGATAACTGCAACCAGCAACAGCATTGTCACAAACATCAGCTCTCCTCATATAACAGACCTATTACATGGCAGCCATTTTGAGGGCTTTCCTGGAAATGCCTTTGAAGGATTCAATCATCCATGTAATTGTGGAAAGGCAATGAGGCAGCCAGCCCCTCCTTGAAGCGAAACAGGACCCCATGAACCCTGTGTTTAGAGTTAGTGGTTCTGAATATTTTCAAAATGCATCCTTCTTCCTCGATTTAGGCTATAGGTGTTTGCATCTGCTTTTCACCTATTAATGTGTGAATTGGAAATGCGTTTTTTGCATATCCAATTCCCCCTGAGACACCATCGGCGGGTGGGATCATAGCCAGGGTCTGCCATTATCTACGATGACCATGGTGCAATTAGGGTTAAGTGCCTTGCTCAAGGGCGCATCAGCAGATGTTTCTGCTCAAGGATTCGAACGAGTAACCTTTCAGTCACTGATCCAACACTCTAACCGCTAGGCCATGTGCCAACCCATAGGCCTAAGCTACTTCAAGGGAGGAAGGAAGAATAAATTCCTGAAGTATTCCAGGACAGTGGATTGGGCTGGAATGAGGAGCACTGTCTGATACACAACCCATTCCTTCAGTTTCCAAATAATTGATTATACAGTACTCAAGTAGGGAAGAGGAGTTTTCCCCTGACCATGGGAACTGACCAAGTACAACTCCAGACCGGGTTTTTCCTCAACAGGTTAAATAGTAAAAAAAAGTGTTAACACACTTATGAATTGCACAACGTACAGTAGCTCCTGCCTTCATTATAAACTACTACCTGGGCTATTACAGTGTTGTTGCTGTTATTTGATATTGGAATTGGAGCCACATGCTGCTAATCAGCTTGGTCCATGTTTAATGGATGTCACATGAGCTGACTCCCTCTTGTGTCTGTGTGTGTTTGTGTGTGTTTGGCTTGAGATTTAGTCCTATGCTGACTAATTCACATACATGCATACTCACACACACACACACAGACTCACCAACAGTCCCTTCTATAAATAGAGAAGTTTCCAGAGAACTGTGGGTCTTTAGGCTGTTTTGGAAATGCTTGTGTGATGACGACATGTCACAGGGGACATATTTCACCCTTAATTGGGGACTTGAGGCATTTTCTTCAGAAAAAAGGAGGGAAAAACGTCTATTTCCTCCTCAGAGTGAATTGACCAGTGTTTAGCCACAATGTTGTTCCTCTAGAGAATCAGTTCCCATGGGAAAGAGAGACAGCTCCAAGAGCATCTTTCTGTGTGAGTGAATGTGTGTGTGTGTGTGTGTGTGTGTGTGTGTGTGTGTGTGTGTGTGTGTGTGTGTGTGTGTGTGTGTGTGTGTGTGTGTGTGTGTGTGTGTGTGTGTGTGTGTGTGTGTGTGTGTGTGTGTGTGTGTGTGTGTGTGTGTGTGTGTGTGTGTGTGTGTGGATCAGGGAAGAACAGCAGCTCCCTCTCACTGAAGCCACAAATTTCAAGGCCGGTCGCGGTACTTCAGAATGGGAATGGCAATCTTCGTGTTCAATCTTAGTGTAAATAAAACTTTTTTTTAAGACAATCATGGTACCAATAATTGCTTCGAATACACCAGTATTTCTTTTAACCGATTAACCAACTTCTTTGGCTTCTTTGCATAAACACAGTGAATATAATGTAGCCCTACTTGTTCGGGTAACTTGGGGTAAACTTCCACCCAGGGTAATATGCCCCCTGCCTGTACTTCTCACAGAAACCACTTCACCATTTTACCCCCACCACTTTCACTTTCCCTGTTTGCCACTACTTTCGCTAAACTAAAAATGTAATCTGTCTCATCATAATTTAAATTACTCCCCCCAATTTTTTTTAAGTAGGGTGGTGTTTTACCACAAGTTACTCTACAATTGACCCGTGTAACATTTAGCCCCACTCTCCTCTCTGCACTCACAGTAAATGGTGAAGGTGCATAAAGATGGAGGGATTAAGATATGACGTCTTCGTTTGAGAACTATCCACAGACTTTTTAAACTACGGTGCACGACATGGTTCAATGCAACTATAAATAAACTCACTCTACTTTTTTTTCTTCTTTTATTGTGCCGTCTTGGAGATAGAATTGGGATCATGTATACTGTCTTAATGCCAATACCAAAAAAAAGAGTAATGGAGAGCACTGTACAATACGGTGAACTGAGCAAACGAGGCGTTTGTAGTAAGTAGATGTGGGGCCGCCATCTTTATGCACGTGCTTAACCACGCTGCTGCTAAATACTCTGGGTTTAAAATGGTGTAGTTTGCACATTTAGAAGTTGAGAAATAAATAAAGTAGGAATGGAAAGCTGGGTTACCCCCTTTTTAACCAAGGCCATTAAAACTGCTGTTTTCCCCGAAATAGCAATAATTGTTGTGCATTGACTGCTTGTCAGAATGCATGTTTCCCTCCTGGCACTCGTAACCTGAATGTGGCTCGAGATAAATATTTTTCTCACATAGAAAACACAACAACAAGCCAACTAGGTAAATAAATAAACTATTATACTGTGGGGTAGTCTGCTTTTATTAATTCATTACACGTTTTGTTTGCAGGAGAAAAGTAAATGTTCTAGCATCTTCAAATTAAATGATTTTGCTGTGACGCAGCGCCACACATAAATGACTGGAGCGGAAACACTGGTGAGTGTCTCAGCACAGTGCCTTCAGAAAGTATTCACACCTCTTGACTTTTTCCAAATTTGTTGTGTTGTAGCTTGAATTTAAAATGACTTAAATTGAGATGTTTTTATACCAGTGGTGTAAAGCAGGGGTTCCTAAACTTTTTCACTCATGCCCCCCTTCCAGCATTGGGGAACATCCCGCACCTCCCATTAGCATTTTGCAGGTTTAAAGGTTATTTCCTTTAAAACCTTAAAACAGTTACAGAGTTTAATGGCTGTGATAGGAGAAAACTGAGGATGGATCAACAACATTGTAATTACTCCACAATACTAACCTAATTGACAGGTAGAAAAGAAGGAAGCCTGAACATAATAAAAATATTCCAAAACATGCATCCTGTTTGCAGCAAGGCACTAAAGCAATTCACTTTTGGTCCTGAATACGAAGTGTTATGGAGAAACATATGCTTTTCAAGCATAGTGGAGGCTGCATCATGTTATGGGTATGCTTGTAATCGTTAAGGAATAGGGAGTTTTTCACAGGCTAAGCACAGGCAAAATCCTAGAGGAAAACCTGGTTCAGACTGCTTTCCACCAGACACTGGGAGATTAATTCACTTTTCAGCAGGATAATAACCTAAAACACAAGGCCATATCAACACTTGAGTTGCTTACCAAGAAGACAGTGAATGTTCCTGAGTGGCTGAGTTACAGTGCATGATTATCTATGGCAATGGTTGTCTAGGAATGATCAACAACCAATTTCACAGAGCTTGAATCATTTTGAAACAAATAATGGGAAAATATTGTACAATCCAGGTGTGCAAAACTCTTAGAGACTCAGACAGACTCACAGCTGAAATTGCTGACAAAGGGGATTATAACATGTATTGACTCAGGGGTGTGAATACTTAGGTATTACTTTTCAATAGATGTCCAAAAATGTCTAAAAACATGTCCACTTTGTCAGTTTGGGGTATTGTGGTAGATGGGTGAGAAAAACATATATTTAATCAATTTAGAATTCAGGCTGTAACACAACAAAATGTGGAATAAGTCAAGGGGTAGGAATACTTTCTGAAGGCACTGTATGTATATCAAATCAAATGTCATTGGTCACATACACATATTTAGCAGATGTTATTGCGGGTGTAGCGAAATGCTTGTAATGCTATGTAAGCGTATGTGTGTGTGAACACATGTATGTGTGTTTGAGAGAGCCTACAAGTGTGTGTGTGTGTGTGTTTTGTGTGTGTGTGTGTGCCTCGGCCAGTGTTCCTGAGGGGAAAGTATTTCTGTGCACCTATAGAACACCCTATATGGATTACACCTCAATGCATCTGTCCCATGTACCAGCAATAGAGAGGGAAAATGGAGTGATAGAGCATACCGCTACACATGTGGATGTGATTGCAGACCTATGATGATGTCATCCCTCAGTCAGGTTATCAGGCCCCAGGCACGGGGGCTAGCACAAACATGTGGCTCCACACAACACACACACACCCGTCTCTGTACTGTACACTAATGTGAGTGTTGCCAAGTAACTTGTTAGAACTGAGATTGAGTGTGAGGTCCCTCTTCTCTCTTTCGTTCTCTCTCTGAGTAAAGTCTCTTCCTCTGTCCTTCCCATCAGCCTCTCTGGCATGGCTGCAACATGACCTCATCTGGAATAGGCTTATATCCAGTACACACACACACACACACACACACACACACACACACATACGCATGCATGCACACATTAAGACTGGCAAACATGACAAACAAATTGTTCATGATGCGTACACACACTTACATGTACATGTATCACGCACACACACAGACATGATAGAGTCTGTACATCACAGAGCCCCTTATAAGGTCCTGTTGATGATGTAATGGGCTCTAGGGCTGTGCTGTCTGGCTGGGGGTGTGTGGAGAACACTTCTCATAATGTTAGTTTTCTGCCTGGAATGTCCACATTGCTGGGAACTACGGGAAGGAGAGGTGGGAGAGCGGAGAGGGAATAGGATTTGATCTGAGACTTTACGGACATACAGATCAGGTAGGAACAAACCCAGATGAACTCAGAACATGCTACAGTATAGTCCCTTTGAGTGAATGTTTTGGGGGATGGGGAGTTTTTAGGTTTAAAAAGTAAATAAAAAATCACTAGGAATTCAACAAACAATTGTTTAAATCAGGAAATCTGGTCCCAAGTATTCCCACAAATAAAAAGAGACATATGTGATTATCTCTCAATGTAATCAAGGTGTACAATTATTGTTATTTTCAAATACTCTTATTGGGCTTAATTATTATAATTATGTTCCGGCCCCTCGACCATCCACTCCAACAAAAATCGGCCCGTGGTTGAATCTAGTTGCCTTCCCCTATATTACAGGGATGGATTTAGGTTTGTTCTTATTAGCCTACACATAACCTAGAGGTATGATACAAAATAATGATAACATGCTAAATTATGCTTGCAGTATTTGGCATCACTTTCCTACAAACACTCAAATTAACATTCCACCCATACATTTATTTGGATAACTTACCTCAACAACTTATCAGACAAGTATAGAAAAACAAAATACACCCAACAGTTAGCCTTACATCTAAAAGCATTACATCTTACATTCTCAGTCTAAAGAGAAGATAGCCTATGACGTGAATAATAATAATAAGGCTGCTAAACTATTATAAAATATTCCTCTTAATTGCTTTTGCTCTAAATTATAGGTCACTATCACTAATCACATTTACGGGTAGAGAGATGAGCTAATCAGAAATTCAGTTTAGATTTCCCAGCTGCGCTCCTGGCATTGATTTTCCAGCATTCCGAACCATGTGGGTTATAAATCCGTTGGGAATTTTCAGTGAGAAGATTGAAAATGTATCAAGTGAAATAGGAATATTACAATACACCAATCTCAGTTTATCAATGAAGAAATACTGTAAACGTGTACAATGTAGGCTACACTTTGTGATCAGTTTGTCTGGCTACTGTAGATTTCTGTAGAGTTAGGCTGTATTTTGGGCCTGTGTGTGTGTGTGTGTGTGTGTGTGTGTGTGTGTGTGTGTGTGTGTGTGTGTGTGTGTGTGTGTGTGTGTGTGTGTGTGTGTGCGTGTGTGTGCGTGTGTGTGTGTGTGCGCGTGGGCGTGTGTGTGTGTGTGTACACGTTACTACACATGTGTGTGTGCATGAGATAAAATCCCCATTGAGTACTGACAGTCATCCAGCTCATTAGCATTTCGGTATTGTAGTAAAACGTAATGCATGCCAAGAAAATGCTCATAAAAACAACCCATAAATATTTACAGAGAAAATAAACTACTAAATTGCATTGCAAATTCATCAAAAGTAATACAGCTCCATGCAAGAGCTTACATCATTGAGAGTTTCTGAAGTTTTCTGTAATTCCGCACGCTAGCCCTGCCCTCTACAAACCTTGGCGTCCGTCACTATCTCTCTGAGATTCTGTAAATATGTTCTTTCCTTAATGGGAAAAATGTTTTACAACACAAAACAATGAATATCAAATAAATGTAAAAATAATGTGAAGTAACATTAGCTATGTGCGTGTTTGTTTTTGGGTGTGTGTTTATGTATGTGTATATGTATAAGGTTTGTGTGTATGGTGAAATTAATTAACCAACTGCTCCTTGCCAAGGCACCATCTGTGATGCCAGTCAAAACATCCTCGCAAACGCCAGCAGGACAAGGATGTGGAGACTGGGGGGAAATGAGAAGGGCAACACACACACACACACACGGGTCGGGTGAAGGAACAAAGATTGTTCCTAGAGAGAGCACAGAGGGCCAGGGAACAGGGAGGAAATGATGTCTCCGTCATGGACATGGTACATTTCCTGTCTGAACATTAGCTCACCAGCTCAGAAGTGTACTGTAGTAGACAGAGGAAAGGGAGTGTGGGGGGACTTCCATACACTGGATAACATTGCATTCAGAAAAAAAGACAAATGCAGGCAGCTATTTCATGATTGAATGTAAAGGCTCGTAAACCTTCAACAGAAGTCAAGTTGTTGTAGACTTTTAAATATGTTACATCACTAAGTTAAACCACACATTTCCCTTTGAGTCACATCCTTTTGTTTGTCTCCCTCTTCTAAAGGCTGAAATTACTGCTCATCCAGGAGAAAGCCTACCGGGAAAGAAAGGAGGAGGAGAGCAAGAGAGAGATCTCTGCTTTAAAGGAAGAGTTGACTAAACTCAAGTCTTTTGCATTGTTGGTCGTTGACGAGCCACAGCGCCTGAAGAATCAACTTTCACAGCAGAGCAAACGCGTCCAGAAACTGACAGAAATCGCTGACCACGCCCAACAGGAGCTAAACTCCACCCATTCCAGGGCAAAGAAGGAGGAGCTTAAAGCACTTCGTCTGGAGGCGGAGCTACACAAACAAGCTTCCTACTTCCACCTCAAACAGGAAACCATGATGGCCAAACTGTCCAATGAGGACACCCAGAACCGGCAGCTGCGTCAGCGGTTGGCTGCCCTCAGTCGAAAGCTGGATGAGCTGGAGGGGACCAAGGGCGCCTTCCAGAGGGCCGAAGAGGAACTGCAGGAGCTGAGGGACAGGCTCGGCCATGGGAGAGAAGGGTGCGCAACAACCCCTGGCTTGCTCTCAGAGGTGGAACAGCTGAGGATGAGGGTGGTGGAGATGGAAGGAAAGGACGAGGAGCTGATCCGAATGGGGGACCAATGCCGGGAACTGGACCGAAAACTTGGGAGGGAGTCCAGCCAGAGCCGCAGCCTGAAGGCCGAGGTGGACAAGCTGAACGGCCGAATCAGTGAGCTGGACAGACTGGAGGAGGCTCTGGGGAAAAGCAGGCAGGAGTGCAGCTCTCTGAAGGGCAGCCTGGAGAAGGAGAGGGCCAGCACCAAGCAGCTGTCTGGAGAGCTGGATACCCTCAGGGTGCGGGTAAGGGAACTGGAAGCCATCGAGGGCCAGCTGGAAAGATCCGAGGGGGCGTTGAGACAGGACTTTGCCAAGTTGAGAACACTCACAGTGGTACTGGTTGAAGAGAGGAAGAACATGGCTGAGCGACTCAGGCAGACAGAGGAGAAACTCCAGGAGAAGAAGGATGGGAAACTCCAGGCTGAGAGTGACAGCGTGTCAACAGCCACAGAGAAACTCATTGAGGAGAGCCGCAAGGCACTGAGGTCTAAAGCAGAGCTGGAGGTCAGGATTCAGAGTGTGGCGAAAGAGCGGGACACGCTGCGGGTGAGGCTGAGGGCAGAGGAGGATAGGAGTGGGGATCTGCAAAGCAAAGTCAGCGCCATGAAAAAAAGGATTCTGATCTTGGAGGTCAAAAAGGGGGAGTTATGTGGAGAAGTCAAGAGCTCCCTGCTGGACAACACTAACCATGGCTACCAAAAGGAAGACAACAAAGTCAAAGAACTCACCCAGGAGGTAGATAGACTGAGGAGGAGACTCATGCAGAAGGGAGTGATAGAGGGAGAGCTGATGAAGGCAGAGGTGGACTTTGAGTCCTTGGAGAGGAGGTGCTCCAATGAGCAGGAGAGAGCCAGGGCTCTGGCAGTGGAGCTGGAGGAGTCCCGGAGGGAGCTCTCCAAGTACCAGCTGGTAGAGAAGAAGGAGAACAACCAGGAGCACCTCCTTCTCAGGCGACTCCAGGAGGAGCAGGTTAAGTCTGTCCTTCTCAAAAGGGAGGTGGAGGCACTCAAGGAGAAGGTCCAGAGGCTGATGGGGACAGAGGAGTCCATCTGTC
This sequence comes from Brachymystax lenok tsinlingensis, assembly GCA_030435695.1. Lineage (NCBI taxonomy): Eukaryota > Metazoa > Chordata > Actinopteri > Salmoniformes > Salmonidae > Brachymystax > Brachymystax lenok. The sequence goes on from CM059785.1 coordinate 28,371,972, forward strand.
GGGTGCAGATGGACAGCTCAACCCTGCAGAAGAGGCTGACCCAGCAGGAGGTCAGGAACAGGGAGCTGGCAAGGGAGATGGAGGGACTGACCCATGAGCTGGAGAGGTACCGGCGATTCAGCAAGAGCCTCCGGCCCGGCATGACTGGCCGATGCTTCTCAGACCTCCACCTGTCCACCAAGGAGGTGCAGACGGAGCCCGCAGACACCCTGCCACCTGACTACAGGAGCCTGACTCCGTTGACGCTCAGCTGTAAACTATATGAGGAGACGAATGGAGAGGACCCAAATCAAAAGGAGGATCGTGTCATCAACAAGTGCAACTCACCTCCACTGAACAACATTGAAAGCTTGAACCAGCAAAACAATAATGTGAGGCGATTCAGCATACCTTCACCCAACGGCAAGGACAATCACCATCCCATTAACTGCAAAGTGTTGAACGGTAACTTTTTCCAGAAAAGAGATGTGATGCTTGCACACACCCCAGGGAAGCCCTTACACATCAAGGTAACCCCAGACCATGGCCTCAACACGGCCATGCTGGATATCAGTAGCCCCAGCGCTGACAACGCCTTATCCTATACCAGCACTGCCGTCATCCCCACCAGTGGAGCCCCACCAAAACAGAGAATCACCATCATCCCAAATGCTGCCATCTCCCCAGTGGACAGAAAAAAGAGCGCCCCACTACCAGAAGGGTTTGCCAGCCCAGACAGAGCCCTCTCCCCTCTTGCCATGACACCCGTCTCAGTCATGTCCCCAGATTCCTCCAGGTCAGTGTCGCCTGACCACACTGGCTCTCCCATCCAGATGCTAACAGTCAGCACTGGATCGCTTGAATCCGCTAAGGTCATAGGTCAAGCCGTATTCCAGGTGAGCCCAGAGAGGCAGAGCGGCTGGCAGCTACGGAGGTCCAACAGCACTGGTCCGAGCATCATCACCACAGAGGACAACAAGATCCACATCCACCTTGGGAGCCCCTACATCCAGTCTATTAATGGTATAACCCAGAGCCAGTCTGGTGGCCCGTACCACAACCCCGGGCGGGAGCCAAGGACACCAGTACTGACCAATGGCTGCCACGTCAAAGGCAACAGCAAGATCACCAGTAGCATCACCATAGCCCCTGCAAACACCCCTGTCTCACGACCCTCACACATTACAGTAAGTGGCACTTATGATTGAAATGCCCACCCCCATCCAGACCCTAGTGACTTAGATTATTTTAGTCCCTTTCACCACAAAACCAACAGAGAATCAGCTCAAACCAGCCTATGTCTGAACGGCCACATCATCCTAATAATAACAAGTGTGTGATTCCATCAGTGTGTGCATGAAAAAGCCCTTATCAAACACATATCTAATCCTATCTGGACTTGGTCTGCACTCACTGTACATGGTCACCTTAACGCATTTAAGACTACTACTTACATATTTAGCCTTTCATACTTTACTATAATGTGTGCATTACACGTTTAACCATTAAAAACTATTTGGTTTATGTTGTTGTTCCCGTGTTGTCCATTTAATAAAGGGTATACATTCCTGTTGACTCTCATTCTGAAATAGCATGTGTTTTATATTAACCTAGCTTACTTACATGTTTTTGACTGGGCAATATTTTCTTTGATGGTCTAATCTCATTCACTGTAAAAGACAAACAATCTAACTTTTAACTGGTTGAAAATAGCTGGAAGTTGGATATTTTCTTCATGCACTCATTTTTAATACTTACTGAGACCTTAACACAGAGGATTTTACCATGACCTAGAGGTTTATAATAGAGATTAATGGGACAGAAAAGAAGCAGCAAATTCCAACATGTGTACTTGGATCAGTAATATTTACAGGCTGATATCACCATTCCATCTCTACCACACCATAACCTCAGCATGAGCATATGCCTGTACTCTCTCTAGGCCTGTGTGTGTGTGTGTGTGTGTGTGTGTGTGTGTGGGGGGGTATTTTAAGCTTTGGGGTTAGGGTTAAAATTAGGGTTAGGGTTACAATTAGGGTTAGGCTAAGGGTAAGTGGTTAGTGGTTAAGTTTAGGGTTAGGAGTTAGATTTAGGTTTAGGGTTTGGGTTACGGTTTAAGGTAAGGGTTAAGATTAGGGTTATGGTAAGGGTTAGGGGTTAGGGAAAATAGGATTTTGAATGGACATTCATTTAGGTCCCCAGGAGGATAGAAGAACAAAACATATGTATGTGTGTGTGTGTGTGTCGGTGTGTGGGTATGTGTGTGTAGCGGCTCCAGCCTTATCCAATGATACACAGGAAAACTCAGCTCAGATTAAAAGCACAATGTACAGTAGCAGAGCAAAGGGAAAGGGGAAGCACTGTGGGGAACTGAGTGTGCTCAGTGATGTTAGGTCTGTTCTTTATGGGAGTTCTTTCCTCAAATGAGATCCATTTCAAAGATCAGTGTTCCAATGTGAAAACAAACTGAGTCAGTGGCCTAATTTGGGCAAGCAATTCAACCACAAAACAAACATATAGCCTAAGCTGAGGTAGTCAAAGATAATATACAGTAGGTCAGATAAACTGCCAGCCTCTCTTTTTATAAGCACACACACAACACACACACACACAATTGTGACTGACACAGACACAGAGCATACCATACTCTACAAACGGAAGGAAGGAGTGGTACTTTTAAAGATGCACTCAAACATTTTTTTTTTTTTTTAGCTTTCATGTTTTAACTTTTCCTGTTGAAAAACAAAATCCCAAGTATAAATACTGCAATGTACACACACTTAAAGGTAAAACATATGTATTGAGCAAAATAGTGCTGCAAATTTAAAAGTGTAAAACATTCAAGGAGTTGGTCTGATGTGATGTCATCATCTCACCCTTGCTTGTGAGAACAATAGACGAGCAATAGAGGACAAAAGAGAAAAGGCCCACTTGTGCCATGTCATTTCATACCTGGACCAGCTATTGAGATGTGCCTTTTGTTAAGTAAATCAGGTGTTAAATGAGGTGAAAAGGAAACTGCAGTAGGTCTTTAAAGTGGCACTCCAGTCTCCTTTTCACCACATTTAACACCTGATTTACTTAACAAAAGGCACATCTCAATAGGTGTTCCAGGTAAGTCATGACATCGCACAAGAGGGGGTTGTGGGCCTTTCCTCTTTTGTTCTTTATTGCTCCTCTATTGTTCCTCAAGCAAGGTGGAGGCTGATGACATCATGACTTCCCATCAGACCAACTCCTTGAATGCCCCACTCCTTGAAGTTTGCAGTTGTGTCTAAAAAACACTATTTTTCTCAAAACATATTTTTGTACTCTTTAGTGTATGTACTTTACCGTAGTTATACTTGGGATATCAATTTTCAACAGGACAATCAAAAATCACTGGGGGACCTCTTAAGCTTCAAAAAATGGACTTATCAGCCATATCTGAACAGAGAAACAGACTCACAATGCAGTATCCTGTACCTATGGTGACAAGCTGAATCCCATCAGGATTACACACCAGAGAAGGGAGGCGTAAGGGAAGAAGGTTGGCTGGAAGCCACCAGGAGCAGACAGGCCATGACAAACATGGAGTGTTTTCTGTGCTGATGACATCACTTGGCGCGGCTGTGGCCACAGTTTGGACAGATTTCTGCATGACAGAGGGCTCATGGGAGTGTGACGGCCATGAAAACTCACACACAATGCACTCACACTCCTCTCTCTATCCCTGCAGAGTCGTTCCATGTAATTTCAGCAAGCCATGACACTCACCATCTCAGATTGTTCTGAAATCGTTTCTGTAGTTAGAAATAGATACAATTAGAATTCCTGCAGTTTTTTGGGGGGTTGAAATGTATTTCGTAATTAAGCGAATTAATTGCAACCTAATTGTCCCTTTACATTTTTAGGATTCACATAATATTCACTAAATATAGTGCCGAACATCAAATTTGGACCAAACTTCCTCCTACCATTGAGTAAGACGTAGGGAATCCAATACAATTCTCAAAATCCATCCACGGACCCCCACACCCCATGCCAATCCCACCTCAACAACCAGTATACAGTATAAGCATTCTTCTGACAAGTAGTATGGAGCTGCAGCTTGGTGTATTGCTTCTTTATCCTATGTTATGTATTCCCTGTGAATTTGTTGATGTTTTTATTTACGTGTTCAGAGAAATTAGCCATTGAAGTCATTTGCAATAAATTAATGTGAAAGTACGAGGTTTTGCCCGCTAGATGCCATTGTTGCTGCTACAGCCACTCTCTTTTATCCATTTTGCTGGTCTCTTAAATGGATCACAACATTTTCTTTGCAACAATAGCTTTTGCTCATGATGAAAATAAATGGTGGTCATTCTCACAAGTCAAGCCAGTCCTCCATGAAAGCAACTCTCCTTGAATAGTCCAACAAATGGCAGCTCTCTCGGCCTATTCCTATTGTGCAAGTCTCATATGAAGACTTCCTACAAGCCCAAAACTTTGATGGAGAAATGGGCCAGTGACCCTAATAAAATACTACAATTATAAACCATTGCATGTCAGTCTTATAATTTTCAATAACATTATTAGAAAACATCTCTATATGTATGTAGTGTGATTATTGACATTTACCATTAATATCAATACCATTACCATTGGAAACTACTCCACAGTGTGTGAGTTTGGAACTTTTACAATTGAAGACTTTTAGAGACCTTCACATTAAAACCATTAGAACTGCTGTAGCCAAAATGTTTGCTTGTTCACCAGGAATAGTCTAACTAATCCATACCTTTTTTGAATGGAATAAACCACACACAGAGGTACTGTTTCCTGGACACAGATTAAACCTAAGAGAAGGACAAACGGAATTGCTTTCATGGAGGACTGGATTGAATTGTGAGGATGACCACACTATTTATTATCATCATGAGCAAAAGCTATTGGTTTTCTAACCAAAGTTCCAAAGAAAATGTTGTGATCCATTTAATGAACACAAGAGACCAGCAACATGGATATAAGGTTGTGGCAGTAGTAGGAACAAAGGCATCTAGTGGGCAAAACTTTTACACTTATTTATGGTAAATAATGCAATATGGCTAATTTCTCTGAACAGCAATGTTTTGCCTATATGTATTTAGCAGCGGCACAACTTTGCCACCGCCGCAGAAATAAATTCTAGGGGAAACACTCAACAAACAAAAAAACATGATCAGATTCACAGGGGATACATTACATAGGATGAAAAAACAAGCAGCAGCTCCATACTACTTGTCAGACATGGCGAACTGACACTGTATAGGCCTACTGGTTGTTGGGTTGGGATTGCTGTGGGTTGCTTTGGATCATTTTAATGTGTTCCTCATGTCTTACTCATTGTTAGGAAGTATTATGGTCCAAATCGGATGTTGGATACCATATTAATTGAATATTATGTGAATCCTATAAATTAAAAGGGACAATTTGGGTGTAATCAATTAGCTTAATTTTTCAGATGTTACATTATATTTCAACAAAATAATGAAGGAATGCTAATCTTATCAGTTTCCTACTAAATTACAGCACAATGAGAGATTGTCAAAATTGTCAAAATCCTTTTGTGCTTTTTGAGGTGGAATGATAATGCAGTTCTTCCGCTCCACGACCTCTTTCTCTCACTAGTCCGTCCCCAAGCCATCGCTCTACTTCTTCCCCCCTTTCTCCTCCCACTAAAAGAAGGGATGAAAGAAGTATGATGACTGATACTCTTGTGGTCATAGGGACATTCCCTCAATATGACACGCACACACGCACACGGAACTCATTAACGTATGCTAAGACAGATCTTCTCATAAAACCACATTCTCCACAGTACAATCAGCTCATTCACTGCCAGCCCTTTAGAGAAGATACTGGTTCAGTGCTAGGCCATCACTATCATACTGTATCCAGGCTGTATCACATCCGGCCGTGATTGGGAGTCCCATAGGGTGGTGCACAATTGGCGCAGCGTCGTCCGGGTTACCCCGGGGTAGGCCGTCATTGTAAACAAGAATTTGTTCTTAACTGACTTGCCTAGTTAAATAAAGGTTAAATTAAATACAATTAAAATACAGAGATCAGTTGGCCTAAGCAGCCGCCCCTGAGTAGCACAGTATCATTCCTGGCCCTACTCTTGAGTAAAATGTGTAATAGTTTAGTAATCTCAACAGCAGTGGATAAAGTAATGGTCAGGTGTTTTAAAGTGAAGGTGAGGGAGATAGACACAGGGAGATGGAGGGGAGGATAAAGCAGAGGACGTAAGAGCATCTTCTTCAAGTACTCAGTCATTTTGATGAGACAGAAATGACAGTTGTTGAGTCTCTTTGAAACACCAGACAAAACACTGATTGAACTTGGGCTGTGACGGTCATGGAATTTTGGATGACCTTATTGGTCAGCAAAATGACACGGTCACCCTTATGCCTAATCGTTCGTTTTTTTGGTAAAGCATATTTTACTATATACATGGACTGGTTTGGATTTTTACTTTACCTTACATAACAGTATTTCAATGTTTGGTTTGTTAAATGTAATTTAAATGATGGCAATCGTCTTTTATTATTGCCATAAGTAGTGCTGAGCATTAACCGAAATGTGGGTTATTTTTAATTTTTTAAATAACTAATTGACCGTTGTCGTTAAGATAAATCAGATCAAGCCTGAACTGTGCGATATAGTATGGAGTTGTAGTTTCCAACAGGCCAATATTCTACATAGTTTAGTGCAGAAAATGTGGTAATTAACTACAATGACCATAATCCATTGCCCGTATATGTTCCAGTCTGTGTGGGGCAGACACAGAGACGAGAACAGAGAAGAATGTGTAATCGAGAGGGACCTTCACAAGATATCTCTACCTGAAAATACATGATCTAAGTGATTGATAGTTGGTATTCAGTCATAAAAGTATGCCTTATTTACTTTGAACTACTAAAATAGGGATTTTGACAGACTGCATAGGCAGATGACTTGGAATGAAATAATAAAGTAATCAAATAAAACAAATGTAACAAATATACACAACAACTGAAATATTTTATTAAAGTAAAGTAATGTGAATAAAGTATGCTTAATAAGCAGTAATGGGTAGTCACTACCATCATGGGACTTGTATAAATTGTTTTGTTCTGTGCTGTTACAGTGATAATTTTTTAAATAATCGAACCGACATCGAAATTACGTCAAAAAGCCCAAATCGCTCAACACTACCAGTAAGAGACTGCTAACAATTAACAACTGCTTATTTACTAGCAAGAGCTTTGGGTGAGCACATTTAGTCTACTTTCTTTTGAATCTTGCCTGTGAGGCAGTACTGGTGACTAAAACAACCTAGAAATCGGCACAATGCCCCTTGTGACTAATTAAGAACTGCCATAGACCCAGATGGTATTAGATAGAACGTCTACTCTAGACCCTGCCCGCCTGGGGGGAAACAACCATTGCTAACCATTGGCTCACAGCAAAAACGTCGCCTTTTTCAAACACAATTTTCTTGTCTGCTTGCTTTAGTCAATTACAAAACTACATTTGAGAAAAGTACAACATGTCTAAAGATTCCTTTTCAACATTGCCTGCTTCCTGGTGTTCTCACTACTTAGAAGAAAATGTAATATTGTAGGACTTCCCTAATGCCCTTTTTCCTGATGATGCTAGCAGCCACTTGAGTGAGTGATTGCTAGCTAGCTACCGACCTGAACATTAAGGTAGCCAAGAACAACAACACAAACAAATGGACTAAACAGCAACAAGTAGTGAGCAGAGTCACAAACAGACTGTACTAAACAAGTTAAATGTTTTACATGTGATGAAATGTGTTCCACACACATGTAGCCAACTTGGACACTGCGTCCCCCCATTTCCCACTCTCCCACACTGAATAGCCCGAAGCCACAGGGCTCTTCTTGCAGGCATCATTTCCCTACATGGGAGCAATGCGAAATGTAGGTCAGGATTTTTGACCTGGCTAACAACACAGCAGCTTTCCGGCATGTTTTGTTATTTCTGTATATCAAAAAATCAACAACGAAGTTGCCTTTTTTACATTGGGGGTCAATAGGAAATAATGTTGGTTTTCCACTATCTGTAGACGTGGTCGAGGGAAATGTCTTATTATTACGTGAATGTCGACTCGGGCTATTGCATCCATTGAAAATACATGGTCATAGAGGAAAAGTCACTTTTTCACAAAATAGAGGCATACAAAGACAAAACATGTGGTACAGTGTGGAAATGATAACAAATGATTAAAGTAAATCCAGAAATGTATGAAAATGTTTTGGTTGAAGTTTGATTGAACAGTATAAAACAATCCGAATAGATACACAATACACAATATTTCATGACACTAAACCCGCCCGCCCCACGGATATAACTGCGGGACTGCGGGTTATGAGTCAACCAGCGCATCACTAATGTGCTGCTGCAGAGAGATCAGTGTTGCCTAGGCAACCAAAGACTTGTTTGCTACAACACAGCAACAAAGTTTCATCACGTTGTAAAGAGTCCATGCTACCACGAAAACGGACTCAACGGTACCGGAGCGCCAAGTCTAGGTTCAAAAGGCTCCTTAACAGTTTCTACCCCCAAGCCATAAGACTGCTGAACAATGAATCAAATGGCCACCCAGACTATTTGCATTGTCACCGCCAGGGGCGGACTGAAACAATCCTTCAGGCCGGGAATTTGACTCCATCCCAGGCCACCCTGTTCACGCAAACCACCAGACCGCTAATTTTGTAGGCTAACCCTATTTGTTGATGTAACGGGTACAAAATTAGTTATACATTTGGCCACTATGTTCATCTGGTAAGAAAGTCACCCACATTACAAAATACAAACATTTGGGACTGACCAACCAGTAGCCTATCTGAACACTGCGTTTTCAAGGTATGCTATGGCTATGGGTGCACCCTCAAAAACTCACTAGGAATACACCAATCATAGCACATACAAATGTACAAGGCTAGACACACAAAACAATTAGCCTACACTTTTAAAAAGAGAATGAGATATACAGAGTTAGCTCAATTGTTCAAATTAGTATCTTTATATTCAAGCATCAAGCATATCAAAAGTATAAAAAAAACTTTACACACACACATTCACTGAACTTGAACATAAGCTACAACAATGTAAGAAAGTATAATACAAAAGTCGAAAAAGCACTCCTCTACAAAAATATGTAGATTACAATGTTCACTCACTGGTGTCCATAAAGCAAACAGCACAAAAATAAACACATCTATACACTGAGTCAATCAAATTGAACATTGGCTACATAACTGCAAATATAATACGAAAGTCCAAAAAAACATGCCTCTGTACAAAAGCTTTAACTCACAGCAAATGTTCTTTCACCGTTGTCAGCCTGTTAAGGAAGAGTCATAGCATAGCTACTTCAGAGTAACCAGTAAGTAATTACCACTAGTAAACCAGTAGGCGGCACAGTAACTCACTGCTCTCTGCCATCTTGTCAATGATGTCATCTTTGTAAAGTTCCATAAGAATCTCTGTTGCCATCAAAAGGAACGCTTCAAGGTTCTCTTGAGTGAGGGAGGTTCTTAGGCAGTTCTTCATGAATTTTAGGGTGGAGAAAGTCCTCTCACAAGCCACCTGAGTGATGTAGAACAAAACAATGATGTGATACGCATCCGTGAGCAGATTGTACTGAGACAGGAGAAGATAGCAGCATATCGGGCAGTTTTTACATGTGGAACAACTTCTGCTTACCAACTCCACACTTTCATCAGGATCCTCAAAGCCTTCCCCTGATTCATCACTGGCGGCGGCGGCCCTGGTGTTGTACTCCTCCAATGCTGACTGTTTCAGTCTTTCCCACTGTTGTGCAAGGATGATCAGTTCAGCCTGCAACGCCTCAACAGTGGCATGTTCATCAAATTCCAGTAAGCATTTGCTGAGCTCCTTCATGGCTGTCTTTGGAAAGCCCTTTTCTCTGATTACAGGAAAATGCTTTGGGTTCATGCAGGAGACTGCACACAGCACTGCATTTGCTGCATAACGGCGGTGAATACTTTTAACAACAGTGTCCAGTACCACATTGTAGATCTTGATTTTGTAATCCATGTCTGCATTAGCAATGGGCTAGTCTTCTGCCAACTCACCTGGTTTTCTCCTCTTTTTTTTGTTCTCTTATCTGGGAGAGCAGTCTGAGCTTTGGCATCACAGTCCTGCTGCTCCTCCAGAATGCTATTGGCCCACTCAACAAAGTCGTCTGCTGCCCTCTTCACACCCTCAAGGTCTCGGGCACACTTTCTCAGGTTATCCTCTGTTCCCGACACCAAGTGCTGTGCTGTTACAATATCCATGCCACTTGTTTTCAAGTATTTAGAGAGAGAGGATGTCTGCTCAAAAATCCGGAGAAAAACTTTAGCTGTAAGTATGGTTTCATACTTTAGGAGAGCATCCTAGTACCCTTGGGCCTTGCTTCGGAATGCAGGTTTTATGGTCACAACCTTTTCAATTCTTTCCATAGTGATGACCACATCGGTGTAAAGTGCACGGTCAGGCTTTGTAAAGCTTCCAAATACTTTCTCAAGGCCTCGTCTTTGGCCCACCAGCGTGTTTCACCAATTACATCAAGCCGTCTGTGTCTCCTGTCCTCACTGGTTTCCTCCCATAGCTTCATGAACTTGTAGGAATCTCAAATGAACACTGCAATGGCATTCAGTTGTGAGAAAAGGGATTCACTTGCCACAACAACCCCAGTGGTGTCAGTTAGCACAAAGTTGAGGACATGTGAGTAACACCATATGTGTACCTGGTTAGGAGACTCTCCTGTGAGCAATGCAGAGAAGCCCCTGTATAGTCCCTGCATCGTCTGCTGTTCCGTCTGTTGCATTACCAACACACTGTTTGATATCTATGTCCATCTTCTCAAGGGTCTGTTTCACAAGGTCCACAAAGTACTGTCCAGTCGATGGCTCACAGTCAATGACCGCAATGAGTCTCTCGTGGACAACATCAGTGACATATCGCAGAACTACTGCACACTGGTCTTTGGATGTTAAATCCTGTGTTGTGTCCATTTGTATTGAGAACATCCCTGCCTTTCTCACTTCAACAGCAATTGTCTGCTGAATCAACATTCTGATGACTTAAATTACTTTATTTGCTGTTGTTTTGGACATCATAGTTACCAAGGACCCACTTCCTTTATTTCCCTTCTACTCTTGCTCTTCTCAATGCAATCACTAACATGCTCTTGTAGGCAGACATCATATTTGCTTAGCAACAATATAAGCTCAAGAAACTTGCCATGATTGACGGCCATGTTTTCCAAGTTATATGCAGCTTCGTGTCGGTGTCCTCTGTAGCTGAGCCCACTTTACCAATAACTTTAACTACATCAATCACACGTTCATGACCTGCCTCCTCTTTCTGACCTGGTCTCGTTGAACTGACATTTGCTTATCACTCAGAAGGGTACGGATGTCTGCTTTGCTGGCTTTGAGGAAAAAGGCTTCTGCACTTTCTCTATGGGTCTTGCTTCTCTCATGTTCCTGTACTCTCTGATGGGCATGTTTCCAGGCCTGCATGCCTCCTTTGACAAATGCACTATCACTGGCTGAAGGTTTTGCAAATGCAAGACAAACTGAGCAGAACAAGGATTGAGTTACTTTGTGCCATCTTTGGAGTGGAATACATTGGGAATGACTCTTTGAGGGGTTTGTTTTGGGTGGTACTGAAAAAATAAGTCAAAATCCTTGGACTGAGGACTAGCAAAACAATCAAATGGATTGTCAGTGCTTTCGCTGTCCCTTTCTATTTTCCCTGTACTGGGCTCTGAACCTCTCTCTCTCTCTCTCTCTCTCTCTCTCTCTCTCTCTCTCTCTCTCTGCACATCTGGTTGCTCTGCAGAACGAGATTAACATTGTAAATAACCTAAACTTAAACTTGTATTACTTGTGCAGTCATTGATTGTATGCAGCCCCGATTACAGTCCTAATGATAATCTCATAAATAAAGCGCATATTAATCTAAACTCATAGCCTACATGTTCAGGTTTTTGCTCTTAAGTTGTACCTGAAGGTTCCTGCTCAGAGTCTGACTCTGAACTGACCACCATCTCCAGTTCTGCAGGAGCACCTGAAGCTTTATTGCTGCTGCTGCTTCCTTCTCCACCTTTGCAAAGAAAAGACTCTATTATCATACTCACTATCATTAGTGTATCAGTAGGCTACATTAATACTGCTCTGGAAAAAATGAAGAGTGGTCTCTTAATTTGGAGTGGTCTCTTAATTTTTCCCAGAGCTGTATATTATTGTAGTTACTTGTAATGCTGGTACTAATGGCGCTAATAAACTTTGTCATTGTCTGTGCTGTGTCACACAGGCTACTGTGTTACGTTCATGGATGTATTATGGTTACGTTACTGTAGCTTATTTTGCTGTACAGTGTATGTGCACTTTCCCTAGCTTATGTGGCATGAGTCATGACCGAATGCTGGCAAGTCCATAGTCTAGGATTACTATTTTTTACTAGTTGAAACATATTGCCTTCAATGTCATATTATGATCGCTACGTTGCACTCATTGCTATGATATAATTCCTCCACGAAGACATAAGACCGGCCTACCGGCCGTTGTGTCATTATTATTAGCTAGGCTACTTAGCTAGCCATGCTGGGTGTCGTGTGTTTGTGTCAGTGTGTGTGTTTTAGCTAGTGTTTTTGACTGACCTGGTCCCTTACTGGCAAACATGTTGCTTATTTTGCAGCATTTAGCTGCGTCTGTGGCAAGGGCCTTTCTCTTTTTTTATTCTCTCCCTCTCTGCTCCCCCTTCCCTTTTCTGACCGTCCACTTCGCCCGTGCGACTTGTCTAAAATGTTATCAGTAGAGAAGCAGGTCTGTGAGCTGTCAGAGCAGCTCACAGACCCCTGCACCTGTATTTAGCCCATCTGTAAATAGCCCAACCAACTACCTCATCCCCTACCGTATTTATTTATTTATCTTGCTCCTTTGCACCCCAGTCTTTCTACATTGCACATTCCTCTACTGAACATCTACCATTCCAGTGTTTAAATGCTATATTGTAATTACTTTGCCACCATGGCCTATTTATTGCCTTACCTTCCTTATCTTACCTCATTTGCACACATTGTATATATACTTGTTTTCTACTGTATTATTGACTGTATGTTTGTTTTGCTCCATGTGTAACTCTGTGTTGTTGTATGTGTCGAACTGCTTTGCTTTATCTTGGCCAGGTCGCAGTTGTAAATTAGAACTTGTTCTCAACTTGCCTACCTGGCTAAATAAAGGTGAAATAAAAGGTAGACGGTTGCTATGTGCGTCGCGGAGAGACACTGCAGCGAGAGAGTGAGAGTCGCGCCTGATGCGTGGATTCTCTGTCAAGTCATTCCTGCTTGCTATATTATTGCTGGTCAAGTTGATTATTCACGGCAGACCAAAACGAGCCTCAGGCTCCCGATGGCCAGTCCGCCACTGGTCACCACCCCCTTCCCCTTTGTCTTTACACTGCTGCTACTCACTGTTTATTATCTATGCATAGTCACTTTAAGCCCTACCTACATGTACAAATTACCTCAACTAACCCGTACCCCCGTACATTGACTCGGGTAACGGCACCCCCTGTATATTACCTCATTATTGTAATTTTATTGTGTTACTTATTACATTTAAAAAAATGTTTTTACTTTAGTTTATTTAGTAAATATTTCCTTAAAACTGCATTGTGGGTTAAGGGCTTGTAAGTAAGCATTTAACGGTAAGGTCTACGGCTGTTGCATTCAGAGCATGTGACAAATAAAAAAATATTTTGATTTGAACTGCACAAATGCCCTTCTGTCCCGCCTTCAATCAGCTGTTAGTAAAAAGAATATGTAGTTTTTTTCTTTCATGATGGTGTTCATCCATAAACTGCAATTATACGGTAATTGTGCCAGCCCTAACTGAACTCTACAATGGCAGCGCTTAGTGGATTATGTTAGAGCTATGGCAGCCAGAATAGTTCAGCAGCACCACTACTGACAATAGACCGTCAAAGGCAAGCAATGGAAAAATTTAAAGGGAAAGACAGTGTTTCCCACAAGCACATGGACCTCTAGTACAGTGCCTTCGGAAAGTATTCAGACCCTTGACTTTTTTCACAATTGTTACGTTACAGCCTCTTTCTAAAGTGGATGAAATAAATGTTTTTCCTCAGCAATCTACACACAATATTCCATAATGACAAAGCTAAATGTATAAAAAAATAAAAATCAGAAATACCTTATTCACATAAGTATTCAGCCCCTCGAAATTCAGCTCAGGTGCATCCTGTTTCCATTGATCATCCTTGAGATGTTTCTACAACTTGATTGGAGTCCACCTGTGGTAAATTCAATTGATTAGACATGATTTTGAAAGGCTCACACCTGTCTATATACGGTCCCACAGTTGACAGTGCATGTCAGACCAAAACCAAGCCATGAGGTCAAAGGAATCAAATCAAATCAAATGTATTTATAAAGCCCTTTTTACATCAGCTGATGTCACAGAGTGCTGTACAGAAACCCAGCCTAAAACCCCAAACAGCAAGCAATGTAGGTCTAGAAGCACGGTGGCTAGGAAAAACTCCCTAGAAAGGCCAGAACCTAGGAAGAAACCTAGAGAGGAACCAGGCTATGACGGGTGGCTAGTCCTCTTCTGGCTTGTGCCGGGTGGAGATTATAACAGAACATGACCAAGATTTTAAAATGTTCATAGATGACCAGCAGGGTCAAATAATAATAATCACAGTGGTTGTCGAGGGTGCAACAGGTCAGCACCTCAGGAGTAAATGTCAGTTGTCTTTTCATAGCCGATCATTCAGAGTATCTCTACCGCTCCTGTTGTCTCTAGAGAGTTGAAAACAGCAGGTCTGGGACAGGTAGCACGTCTGGTGAACAGGTCAGGAATTGTCCATAGAGCTCCGAGACAGGATTGTGTCGAGGAACAGATCTGGGGAAGGGTACCAAAACATTTCTTCAGCATTGAAGGTCCCCAAGAACACAGTGGCCTCCATCATTCTTAAATGGAAGAAGTTCGTAACCACCAAGACTCTTTCTAGAACTAGCCACCCGGCCAAACTGAGCAATCGGGGGAGAAGGGCCTTGGTCAGGGAGGTGACCAAGAACCTGATTGTCACTCTGACAGAGGACTAGAGTTCCTCTGTGGAGATGGGAGAACCTTCCAGAAGGACTCCCATCTCTGCAGCACTCCACCAATCAGGCCTTCATGGTAGAGTGGCCAGACGTAAGCCACTCCTCAGTAAAAGGACGGCAGGTAGCCTAGTGGTTGGAGCATTGGGCCAGTAACCGAAAGGTTGCTAGATTGAATCTCAGAGCTGACAAGGTAAAAATCTGTCGTTCTGCCCCTGAACAAGGCAGTTAACCCACTGTTCCTAGGCAGTCATTGTAATTAAGAATTTGTTCTTAACTGACTTGCCTAGTTAAATAAAGGTTAAACATATATATATATTTTAAGTACATGACAGCCCGCTTTGATTTTGTCAAAATGCACCTAAAGACTCTCAGACCATGAGAAACAAGATTCTCAGGTCTGATGAAACCAAGATTGAACTCTTTGGCCTGAATGCCAAGCGTCACGTCTGGAGGAAACCTGGCACCATCCCTACGGTGAAGCATGATAGTGGCAGCATCATGCTGTGGGGATGTTTTTCAGCGGCAGAGACTTGGAGACTAGTCAGGATCGAGGCAAAGATGAACGGAGCAAAGTACAGAGAGATCCTTGATGAAAACCTGCTCCACAGCGCTCAAGACCTCACACTGGGGTGAAGGTTCACCTTCCAACAGGACAACGACCCTAAGCACACAGCCAAGACAATGCAGGAGTGGCTTCGGGACAAGTCTCTGAATATCCTTGAGTGGCCCAGTCAGTGCCCGGACTTAAACCCAATCGAACATCTCTGGAAAGACCTGAAAATAGCTGTGCAGCAATGCTCCCCATCCAACCTGACAGAGCTTGAGAGCATCTGCAGAGAAGAATGGGAGAATTTCCTCAAATACAGGTGTGCCAAGCGTCATACCCAAGAAGACTCGATGCTGTAATCGCTGCCAAAGGTGCTTCAACCAAGTACTGAGTAAAGGATTAGAATACTTATGTAAATGTGATATTTCTGTTTTTTTAATCTTTATTAAATTAGCAAGAAATTCTTAAAACCAGTTTTTGCTTTGTCATTATGGGGTATTGTGCGTAGATTGAGGAGGGAAAAAACAATTTAATAAATTTTAGAATAAGGATGTAACGTAACAAAATGTGGAAAAAGTCAAGGGGTCTGAATACTTTCAGAAAGCACTGTACATTCTAATGCTAGAATGTATTTGTATTTTCAACCAGCAACTATCAGGAAATCAACATCATTTTCACACTTTTACAGTGTTAGTTTCATCAGCTGTTGTACAATATCATATAAAACACATGAAAAATGTATATTTGAAAATACAATTTAAGTATCATTAGCTTTTAAAACAATCCAAGCTGTTTTCTTTTATCCATTTTGGACCAGATTGAGGCTCTCTCTCCACTAGCTTACCTATTATTCCTGCAGTGAGGAGGATTCACCATCTTCATTGGATGTTTTCAGAATTTATCTGCAGATGATCACCAAAAAGCCTACCAGTATGCAAATTAGGGAGCCAAATGAGTCACTCACTTTAACGTCACTGTCTGGCAAGTCCTGATGGACTTCATATCGAAAATACAAATGAGATCTTTGGTTTACTTGTCCTGATGCGATACCATGGACATATAACTATGTTATATGATTTATGAATGGCAAGGATTTACACTGAGTGTACAAAACATTGAGAACACCTTCTTAATATTGAGTTGAGATCTACTTTATTCAGTCAGTTCGACACCTTTTATAAACTTGTGAAGTTTGCCTTTCGTGAATCAAAGCACAGTAAATAGCCTATGCGCCACTACGTGGCTGCATATGAAACACGGCAGGGTTCAACGTTAACTTTTTTTAATCAAAAATCTACTGGCTTGAACAGAATTTAAACTGGCAAGGACATAGTTCTTTCATTCATTGGGGTCATACAGGGCCTATAGGTTGTCATGCTTTCTCTCTATATTAACTACATTTGTTTATTGTAGGTATTAAAAAGCTATGTAATATAAGTCATTACTCTATTCTTTAGAATTCTATAGAATTATATTGTTATTTGCATACATTTTTGTTTCTAAAGTATGTCATTTTGAGATTTCAAAATAGGACGCTGCTCCTTTAAGACAAACGTTCCAAAATATATATCTTATATTGACATGCCTACAATAGGCTAGCCAAGAAGAATGCTTTTGTCTTGGCTAGCTTTCTTTTTGTAGACTATCAACAGTAGCCAGCATATTCCTAGTATGTTCCCTATCGAATGTTTTCTTTTGTAAATCACTTTCCCTAAAATAAATAAGCTCAGAGAGTAGATTTATGGGTGCTTCTTTTTGCTCTGGACAGGTCGCGTGTGCCGTGTGAAGACATCAACTAGTGTACTGCTCGAGTGCTCAAGAAGTTGTGACTCGCGTGATCGTGGTCTTTGAGGGTACGGCCACTCATAGCTCAAATACATATAGCCTGACATTTACACTTGTTCATTAATGGTTTTCAATGGGAGACTGCGACAGAGCAGGTAAATGTTGAACTTGAATGCAAAAAATACACTGAAAAGTGACTGACGAGATCCACTGGCGTGTCATGTTTTTATTGTCCCTGGCCAGCATGCCGTTGTTAATGTCGGACCCTGCACATCTAAGAAAATAAATGAATGTTCCAAAAAACAATAGGCTAAGTGGATTTCGACTCATTGTTTCCACATTATATTCCATTTTTTAAATAATTTAGCAGACACTTATCCAGAGCGATTTACAGAAGAAATTAGGGTTAAGTGCCTTGCTCAATGGATTTTTTTTCTCCCGTAGTTGCCTTTGGTTTTGGAACCAGCAACCTTTCTGTTATTGGCCCAATGGTCTTAACCCATAGGCCCCCTACCGCCCCAAATTCACTCACATTTATGGAACGTGCAAATTCATTATCTCTCCATGTAAAGAAATCCGACTACAATCACAACGCACACAACACACACACCAGGGTTGCCAGTACAATGACCACATAAAACCCGCCCAAAAGCCTGAAAACGAGTCAATTTATTTTTCACAGCAAGAGAGGAGTTGACACATTTATACAGTAAACCCTTTTTCTATAACTTTATCGAGCCAATTAAGAAGGAATATCGATGTAACTTGTAACGACATTGGAATCAAAATGTAAATAATTATTGCAAACTATGACATGAAGTTAATAATTTCAAATGTTGCAAGAGAAAATATAATTCTCATTTATTAAACTGCCAGATCATTTTCCATCAATGGATGTCGATTTAACTTGTTTGACTGCTATGATTAAGCAATAAGGCATTAGGGGGTATGGTATATGGCCAATATACCACAGCTAAGGGCTGTTCTTAAGCATGGCACAACATGGAGTGCCTGGATACAGTTGTCAGCCGTGGTATATTGACCATATACTACAAACCACCGGGGTGCCTTTTTACTATTATAAACTGGTTACCAATGTAATTAGAACAGTATTTTTTTTATTATCATACCCATGGTATAAGATATAGCACAGGTTTCAGCCAATCAGCATTCAGTGGTTCGAGCCCTAAATGCTGATTGGCTGACAGCGGTGGTATATCAGACTGTATACCACAGGTATGACAAAACATGTATTTTTACTGCTCTAATTATGTTGGTAACCAGTTTATAATACCAATAAGGCACCTCTGGGATTTGGGATATATGGCTAATATACCATGGCTAAGGGCTTTGTCCAGGCACTCCGCAATGCATCATTGCCTAAGAACAGCCCTTAGCTGTGGTGTCTTGGCCATATACCACACCCTCTCGTTCCTTATTGCTTAGTTTTATAAACTGGGTAGTTCGAGCCCTGAATGCTGATTGGCTGACAGACGTGGTATATCACGGGTATGACATAGCCTGCTGGAATAGGCTACTGAGGATGGGGTCGGAATTTCAATTACATAATTAAATATTAATATGCTTGTCAACAATAGCCATTTTTTATTTTATTTTTTTACATGTTGTCTAATCTGATTGACTGTTACCGTCAATCTAATGCATTCTAACAACTGATCAGCAATGGTGATAGAGCTTTGATAACTTCCAATTTATTTAACTAAACATGGCCATTAATAATTGCATAATAACACAAGGCTACAACAACAATACATTGAAGCTATATTTGCCAGCTCCAGGTAGGCTACACAAGTGGCACAAATAGATTTGCAATGACTCCAGTGATATAGGCTAGTCATTTCAACATATTTATTGTATCAAATGGTAGCCTACAGTAGCCTACAATGGCATATAAATTAATAGGCTACTTGATGGCCAACAGATGCAAATGTATAATTCTCCACATGTCAGTTTCATTGAGGACTCCCCCATAACATAAGCACGCTAGGGTGTTCCATAACTTTCAATTCAAATTTCCACTCTCGCAGCCACCGAGAACCAATAACTGAGCATGCGTAAAACACTTCGCTTGATAACATTTTCCACAAGTAAAGTCGACATTAGAATGGAGTTTAAACTACCGCTGAGCAAATTATATAATGCGCTCTAGTGTGCCCAAAGTCTATTTTCAGTGCGTTGTCGCCGCTATTTCTTGATGCGCATCAGTTGTAGCATGTTGGGTTAAAAAAAAAAAAAAACAGGTGTCTCCATAATGTCAAGTTAAATAGCCTACCGACAACTCGTAAAAAGTTGTCATAATGTGCGCCCGTGCTGGACTTTCCCTCCCCACCACTCACTCAGCAACAGCCTGATCACTGCCCGATAGTCACCAACAGCAGGTCACAGTGAAATATATATATTTTAAGAGAAATGCCATGGCGGCCGCGGTGCACAAAGTAGCCCAACAACCCGCTACCCACGACCAATACATTTCCACCTGCAGCATCGTGTTCAAAGTAGCCCAATATCCGGTAAAACTGCGGACATGGCAACCCTGACACCCACAGCCAGATACCGAGAGCCGGGACAGACAGCAGACTGTCAAACCAGTAGTGTTTCCAGGTCATCGCTCACTTCGAGGTTGACAGGCGCCTGTCCTCCTATCAATAGATCGATAGAACATGCATATCGTTCAATACTTTTTCTGACTATGGAATTGAAAAGTAGACTAATTTAAGTGGGAAAAGTATTAAATTACTAAGTGGGAAATTAGTTTGTAATCTTCTTTATAGCCGACAGCCGGCGCTAGTGGAAAACACTGGAAATATTATACATTTGTTTTTTCTGTATTTTCATTCAGTGCAGAAAGAAAGTCTTCCCTCTTACAACATGACCATAACTGTGGGTGTGTGCTTGTGTTACTATCCTTGTGGGTACCGGAATTCCCCAAGCATTTTCCCACGTACCCACGAGGACAAAGGCTATTTTAAATTTAGGGGTTAGCGTTACACTTAGGGTTAGGGTTTAGGATTAGGGAAAATAGTATTTTCAATGCAAATCAACTTTAGGTCCCAACAAGGATAGTAAAACATATGCCGTGTGTGTGTGTGTGTGTACCTGCCAGGGTTGAGGTCAATTCGAAATTTCTGAATTAAATTAAATTCAAACAATACATTTTATTTGAATTGGAATTGGCCACATCTCACCGGAAGCAGACTTTTTTTATTCAAACCAATTCAACTGAGGTGAAACATGAAAGTCTCATTCATTTTACAAATCTTGAATGATATATCACATATTAATGCAAATAATACACATACCATTTCAAATATGAATTTGTATTATAACCCAAACAGTATTTTTCTTTGTCATGAGATGTTAGATTGTTCCCTTCTATACTGCAGTGTTTGATCTTGGGAAACATTTTTCTGATATTTAAAAATATTAAGGGAATTAATTATTATAGACAACCAACAACATGATCTTAGAATATTCCCAAACCATTGTAATTATAAAAAATGTTTTAGGAGAATGAGTTCAACATTTTTTCAACCTAAATGCTTTGGTAACCACCATATATTATGTCAAAAATAAACATTACTATGGTCATGTGTAGAATAAATAATCAATTAAATTGTACTTCCTTTAATTCAAATTCAATTCAAATTCTGCTTCCTCTGGGGTGGGGCCAATTCAAATTTAAAAAATGAATTGGCATTAAAGAGTAATTTGCAACTCATTTCAGAATTAAACCCAACCCTAGTACCTGGTCAGGAAAAATTCATGGCCCTAATCAGTGGAAATGTTAGCATGTAAATCTTGGTAGCCCCCCTCCACTACACAACACAACACTAAACAATACATTGATTGTACTATACCACTGCTACATCTCCGCTATCAGGGGAGCCTTGTCTGGCAGCGAAACAGTTCATTCAGCCTCATTTACTACTTAAAAAAAAAAACGGATGATATGGCTGACTTGCTTAAACAAATGTGGTTTTTACTGACAATTGAGATGTACAAACTATGGCATAAGGGGACGACAAGCGGATAAGAGGCAATCCGTACTTTCGATTAAGACATTATTGAGCGAGCTAGGACGGTCAATATAACTATTTATTTGTTCAGCACTTTTGAAATGCACAGCGACAGAATTCAGAACATGGGCCGTTTTTACAGTGTTCTCCCTGTACACTAAAGTCAGAACCGGTCAGGGTTCCATAGCCGCAGGCAGAACAGTTGAAACTGGAGCAGCAGCACAGCCAGGTGGACTGGGGACAGCAAGGAGTCATCAGGCCAGGTAGTCCTGAGGAATGGTCCTAGGGCTAAGGTCCTCCGCGAGAGAGAAAGAAAGAGAGAAAAAGAGAGAAAGAGAGAGAGAGAATTAGAGAGCATACTTAAATTCACACATGACACCGGATAAGAGAGGAGAAATACTCCAGATATAACAGACTGACCCTAGACCCCGACACAAATCTACTGCAGAATAAATACTGGAGGCTGAGACAGGAGACAACAAAAAAAAGAGGCCATGTTTGTATGCGGCTTTATTAACTCAGTGATATATATATTTTTTAACATTGTTTGCAAACTGATATGTGACGTATTAATACAAAAAAAATTGTTGCTAAAAATGTGGGGCTAAAACAGGTGCACCTGCCCTGAATGACAGGTCGCTGGCCCTAATAATAACTTTTGGTGACCACCTCTGTGACATGTTTCTACTTTTTCCATTTGGGTTCCTCTGGAGGCGTTTCGGAAGCCCGGCCCCACCAGGATCCCTAAACCCAAAGGCTACGGCATGCCCAGAGGGACAAACAGCACTATTAACACTGGACAGAGCAAAGGACAGCTGCCGGCCACCGTGCACTCTGGGAGAAACACTGTGAATGGTCAGACTGCGTCCAACAGGAGAAATGGTCCAACCACATTCGTTCAGAACATTGCAGAAATGTAATAACTAGAGCTGTGACACAATTCCATATTTTACTGACTGAGTAAAGAACAAATTGCAGGTGCTATAATATTGAGACCAACTGCTTGCACTAGTGCTGTGTAAATCAATAAAGAATTGATTTCTATGCCATTGTGTACAATTGTTTGTCTATCTCTCAATTTTCTGGTCTATTGAAATGTTCATATCCTCCTTAAAAGTTGTCTAGGGCTGGGAATTGCCAGGGAACTTACGATACGATATTATCATGATACTTAGGTGCCGATACAATATGCATTGTGATTCTCACGATTCTATATTGCGATTCGATACTGTGATTTTATTGTGATTCGATGTTCCAAACATATTGCTCACCATATGAAAAGAAAGAGCCGTGAGAACTCGGCCCTCTGTGAAATTATTGTGATATTGTCAAAACGATACGATACAATATATCCTTAAAAATGATATCCCAATGTAACTGTATCGTTGTTTTCCCACATCACTATTGTCTAGGTCAGGGGTAGGCAACACTGTTCTTGGAGTGCTTTAGGTACTGCAGTGTTTTGTTCCAACTAGGCACCACACCAGGGGTGAGTTCAGTTCGCTTGAACGTTTGCTACGTTGCTGAAAGGTTTGTTCTGAGCAAAACGTTTTCCCAAAATGTTATTGTACGTTCTTGAACAGACTTTGAGATACATCTGCTCTGATTGGTGGGTGCATACACCTGGTCTAGGTAGATGCATGACAAAACTATCCAGATGTTCATCATACTCCGGAGTGTCAAACTCGTACCATGGAAGGCCTAATGTCTGCAGGTTTTCGTTTTTTCCT
Source organism: Brachymystax lenok tsinlingensis (assembly GCA_030435695.1). Lineage (NCBI taxonomy): Eukaryota > Metazoa > Chordata > Actinopteri > Salmoniformes > Salmonidae > Brachymystax > Brachymystax lenok. Next base: position 28,395,204 of record CM059785.1, read on the forward strand.
TTCAATTATGCCCTAGACAACCAGGTGTGGGGAGTTCCTTACTAATTAGTGACCTAAGTTCCTCAATCAAGTATAAGGGAGGAGCAAAAACCTGCAGACACTCGGCCATCCGTGAAATTAGTTTGACACTTATGATCATACTCGACAAGTATAGTATGTTCCATCCCATTTACTGCATTACCCTCTAGTGGTCAACTTCTAAATGACATAAGATGTAATAGTACAGTCACAGACTTTGGTACTGTCCTGTAGTCAGGGCTAAAATTAAAGGTCCACTATGCAGAAATCGTTCCACCATTTCCTGGTTCCTAAAATTTGAATTGTTCACTTAATTTCAGATTATGTGGCAAAACAAGCATAGAGAATGTAGAGAATCATTGTGTCATCTAAACTGATGTGATGTCTGAAGCTGGTTTAAAAAACTGAAAGTAAAAGATGCAAAAACTAAACTAGTCCACCAGCCACTATTTCAGGTAGATACAAAAAACCAAAAAACATTAAAAAACACACAAAAAAACGATGACCATGCTTTGCAATGTTTCTAAAACACGTTTTTTTGTGACCTGAGTCTTTAAACTAAAGTATCAGATGAGACAAAATGTTCAGCTGCCCCTTTAAGGACAGGAGGTTACCGTGCTAAAGAGGTCACTTGAGTCGTGTCAAGTGTGGCTGTATGTGTGTGAGATTTGGGATCTGACTAGTAGTAGACAGCGTCTACAGCGTCTTTTTGCTATCAGTTGCAGCAGCAGATTCAAACTAACATTGAAAAACAACCGAGATTATGAACAAAACAATGTAAATAACCAAGAAACATGACATTTGTGAACAGTTTGTAAGCAAGGTGTTACTGGGACACTGGCAAATAGATCAAAGTAGAACTATGTAGAACTAACCCATACACTAACAAAGCCCTTGCAAAAGACCCCTATTGAGTACCACAGTATGAGTCACAATGTCCATAAAACCTAGCTGTAAAAACCCGGAAATGGTTCCAATCGTTTAATCACCATAAAAATAAAAATAATCCATAGGGTCTATCCGTGTAATAACTTGATATCTAAACATATACCTGATGTTACCAGTGAATGCAGTTTTCGTGAACTAGAAACTGAATCTATTGAACACTTATTCTGTCATTGTTTATATAGTGAAGTGTTCTGGACTGAAACTATATCTTGGCCTCAAAATGCATACAACCATTGAACTTTCTAAGTCTGACATATTATTTTACTACACTGATTCCACAATTGAGCGTGAGTATGTCATAAATCTCTTTATTTTATTAGGAAAATATTTCATACACAAATCAAAATTTATGAAGAAAAAGCCCCTTTTCTTAATTTTTTTTTATCTGATTTGGAAAAATATTTAGAGTCATTAAAACGTATACAAAACAAAATGAAAAAAAAAAATGTATTCGCTACATGTCTGTATTTGAATTGATATAATGTGGATTTGTGTTTTTTTTTATTTTTTTAATCTAATTTCTTTGTGGAATCCCTCTGGCTGTTATGTTTATATTGTTTATGTTACTGTTCAAAAAAAAAGAAAGAAAAAAGAAATCACCATAAAATTTTCCGTCTGGGAATTTAGAACGACTTCATATAAGGTTTGTGTTTCGTGTAGGCTTACCCTGGGGTGACGTTTTGATAACCGCACAAATCTCTCTCAGACAAGGTAGCTTTTATCAATATATTTGCCTGTAATTACCACCCCCCACACACAAAAAAGTGAATTAGCTGCTAATGTGGCTATCATACAGAACTACACATCTTGTTGCAAGCTTTGACGTTCTCTCTCAATACACATTTCTCCATGCAAACTCATCGACAAGTAGCATGTAACCTAGCAAGTAGATATTATAGCCTTTTTAGTTTATTGTGTAAATAATTGATATTGTATATTTCTCGTGTGTATTCTTATTTAGCATTTTTCAAATTACCCAGCTAGCTACCTTAACATTTTTAAATTACTATATATTTTTTTAATTACCCTGGCCTTTGTAGCAAACTAGCCAAATGTATGTTGTCACCTGCTCGTCGAACATCTCATTGTAAAATCATTAGGTCTGGCTCACCGTCGACGTTCCAATTCATCCCAATGAATGCCTTCCCCAAACTGTTGCCACAATGTTGGAAGCACAGAATCGTGGCACCATTTAGAAAAGTCTGAATAACGAACATTGAGCTAATGTTAACTAGCTAGCTAAATACCTCCTGGTGGGCTAACTAGTTAAACTAGCCTGACACGGCAGTGAAATTTTGCCTTTACAAACATTGCATGTAAAAGATTTAGGACCTGAATGTAGAAATCGTGGTCTGCTGGCCAGTGCCCAAAATCCTTATGTTACATCCCTGCTTGTCAGTCTCTTTCAGACGATCCCCCCATCACTGTTGGTCCTCCTCAGTGACCCCACGGCTGAGGGTGTTAACTAGTTAGGGAGCGGGAGCAGAGGTGACGGTTTTGGAGAGTCCGGCGTGCCCAAAGTAAAATGACTGCCACTCAGGCCCAGAAACTAGGATATGCACATAATTAGTACTATTGGATAGGAAACACTTTGAAGTTTCTAAAACTGTTAAAATGTCTGTGAGTATAACAGAACTGATATAGCTGGAAAGAAATCAGAGGAATTCCTGTCCATAATTTTTTTTGTGTGACATTTCCTCTGTTTGATAGACTTCCTATTGAAATCCATGAATAATAGCTCCCAGATTGCAGTACCAATGGCTTCCACTAGATGTCAACAGTCTTCTGACAGTGTTTGGAGGCTTTATCACTGAACAGAACCATACAGAAGAAGAAATAGTGGAGGAACCACGGATGTCAATAAGTTTTCCTGGGCACAAGAACGTGAGCTCGCTCCACTTTATTTTCCTTTTATATCGTTTAGGATATCATTGTGTAAAATATTATCAATAATATTCATAAAAGGATACCTAAGGATGCATTATAAATTATGTTTGATTTGTTTGGGCAAAGTTGATAGGTATAATTTCAACGCTTTCTCTTCACTGTACAACGGGTGACTCGACGGTGGATTTTCTGAACATAACGCGCCAACCAAACTGAGATTTATGGATATAATAAATGACTTTTTCTAACAAAAGAACCATTGGATGTCTTCCTTGGACTTTTGGGATGCCCTCAGCAGAAGTTCTTCGAAAGGTAAGTGATTTATTTTAGCTCTTATATGGGTTTTGTGAGACCCGCGCTGGTTATGAATTTATGCTAATGCATAAATATGTGAGGTGCTATCCTCAAACAATCAAATGTTGTGCTTTCGTCGTAAAGCCTTTTTGAAATCTGACAACGCTGTGATATTGCCAAGAAGCAGAGCTTTTGATGACTATGCAACACTTGTATATTGATGAATGTTTAATAATTCAACTTTTGGATTTTGAATTTGGCGCCTTACATTTCACCGGGTAGTGGTGGGAACGGGGCACTAGCGCCCCGGTAATTTCCGCTTGAGACTTAGAAGTCATATAGCTCATCGCAATAATTCCCCTATTCGGGCAAATATAGTTGAAGTTGGAAGTTTACATACACTTAGGTTGGAGTCATTAACTACTTAGGGAGCAGTGGGGCGCTAGCCTGAGTGGCAGTCATTTTACTTTGGGCACGCCAGACTCTCCAAAACCGTCACCTATGCAGCCGCTCCCTAAGAACTTAAAACTTGTTTTTCAACCACTCCACAAATTTCTTGTTAACTTCTTAGGGCTTAGAAGTTCGGATGAAAAATGTGCCCAAAGTAAACTGCCTGTTACTCAGGCCCAGAAGCTAGGATATGCATATAAATAGTAGCTTTGGATAGAAAACACTCTGATGTTTCTAAAACTGTTACAATAATGTCTGTGAGTATAACAGAACTGATATGGGCAGGCAAAACCCCAAGCAAAATCCATCCGGGATGTCTGAATCAGTCATGTCACACTGTTTTCAATTGGCATGCTATTCAATGATGGGTATTTTAGCTCCTAGATTGCAGTTCCTATGGCTTCCACAAGATGTCAACAGTCTTTAGAAAAAGGATGGAACGTTTAATCATGAAAATCAAGGGAGTAAGACCACTAGTTCCTGGGTTCACGTCAAGTGTACTGTTTTGGATTCTGCGCGTAACAGGGAATCTGCGCTCAGTTCTTTTTCTCTTCTATTCAGCAGGTTATATTCCGTCTGAAATATTATAGTGTATATTCATTTTAGGGTATCTGAGTATTGATTACAAATGCTGTTTGAATTTTTTCGGCAAACTTTAAGGGTACTTTTGGGATATCGTTTGTCTGCATGGATGAAAGCCTTTGGGCAGGTGGAATACTAAACAAAACGCGGCAACCAAACGGAGCTAAATGGATATAAAGAGGAACTTTATCGAACAAAAGAAACTTTTATTGTGTAACCTGGACGCTTTGATATGCCATCAGAGGAAGATCATCAAAGGTAAGCAATTTATTTTATGCTATTTTTGAGTTTTGTGACACCTCTGCTGGTTATGTTATTATGCTAATTGAGTTTTTGAGTGGGGGTGCTGTCCTCAGACAATCAAATGTTCTGCTTTCGCTGTAATGCCTTTTTGAAATCTGACAATGCTGTTAGATTAACAAGAGTCTAAGCTTTTGAAGGGTGTGCAGCATTTGTATTTTCATGAAAGTTTGAAATTAGTATTTTTGTAATTTGAATTTGGCGCTCTGCATTTCACCGGATGTTGTCAAAATCGATCCCGTTCACGGGATTGGATCCGTAACAGGTTAACCAGGGTAAGGCGACCGGAAACATGACTGAATACAAACAGTGTAGCTATTACCTCCGCTAGGCAATCAAACAAGCTAAGCATCAGTATAGAGACAAAGTAGAGTCACAATTCAACGGCTCAGACACGAGAGGAATGTGGCAGGGTCTACAGTCAATCACGGACTACAAAAAGAAAACCAGCCCCGTCGCGGACCACGATGTCCTGCTCCCAGACAAACTAAACAACTTCTTTGCTCGCCTTGAGGACAATACAGTGCCACCGACACGGCCCGCTACCAAAACCTGCGGGCTCTCCTTCACCGCAACCAACGTGAGTAAAACATTTAAACGTGTTAACCCTCGCAAGGCTGCCGGCCCAGATGGCATCCCTGTCCGTGTCCTCGGAGCATGCGCAGACCAGCTGGCTGGTGTGTTTACGGACATATTTAACCAGTCCTTATCCCAGTCTGCTGTTCCCACATGCTTCAAGAGGACCACCATTGTTCCTGTTCCCAAGAAAGCTAAGGTAACTGAGCTAAATGACTATCGCCCCGTAGCACTCACTTCCGTCATCATGAAGTGCTTTGAGAGACTAGTCAAGGATCATATCACCTCCATCCTACAAGACACCCTAGACCCACTCCAATTTGCTTACCGTCCCAATAGGTCCACAGACGATCGCAATCACACTGCACACTGCCCTAACCCATCTGGACAAGAGGAATACCTATGAAAGAATGCTGTTCATCGACTACAGCTCAGCATTTAACACCATAGTACCCTCCAAACTCGTCATTAAGCCCTGTGCAACTGGGTCCTGGACTTCGTGACGGCCAGCCCCAGGTGGTGAGGGTAGGAAACAACACCTCCACCCCGCTGATCCTCAACACTGGGGCCCCACAAGGGTGCGTTCTCAGCCATCTCCTGTACTCCCTGTTCACCCATGACTGCATGGCCAAGCACGCTGACGACACTACAGTGGTAGACTTGATTACCAACAACGACGAGACGGCCTACAGGGAGGAGGTGAGGGCCCTCGGAGTGTGGTGTCAGGAAAATAACCTCTCACTCAACGTCAACAAAACAAAGGAGATGATCGTGGACTTCAGGAAACAGCAGAGGGAGCACCCCCCCTATCCACATCGACGGGACAGTAGTGGAGAAGGTGGAAAGATTTAAGTTCTTCGGCGTACACATCACGGACAAACTGAAATGGTCCACCCACACAGACAGCGTGGTGAAGAAGGTGCAGCAGCGCTTCTTCAACCTCAGGAGGTTGAAGACATTTGGCTTGTCACCAAAAACACTCACAAACTTCTACAGATGCACAATCGAGAGCATCCTGTCGGGCTGTATCACCGCCTGGTACGGCAACTGCTCCGCCCACAACCGTAAGGCTGTCTAGAGGGTAGTGAGGACTGCACAATGCATCACCGGGGGTAAACTACCTGCCCTCCAGGACAACAACCACCCGAGCCACTGCCTGTTCACCCCGCTATCATCCAGAAGGCGAGGTCAGTACAGGTGCATCAAAGCTGGGACCGAGAGACTGAAAAACAGCTTCTATCTCAAGGCCATCAGACTGTTAAACAGCCACCACTAACATTGGCTGCTGCCAACATACTGACTTAAATCTCTAGCCACTTTAAATGATAGAAAATTGGATGTAACAAATGTATCACTAGCCACTTTAAACAATTTTGTATATAATGTTTATATATCCGACATTACTCATATCAAATGTATACACTGTACTCTATACCATCTATTGAATCTTGCCTATGCCGTTCGGCCATCGACTCAAATCTCTAGCCATTTTAATAATAAAAAATTGGATGAAATAAATGTATCACTAGTCACTTTAAACGATGACATTTATATAATGTTTAAATATCCTACATTACTCATCTCATATGTATATACTGTACTCTATACCATCTACTGCATCTTGCCTATGCCGGTCAGCCATCGCTCATCCATATATTTATATGTACATACTCGTATTCATTCCTTAGTTGTTGTGAAATTGTTAGATTACTTGTTAGATACTACTGCATGGTCGGAACTAGAAGCACAAGCATTTCGCTACACTCGCATTAACATCTGCTAACCATGTGTATGTGACAAATACAATTTTATTTGATTTATATTGACATAACCTGAAAGGCCGCTCAGCAAGGAAGAAGCCACTGTTCCAAACCGCCATTAAAAAGCCAGACTATGTTTTGCAACTGCACATGGGGACAAAGATCATACTTTTTGGAGAAATGTCCTCTGGTCTGATGAAACAAAAATAGAACTGTTTGGCCATAATGACCATCGTTATGTTTGGAGGATAAAGGGGGAGGCTTGCAAGCCGAAGAACACCATCCCGACTGTGAAGCACGGGGGTGGCAGCATCATGTTGTGGGGGTGCTTTGCTGCAGGAGGGACTGGTGCACTTCACAAAATAGATGGCATCATGAGGAGGAAAATTATGTGGATATATTGAAGCAACATCTCAAAACATCAGTCAGGAACTTAAAGCTTGGTTGCAAATGGGTCTTCCAAATGGACAATGACCCCAAGCATACTTCCAAAGTTGTGGCAAAATGGCTTAAGTACAACAAAATCAAGGTATTGGAGTGGCCATCACAAAGCCCTGACCTCAATCCCATAGAGAATTTGTGGGCAGAACTGAAGAAGCGTGTGTGAGCAAGGAGGCCTACAATCCTGACTCAGTTACACCAGCTCTGTCAGGAGAAATGGGCCAAAATTCACCCAACTTATTGTGGGAAGCTTGTGGAAGTCTACCCAAAACGTTTGACCGAAGTTAAACAATTTAAAGGCAATACTGCCAAATACTAATTGTGTGTATGTGAACTTCTGACCCACTGGGAATGTGATGAAAGAAATAAAAGCTGAAATAAATCATTCTCTCTACTATTATTCTGATATTTCACATTCTTAAAATAAAGTGGTGATCCTAACTGGCCTAAGATTTTTACTAGGATTAAATGTCAGGAATTGTGAAAAACTGAGTTTAAATGTATTTGACTAAGGTGTATGTAAACTTCCGACTTCAACTGTAGTACCCTAGACTGTCCTGATCATCTAGTTGAGCATTCCAGATAATTCCTCCATCCCAGCAAAAATGTCCCATCAACATAGTATTGACACAGTATATTTTACCTTTACTATGGTCAAGTCTGTGGGTTATGGTATTTTAATATCGATGTTACCATTTTAGTAATCAACTTAGCTAGCTAGTAAAAGTACCTTTTTTTTCTTCTTTCTGATGGGTGGACCGGAAACCCAGTGACAACACTCGAGTCTGTAGCTGCCATTTTCCTGTTGGATAGAGAAATGGCCGTGTATTTGCCAGAAAAGGTAGCTCATCCAATATGGCAAAAGAGGAAGATCTGTACTGAACAAACAATGAGGCATGATTGGGTGTTGAGGGACCACTTGTCACATTGTCCAAGGTGTGTTTGTGTAATGATAAACAATGCGTTTTCTGTCCAGATAAAGATGGTGATACAGCATTGAAAAAACGTACCTACCACTGACCAAATGTCACTTTATTTTCCAGTCCAAAAGGAGTGCATTCTTCAGACCATCCGGTGCATGGACATCCTGTGCCAGTGTGATCCGAGCACGAGCGTTCAGTTGTGGAAACTACAGCACATCGAGCCTGTGGACGGACAGGTCAGTAACTCATCAAATATGATACAATATTGTGTAAGACATTGCATTTGTAGATGCATTAACATTTTGACTTTATGTCCCCTTTTCCCCATGTTTTAGACATGAGAGGCGTGACATCCTGAACATCAGGCTCACCCCACGAGAAGCAGTGCATGATCAACGCCACCCTCAGCAAGGAGATCTGCTGGAAGTGATGTACTCTCTCACTCTGGGGTTAAGACATAATTTAAACATCACAGATATGGGAAAAAGGGAAACCGCACACTGCTCTTGATAGTTTCACTGATCTTTAATAAGCTTACGTATCGGCCTAACAGCCTCCGTCAGAGCTTTTGAGTTTTTTTTTTTTTTTAAATTAGCACCCTTATGTACACCTAGCCCCACCTATTCCAAATGGTAGCTATAAATGCAGAAGATGTACACAGTGCAACAATATGATGAAGTGTGAATATTTCTGCCACCTACATACAGGAAAACGATTCCAAATCAATGACATTATTATGTGCTCCACCACCCATGTTATCTACATTATTAAATGTCCATGTGGGCTGTGCTATGTAGGTAAAACCTTTCGTTCTTTCAAACAGAGAATCAGTGAACATAAACGTTCAATCAGGAGAAACGACAGGCAGGGATTATCCAGTCGCAGTACATTTTAATGACCTAAAACATGACATTTCTACTTTTAAATTTTGTGGCATAGAGAAAGTTAAGATATCAGACAGGGGAGGTGATATTTATAATATGTTTTGGGATTTTGGGATTTTCACCCTCCAGACATTGTTTCCTAAAGGTCTTAATGATGAAATGCCTATGTATGTTATGTTGTGATTTTTAACATGAGCTATGCCCCTATTTCTGATTACTCTGACGGCTGCATGGCTACACTTATGAGCTCCTCGGAGGCATTTGCATGTGGTAGAAAGAATCCCCTTGTCACCTATAGAGACCTGTCAAGAGGAAGGATGTTAAGTGCGTAATAGTTTGTAGGCCAAATCGTTTGGATGCTACAGACGATTTTGTGAGAAGATAGATTTTCGGGATGTCTCATGGTTGACAAACATCTCTCTAGCTCTGTCAACTTTCACCGCAGATGTGGAAGTGTGACATCGACAGATAAAAAAAACAGATATCTGTAGCTGAAACTGACAGATTTTTATGGGGAATTTTATATATTGATTTGATTTTCCGTGGGGCACAGACATTTACAGTCTTTCCTTGTAGAATGTTGATAGCTGTATAGATTGCATTGTATTGCTAAGATGTTCAAACTTAACTTAATAGCAGCACTAAACTTTGTCCCTCATACTGGCCCTGACCAAACCGGTATGTTGCCCTGCACTTCACATGGCCAGACTTATAGTGGTCTTCTCTTCTTTTAATGCTCCTATGCTCATTCTTGGAAAATGCCATAAGGTCTGAAATAGACACCAAAGTTGACATACTGTACAAGTAATTATCTTGGCTAAATAAAAAGAATTATATATTTTTGTGCTAGCTAAGACCGAGAAAGAGGACCTAAGAAGTTCATGGATTGGACACATAAGGTCTCGGATCACACTGGTGAATGGTAGCTGACAGTGTCGGCTAATGATGACGAGGAGGAGCTTCCTGCAGGAATTTGTATTCTTGCTGAGGTCTTCTCTGTTGCTAATTTGTTTTGTAAATTGAGGCAAATGTATTGATAAAACGCACCTTGTCCGAGAGAGAATTACATGGTTATCAAAACGCCAGGCCAGTGTAAGCCTACACAAAACACAGATGTTACAGGAAATAGTTCTAAAATCCCAGACGCAAAAATATATGGTGAAAAAATGATTGGAACCATTATGACACATCCACTGTGCTATTATTGAATCTGTTGACAATGATAAACAGTCAACAAAAAAATGTATTAAAGGAGGACTACAAGATATAATTGCTGGAGCGCTGAGAAATGGCATGTGACATTGTGATATGTAACGTAGCTCAAATATTAATTTCTAAAAATACACCTCTTCAGAGTCAAGAGAAATGTACGCAATTAACGCAAGGCGCTGGTCATGATGACAATTTTCTGTGTGAAGCATAAACAAAATAAACACGGAATACGTTGATACACACCGAAAGCCAGGACCTCACAGATCATGAGGATATCCTTTTTGTCTGCTTGTGACCTACTTTATTGATCACCAGCCGCGAGAGTCAAAATGTTTTCACCAAACAGCAAACATCTTTCAAGGTAAGCTTCTATTTGGTCTGTGTTTGAGCTATAGCTACATAGGGAGTATCAAATGAATCTTTAGGTTGGTAGGAACACATCTATACTATTGTTATCTGATGATGTATGGCGACTTATGGCAACATCGAATGTCCACCGAGTGACTATATCTTTTTGCATCAAATATATGATGTTGCCTGCTTACGCGCTGTAGGCATCCATTACACAGGGGATTGACTACTATGGCACCTTAACAGTCTTGTAGCCAATGAGATAAGCTTTCCAGGGATATACAGTTGACATGGGTGGGAGAAAGCAACCCCTAGAATGTTTAAAATGCTCTAATGTGAACTATTGCTACCTGGCTCAGAGACTTGGAAACGTCCCGTGACCACAGCTGACAACACTTACTAAAACATCTGCCCATTTCTAGTTGTAAGGTCTATCAATCCCATTTTGTTTTCTGATATCGTTCACATGTTCTGGAAGCCATCTGATGTTTCCAGCTCTAGTCATCAATAATTAACATTTAGCTTGTCAATGAAATAAGACTTGCAAAATAAAAAAACAATGCACAAGATGGCGCCGGAGAACAAGGCTGACGTTTTACGTATTCCTAACTAATTGTTTTTTTGTTTGTTTCTTTGCATTGTTTGTAACTTATTTTTTAAACTTATTTTGTACATAATGTTGCTGCTACCATCTCTTATGACCGAAAATAACTTCTGGGCATCAGAACTGCAATTACTCAACACGGACTGGCAGAAAATTCTTTTTTTCCGTTTAACGAGCCCTACGTGAATGATATACTGCTTCTCCGGGAACAGGCCCAGATCCTTTGTGTGAAGAGAAAGTGGAGAAAAAGGGGCCAGAGGGCTGGCTGCTTCCTGAGAATTCGTAGGCGATCAAATAAACCCCAACTTCCTTCCATTCTGCTAGCAAACGTGCAATCTTTGGAAAATAAAATCGATGACCTACGCGGAAGATTAAACTAACAACGGGACATTCAAAACTGTAATACTTTATGCTTTACGGAGTCGTGCCTGAACGACGACATTATCAACATACTGCTGGCTGGTTATACGCTGTATCGGCAGGACAGAACAGCGGCGTCTGGTAAGACAAGGGGCGTCGGACTATGTATTTTTGTAAATAACAGCTGGTGCACGATATCTAAGGAAGTCTCAAGGTTTTTCTCACCTGAGGTAGAGTATCTCCTGATAAACTGTAGACTACACTATCTACCTAGAGGGTTTTCATCTGTTTTTTTCGTAGCTGTCTACATACCACCACAGACTGATGCTGACACTAAGACTGCACTGAATGAGCTGTATTCCGCCAAAAGCAAACAGGAAAACTCTCACCCAGCGGCGGTTCTCCTAGTAGCCGGGGACTTTAATGCAGGGAAACTTAAATCCGTATTACAAAATTTCTATCAGCATGTTAAATGTTCAACCAGAGGGAAAAAAACTCTGGACCACCTTTACTCCACACACAGAGACACATACAAAGCTCTCCCTCGCCCTCCAATTGGCAAATCTGATCATAATTCTATCCTCCTGATTCCTGCTTACAAACAAAAATTAGAGCAGGAAGCAGCAGTGAGTTGATCAATAAAAAAGTGGTCAGATGAAGCAGATGCTAAGCTACAGGACTGTTTTGCTAGCACAGACTGGAGAATGTTCCGTGATTCCTCTGATGGCATTGAGGAGTACGCCACATCAGTCATTGGCTACGTCAATAAGTGTATCTATCGATGACGTCGTCCCCACAGTGACTGTATGTACATACCCCAACCAGAAGCCATGGATAACAGGCAACATCCGCACCTGGCTAAAGGCTAGAGCTGCCGCTTTCAAGGAGCGGGACTCTAACCCGGAAGCATATAAGAAGTCCTGCTCTGATGAACCATCAAACAGGCAAAGCATCAATACAGGACTAAGATCGAATCGTACTACACCGGCTCTGACGCTCATTGGATGTGTCAGGGCTTGCAATCCATTACAGACTACAAAGAGAAGCACAGCCGAGAGCTGCCCAGTGACACGAGCCTACCAGATGAGCTAAACTAATTCTACTCTCCCTTCGGGGCAAATAACACTGAAACATGCATGAGAGCACCAGCTGTTCGGGAAGACTGTGTGATCATGCTCTCAGCAGCCGATGTGAGTAAGACCTTTAAACAGGTCATCATTCAAGGCCGCAGGGCCAGACGGATTACCAGGATGTGTACTGCGAGCATGCGCTGACCAAGTGTCTTCACTGACATTTTCAACCTCTCCCTGTCTGAATCTGTAATCCCAACATGTTTTAAGCAGACCACCATAGTCCCTGTGCCCAAGAACACTAAGGTAAACAGCCTAAATGACTACCGACCCGTAGCGATCACGTCTGTAGCCATGAAGTGCTTTGAAAGGCTGGTCATGGCTCACATCAACACCATTATCCCAGAAACCCTAGACCCACTCCAATTTGCATACCGCCCAAGCAGAGCCACAGATGATGCAATCTCTTTTGCACTCGACACTGCCCTTTCCCACCTGGACAAAAGGAACACCTGTGTGAGAATGCTATTCATTGACTACAGCTCAGCGTTCAACACCATAGTGCCCTCAAAGCTCATCAATAAGCTAAGGACCCTGGGACTTAACACCTCCCTTTGCAACTGGATCCTAGACTTTCTGACGGGCTGCTCCCAGGTGGTAAGGGTAGGTAAATCCGCCATGGTGATCCTTAACATAGGGGAACCTCGGGTGCGTGCTCAGTCCCCTACTGTACTCCCTGTTCACTCATGACTGCACGACTCCAACACCATCATTACATTTACTGATGACACAACAGTGGTAGGCCTGATCACCGACAACGACGAGAAAGATTATAGGGGGTCAGAGAACTGGCCGTGTGGTGCCAGGACAACAACCTCTCCCTCAACGTGATCAAGACAAAGGAGATGATTGTCGATTACAGGAAAAAGAGGACCGAGAACGCCCCCATTCTCATCGACAGGGCTGTAGTGGAGCATGTTGAGAGCTTCAAGTTCCTTGGTGTCCACATCACCAACAAACTAACATGGTCTAAGCACACCAAGGCAGTCGTGAAGAGGGCATGACAAAATCTATTCCCCCTTAGGAGAAAGTATTTGGGATGGGTCCTCAGATCCTCAAAGGTTCTACAGCTGCACCATCGAGAGCATTCTGACTGGTTGCATCACTGCCTGGTATGGCAACTGCTTGGCCTCCGACCACAAGGCACTACAGAGGGCATTGCGTACGGCCCAGTACATCACTGGGGCCAAGCTTCCTGCCATCCAGGACCTCTACAGCAGGCGGTGCCCTAAACATTGTCAGACTCAAGCCGCCCTATTTTTTTATTTTTTTTTACTGCATTGTTGGTTAGGGGCTCTTATGTAAGCATTTCACTGTACGGTCTACTCCTGTTGTATTCAGCGCATGTGACTAATTTTATTGATTTGATTTATTTTGTGAGTCCTTGATCTTGTGTATTCTGAACTATGTAACTCTGTGATCTTCTGATCATTTCCTCATAATCGCCCAGATGTCTTCTTTCCAAATATGCTACGTTTTTTGCTTGTCAGAATCATGTAATTGCACATGAATAGCCGTTACGTTTGGGTATGTCTATTTAGGTGGAAATCTACATTTTGCCATTGTATTTAAGAGGTTTTAAAAAGTCTAATAAATCCTTTTAGTATAGCCTACACCATCACAATAAATCCATTATTTAGTTTAGACAGGTCTAAAGAAACAAGATTTGAAGAAAATGTAGTCTATTTCAAAAGAACAGATTAGCATACTCTGAGTTGTCCTTATGTTAGGCCCTGATATGGTTATGCCATGGCATTGGGTTACACTAGTTCATTTAGCAGACAAGATTTGCTTAGAATTACAATACCAGTTAAAATATTGGACACACCTACTCATTAAAAGGGTTTTTCTACATTGTAGAGTAATAGTGAAGACATTAAAACTATGAAATAACGCATATGGAATCATGTAGTAACCAAAAGTGTTAAACAAATCAAAATATATTTTCTATTTGAGATTCTTCAGAGTAGCCACCCTTTTCCTTGATGACAGCTTTGCAAACTCTTGGCATTGCCTCAACCAGTTTCATTAACAGGTGTGCATTGTTAAAGTTTTTTCCTTCTTAATGTCACGACTTCCCGCCAAAGTCGGTCCCTCTCCTTGTTCGGGCGGCGTTTGGCGTTTGGCGGTCGACGTCGCCGGCCTTCTAGCCATCGCCGATCCACTTTTATTTTTCCATTTGTTTTGTATTTGGTTTCTACACACCTGGTTTCAATTCCACAATTACATGTTCATTATTATCTCTATTATCTCTGCTGTCCTTAGCCTGACTCATTTGCACTAGCAACACCCGGCACCTGACACTTAATGTGTTTGAGCCAATCAGTTGTGTTGTGATTAGATAGGGGTGGTATACAGAAGATAGCCCTATTTGGTAAAAGACCAAGTCCATATTATAGCAAGAACAGCTCAAATAAAGAGAAACGACAGTCCATCATTACTTTAAGACATGGTCAGTCAATCCGTAAAGCGCTATGATGAAACTGACTCTCATGAGGACCGCCATAGGAAAGGAAGACCCAGAGTTACCTCTGCAGCAGAGGATCAGTTCGTTAGAGTTACCAACCTCAGAAATTGCAGCCCAAATGAAATGCTTCACAGTTCAAGTAGCAAACAAATCTCAACATCAGCTGTTCAGAAGAGACTGTGTGAATCAAGCCTTCATGGTTGAATTGCTGCAAAGAAACCACTACTAAAGGACACCAATAAGAAGAAGAAACTTGCTTGAGCAAAGAAACACGAGCAATGACATTAGACCGGTGGAAATCTGTCCTTTGGTCTGATGAGTCCAAATTTGAAATTTTGGTTCCAACTGTCTTTGTGAGATGCAAAGTAGGTGAACGGATAATCTCCACATGTGTGGTTCTTTTTGGGTTACACTTTTTGGGTTACTACATGATTCCATATGTGTTATTCCATAATTTTGATGTCTTCACTATTATTCTACAATGTATAAAATAGTA
Source organism: Brachymystax lenok tsinlingensis (assembly GCA_030435695.1). Classification (NCBI taxonomy): domain Eukaryota; kingdom Metazoa; phylum Chordata; class Actinopteri; order Salmoniformes; family Salmonidae; genus Brachymystax; species Brachymystax lenok. The sequence goes on from CM059785.1 coordinate 28,410,887, forward strand.
AAAATAAAGAAAAACCAAACTTTTGACTGGTACTGTACGTGTCATTATTTTTTATTATTTTATAGTATGAAGAATACAATTGAACATAGCTGAATAAAATATGAATAATATTTTCTCCAAACAATTTCCAAGTAAGTGCGCATATGCGTCTACTCTGTACTGAGCGGTTAACAAAGAAACAGGTCCTCCTATATGCTTAATTTAGAGTTATTTATGCAACGTTAGTTCAAATCAAATAAAAGTTTATTTGTCACGTGCGTCGAATAAAACAGGTGTAGACCTTGCAGTGAAATGCTTACTTACAGGCCGTTAACCAATGGTGCAATTTAAGTAAAAAATTGGTTTTAGGTGAACAATAGATAAGTAAAAAAATATAAAAAACAACAGTAAAAAGACAGTGAAAAATAACAGTGGCGAGGCTATACAACGTAGCGAGGCTATAACCGTAGCGAGGCTCTATACAGGAACCGGTTAGTCGGGCTAATTTAGGTTGTATGTACATGTAGGTATGGTTAAAGTGACTATGCCTGTATGATAAACAGAGAGTAGCAGTAGCGTAAAGAGGGGTTGGCGGGTGGTGGGACAAAATGCAGATAGTCCGGGTAGCCAATGTGTGGGGGCACCGGTTAGTCAGGCTAATTGAGGTAGTATGTACATGAATGTATAGTTAAAGTGACTATGCATATATGATAAACAGAGTAGCAGCAGCGTAAAAGAAGGGTTGGGGGGGTACAATGCAAATAGTCCGGGTAGCCATTTGATTACCTGTTCAGGAGTCTTATGGCTTGGGGGTAAAAGCTGTTGAGAAGCCTTTTGGTTCTAGACTTGGCGCTCCGGTACCGCTTGCCATGTGGTAGTAGAGAGAACAGTCTGTGGCTGGGGTCTTTGACATTTTTTAGGGCCTTCCTCTGACACCGCCTGGTGATTGAGTGTTGAGGATCAGTGTGGCAGATGTGTTGCTACCTACCCTCACCACCTGCGGGCAAATTGGAGTGGGTCTAGGGTTTCTGGGATAATGGTGTTGATGTAAGCCATTACCAGCCTTTTAAAGCACTTCATGGATACGGACGTGAGTGCTACGGGTCTGTAGTCATTTAGGCAGGTTGCCTTAGGGTTCTTGGGCACAGGGACTAAGGTGGTCTGCTTGAAACATGTTGGTATTACAAACTCAATCATGGACATGTTGAAAATGTCAGTGAAGACACCTGCCAGTTGGTCAGCAAATGTCCGGAGCACACGTCCTGGTAATCCGTCTGGCCCCTGCTCTCATGCATGCCTCAGTGTTGCTTGCCTCCAAACAAGCATAGAAGGGATTTAGCTCGTCTGGTAGGCTCGTGTCACTAGGCAGCTCACGGATGTGCTTCCCTTTGTAGTCTGTAATAGTTTGCAAGCCCTGCCACATAAGACTAGCGTCGGAGCCGGTGTAGTACGATTCAATCTTAGCCCTGTATTGGAGCTTTGCCTGTTTGATGGTTTGTCAGAGGGCATAGCAGGATTTCTTATAAGCTTCCGGGTTAGAGTCCCGCTCCTTGAAAGCGGCAGCTCTGCCCTTTAGCTCAGTGCGAATGTTGCCTGTAATCCATGGCTTCTGGTTGGGGTATGTACGTACAGTCACTGTGGGGACGACGTCCTCGATGCACTTATTGATAAAGCCAGTGACTGATGTGGTGTACTCCTCAATTCAATCGGAAGAATCCCGTTCCAGTCTGTGATAGCAAAACAGTCCTGTAGTTTAGCATCTACATCATCTGACCACTTTTTTATAGACCGAGTCACTGGTGCTTTCTGCTTTAATTTGAGCTTGTAAGCAGGAATCAGGAGAATAGAATTGTGGTCAGATTTACCAAATGGAGTGGATCAATGTGCTTAATTTTAAGAAGTTATTTGGCCACTTTAGTTGTGATACAAACCTTATCAAAACATATAGGCCTATGGGCTAGGCTACATGAGGTGTGCACCCCAGATTTGAAAAACGTTGCAGAAAAAAGGCATGTGCTGTTTCTTGGCTTACTGCACAAGCTGGGCATCATTCAAGTGATAATACATCATTCACAAGTGATAGGCTAATATTGTCACCCATAAAACTATTCTTAATTTATTGTTGTCTTTACATATACTAAATAATATGTGTGAAATTAGTTTTGATTTAGAATGGACCATTATCATGCACCTGAGTCAGAACAGGGGCATGGGAAAAAAATATGTCATCTATGCACTTAAATAGCGAATGGAGGATGCTTTTTCCGTGGCTTATTTTTATGCCAGCCAGGTAGGCTATACTTCTGCTGTAAAGCAAAGCAATGTGCTCAATATTAGGAATGTTTATAAATAAATATAGTAGGCCTAGCCTATAGAAAGTTGATGGGATCCTCCTCTTTTTAATAGAGGCCATCAAAACTCAGTTTTCTCACGCATTTGCATAGCCTATAGAAATGTTGCGCAACATCAGCTCATGGGCTCTCATTTGATTTTCAAAAACATTTGCATTGATATCAAAGTGATTCGAGGGGACAATGGAGTGCTGACCATCGTGACCATCAGCAGCATCAGAGCTTGGAGAAGCCTAGTTACCGTGACTAAATGGTCACGTGAAATTTGACTGTGGTCATCAAATTTTATTGGTCACATACACATATTTAGCAGATGTTATTGCGGGTGTAGCAAAAGGCTTGTGTTCCCGAGCTCCAACAGTGCAGTAGTATCTATCAGTTCACAACAATACACACTAATCTAAAAGTAAACAAATGGAATTAAGAAATGTATAAATATTATATCGAGCAATGTCAGAGTGGCATTGACTAAAATACAGTAGAAAAGAATACAGTATATACATATGAGATGAGTAAAGCAGTATGTAAACATTATTAAAGTGACTAGTGTTCCATTACCATTGACTTGTGATCACCGGTGTGGCGGTAATAGGGTCACCATAACAGTCCTAATTGGGCCAAATTCACTTACATGTGTATTAAAGTCGTAAAAAGTTAAGTATTTGGTCCCATATTCATAGCATGCAAGCTATAGTTTTGGCAAGTCGGTTAGGACATCTACTTTGTGCATTACACAAGTAATTTTTCCAACAATTGTTTACAGACCGATTATTTCACTTGTAATTCACTGTATCACAATTCCAGTGGGTCAGAAGTTTACATAGACTAAGTTGACTGTGCCTTTAAACAGCTTGGAAAATCCAGAAAATGATGTCATGACTTTAGATGCTTCTGATAGGCTAATTGAAACAATTGGAGGTGTACCTGTTGATGTATTTCAAGGCCTACCTTCAAACTCAGTGCCTCTATGCTTGACATCACGGGAAAATCAAAAGAAATCATCCAAGACCTCAGAAAAAAATTGTAGGCCTCCACAAGTCTGGTTCATCCTTGGGAGTAATTTCCAAAGGCCTGAAGGTACCACGTTCATCAGTACAAACATTAGTATGCAAGTATAAACACCATGGGACCATGCAGCCATCATACCGCTCAGGAAGGAGACGCGTTCTGTCTCCTAGAGATGAAAGTACTTTAGTGTAAAAAGTGTAAATCAATCCCAGAACAACAGCAAAGAACCTTGTGAAGATGCTGGAGGAAACAAAAAAGTATCTATATCCACAGTAAAACTAGTCCTATATCGACCTATATCGACCTGAAAGGCCGCTCAGCAAGGAAGAAGCCACTGCTCCAAAACCGCCACTTTTTGGAGAAATGTCCTCTGGTCTGATGAAACAAAAAGAACTGTTTGGCCATAATGACCATCGTTATGTTTGGAGGATAAAGGGGGAGGATTGCAAGCCGAAGAACACCCTCCCAACCGTGAAGCACGGGGGTGGCAGCATCATGTTGTGGGGGTGCTTTGCTGCAGGAGGGACTGGTGCACTTCACAAAATAGATGGCATCATGAGAAAGGAAAATGATGTGGATATATTGAAGCAACATCTCAAGACATCAGTCAGGAAGTTAAAGCTTGGTCACAAACGGGTCTTCCAAATAGACAATGACCCCAAGCATACTTCCAAAGTTGTGGCAAAATGGCTTAAGACAACAAAGTCAAGGTATTGGAGTGGCCATCACAAAGCCCTGACCACAATCCTATAGAAAATTTGTGGGCAGAACTGAAGAAGCGTGTGCGAGCAAGGAGGCCTACAAACCTGACTCAGTTACACCAGCTCTGTCTGGAGGAATGGGCCAAAATTCACCCAACTTATTGTGGGAAGCTTGTGGATGGCTACCCGAAACATTTGACCCAAGTTAAACAATTTAAAGACAATGCTACCAAATACTAATTGAGTTTATGTAAACTTCTGACCCACTGGGAATAAGATTAAAGAAATAAAAGCTGAAATAAATCACTCTCTACTATTATTATTACATTTCACATTCTTAAAATAAAGTGGTGATCCTAACTGACCTAAAACAGGGAATTTTTGCTAGAATTAAATGTCAGGAATTGTGAAAAACTGAGTTTAAATGTATTTGGCTAAGGTGTATGTAAACTTCCGACTTCAACTGTATACGTGAATTTGTCCCAATACTTTTTGTCCCTTAAAATTGTGGGACTATATACAAAAAATGCTGTAATTTCTAAACGGTTCATCTGATAAGAATGAAAACAACCTCATAGTCATTGTTTTATTTCAAATCCAAACATTTGAAGTATACAGTCGTGGCCAAAAGTTTTTATAATGACACAAATATTAATTTTCACAAATTCTGCTGCCTCAGTTTGTATGATGGCAATTTGCATATACAGAATGTCATAAAGAGTGATCAGATAAATTGCAATTAATTGCAAAGTCCCTCTTTGCCATGCAAATGAACTTTATCCCCCAAAAACATTTTCACTGCATTTCAGCCCGGCCACAAAAGGACCAGCTGACATCATGTCAGTGATTCTCTCGTTAACACAGCTGTGACTGTTGATGAGGACAAGGCTGGAGATCACTCTGTCATGCTGATTGAGTTCGAATAACAGACTGAAAGCTTCAAAAGGAGGGTGGTGCTTGGAATCATTGTTCTTCCTCTGTCAACCATGGTTACCTTTAAGGAAAAATGTGCTGTCATCATTGCTTTGCACAAAAAGGGCTTCAAAGGCAAGGATATTGCTTCCAGTAAGATTGCACCTAAATAAACCATTTATCGGAACATCAAGAACTTCAAGGAGAGCGGTTCAGTTGTTGTGAAGAAGGCTTAAGGGCGCCCAAGAAAGTCCAGCAAGCGCCAGTACCGTCTCTTAAAGTTGGTTCAGCTGCGGGATCGGGGCACCACCAGTACAGAGCTTGCTCAGGAATGGCAGCAGGCAGGTGTGAGTGCATCTGCACGCACAGTGAGGCAAAGACTTTTGGAGAATGGCCTGGTGTCAAGAAGGGCAGCAAAGAAGCCACTTCTCTCCAGTAAAAACATCAGGGACAGACTTATATTCTGCAAAAGGTACAGGGATTGGACTGCTGAGGACTGGGGTAAAGTCATTTTCTCTGATGAATCCCCTTTCCAATTATTTTGGTCATCCGGGAAAAAGCTTGTCCAGAGAAGACAAGGTGAGCGCTACCATCAGTCCTGTGTCATGCCAACAGTAAAGCATCCTGAGACCATTCATGTGTGATGTTGCTTCTCAGCCAAGGGAGTGGGCTCAGGATGCTTTAAGAGCACAGCCATGAATAAAGAATGGTACCAACACATCCTCCGAGAGCAACTTCTCCCAACCATCCAGGAACAGCTTGGTGACGTACAATGCCTTTTCCAGCATGACGGAGCACCTTGCCATAAGGCAAAGTGATAACTAATAGGCTCAGGGAACAAAACATCGATATTTTGGGTTCATGGCCAGGACACTCCCCAGACCTTAATCCCATTGAGAACTTGTGGTCAATCCTCAAGAGGCGGGTGGACAAACAAAAACCCACAAATTCTGACAAACTCCAAGCATTGATTATGCAAGAATTGGCTGCCATCAGTCAGGATGTGGTCCAGAAGTTAATTGACAGCATGCCAGGGCAGATTGCAGAGGTCTTGAAAAAGAAGGGTCAACACTGCAAATACTGACTCTTTGCATCAACTTCATGTAATTGTCAATAAAAGCCTTTGACACTTATGAAATGCACTGTAAAGAGCACTGTATGTATAGTCTATGTCTGGGTGAACATTTCCAAAAGCCCCTAAAGTCGTCTTTTAAAACAAAAAATATACAGCTTTTATTTTCTGAGTGGAGGTTTTGGGCAAAATACCCAGTTGAAAAGGTGGTTGTCCTAATCAGAAAACATCGTCCTAGGGTGGTCTCGTATAGGCCTACTCTATCATGAGTATAGATAGTGGCTTGTGCTTCACATGCAGTGGAGCTATATCTCAAACTCTAATTTAATAATGCGTCAAGGTAGGGGCCTTGTCATAATACATGTATAGAGCCCCACTTTCTCTCTTTTTGGGGATGACAGATGCAATTACAGCAATGTACAATACCACTACACACACATTAGTCATCATCATCAGAGGTAAGGCCTCCTCTGGGCGCTGGGCTGCAGTGGCCTGCTCCCTGGGGTGTCTTTCTCTGCTGTTTACATTAAACACTCTCTGTTCTGTCATCATCACAGAGCCAGGCCTTCTCATTAGTTTTGCACAGAAAGAGAAAGAAAGGAGGGAAAAGACAAAAAGAATAAGGAGAAGGAGGTGATTGGAATGATGCCCTCCTTTCTGCAGCTGTTGAGGGGAGAAGAAGTGAGGGAGAGAGGGATGGAAGGAGGGAGGGACAAGTCCTCTGGGAGTAATTGCATGGTTTTCTGTGTGTTTCTGAATAACACATTTTCTGTCTGGGAGAGGCTGCGAGAAGTTTGATTAAAGCTTCGCCACCGAGCAGAGAGAACAGGCTGATTACTGAGGAAATTATACAGGGTTAGGAGGCTATGCTGTGTTACCCCCAGAAAGCAGAGAGAAAGAAAGGAGCAGAGGGAAAGAAAGGAAGGACAAAGTGAACACATTGCGCTGAGTGCAGCCAACATTCAAATGAGACAATGGGCCGTAAATGGCAGCTCCAGATGTAATTAACTGGTCTATCATCCCTGGAAAGAGACAGACGTCTGCCTCAGCTCTCCTCTTCTGTGGGAGTGTTGGCTGTGAGTTAGTGAGGTACAATGAATCTACAGCTTCTAGTTATGTCTGTGTGTACTAAGGAACAATCCTACTCTATGTGCCACCGGGAACAATAGGGAAATGTACTTTTCTTTCAAAGTTAATCAGCCATTCCTATTGTTTGGCACAACAGCAGATTTGTTTTTAAGAAAACATATGTTAACATATTAAAAGAGAGAGAAACAGACTCTTGCCAAAATATGAACAGATGACTCTCCTGATGCAGAGAAAAGCAATACGAAATTGTGGGAATGAAAAAGTCCTAAGACTTTCTCCTAAAAGCCAGCCACAGTTTTGAGAAGCTTAAAAAAAGAGAGAGTTGGGGAGAAGGAAGGAGAGACAAGGGAGTCTTGTGAGGTGATGAGCAAGAGAGCATGGTGGATGGAGGATAAATAGGAAGGGAAGGAATAAAGTACAGGTATTAGAGAGAGAGAGAGAGAATGAAAGACAGAGGATGAAAGTCTTTGTGACTAGGCGCTCTAGCAGCTGTGTCTGTGTGTGTGTGATTTCAGACTGCGGTGCGTCAGTGTTAATGTGTTGATTTTGTTGGAGGCAGCTGTTGCCCGGCTCTCTCTTTTTAATGATCACAAGAAGACATGTTATTTTTGGAATACCATCCTCTCTGATGCTGGGCGTTTCCCCACTGAACACAGAGAGAGAACGACAGAGTGGAAAATTAGGAGAAGGAGAGAAAAAGTGGGAGAGAGAGAGAAGCCTAATTATGGCTTTGAAATCGTTCAGTGCTAATTACTGTGCGCCCACGAAGGTCTATCTCTTTCTCTCTCTTTTTTTATCCCTTCCTCCCTCATAATATTCTCTATCATCAGAACGTATCACTCTCTATTTCTATTCTCATTCTCTCTCTGACCTGCCAACTCTCTTTTTCCCCCTCCCTACCTACCGCACTCTTTCCTTCCTCTCACTGAGCCTCTACATACAAAGTGATAATCCCCTCCTTACAAATAGAATGAGAATCAAACAGAAATCCATTTCAGTTCCATTTCCTTTACAGTGTAGCACCATACATTAGGTTTTTAACGAGGGAGATTAGTGTTTACTGTTTTCTCTTGTTTGTTTCTCTTCTTGTTCTCCTGACTGCAGCATTGAGACACTCGCACACAGTCAAGTCTCTCTCTCTCTCTCTCTCTCTCTCTCTCTCTCTCTCTCTCTCTCTCTCTCTCTGTCTGTGTGATTAAATCCTTTCATATGAAGTAGTCCCATAAGAATGCTATTGTAAATTCTCCAGTTCAAAACAGATTACCATTAGGTGGTCAGGCCGTTACTCTGGCTGACCACATTAGACCCTGGTCACGTTGGGCCTACCGGGTGTGTGGAGGGGCCAGGGGTTAGCAGTGACGTCCGTGATTGGACAGCTGTGTCTGAGGAGGAACAAACAAACAGGAAGTGACCTTGAGCTCGACTAAACTTTGCCACAAACAACTTCCTGCATCTCCAAATTCCCTCTGTATTCATGAGCATCTGGTTGGGCTTGACCCGCAAGGAGCAGAGCTGCATTCTAAAGACTTGGCTGGGATCTTTATTTTTGTTGCGTTCCTTTTGATTTGTCATTGACGTTCTTTTGGCTTGGGGGACTTAGTGTCTCTCTGCTGTTCGAGCGTTCTGCGTTCCGACAAATCGCAGTATCTGATTTGTGTGTGCACGCGTGTGCTAACTTTGCCTGTATGCGTTCTTGTGCTCGTGTCCACAGATGGGTTGACAGAGAGAGACATAGCTCTCCTGTGAATGTGTGTGTCTGGGGGTTATAAGAGAGACAGAAGGTGTGCCAGTGTAGGCCTGTGTATGGCGCTGGCCCCAGTTCCTGTCAACTTCACCAAATGTTTAAGCACATGATTCAGGTCAGCTTCGCTATCAGGGCTGGAGCTTACGGGTCAACACACCAGTTCTAACAGTCTTTTGACTTCAATCTGTTCACTACCAGCTGGGTTGGGTTACTTTGAGGCTACATGCACTACATGCAGTATGTGGTAAGGTACTATATATTAGGTACTGGTATTGTGTCCATATAATAGTATTTATTGTTGTTGAATGAATGTAATATAAAAGAGGTTCCATCTTCCATGTGTATTCCAGCCCTTCACGTGTGTGTGTGTGCGTGTGTGTGCGTGTGCGTGCATGCGTGCATTGGTATGAGTGTATGTTTGTGCTTGGGTGTGTGTTCAAGTGTATCTAGGATTTCTTGTTGACAGTGAGGTTCAGAGAGGTGAGCCAAGAATCTTTCACAAGCCTGATTAGAGTGCCAGTGACATTTTGTCCCCTTTCCTAATTAGAATACTAAATGACAGTGCTGGCCATCATTAAATGAGGAAATGACATCGCTAAAGGCCAAAGGGCCTTCTTCTCAGCTGTGCTATGAGTGACACGAACATTGCCGAGGTAACACTTGAGTCACAACACCTGTGTCAGGTTATTATGGACATGCCGTGAAGACCATGTGGCGCCCTATCAGTTTCGAGACCCCAGCTAAAATCGGCTTTTCATTTATCTGACTTTCCTTTATCTGTATGTCCAGCCCTTATATTTAGCCTCACAATGAAGTGGTTTACCATTTTCTTTTCAGGACAACCAGGGCTACAAGTAGAACACAAAACAATTTGACATAAACATTTGGATTTACGATTATATATATTTTTTATTTTATATGTACATGTACAGTTGAAGTCGGAATTCTACATACACTTTTTTCAACCACTCCACACATTTCTTGTTAACAAACTATAGTTTTGGCAAGTCGGTTAGGACATCTACTTTATGCATGACACAAGTAATTTTTCCAACAATTGTTTACAGATTATTATTTCACTTATAATTCACTGTATCACAATTCCAGTGGGTCATAAGTTTACATACACTAAGTTGACTGTGCCTTTAAACAGCTTGGAAAATTCCAGAAAATGATGTCATGGCTTTAGAAGCTTCTGATAGACTAATTGAAATAATTGGAGTCAATTGGAGTTGTACTTGTAGATGTATTTCAAGTCCTACCTTCAAACTCAGTGCCTCTTTGCTTGACATCATGGAAAAAGCAAAAGAAATCAGCCAAGACCTCCACAAGTCTTGTTCATCCTTGGGAGCAATTTCCAAACACCTGAAGGTACCATGTTCATCTGTACAAACAATAGTACGCAAGTATAAACACCATGTGACCACGCAGCCGTCATTCCGCTCAGGAAGGAGACGCGTTCTGTCTCCTAGAGATGAACGTACTTTGGTGCGAAAGTGCAAATCAATCCCAGAACAAAAGCAAAGGATATGAATATGCTGGAGGAAACAGGTACAAAAGTATCTATATCCACAGTAAAACGAGACCAATTCGACATAACCTGAAAGGCCACTCAGCAAGGAAGAAGCCACTGCTCCAAAACCGCCATAAAAAATCCAGACTACGGCTTGCAACTGCACATGGGGAAAAATATTGTACTTTTTGGAGAAATGTCCTCTGGTCTGATGAAACAAAAATAGAATTGTTTGGCCATATTGACCATCGTTATGTTTGGAGGAAAAAAGGGGAGGATTGCAAGCCTAAGAACACCCTCCCAACCGTGAAGCACGGGGGTGGCAGAATCATGTTGTGGGGGTGCTGCACTGCAGGAGGGACTGGTGCACTTCACAAAATAGATGGCATCATGAGAAAGAAAAATTATGTGGATATAATGAAGCAACATCTCAAGACATCAGTCAGGAAGTTAAAGCTTGGTCGCAAATGGGTCTTCCAAATGGACAATGACCCCAAGCATATTTTCAAATTTGTGGCAAAATGGCATAAGGACAACAAAGTCAAGGTATTGGAGTGACCATCACAAAGCCCTGACCCCATCCTATAGAAAATTTGTGGGCAGAACTGAAAAAGCGTGTGCGGGCAAGGAGGCCTACAGACCTGACTCAGTTACACCAGCTCTGTCAGTAGGAATGGGCCAAAATTCACCCAATTTATTGTGGGAAGCTTGTGGCAGGCTACCCGAAACGTTTGACCCAAGTTAAACAATTTAAAGGCAATGCTACCAAATACTAATTGAGTTATGTAAACTTCTGACCCACTGGGAATGTGATGAAAGAAATAAAAGCTGAAATAAATAATTCTCTCTACTATTACTCTGACATTTCACATTCTTAAAATAAAGTGGTAATCCTAACTGACCTAAGACAGGGAATTTTTACTAGGATTAAATGTCAGGAATTATGAAAAACTGAGTTTAAATGTATTTGGCTAAGGTGTATGTAAACTTCCGACTTCAACTGTACATACATACACTCACATCCCTTCACACTCTTCACATACGCTGCTGCTACTCTCTGTTTATTATCTATGCATAGTCACTCTACCTCTACCTTCATGTACATACAGTGCCTTTGGGAATTCCTTCGACCTCAAGGCTTGGTTTCTGCTCTGACATGCACTGTCAACTGTGGGACCTGATATAGACAGGTGTGTGCCTTTCCAAATCATGTCCAATAAATTGAATTTACTACAGGTGGACGTTGTAGAAACATCTAAAAAATTAAAAATGGAAACAGGATGAATCTGAGATCAATATCGAGACTCAAAGGGTCTGAATACTTATGTAAATAAGGTATTTCTGTTTTTTTAGTTTTAAATATATTTGCAAAAATGTAAAAAAAAAACGGTTTTCGCTTTGTCATTGTGTGTAGATTGATGAGGAAAAACAACATATTTAATCAATTTTAGAATAAGGCTGTAGCGTAACAAAAAGTGAAGGCGTCTGAGTACTTTCCGAATGCACTGAAAATGCAGATGGTGTTGAAATTAACGAGACCAGTGTTCCAACTGTCAAAACTATATTCCATAGAGTTTCAGTATGGTTTCTTAACTTTTTAATCTATTCAATTTCCTCATCCATTCCCTCTGCATCCAATATGGGCACATCCTCAAAGCACACTGTTTCAATTTCTTACATTAACCTTCAAATATGAAAGAACACACAGAGAGGTGCAGCCGTGGTATTGGCATTTCAGCTTCCCCATAGCTCGCAAAATAACATCCTGAGTGACATATGCAAATCAGGACGATAATACCGTGGCAACACAGCCCCCCCAGCCCCAGTACAACACCAAGACAGAGAATAGCCTCATAATCTTCCTTATTAATCACAATTTCTGCCAAAATCCATCAAATATCATTTGGCAAACAATCTCCTGGTATTTATTCAGACTGGGGGTTATTGGTATTTGCACTGTTAGTGTTTGCTCAACGGAGCTCAATAAAGCTGCAAGTTAATTGTGTTATTATTATAAGTTTCAGCACGAGGGCTTCTCCCTCCATGCAAATATTTGACATCCAAACTTTTGGAAGCAAACCCAGTTGTTCTGTAGATTCTCTATATTTCATTGCAGGTTGGTGCAGGCGCACACTAGCACAGACGCATGCACATGCAGGAATGCACACAGAAACAGACACACTATCTACCTGTCAAAACAACAGAAATGTTACCCCTTTTAGTAGTTGCACTTGAGTACCAACAAACCCTCACAAACATCAATCCCAATGTATGGTACAGAAACCTGAGTTCGAGTAAGGCCAAGGAGAGAAAGAGAGAGAGATGAGTGACATGATCATTCAGCTACACTCCCCTATGTATTTATTTGAACAGTTAAGCTATAACTTTTAATTTGGCTCTATACTCCAGATGTTTTGCTTATGAAATCAAATGTTTCATGTGAGACAACTGTACAGAATGTACAGTATTTTCATACATATGTTTTGCCCATTAGAAATTAAGCACTTTATGTATCTAGTCCCCCATTTGAAGGTGTCATAAGTATTTCGAGAAGTTCACTTAAGGGAGTGAATGTTATTTATGATTAGGGTTACATGGAGAAATACGGACCTCTCTGAAATTAAAATGGATGGCCCTCCTTTCAGCAAAAATAAAGTACCTGTCAAAAGTTTGGACACACCTACTCATTCCAGGGTTTTCCTTTATTTTTACTATTTTCTACATTGTAGAATAATAGTGAAGACATCAAAACTATGAAATAACACATATGAAATCATCTAGTAACCGAAAGTGTTAAACAAATCAAAATATATTTTATATTTAAGATTCTTCAAAGTAGCTACCCTTTGCCTTGATGACAGCTTTGCATACTCTTGTAAAAATAAAGAAATACCCTTGAATGAGTAGGTGTGTCCAAACTTTTGACTAGTACTGCATATTTTAACTAAACTCTCCCTGAACGCTTGAAAAACATTCTATATCTCTTCTTGGTCAGACCAGAACCTTAGATATGCAGTTTTAGAAACTGTTATTCATCCTGTAAGCATTACATGGCAACGCAGACATTTTGATATCGCACATGGCTGGCTGCTAGCTACAGTGAGGGAAAAAAGTATTTGATCCCCTGCTGATTTTGTTTGCCCACTGACAAAGAAATGATCATTCTATAATTTTAATGGTAGGTTTATTTGAACAGTGAGAGACAGAATAACAACAAAAATATCCAGAAAACCACGTGAAAAATGTTATAAATTGATTTGCATTTTAATGAGGGAAATAAGTATTTGACCCCCTCTCAATCAGAAAGATTTCTGGCTCCCAGGTGTCTTTTATACAGGTAACGAGCTGAGATTAGGAGCACACTCTTAAAGGGAGTGCTCCTAATCTCAGCTTGTTACCTGTATAAAAGACACCTGTTCTCAGAAGCAATCAATCAGATTCCAAACTCTCCACCATGGCCAAGACCAAAGAGCTCTCCAAGGATGTCAGGGACAAGATTGTAGACCTACACAAGGCTGGAATGGGCTACAAGACCATCGCCAAGCAGCTTGGTGAGAAGGTGACAACATTTGGTGCAATTATTCGCAAATGGAAGAAACACAAAAGAACTGTCAATCTCCCTCGGCCTGGGGCTCCATGCAAGATCTCACCTCGTGGAGTTGCAATGATCATGAGAACGGTGAGGAATCAGCCCAGAACTACACGGGAGGATCTTGTCAATGATCTCGGCAGCTGGGACCATAGTCACCAAGAAAATAATTGGTAACACACTACGCCGTGAAGGACTGAAATCCTGCAGCGCCCGCAAGGTCCCCCTGCTCAAGAAAGCACATATACATGCCCGTCTGAAGTTTGCCAATGCACATCTGAAGGATTCAGAGGACAACTGGGTGAAAGTGTTGTGGTCAGATGAGACCAAAATGGAGCTCTTTGGCATCAACTCAACTCACCGTGTTTGGAGGAGGAATGCTGCCTATGACCCCAAGAACACCATCCCCACCGTCAAACATGGAGGTGGAAACATTATGCTTTGGGGGTGTTTTTCTGTTAAGGGGACAGGACAACTTCACCGCATCAAAGGGACGATGGACGGGGCCATGTACCGTCAAATCTTGAGTGAGAACCTCCTTCCCTCAGCCAGGGCATTGAAAATGGGTCGTGGATGGGTATTCCAGCATGACAATGACCCAAAACACACGGCCAAGGCAACAAAGGAGTGGCTCAAGAAGAAGCACATTAAGGTCCTGGATTGGCCTAGCCTGTCTCCAGACCTTAATCCCATAGAAAATCTGTGGAGGGAGCTGAAGGTTCGAGTTGCCAAACGTCAGCCTCGAAACCTTAATGACTTGGAAAAGATCTGCAAAGAGGATTGGGACAAAATCCCTCCTGAGATGTGTGCAAACCTGGTGGCCAACTACAAGAAACGTCTGACCTCTGTGATTGCCAACAAGGGTTTTGCCACCACGTACTAAGTCATGTTTTGCAGAGGGGTCAAATACTTATTTCCCTCATTAAAATGCAAATCAATTTATAAAATTTTTCATATGCGTTTTTCTGGATTTTTTTGTTGTTATTCTGTCTCTCACTGTTCAAATAAACCTACCATTAAAATAATAGACTGATAATTTCTTTGTCAGTGGGCAAATGTACAAAATCAGCAGGGGATCAAATACTTTTTTCCCTCACTGTATAAGGTTGTGGGTTCGCAGACCACCGTGGACAGTTGGAGAGGTGGAAAGATCTTCTTTATAGTAAAAGCATTGCATGAATGTATCATCATATTTGCAGGTCCAGAAAAAAATGCATTTTTTAAACATTTCATGCAATTCTACATAATTTTACTTATTAGCAGAATATTATTTAATTCCACGCAAATTACTGAAATTACAGGCTAAGAATGGACATACGAGATAGACCTATGTGCTCATGTTATCATATTCTCCAATGTCAAATCAGTGTCTTGTTTGCAATGAAACTGTCCCTGTTTGCAAATAACTATATCTGAGAAGTCATTAGGAAACTGAGCATGGTACTTTCAAAAGTGAGGCCTACCTTTCCACCCCAGACAGAGTAGGCCTACCGACGCAGAAAACTGCAAGCTTAACTGTTGGCTACTCTTCTTCCGTGGCTTACCTCAAGGAGAGAAGGTCACAAGTGTTTCCCTAAAATCTGTCTGGGTTTAAACATCTTCTATTGTACATAAAGTAAATAGCTTAATCAATTGATAGTGACAGAATTAGATTACTTCCCTAACGAAGTCTATTTTTTGTCTACTCGGCTATTAGCTCAGCCTCTGAATGTCAAAGAAACTACACAATGATATCCCCATATGCATCAGAGACACATCTTTCCTGCGTACTTTAAAGCGGGTTTCTAGCATAAAGGATTATGGACCAAAGCACTGTTATACACTGAGTACACAAAATATTAAGGACACCTGCTCTTTCCATAGACTGACCAGGTGAATCCAAATGAAAGCTATGATCCCTTATTGATATCACTTGTAAAATCCACTTCAATCAGTGTAGATAATGGGGAGGAGACAGAACCTGTTAGGGCTAGGGGGCAGTGTTCGGAAGTTCGGAGAGTCTGGCATGCCCAAAGTAAAATGCCTGTTACTCAGGCCCAGATATGCACATAATTAGTAGTATTGGATAGAAAACACTCCGAAGTTTCTAAAACTGTTAAAATAATGTCTGTGAGTATAACAGAACTGATATGGTTTTTCATTGACTTTTCATTGATTTAGCTCCCAGATTGCAGTTCCTATGGCTTCCACTAGATGTCAACAGTCTTTAGACATGGTTTCAGGCTTGTTTTTTGAAAAACCAACAAGTAATAGCAGTTCTTCCTGGTGTCTTGTGAAAAGGACTCTACTGTTTGGTGCGCGTGATTGTGTGCGCACTCTTTGTTATTTTTCTTTTCTATTGAGCAGGCTATTTTCCGTCTGAAATATTATAGTTTATTTACATATTAGGGTACCTGAGGATTGATTAGAAATGCTGTTTGACTTGTTTCGACAAACTTTACCAGTACTTTTGGGATTTTGTTTGTCTGCATGTTTGAACGCCTTTGAACAGGTAGATTACTGAACAAAATGCGCCAACCAAACAGAGTTTTTGGGATATAAAGAGAGACTTTATCGAACAAAAGGACAATTTATTGTGTAGCTGGGACCCTTGGGATTGCCATCAGAGGAAGATCTTCAAAGGTAAGTGATTTATTTTATCGCTATTTTTGAGTTTTGCGACACCTGTGCTGGTTATGAAATTATGTTAATTGAGGAAGTATGTAGGGTGCTGTCCTCAGACAATCAAATGCTATGCTTTCTCAATAAAGCCTTTTTGAAATCTGACAACGCCGTTAGATTAACAAGATTCTAAGCTAAATAATAATGTACAAGACTTGTATTTTCATGAATGTTTAATATTACTATTTTTGTAATTTGCATTTGGCGCTCTGCATTTCACCGGATGTTGTCGTAGGTGGGTCGCAGCGCCCCACCGATCCCTAAGAAGTTTTTAAAGAAGGATTTTTAAGGCTTGAGACATGGATTGTGTATGTGTGCCATTCAGAGGGTGACTGGGAAAGATAAAATATTTAAGTGCCTTTGAACGGGGTATGGAAGTAGGTACCAGGTGCACCGGTTTGTGTCAAGAACTACAAAGCTGCTGGTTTTTCACACAACAGTTTCACGTGTGTATCAAGAATGGTCCACCCCCCAAAAGACTTCCAGCCAACTTGACACAGCTGTGGGAAGCATTGGAGTCAAAATGGGCCAGCATCCCTGTATATAATCTGATCCCTTTTTATTTTCTATAAAATAGCAAGGGGTAGGCCTACGGCATACCTTCTCATACCCCCTCAATTCGAGCATTGGTTTTAACTTAACAGCCTTTCACTGACACAGAGATAGGATATTTAACCTGTTACGGATCCAATCCCGTGAACGGGATCGATTTTGACAACATCCTGTGAAATGCAGAGCGACAAATTCAAATGACAAAAATACTAATTTCAAACATTCATGAAAATACAAATGCTGCACACCCTTCAAAAGCTTAGACTCTTGTTAATCTAACAGCATTGTCAGATTTCAAAAAGGCTTTACGGCGAAAGCAGAACATTTGATTGTCTGAGGACAGCACCCCCCGAAAAAAGGCAAACAGCATTTGTAATCAATACTCAGATACCCTAAAATGAATATACACTATAATATTTCAGATGGAATATAACCTGCTGAATAGAAGAGAAAAAGAACTGAGCGCGCATTCCCTGTTACGCCCAGAATCTAAAACAGTACACTTGACATGAACCGAGGAACTAGTGGTCTTACTCCCTTGATTTTCATGATTAAACATTCCAACCTTTTTCTAAAGACTGTTGACATCTAGTGGAAGCCATAGGAACTGCAATCTGGGAGCTAAAATACCCAGCATTGAATAGCATGCCAATTGAAAACAGTGTGACATGACTGATTCAGACATCCCGGATGGATTTTGCTCAGGTTTTTGCCTGCCATATCAGTTCTGTTATACTCACAGACATTATTTTAACAGGTCTAGAAAGCTACTAATTATATGCATATCCTAGCTTCTGGGCCTGAGTAACAGGCAGTTTACTTTGGGCACGTTTTTCATCCGAACTTCAAAATACTGCCCCCTAGCCCTAAGAAGTTAAAGAGTGCATGGTGGGTGGAGGAATTGACCTACAAATCTATGGATATACAGTAGCAGTCAATAGCCTAATTTTGTCTGTCATAAATATAAATAAGCTCCAACACAAAGCTCTCTTGTTGTTAATAAAGTCTAATTAAAATGAAGGCGGTTTAAATGAATTATGCCTACGCGAATTTCAGTACCATGAGCTGTCCATTTCTGATTGATTATGCCGCGACTGCTGCTTCAAGTTTCAGAACCACAATGTAAGTCCCTTAAATCTGGCTTATTGTGAGGTCAATAACTCTGATAAATACATCATGGGCAAGAAACATATAATTTTTTATAAAATCTATTACAGTAGCAGCAAGCTATCAAAGTGGACCTCGGGTTCTCTTTCTCATCTTCTCGCTCTCCTTCTCAAACTGAACTGGCTATAGGCTAGTCCAGGCACAAGATAGTGCATACATTTGTTTTAGGGGGGGCTTTGAGGCTCCTCCTGGACTGCCACTGTAGGACTACACAGCACAGCCATTGGTTAGGCAGCACACAAAAAAGGTTTTCATCAGCAAGAGCAGAGCAGGCTGGGGCTCAGGGTTGGAATATCCATTATAGTGTGTAATGCAGCGCAGTTGTATTTACACCATCCCAGCAGCTATCTTAGAAACATAACTTTGCTCTGTGGTTCTCCGAGCATGCACTTCATAGCCTATATAGCCTTCTATTATTATTTACAATAAAAGTGATTCCAAAATGGCACAATACATTTTTTACTATTCATTTCTATTGGGCACAAAATAATTGGAAACACAACCAAAACAAACAGCAAATGCATCCAACAAGTTTGTAGAGTCAAACATTAATGCAGTCATTACGTGCTAGGAATATGGGACCAAATACTAAACTTTTGACTACTTTAATACACAAATAATTGAATTTGTCAAAATACTTATGACACCTTCAAATGGGGGGACTAGATACATAAAGTGTACGTGAAACAGATATGTATGAAAATACCCTCAAATAAAAAGTGACATATGAAACATTTGATCTCAAATCCAAAACGGAGGCGTATAGAGTCAAATTAAATTTGAGCTCCACTGTCCAAATAACTATGTAAGGGAGTATACATGTCAGAAAGGCATGTTTGCAGTCATGTAAGGGAAAAGTATGGATATATCTGTATCAGTTTCCGTCACTCAATGGATGGAGTTATAGAAACATCACCGGTAGAAGTAGTGGGAAGGCAGAAAGACACAACTGACCTGTCATTTAGTATGGGTTCCTCGTCATGGCTGTCTCATAGCTCTATAGCAGTAGCACCAGGGGGGAGCAGCAAGGGGCAAATGGATTTCATCTTTTAAGAAGCTATTAGTTCCTTTCTCACACCATGGGGCTGGTGTGTGTTCTTGGGTACATTCTTTTGTATGTGTGTGTAAGACAGAAAGAGAGAGATAGAGGAGAAATTCTTACGTTTTGATATTTCCACATGTGAAATCATGTGTTTTTGGAACACTTCACGTGATTATATTTCACATGAAGTTTCACATCAAATCAAAATCTACCGCGAAATGCTTGCTTACGAGCCCTTCTCAACAATGCAGAGTTTAAAAATAAAAAACAAAATAAAATAGTAACACGAGGAATAAAATTAAATACACAAGAATGGAGCTATATAGAAGGAGTACCAGTACCAGATCAATGTGCAGAGGTATGAAGTATTTAGGTAGATATGTACATGAAGGCAGGGTAAAGTGACTAGGCTTTAGGATAAATCATAAAGAGTAAAATAAAGAACAGAGTAGCAGCAGAAAATTATGAGTGTAAAAGTGCGTGTGTGTGTGTGTTAGTATGCGTGTATGTTTGTAATGTGTATGTGTGTTTGGGTTGTGTATGTGTATGTAGTGTACAGTATGTGAATGTGTGTGGGTTTTATTTGGGAGTGTCAGTGTAGTGTTTGCGAGCAAGTGTGTACAGTGCCTTCAGAAATAATTGACACCCCTTGACTTTTTCCACATTTTGTTGTTACATCCTGCATTTAAAATGTATACATTTTTGATTTTGTGTCACTGACCTACACACAATACCCCATAATGTCAAAGTGGAATTATTTACAAAAAATTAATTAAAAAGGAAAAGCTGAAATGTCTTGAGTCAATAAGTATTCAACCCCTTTGTTATGGTAAGCCTAAAAAAAAAGTTCAGGAGTAAAAATTTGTTTAACAAGTCACATAATAAGTTGCATGGACTCACTCTGTGTGCAATTTTTGTATGACTACCTCATCGCTGTACCCCACACATACACTTATCTGTAAGGTCCCTCAGTCGAGCAGTGAATTTCAAACATAGATTGAACCATAAAGACCTGTGAGTTTTTCCAATGCCTCACGAAGAAGGGCACCTATTGGTATATAAAAAAAACAGACATTGAATATCTCTTTGAGCATGGTGAAGTCATTAATTACACTACAAACATATAGTCACTACTATCAACGCACAAGGCGAGACCCAGATGCAGACACAGGAGGCAGATGGTTGGAGTCTTACAATGTTTATTAATCCAAAGGGTTAGGCAAGAGAATGGTCGTGGACAAGCAAAAAGGTCAAAACCAGATCAGAGTCCAGGAGGTACAGAGTGGCAGACAGGCTTGTGGTCAAGGCAGGCAGAATGGTCAGGCAGGCGGGTACAAAGTCCAGAAACCGTCAAGGGTCAAAACCGGGAGGACTAGAAAAAGGAGAAGGCAAAAAGCAGGCGAACGGGAAAACCGCTGGTTGACTTGGAAACATACAAGACGAACTGACAGATAGACAGGAAACACAGGGATAAATACACAGGGGAAAACAAGCGACACCTGGAAGGGGGTGGAGACAATAACGAGGACAGGTGAAACTGATCAGGGTGTGACAACTACAAAGATCCAGGCGTCCTTCCTAATTCAGTTGCTGGAAAGGAAGGAAACCGCTCAGGGATTTCACCATGAGGCCAATTGTGACTTTAAAACAGTTACAAAGTTGAATGGCTGTGATAGGAGAAAACCGAGGATAGATCAACAACATTGTAGTTACTCCACAATACTAACCTAAATGACAGAGTAAAAAGAAGGAAGCCTGTACAGAATAAAACATATTCCCAAACATGCATCCTGTTTGCAATAAGGCACTGAAGTAAAACTGCAAAGAATCTGGCAAACAAATAAACTTTATGTCCTGAATACAAA
The DNA here is from genome assembly GCA_030435695.1 of Brachymystax lenok tsinlingensis. Lineage (NCBI taxonomy): Eukaryota > Metazoa > Chordata > Actinopteri > Salmoniformes > Salmonidae > Brachymystax > Brachymystax lenok. The sequence goes on from CM059785.1 coordinate 28,432,132, forward strand.
GTGTTATGTTTGTGGCAAATCCAACACAGTACCACTCTTCATATTTTCAAGCATGGTGGTGGCTGCATCATGTTATGGGTATGCTTATCATCGGCAAAGGACTAGGGAGTGAGTTTCTTTTAGGATAAAAATAAACAGAATAGAGCTAAGCACAGGCAAAATCCTACAGGAAAACCTGATTCAGGCTGCTTTCCAACAGATACTGGAAGACACATTCCCCTTTCAGCAGGACAATAACCTAAAACACAAGGCCTAATAAACACTGGAGTTGCTTACTAAGACAACATTTGAATGTTCCTGAGTGGCCTAGTTACAGTTATGATTTAAATTGGCTTGATAATCTATGTCTGCTGTTTTTATGAGTAAGTTCATGCTTAAGTTGTTATTCAGCACTGTTATCACTTTGTTCAACACTTTTATAAGCCATAAGGTCTCTCCAGAGATGTTCAATCGCGTTCAAGTCCGGGCTCTGGCTGGGCCACTCAAGGACATTCAGTGACTTGTCCCGAAGCCACTCCTGCATTGTCTTGGCTGTGTGCTTAGGGTCGTTGTCCTGTTGGAAGGTGAACCTTCACCCCAGTATGAGGTCCTGAGCGCTTTGGGGCAGGTTTTCATCAAGGATCTCTCTGTACTTTGCTCTGTTCATCTTTCCCTCGATCCTGACTAGTTGCCCAGTCCCTGATGCTGAAAAACATCCCCACAGCATGATGCTGCCACCACCATGATTCACCGTAGGGATGTCGCCAGGTTTCCTCCAGATGTGGCGCTTGGCAATTAGGCCGAAGATTTCAATCATGGTTTCATCAGACCCGAGAATCTTGTTTCTCATAGTCTGAGAGTCCTTTAGGTGCCTTTTGGCAAACTCCAAGCTGGCTGCCATGTGCCTACTGAGGAGTGGCTTCCGTCTGACCACTCTACCATAAAGACCTGATTGGTGGAGTGTTGCAGAGATGGTTGTCCTTCTGGAAGGTTCACCCATCTTCACAGAGGAACTCTGGTTGCCTCCCTGACCAAGGCCCTTCTCCCCCGATTGCTCAGTTTGGCGGGTGGCCAGCTCTAGGAAGAGTCTTGGTGGTTCCAAACTTTATCCATTTAAGAATGATGGAGTCCACTGTGTTCTTGGGGACCTTTAATGCTGCAGAAATTGTTTGGGACCCTTCCCCAATTCCGTGCCTCGACACAATCCTCTCTCTATGGGCAATTCCTTCGACCTCATGGCTTGGTTTTGCTCTGACATGCACTGTCAACTGTGGGACCTATAGACAGGTGTGTGCCTTTCCAAATCATGTCCAATCAATTCAATTTACCACAGGTGGACTCCAAGTTGTAGAAACATCTCAAGGATGATAAATGGGAACAGGATGCACCTGAGCTCAATTTCGAGTCTCATAGCAAAGAGTCTAAATACTTATGTGAAAGGTATTTCTGTTTTTTATTTTTAATACATTCGCAAACTTCTAAAAACCTGTTTTGGCTTTGCCATTATGGGGTATTGTGTGTAGATTGATGAGAAAAAAAAAATCAATTTTAGAATAAGGCTGTAACGTAACAAAATATGGAAAAACAGAAGGGGTCTGAATACTTTCCGAATGCACTGTATACCTACCTTTTTTAAATTGTAGTTTTAAATGGTGTCTGAGAAGAACAACATTGGCAGGCCAATTCAAGCATATCCCTTTATAGCCAAGTGATAATGCATTGGGCCAATAGTCTCCAGCACAAACCTCATTGCTACAGAACTGTTTTTACTTAGTTAACATTGCATAGGATTAAGTTTAAGTCATATTAAAGTGACATCTGAGCGGTAGATCTCGGCTTGACTTTTGACTCAGAAATTGATCTTGACTCAGAAAATATTGTTGACCACTGCGATACACGCAAAACAATGCTTTTAACATTCAGTTGTTTCAAGTTGCATGATTACATTGTGTATGTTCATTTATACAGTATTTATTATTCAACCTGTTCTCCTCACCTGGGATTTGGACTCTTGGTTCACAACATTTCAATCTTCCTGCTAAGCCACCTGTCTGTCTCAATAACTGAGTTCACCTTTAGTCTTACAGTTTGGATTTAAGTAAAGTACATCTCAGCTTTGTTAAAAATACACTCAATAATTTTTCTTTTTTTTATCATAGCGATTCTGGAGTAACATTAAAACAGAAAAATATGCCCCACCAACATTAGAGTATACAGAAACCCATCAAATTGCTGAAACAAGTAAATTAAATCAATGATGAGAGATTAGTCAGATTAACTGCTAACTAAAATAGAAGTGCAAGTGTCAGTCTTTTGCTAAGTGAAGAGATGAATTATAGGTAATGAATGTGTAGAGGAATGCTACAGACTTTGAGCCACAAATATCAGCATATACCCCAATTCTAAGATTGTGAGTTCAAATCTCAGGTGGGGTCATGTAGAAAAATCAGTAATAAGTGATCATGTCAAATGTAATTTTGTACACTATTTTAGCTGAGCAGTGTACCACTTACTTTAAAACCCCCAAATAGCTGAAATGTTCACATATAAAAGAGACGTGAGGTCAGTTGTTCGTTTTCACCTCACATGTAAATTGCAGATTCACATGTGAAATTTGCACTTTCACATGTGAAAAACTTTTAGTTTGAAACCTTGTAGTTTCATGCTATCACATGTTTGAATGTTGTATCCCCATGTCACATTTATTTCACATGAGATCATGTTATCACGTTATCATGTTGCTTTTACATGTTGTCACATGTTATCACATTAACTTCACATAAGATCACATGTAAAATCGATGTGTTTTTTCTGTAAGGGAAGAGAGAGAGATTCCTCTCCTTCTCTACTTTTCCAGTACATCGTGTTCTCATTCTGAAAACAGGAGTCAATATTTTTCACCTATCTCTGCAATATGAATTATTACCAATTTCACAATATGCAATTTACTGTAACTAGTAGTTACTGTTTACTAGTAAGTACAGTAGTTTGTAATATAAAGTTCAGAAAAGGGAAGCAAATCCTCAGCTTTCAACAATATTACACCGACAGTATCTGATCTGCGAAGAGATAATGGGGAGATCCCACTCTGGTCTGTATTATAAGAAAAGGCTGTGAGAGGCAAGCCAGTCTAGGGGTTCTGTGTAATCCAGCTTGCTGCTTTGCCAGTTTCACTGGTTGTTGTCATTTTAACAGGCCAGGTGATGTCACACGTATTGATAGTGAACAGTAGAAATACTGTCTATATGTGGTGGTGGGGACTCTTTTTCTGATGCCTCGCTGGTATTATGTTTCTAAAGAAAGGAAGCCTCACATTAACTGACACATACAAACACATACCAGAAGCATGCAAACATGAGCACACACACACTGACTCTAGCACACTGTCTTCATGGCCTCTCCAGATAATCCCACAGAGAGAGACATTTCATAAAAAAGGTAGTGAACGCCATCCATTGCATGGTTCCATTCTGCTGAGAGAAGTACCATCTCTTATCAATACAATACTGTGTGCTGTGAGAACTGCAGTTAGTTCATGTTATTTAAAACACCCACCTGAATGGACAAATATATAGGGCTATATATACAGTACCTCACAGCTGATGTAATGTATTTTCCACACTGAACAATAGATGGACAGCATACTGTGGTTGGATGTACATTCATATTAGCAACACATTATGTTCTCTAATACCAATGTCTTCAGGAGTGATCAGCAATAGGCAACAACATACAGTGGTAGTTTGAAAAAGTCTACCTTATGACATCCCCAGTTAGTTACGCAAGTAGAACACACAGATTGAACTCAACATTAGTGTATTGGGGGCCATATTTATGTACCAATTTTGTGAATGTTCAAAGAATGAACAATTATAGAAACTGGATGTAAGGAAGGACGGACAGAAGGAGGAAGCTGAGACTACTCATCTTGTCTGTGCCTTTAGTCCCGCAGGTCACACAGCCACCAGTAGATGGTGCTATCCACTCTGTCTGTAAGTATACCGTATATGGCTCTGCAGTGTTTGTGTGTGTGTGAATTCATGCATTTGTGAGCTAACTCATATCTGAATGTGTGAATGCATGTGTGTATGGATGTGTTTAAGCATGTGTGTGTGTGTGTGTGAGAGTGTGTGTGTGTGCGTGAGAGCACATTTTGCAGTGGGATTTAGAAGTTTTCCTATTTGAGATGTGACATGTGCAGAGCTGTTTACAGTAGTTTGAGGAGAGAGATACACCTCGACTGGCCTTTAAGACAGAGCTGCTCTCACTTCAGAGTATGACTTAGAGGATGTGTGCTTAGAATGGAAGGTTAGACAGTTCCCTGCTTTTCTCTCTCTCACTCTTTCCCTCTCTCTCTCTCTCTCTCTCTCTCTCTCTCTCTCTCTGCTCATCCTCTGCTTTTCACTCCATATCTATCTCTCTCTCTCTCCCATATGCTCCGTGCCTCCGAGCCTGGCCCCCTAACTCCGCAGCCAATCACTTATTCAACAGCAACATGAATTAACAATTGTTCATTTTCCATCCCACCAACAACCTGACGTTTAATCCAATCTTAGTCCTGACCTGCTTCAGCCTAGATGAGCCTGGTTACATCACGCAAACACTCAAGCCCTAAGACCTGTGAGAGAATCTCTGTATGCCAAGTCTCAAGTCAGGAAACACATACAGTAACTGTATAGCTCCTATATGACAATACATGGAGACTGATGCACAGTCATTCTTACCCATTTAGAGAACAATGGGGCCTGGAGTTTTTCCAGGTGCTTGAGCAGCGCTTGAGAAAAGGGTTTCAATTCAGGCAGCCCAGTTTGACAGAGAACATGAGTGAGCTGGATGCTGGACTCAAACTGAGAGAGATTCCGTTGGCGGCCGAGGGGTGTGGGCGGTTGAGGTAACGATGGGGTTATCCTAACATCGCTGAACTGAAGACCAGATCAGATCCAAGCAGCTGCCAGTGCCGCTAACCTTTCCCAGGTGAATCTGGGCCTTGCTTTAACACATCAAACATTAACAGTGGACAGCGCAGACAGGAGAGCAGAAGAATAACATCTCTCCATCACAGAGGTATCATTGACTGTGCAGCGTAGCTCCAGCTCTGTAATGCTGGACAGAAGAATAGGACAGGATGTGATTGTTGGTAATTGGTTTATTGCCCTCCATGGTGATGTAATGATTTTGCTGACAAGTGCACACTATGCACAGGTGGCCATTAAGGGACTATTACTCATCTGGAGAAGCGATGACCACTTTAACCCCCTCAGCGCCATAATCGTGCCGTGGTGACATGAGAGTAGCCAAAGGAAAGTGTCAAATAAAGAGAGAAAATGTATGTGTTTGTCTATTTTGCATGTTGTGTATGCACGAGTGTGTGTGTGTGTGTGTGTGTGTGTGTGTGTGTGTGAGTTTTAGCTGTCTCTCTGATTGACACTTCCAAGTCCTGTTCAAGGACATGGTTTAAAGCCCTGCCAGGTATCATTCAGGCCCAGAATGACAGGCCTTTGACGTTTCTCCTCTTCACCCTTTAGACGAAGAAGTGAAGAAGATGCTCAGAGGAGGAGGAGGAGAGGAGGCACAAGGGAATCAATGTTTTAACATGCTGCCATGCATCAAGAGCTGTGTTTACGTTTCTGGAAATTGCCCTGCTTTTAGCCATGAGAGATGGCTGCCTTGAAGAGTGATGCCTTCAAAGAGCTGTGTCTCTCTCACCACTCTAACATGCACACACGCACACACAGAGCAGCGTAAAGAAAGGGCAGCAGTGCCCAGAGCAATATTAGCATGGCAAACTCATCATGACAGCAGTTTTGCTACAGTGCTGTTAGTGATGGAGACAATATGCTCCCTGCTTGGGCTGCTCCTGGGGCAAGAGCTGCCTTCCAAAGTGTGTTATAGCATGGGAGGAGAAAGAAGGGAGGGGTGAAAGGATGGAAGGACAAGGATTGGAGGTGGTGGCAGATGGGCAACGGAGATGGAGGATAAGGAGGTGGGGAGTGTAGAAGTAATGGCATGAAAGGAGGCCTGGAGAGGGAAGGGAAAGGTTAAGAGATGGAGGGTTGGGAGGTGGGGATGGGAGAAGGGATTGGATGGGAGGTATGGCGGGGAGATAAGGTGGTCAGGTAGTAGTGGTCATCTGAAGCTAGAGTTTAGAGTTCAGTGAGAGCCTAGGAGCCATAGTGATGTTGGGGAAGTGGACTGTGTGTTGGAATGAATCGGTCCTGGCCACTGACTGGTTGACAGTCAGTCCACACACACACACGCACACACAGGTTTGAGGGAGAGAGGAGGTGACAGCGCTGGGCTGATTGGAAAAGACAGAGAGACAGCAGCAATCAGCTCCTCCCCTACGGTGAGAGAGTACAAAATCACATCTTATAAACTCAGACGGAGAACACAGCTAGCTTCTGCAGAATACAGTCCTGTGGCTGCCTGGAACACAACACAGATCTACTGCACATATTAAAACATATACTTATTGTGTTTACTTATACAGTCATTCACGTATTGACTTACACTGAGTGTGCAAAACATTAGGGACATTGAGTTGAGTTGCACCCCCTTTTGCCCTCAGAACAGCCTCAATTCGTCGGGGCATGGACTGTACAAGGTGTCGAAGGTGTTCCACAGGGATGCTGGCCCATGTAGAGTCCAAAGCTTCCCACAGTTGTGTCAAGTTGGCTGGATGTCCTTTTGGTGGTGGACCATTCTTGATACACACAGGAAACTGTTGGGCGTGAAAAACCCAGCAGTGTTGCAGTTCTTGACACAATCAAACTAATGTGCTTGACACCTACTACCATACCCTGTTCAAAGGCACTTCAATCTTTTGTCTTGCCCATTCACCCTATGAATGGCACACATACACAAACCAAGTCTCAATTGTCTCAAAGCTTAAACATATTTCTTTAACCTGTCTCCTCTCCTTCATCTACACTGATTGAAGTGGATTGAACAAGTGACATCAATAAGGGATCATAGCGTTCACCTGGATTCACCTGGTCAGTTTATGTCATGGAAAGAACAGGTGTTTTGTACACTCAGTGTATATACAGTGATCTCTAAAAGTATTGGGACAGTGACAAATGTGTTGTTGATTTGGCTCTGTACTCCAGCACTTTGGATTTGAAATGATACAGTGACTATAAGGGTAGCCCTTTCCTGCAGTTTAATGACCAAAAGCGCCCTCTTTGGCCTGATGAATATTTTATTAATGAAGATTATAAAAAAAAAACAGACAAAAATCTAGTGTTTCTATGCCAAATAGTTTTGTTATATTTCAATCTTCTGTGATGTATATCAAGTGTAATATTGGGATACAAACTCAAAATGCAATACATTTCAACTCTATTACTGACATGGTACAGGTGTATTATTTTTTGTAAAGCCCATAACCATGTGTGCGAGGTGCATTGCTTTGTTTCAATGTAGATTTGTTTAAGTCTACCAAGAATGTTAAAGTGCAGACTGTCAGCTTTAATTTGAGGGTATCATCCATTTCGGGTGAACCGTTTAGAAATTACAGCACTTTTTGTATATAGTCCCCCCATTTTAGGGGAACAGAAATTCACTTAAATGTGTATTAAAGTAGTCAAACGTTTAGTATTTGGTCCCATATTCCTAGCACGTAATAATTACATCAAGCTTGTGACTCTACAAACTTGTTGGATGTATTTGATGTTTGTTTTGGTTGTTTCAGATTATTTTGTGCCCAATAGAAATGAATGGTAAAAAATGTATTGTGTCATTTTGGAGTCACTTTTATTGTACATAACAATAGAATATGTTTCGAAACACGTCCACATTAATGTGGAGGCTACCATGATTACATATAGTTCTGAGTGAGAAAGTTACAGATGCACAATTATCATACCCCCAATACATGCTAACTTCTCATCATTACAATAACAGGGGAGGTTAGCATTTTTTGGTTGTTATGATATTTGTGCGTCTGTAACAAAAATGGGTCACTGTCCAAATACTTTTGGAGCTCACTGTGGCCACTCCTATATTCACTCATATACAGTGCATTCGGAAAGTATTCAGACCCATTTACTTTTTCAACATATTGTTACCTTACAGCCTTTTTTTTTAATGGATTAAATAGGTTTTTCCCCTCATCAATCTTCACCCAATATCCCATAATTACAAAGCAAAAACAGGTTTTAAGAAATATCACATTTACTTAAGTATTCAGACACTTTACTCAGTCATTTGTTAAAGCAGCTTTTGCAGCGATTACAGCCTTGAGTCTTCTTGGATATGACGCTAAAAGCTTGACACACCTGTATTTGGAGAGTATTTCCCATTCTTCTCTGCAGATCCTCTCAAGCTCTTTCAGGTTGGATGGAGAGCGTCGCTGCACAGCTATTTTCAGGGCTCTCCAGAGATGTTCGATCGGATTCAAGTCTGGGCTCTGGCTGGGCCACTGAAGGTCATTCAGAGACTTGTCCCGAAGCCACTCCTGAGTTGTCTTAGCTGTGTGCTTAGGGTCATTGTCCTGTTGGAAGCTGAATCTTTGCCCCAGTCTGAGGTCCTGAGTGCTTTGAGCAGGTTTTCATCAAGGATCTCTTTGTACTTTGCTCTGTTCATCTTTGCCTCGATCCTGACTAGTCTCCCAGTCCCTGCCGCTGACAAAAATCACCACAGCATGATGCTGCCACCACCATGCTTCACCGTAGGGATGGTGCCAGGTTTACTCCAGACTTGACGCTTGGCATTCAGGCACAAAGAGTTCAATCTTAGTTTCATCAGACCAGAAAATCTTGTTTCTCATGATCTGAGTCCTTTGGGTGCCTTTTGGCAAACTACAAGCTGGCTGTCATGTGCCTTTTACTGAGGAGTGGCTGCCGTCTACCATAAAGGCCTGATTGGTGAGGAACAGAGGAACTCTGGAGCTCTGTCAGAGTGATCATTGGGTTCTTGGTCACCTCTCTGACCAAGGCCCTTCTCCCCTGAGAAGGCCACTGTGTTCTTGTGTACCTTCAATGCTGCAGACATTTTGTGGTACCCTTCCCCAGATATGTGCCTCGACACAATCTTGTCTCGGAGCGCTATGGACAATTCTTTCGACCTCATGGCTTGGTTTTTGCTCTGACATGCACTGTCAACTGTGGGACCTTATATAGACAGCTCATATAGACAGGTGTGTGCCTTTTAATCGATTTTAGAATAAGACTGTAACATAACAAAATGTAGAAAACATCAAGGGGTCTGAATACTTTCCGAATGCACTGTATATACACTGATATGTTTACTCATATTCCCTTTTTACTCACATTTTCCCTGTAACCTCAGACCACTCTCCTGTCATTCATCATCATTCTGACTGTTCCATTGTCAGAGTAACTTACACACTGCTTGTCATCCTCTCACCTATCCCAGGCATTCTATCATCTTATCTTTTTTTCATCTCATCACTCCGTCCTATAATTATTCTCCTATAGAAAAAAAGTTTGAGGAAAATTACATGTTTTCACAGATGGGAGGAGAGGAGAGAGAGTTCCAACCTGTTAAACTGTCTAATCAATTTCCGCAATCAGTAGGACATCATTATTTATATACAGTCTAAATACAGCAATGGAGCAGCATGGAGATAACTTTTTCCCTCATCACCGTAGCAACGCGCTAGGAGACAGGTGTCTTTGCTGGCAGAGAACAGGGAAGAATAAGTCCTGCGATGAAATGTAGCCTGAATATTACCAATATCTCCTCTCAACTTCTTTCACTACACTCTCTCGACATCACTGGAAACAAAATACTACAACTTGATAACGTTAACAGTTTTCAATTATATCAGGATAGCAGGTGCTTGGTTGTAGCAATGATCAGCAGATAATACGGATACTGAGTCTGTGTACCAGTCTTATTTAGCTAACGTTTGCTCCTTGCCACTTGTCATTGCTAAAGAGACTGCCCTTTCGGTCTCAATATGTGCCGGATTTACAGCGGAGTTGCTCATTGGCTGTTCAAAATAATATTAAAATTTTCCATGACAACGTGATGCACCTCAAAAATATAATTAAATTGAATTAAACATTCATGTTTTGTGGTTGGAATTGCAGTATGTATTTAGTTTGACTGATCTAGCAACATTTGACATACTGGTTTCATCTGGACAAACAAACAAAAATGTTGCTTAGCAACCGGATACCAATATTTGCATAATCGTTGTGATTGTAGGATAGCTATGACGGTGATCGAATCAGAATCAAATCTTTTGTTCTCATCAAGCTTTTCAATTCATATTTGAAGATGGCAGAAAGGCCAGTCTCTTTGGCACATGACATGGAGTACAGGGAATGGATTAGCTAAAGAGACTGGTACCCAGGCTAATGGATAACTTCTTGCCAGTCAAACTAGGTTGCCTCACACGCACGCATGAATGCATATACACACGCATCCACCCACGCACGCGCACACATCCCCCATCCCTCATTCTGTCTCTTCTTATTTCAATCCCATAGCTGTGTCCCTAGCCTCAGGGCTGTAGCTAAGGCTATCTGTACCTTTCATTGGGCACTCTACCCATTCAATTCATTTACGTCAGAGAGGATGTTTCACCCCTACTGACCCATCGCCACAGAGACCGATGCCCGACCGGTTCCATGGCAGCACTCAATGAGCTTACTGCCGAGGATCCAGGGTCTGTTAGGGGTCCATTATTTACCCAGTGACATCATCATTAGGGGACGACAGAGAGTGACAGGTACTTACCTCTCAGGGCTTGTGGTGAAGCAGAGTACCCCCTTTAAACACAGCTCTGAGATCAGACCAACCTTCCCCAATGTTACTCTATAGCCATTAGAAAATTAAATGCAAAAATGACCTAAGATAAAGTTAAAGGGTAATGTTATCACTTCCAAATATATTGGACATTGAAACCCTGGTTAGAAGTTGAATTAATAGTGCCTGAGTCAATCTCTCACAAATCTTCAGTTCGCGCAAAAGACTGTCATACTCAACCTCAGGATAAAACGGGTTCATTATAAACAAACTGTTTCTAAAGTAGCACAGTTTGAGCTCGTTAAATACATGGATTTACTGCCAATGTACCCAAGGTTAAGTACCAGGGTGAGCATTGATTTGAGACCAAATTCACCCCTCTTGGGTTATAATCCCTCTGCACACAGAAGCCTGCACACACACACACACTTACTCAGTCACACACACAAAGATGCGCACACGCACGTATGCACACACACAAACACACACCCAGCGCAGTTATGAAGTAGTTATATAGTGCTCCTGAGGGGGTCAGTCCATCCGTCCTTCCCAATATCCCGTTTGTTTACACTGTAAACTTTACAACCATCGACATAAAAAAAAATTCTGTTCATAAAAGTACCAGACACACAGATGGACAGACAATTATAAAATAAAGTTTTGGACGCCTGACGACTGAAATCTAGGACTTCAAAGGGCTTTAGTCTTTTTTAATGAAGTCTTTCTCTGAAGGGAACAAAGCAGCCAGCCTCTTTATTAGAGCACAGCCACTAAGGCCCCCTTCTGGGCCCACATAACAAAGTGTGTCATTAAAAATTAACTCTGGGTGGAAGAGACTCATCCACAGAGGAGAGGAGGAGAGGGGGAGCCGCGGCCGAGAGTGGCCAGGGCCGGGGTTCCGAGGGCTGGGGAGTGAGCGGAGCGTGGAAGGATCTCGGAGCTCCAGCCTCTTATCACGACCGGGCCAGACTCAGTCTCACCAGCCCCTAGCTGACCCCAATGACCTTGGAATCAGCCAACCGAGGAGGCTCAGTTTGTCCAGACCTTAGGAATGAATGTAGAATATGCTCTCTGCTGCTTCTAATTCTAATATCTACCAGCAGATACAAGTGTGTTACAGAGACACAAGACACCCTTCATTGAGCGTCCATCTATTCATCCAAGACTGCCATGAGTAGGGCCACATCCCCATGTTCAGGTCAGGAAAAGCTCTGGTCCAGGGGGTTTCAGTGTTTTGTTAATGGCAACATTGTACTTCCATTAAACAACCACTAGGAGGCAGACTCATCTGTAAACTCTGGCTGCTCTACAGATATCAGTCTGGCTTCCATCCGTCTCCTCTCCCACTCATCAAAGTCAGTCACAGCCTCTCAATCTGTCACTAAAGACACACCGTGGATGTCATAGGAGGTAAAAAAAAAAAATTGGCGTTCCATTCCATTTGGGAAGCCGTGGAGGGGAAAAGATGATGTTTTTCCACTCTCTCAATCTTTCCCCCTTTGTTCACCATGTCACATCGCTCTTCGGCACAATGAGCATTGGGGAGGAGAATTGGGGAGGAGGATGGGGGAGGAGGGGTTAGAAGAGCACACATCACCCTAATAGCTCCTCGTAGTGATGAGGTAATAAAGAGATGCTGGTTTTCCTCTGAAATGGGCCTGGCTGGCGCAGCAGGACCATCTGGCAATGCTGTACTGCACACTCAGACTTTGGGTAGAATGGAGAAAAATTGGGATCTGATTCATAAGATCTTATGGACAAGTATGGGGTTCTGATTCATAGAAAAAGTAAGATATTTGGTTTTGACTCATAACCCTGGTTAATATCTGTGTCCTGTGATGGGGATACAGGCACTGATTCCCTGTAGGCTTCTGACTGCACAATGAATTTCCTTACTGGGGATATAAGGCTATTGATCAATTGGTTAATTGACTGATTTATACGATCCCATAAAAAAGCAGTGGACCCTGATTCATAAGGCCTTGTGAAAAAAACAGCCTCACCAGCTAGGCGAATTCTTTGGCCCCCAACCCAGCATCAATCACAGAGTATTTCAGCCCAAAACACTATCTCCATGACTGCTCACAGTCGCACCGCCGAGGGCAGTTTTCATGGACGATTACATGCCTATTCATTAGATCATATTACATTTGGTATGGATTTTTTCTCTCCTTTTCATAAATGCCATCTGAGTAATTTGGCTGAGATTTAGATTTAGTATCCCAAAAGGGGATGTATGCACTCTAACATGATTTGATTTCTAAACATGCTGATCGGCTAACTGATCTAAAGCTGTTAGGCTATTTATTTGCTCCTGGGATTTGATTTGACCTCAAAGTCAAGCAGAGTTGAAAGGTCATCTCTTTGACCCTGCAATGACCTCTGACCTCTAATTAATGCATTGTGTTTCACAGATGGTTCTCTACAGAGAGATTATTGGGATGTTGTATGTAAAATGACTACACTGCGTTGACTCTCGCCACATGATTGGCATAATATTTATTCTGCATACCGGTACCCATCTATTAACAAAGTGTACCCTTTACAAAAATGTGTCATTGTGCTCTTCTTAGACCCTAAGTGAGGAATTATCTAAGAACAAATAATTTTGAATGAATCCTGTTGATTTTCAGAACCATTGTCACAGATACCTCTCATCACTGGGCACAGGCACAGTTATTATCTACTGTAATCTAAGCTCTGTCCCCCCTCCACCTCTGATGACAGGGTGTGTGTGTGCGTGTGTGTGTGCGACCGTGGGTATGTGTGCAACCGTGGGTATGTATGCACACTTGCCTCTGTGTGTATGTCTGTGGGAGTGTGTAAGTGTGTTTGTGTGTGTGTGTGATTATATGCGGAAGGCGTATGGCTCTTTGGTCCTTAGACAGAGAGACAGCGTCGGGTGTCATAAATACGGGGGTGGACTGGAGAGAAAGAGGCAATTTGGATCCTCATTAAATTTTCAAAAGTCCTGATGGTCTTCTGAAAATTGAACCAACTGTTCCAAAGCAACCTTAATTTAATGCTACAGTAAGTGCAAATTAGTTTCACAAAAATTATTTTTAATCACACTCGGCCTAGTTAATTTGCTGTGTGGTAATTTTCTCCGTGCTTCCCCTTAACCCTCGCTCTTGCACATCAGGCATGGTGCCTTTGACTCTGATCTGTGTCAACCCTAGCTCTGCTACTAATTCAAACTATTTCTCCTTTGTTATCAATGCTTTCTTTTGTCCATCTCTTGTCCCCCCTTTCCGCTATCAGTGTAGATCGGTCCTGTATGCCAGTGGAGGCTGCTGAGGGGAGTAAGGTTCATGATAATGGCTGGAACGGAGCAAATGGAACGGCATCAAACACATGGAAACCATGTGTTTGATGTATTTTATACCATTCCAGTGATTCTGCTCCAGCCATGAGCTGACTTGTGAGAGATTGACTCTTCCTCAATTAAGGTGCCACCAACCTCCTATGCTGTATGCCTGGACAACAACTATCGTTCTCGTCTCGGAAACCAAGTTAATTATCCTTGGTAAATAGTAAATTGTTTGTCATGGCAACAATGTTCTGAAATAGAATGTTGGGTTGTTCCTGTTGCTCAATGGACTGAGTGTTTAGAACATTCTTTGCAGATTTAGAAGAACGATAGACAAAAGGCAAAAAAAACTACATAGAGAGATGCTTGACAAGACCAGATCATGTTATATCACGCACTCTATGCAGATGGTGAATAAGAGTTGTACTTCTGGGGTTTGCTGAAGGAGAGGTGAAGTGGTGAAAGGAAGAAAGCATTTGTTCTTTCCGTTGTGCACTTATATATCCACAGACAAAACTACAACATGCACAGACCCACACATCAAAGATTCTCTGAGCTCAGTCAAGGCAATGCAATTTTACTGTAGGAGGATGGAAGAGTGTGAGCCACGTTTTCATCAAAGTAAGTCCCAAAGGAGGCATACTTGTGTTGGGTGGCCTTGGTGTAACCAAAAAATATTTTTGTCTCCAATACATACAGTTTCTGTCCCTCAGATGTACAAAACACTGTCCTGTCACTAGTCACTGAAGTGGTTGTTTGTAAAAAAACATCTTTGTCTGTGGATCAAATGGGCATTCAATCTGTAGTTGATTCCCCCAATGCTTCAGATGGGTTCTGAAAATAACTAAAGAATACTAAAGCTACTAATACTTACTGACAATACATTCAAAAAAGTATTTAATCAGTACAAAGGTTAATTAAAAATAAATATTGAAAAATCGCAACTTTTTTATTTCTCAGTATTTAAAGCTGAACAATGTGTATGAATTGGTAAGTGTTGTTTATAGGCTAAAGAGTAAAAAGCCTATTTTTATCAATGTACTGTCACACAGCCTAATCCATCCATTAGCCATCGATTTCTCCCAGTTTGTATTAGGTCTAATTGAAGACAATCAGCGATGGTAACACTAGTTATTATGGTACATAAAATACAAACATAATCTGTTCTCCTTCAAGTGATCAATATGGTAAAAGGGGCTGTTTTAGACATGACAGAAGCACAAAAACCCTGCACAGACAACTACCATGATTAGAGAATATACATCAAACACTGTGCTGTCTATTTTAGGCACATGAAGGTGCCACGCGGGCTCTTTCAGGTCAACTTCATTATTACCTTTGTGATTGCCATGACGATTATCTACAAAGTTGCACTATTTCTTTTTCTATTGTCCTCCTCAGAAGCCATTAAAGAGAAGCTGATGGAGGGAGGGAGCGGAGAAGAGGAGGCGGGCTGGTCTAATAACACACTACCTGGGTGAAGCTTGTATTTAATCGTAGGCAGACGTGGCGGTGCGACAGAGGAATATTGGAAACGCTAATTAGCTTTTAGTGTTGGGCTGAACAGAGTAGCGCTTTTGTGCCTTGCTCATCGGGGCTGAACGTTTTTCCCTCGTTCACAGATGGAAATAAAGTAGATTTTAAGGGATTTGTTTCCCTTACTGGCGGCAACCTTTTTTATTGGAAACAGGGCCTCCTAACATTGTCAGAGGGCTTCAGACTGCTACGGCATGCTGTCTTGCTGCAACAAGTCTGCAGCTTCATATGTACAGTATATTAGGCTACGTTTTGGGTTCATTGACTTGAAGCTTTTATGTGAACAATTGGCTAATAAACCACGGTGTATGTTATAAGAGAATAGCCGTGTGAGAACACATGAGCCACCGGAAGTGTGTGTTTATTATTTGATAATGTACATGTACACCTTGATGTACATTATGGCTTACTACTGCCATGCACGTTTGATAGATTGTGTCTGTTTGAGTCTATGGTCTTTATTGCATGGTCACTGAAGACAGTCTTTCTGTCCCATTGGTGAAGAGTTCACTGAAGGCAGCTCAAAACAAGATAAATCTTTCAGGAAAACCACCAAATTCAAAAATTGTCTCATCTCCGAGTGCCACACTTCCTTCAAGAAGCTGCGCAGGAGGCTCGGGTCTGACTTGGAGAGAGTACGGAGAGGAGGAGGAGAAGAGGAGGAGGAGGAGAGGCTCCATCTGTCCATGGCTCTGGGGGTTCACAGACTGTTACAAGTTCATCAGGAGGAAGAAGGAGTCTTGGGCAGGACTCGTCCAACACAGCCCTCTCTCTGCCATCTCACTGGCTATGTTTGCCAACAATGGGATGGACAACAAAAGCACATATGGCTCCCAAAAATCCCCACATACGGCTCAGAAGGTTTTAAAGACAACTCCGTTTTATTGTAATAGGTAAAAGAAAGTTGTAAAAAAATATAATATCAAAGTATGTACTGTCCATATGGGCCCTGTGGGGACAGTGTGCGTGACTGTATGCTTGTGTGTTTATGTGCGTTTGTATTGTGCTTATGTGTAGAGGGGGGCCAGGGGGGTCTGCTTTGTCCCTCATCCTGGCAGACAGTGACCATCTGGACGAGGGGGTTTGAGTCAGACACTCTGTCGAGCACTGTGACCCTTATCCCCACGCCACCCAGATGCCCCCTGCCCCCTCTCTGGGGTCCCCCTTCACACAGGAAGATCAACAGCCACTAAACCCAACAACAAACCAGTGAATGTGTCAGAATACACCAGAAAGGACATCTGTCAGGGCAGCTATTGGATAGAAAACAAAGGTGGACAAGGTGGACAAAATAAGAGCAGAATGAATTCCGGTATGTCAGCTGGCCAAAACCACAGACACCCATCAACACCATTAATTTGGGGTCTTATTATCGACGAGGGGAAGGGAGACTTCGATGTATTTTGTTATTGTGCAGCAAGTCAGGTTTTCTCACACATCATCGGCTTTGGAGTGTGAGGGACTGTGGCGACATTAGAGGTGACGGGACGAGGTACTAGGTCATGGTTGGGTGCTGTAGAGCCTCTCACTAGTTTGTCATGTTTCTCTCTCAGTTGTTTTGGGTGACAGAGGGGGGGTTATGACTGTAAATCAGCCAGATGAGATGCAGTGATTTCCCCCTCAGGCTCTGAACAGGACTGCCATGCACACAGAGATGGGCAGTATTTCTGTTGCATGTATTACATGTCACACATGGGGACACTACGTCACCGCCAAGTCAAAGCGTAGAGCTTGGAAATTCTAGCCCCTTGGGTGCTGCCATCGAGTTACATTGAAGTGCCCATCCAAGAAGGCTCAAGGTCATTGGCCACTGATAGAATTATGTCAAATCCCGTTATATCTACAGTGGATTTGATTGGACTGATGTCAACATCATACTTTCAAAATCTTAGCTAGCAGTCATCATCATGAATCAAGTCGACAATCTACTGGCAAATCCTTTTTAATCCTTGTCATATGAAGAGAGATAATGAAGAGAAATTATAGATAAAACGTATCGGTGCTCATCGGCTATTGGACATAAACATTACACAACAAGTTGGAAATCACAAATTCAACAATGAGTGGTTTGGAAGGAATCAGTGACAGTGGCTAACTGCAAGCATTGCAAAGCAATCACTAGCTGGCTATTCAGTGGATTGGCTGTGTGGTCCCAAATCTGGGATTAAGGGGCTCTTAAAATGATAAACATTCAACATTGGCCATGCTGTCAATAAAGCATGATTTGTGCCACACTCAAAACAACTGTTAACTCGGAACTGCGAAAACTTGACTTCAGTAAGTTCAAGACAACTGGGAAGTCGGGATTAAAAGAGCTCCGACTGGAAAAATACGTTTTGAATGGTTATCCAACTCGGAATTGTAAAACCGGCCTCTTTCTAGAGCTACGACCTGACGTCATCATGATTCAACCCTGTTTTTTTTCAGAGTTCCCAGTTGTTTTGAAAGCACCATAAATCCAGAGAATGCCAGACTTTGATGACAAAATTTGCCCCCAAAGGACCGCCCTGCCACCTTCCTGTTCAAGTGAGCACAGCACAACAAGGTGAGTTCAATAATGTATTGTATGCTGCTGCATAAATGATGTAATATGCCAGGGAGATATGTGTACTGTAGCTAAGAATGTAATACTAAGTGTATGTTGTGTCATAAGCTGTTATTAGCCCATGTACCTCACCCTAATAATTTGGACTATTTACCACTCTTAATTTCGACTACTGTTCTGACTTGGTGGTGCACATGTAACCTATAACCTGTTTTAAAGAAATGTAAACATTGATTATTGTAAGAGCTTTCATGGTCTGCTTATATGCCCCCTTTAGTTATCCTATGGTTCTGACTTGGTGTACAGGGAGAACACTGTAAGAACAGCCCATGTTCTGAATTCTGTCGCTGTACATTTCCGTTCTAGCTCACACATTAATATCTTAATCGACATTACGGATTGCCTCATCCGCTTCTCGTCCCCTAATGGCATAGTTTGTACATTTCAATTGCCATTAGAAACCACAGTTGTTTAAGCAAGTCAGCCATATCAGCTATGTTTTTTTAAAAGGCAGTAAATGAGGCTGAATTAACAGTTTTGCTGCCAGACAAGACTACGCTGAAAGCTAGGTGTAGCAGTGATAAGATGTTGGGACAGCTTTATGCAGGCCCTAACAGTTTGTGTGCACCGTTTGTCACCATTATAGTGCAATTAATGTATTGTTTAGTGTTGTGTTGTGTGGCATGCATCCCACTTTTATTTATTTTCCCCCAGCAAGATTTACATGCTAAAATCACCACTGAGCATCTGCTAAACAAACTAAATATAAATGTATATGTAAAAATGTACAATTGCAAAACATGCTGAGTATTACGCTAATGAGTATCTTATCCAGAGTGACTTACAGTCAGTGCATTCTAAGGTAGATAAACAACAACATATCACAGTCATAGCAAGTAAAGTGTTTCTGTAACCGTTACTGAGAATGTTGTTGCTGTTCAGGGAGGCTACTTGCAAATGTATTTCTATAATTTTAAAATCGAAAATTAAATGCATTTCAAAGTACAAGTATTTTGTAGTTTATTTTGAGACATTGATCATTATGGTATTTTGTAATTGTATTTTGTAATTTTTGTAATTTTTTGATACAATTCAGTAAAGCTCCATCCATGACTGAGGATGTGGAAACTGGCGCTAGGGGCAACAGTGAGCTCAGTTATGTTAAATTATGTTTCAAGTTTGCTAGAGCATAGGGAATGGTGGATAGGTGTAAGCAACTGACTCTGATTCAAAAGGTTTCAAGTTCAAATCCAGCAATATACATTTGCTTTTGAGAAAATGTTTTAAGCCTATCTCAACCCATAACCCTTACCTTAACCATTTGGAGTTAATGCCTAACCTTAACCTTCAACAATTTGATGTTTGCAACAACTTAGAAATTTGATATTTGAGAAACATGGATGAACGTCTAATTCTGTCATGAGACTGTGAGAATGTGAATTTTTGCCCATCCCTGCATGCATAAGGTGTGCGTTGGGAGAAGTTATCAGTCACACACACACACACACAAACACACACTGTAGTGGACAGATACACTATCCCGGCTTCCATCCAACTTTTTTATGCGAGTAAAGTACATGAAAAATGTCATGACTTCGCCTCACTGTGCGTGCAGTCTTCGCCTCACTGTGCGTGCAGATGCACTCACACCTGCCTGCTGCCATTCCTGAGCAAGCTCTGTACTGGTGGTGCCCCGATCTCGCAGCTGAATCAACTTAGGAGACGGTCCTGGCTCTTGCTGGACTTTCTTGGGCGCCCTGAAGCCTTCTTCACAACAATTGAACCGCTCTCCTTTGAAGTTATTGATGATCCGATAAATGGTTGATTTAGGTGCAATCTTACTGGCAGCAATATCCTTGCCTGTGAAGCCCTTTTTGTGCAAAGCAATGATGACGGCACGTGTTTCCCTGCAGGTAACCATGGTTGACAGAGGAAGAACAAAACAATGATTCCAAGAACCACCCTCTTTTGGAAGCTTCCAGTCGGTTATTCAAACTAAATCAGCATGACAGAGTGATTTCCAGCCTTGTCCTCATCAACACTGACACCTGTGTTAACGAGAGAATCACTGACATGATGTCAGCTGGTCCTTTTGTGGCAAGGCTGAAATGCAGTGGAAATGTTTTTTGGGGATTCAGTTCATTTGTATGGCACTCTTCATGACATTCTGGAGTATATGCAAATTGCCATCATACGAACTGAGGCAGCAGACTTTGTGAAAATGTATATTTGAGTCATTCTCAAAACTTTTGGCCACGACTGTATATGTGTGCTTTAGTGTTGGCTAGAGCGCACGTGTCAATACCAGAGTGGGCACACTCGCTATATAATTTTTTTGTGAGAAAACAATTAGTAAAGTAGAAAGAAAATGCGATGGAAAACCACTTAACTTGTATTTTTTATTCCGTACCTAGGAATAAAATTGTATATGTACTACATCATCACGCACAGACTTTTATCTGCAACAAGTCCATTTGTTGTCCATTTGTTGTGGAAAAAAATATATATATTATTTTTATGCTGATTTTTGAATATTCAAATGAAAATCTGTCACCAAATGGACAGAAACCTAGATATTGATGCAAATAAAAAAAGTAAGTGAAAGAATGAGAGATAAGAGGAGATGGAGGTGCCAAGGGGAGGGGGTATATGTATGTCAGGAGTGACTGGGATGGGGAGAGACAAGCGAAGTGAGGCTCAGGTAGAAGAGGGTTATAAAAGCTATACAAACTCTGTTTCATAATTGAAATTATGTTTAGCTGATAGAGATTATGTTGTTTATTTACTGCCAGAGGACGCTGTGTCTCTCAGCAACAAATTGTGCTTTTGTGAAGGATACAGCCTCCCTTAAACTAATGGGGATTGTCAATAAAATAGACTCCCCAGTTTGTCAAGGCTGAGTAGCCATTAAATGAGAAAGACTAATTAATTGAAACCATAAAGAAAGATATTTGGGTCTGGTTTTTCAGGGTCCAACTACAGGATTTTGTAACAGGATATGATGCCAATTGGGAGCACAATTCAGGAAGAAAATAACATCATCAATCCCTGCTCTCACTTTCAGTTTTTTCTTTCTTTCTTTCTTTAAAAATAATGCCATGTACAGTCCGAAGTTTACATACACTTAGGTTGGAGTCATTAAAACTCGTTTTTCAACCACTCCACATATGTCTTGTTAACAAACTATAGTTTTGGCAAGTCGGTTAGGACATCTACTGTGTGCATGACACAAGTATTTTTTCCAACAATTGTTTACAGACAGATTATTTCACTTATAATTCTCTGTATCACAATTCCAGTGGGTCAGAAGTTTACATACACTAAGCTGACTGTGCAGCTTGGAAAATACCCCAAAATGATGTCATGGCTTTAGAAGCTTCTGATAGGCTAATTGACATTATTTGACTCAACTGGAGGTGTACCTGTGGATGTATTTCAAGGCCTACCTTCAAACGCAGTGCTTCTTTGCTTGACATCACGGGAAAATCTAAAGAAATCAGCCAAGACCTCAGAAAAATGGAGCGGCGTCCGAGGTGAAAGTTTTGGAGAGTCTGGCGTGCTCAAAGTAAAATGCCTCCAACTCAGGCCCAGAAAATAGGATATGCACATAATTAGTACTATTGGATAGGAAACACTCTGAAGTATCTAAAAGTGTTAACATAATGTCTGTGAGTATAACAGAACTGATATAGCAGGCGAAAACCCGAGGAATTTCTGTCCTGGAAAAAGTGTTTTTGACACATTGCCTCATTTTGAACCCCTCCCTATTGAAAACAGCCATTTCTGGGAGTAAGATTGCAGTACCTATTGCTTCCACTGGATGTCAACAGTCTCTAGACAGTGTTTGGTGATGTTATAGTTGCTCTGGATGGTAATAGAAGAAGAATTTCGGATGTAAACAGAAGAGGATGCGCGTTCACGGGCTCGCGCGTGCTGTGTTTTTTTCCTTTCCTATCGTCCAGTTTATAATCCGGTTGAAATATTATAGTAAATATACATAAAAGTGTTCCTAAGGATACATTATCAATGACGTTTGATTGTTCTTGGACAAGTGTATAGGTATAGGTTGAACGCATTCTCTTCACGGTTCAATGGGCGGGTGGACGCTGTATTTTATGATCATAACGCGCCAACCAAACAGAGATTTATGGATATAATAAATAACTTTTTCTAACAAAAGAACCATTGGTTGTCTTCGTTGGACACTTGGGAAGCCCTCAGCAGAAGTTCTTCAAAAGGTAAGGGATTTGTTTTCGCTGTGAAATGTGTTTTGTGTGAACCGCGATGGTTTATGAATTTATGCTAATAACATTTTGGAGGTGCTACCCTCAAACAATCAAATGTTGTGCTTTCGCCGTAAAGCCTTTTTGAAATTTGACAATGCTGTGATATTGCCAAGAAGCAGAGCTTTTGATGACTATGCAACACTTGTATATTGATGAATGTTTAATAATTCAATTTTTGGATTTTGAATTTGGCGCCTTGCATTTCACCGGGTAGCGCCCCACCACTCCATAAGTAGTTAAGAGCAACTTCCAAATGCCTGAAGGTACCACGTTTATCTGTACAAACAACAGTACGCAAGTACAAACACCATGGGACCACGCAGCTGGCATACCGCTCAGGAAGGAGACGCGTTCTGTTTCCTAGAGGTGAAAGTGCTTTGGTGCGAAAAGTGCAAATCAGTCCAAGAACAACACCAAAGGACCTTGTGAAGATGCTGGAAGAAACAGGTACAAAAGTATCTATATCCACAGTAAAACAAGTCCTATATCGACATAACCTGAAAGGCCGCTCAGCATGGAAGAAGCCACTGCTCCAAAACCGTCATAAAAAAGCCAGACTACGGTTTGCAAGTGCACATGGGGACAAAGATTGTACTTTTTGGAGAAATGTCCTCTGGTCTGATGAAACAAAATATAGAACTGTTTGGCCATAAGGACCATTGTTATGTTTGGAGGAAAAAGGAGGAGGCTTGCAAGCCAAAGAGCACCATCCCAACCGTGAAGCACGGGGGTGGCAGCATCATGTTGTGGGGGTGCTTTGCTGCAGGAGGGACTGGTGCACGTCACAAAATAGATGGCATCATGAGGCAGGAAAATTATGTGGATATATTGAAGCAACATCTCAAGACATCAGTCAGAAAGTTAAAGCTTGGTTGCAAATGCGTCTTCCAAATGGACAATGACCCCAAGCATACTTCCAAAGTTGTGGCAAAATGGCTTAAGGACAACCAAGTCAAGGTATTAGAGTGGCCATCACAAAGCCCTGACCTCAATCCTATAGAAAATGTGTTGGCAGAACTGAAAAAGTGTGTGCGAGCAAGGAGGCCTACAGACCTGACTCAATTACACCAGCTCTGTCAAGAGGAATAGGCCATAATTCACCCAACTTATTGTGGGAAGCTTGTGGAAGGCTACACAAAACGTTTGACCCAAGTTAAACAATTTAAAGGCAATGCTACCAAAGTAAAAGCTGAAATAAATGATTCTCTCTACTATTATTCTGACATTTCACATTCTTAAAATAAAGTGGTGATCCTAACTGACCTAAGACAGGGATTTTTTACTAGGATTAAATGGAAGGAATTGTGAAAAACTGAGTTTAAATGTATTTGACTAAGGTGTATGTAAACTTCCGACTTCAACTGTATGTACCATACATAAGTTCATGGTAATGCCCACACATTAAGGTAATATACACTATGGGGATGGAATTCATGGTAATTTGCTGGGTTAATATTGGGTCGACGTGACTGGCTGACACAGCCAACATGATTACAGGTCTGACCATGAGGGTTCCAATGGACCCAACCCCACTTCCGGTGATTATGGGTAATTTTAGCTTTGCTGGAAAATGTTTACTGTGTGTGTGTGTGTGTGTGTGTGTGTGTGTGTGTCCGTGCGCGTGTGTGTGTCCGTGCGTGCGTGTGCGCATGAGCCAATAGCTATGGTTTGATACCTGGTGGATATCAAAGACATGTAGGTGAACTTTCCTCTTCAGTATAATTTCATAGCAATTAAACATAATTAGAATTGGAATTCAATAAAAGTGATTAACATAGAAGGCAGACATCAAAGCTCTCCACTTAACAAATGAAGAATTTCATTCCAAACGCTATACAGTATATCCATTTTCATAAATGTTGGTCAATTAGCTTTTATTGTTTAAAGAAATTATGAAAGAGAGCGGTGTGTTTTTTCATTATCTAATCATGGCATTGGGTTGTTCAATGACAGACAAGTATTTGTTTAAAATCTATCACTTGATGGTTCATTTCAGAGGGACAAATAATGTTTTTTGTAAAATGCTATTTATCCGTCTTATTTTCAGATAAATAGGTAGTTCTGCTAGGTTTTACACAGTCAAATGTAACACATAATTTTTGTCCCCATAAAGAACTGTAGAAATTATACATTTGTGACATCAATATATAAAAAATGTATTCTATACAGTTATCTGTATGTAAAACGTTTACATTTTACATTGTAGTCATTTAGCAGATGCTCTTATCCAGAGCGACTTACAGTACGCGTATTCATCTTAAGATAGCTATGTAAGACAACCCCATATCACAGTTATGCACGAGATAAGAACATCCCATTACAGTTAAACAATGGATATATAGCATTTAGCAAAAAACATTTTCATACACGTCTAAAATCTACAAATAGAAATCTGAGAAGAGCAATATTTTACACACAAATGAAGGTATCCATAAGCAATCATTTCCAATGAAAAAACACAAACGTGAAACATCGCGTTTTGGAAATAAACTTTTCAAATATCAACTCAGAAATAAGCTCCTGTACATCGGCTCTCCATTACTGGCTTTATCTCATTATGATTACTCTGCTTACTACGATGAACATTCCTCTGTTTCCCAGTGGTGAGGGAGCTACGGACGGTGTGTGTCAGAGACAAACAGTGGATGGTGGAGGGTCAGAGACAAACAGTGGATGGTGTGTGTGTGTGTGTGTGTGCATGTGAGTGCGTGCCTTCGTGTGTGTGTGCGTCCATGCGTGTATGTGTGCATGCGTGCGTGCGTACCAAGGGAGTGGTCAGAGACCAAATAAAGACTGAAGATGTAGGGCAGCTCTCACTGCTCAGGTCAACACTGCACAAGCTATCTCCGAAAGAGAGAGCTGTGAGAGCATCAGCGCATTGAGAGGCCACCTTGGCGTTATTAATAAATCATACACACAAGTGCTGTGTTATTGAGCTGTGTGGAGTCACTGATTGTCAAGCCCTTTGAACAGAAGGGAGATGGGGGATAATGCTGGTGAATGGTGCATGGTACTGGGGATTCTATACTGTTGATGCATGACCCTGCCCACTGTAATTTCGCTGAAATCACGTGAAAACAATGTTGATTCAACCAGTGTGTACCCAGTGGGTGGCTTTTGTACATGTACACTACACTGAGCTTATGAGGTATGATATTGCCTAATTGAGAGCTTATAATAAAAAAAATGCTTATGATCCATGACAGGCAAGCACACACCCACCCAGGCTGGCAGTGACACATGCACGCACAGACACAGACACAGTGGGGGATTGGTATAAGTGACGTGAGGAGGGGATTATAAAGCCCATATTAGCAGATGCACACAGCACAGTTTTTCCTCTCTATCTATCTACTGTATGTATGTACTGTATGTATGAGCATATACTGTCTACATATGGGGCTACATTTGTGTCTTACGACTTTCACGATCTGTCTGACATGGCTCTATGTCTCTACAGTAGATACACCAAAGGAGTCGTTAGAGGTGAGTCCACATGGATTGTGTATGCAGCCATTCGTCGCCCCTGTATAATATCAGAGTGGAAGCTGCAATGCAGTGAAGATGCCCTGCCTCATTATTCTATAGCAATTTATTATTAGTGGATGGTAGTCCTTAGAGCGAACAACACCATATCAATTCTGTGTCCACACGCTGCAATCAGTGAACAAGTTATTACGGAATTGGTACCCCCCCTTTCCTCTCTCTCACTCTGCTCTTTTCTCCCTCACTACACGTCTCTTATGCTTTATCTCTGTCTTATTCTCTCTCAAACACACAAAAAACACGGTCACTCTGTTTTCCTCTCTTCGTATTTTTTTTCCGTTCTCACTCTCTCTCCCTCCTTCTCTACTGCATTGGAGTGAACAGTTCATTAGCAGATGCCAATAAGTCCTGTGTAGCGTGACAACATGTTCTCAAACAAATTAGAGCCCTAAAGACAACTGGTATATTGTTATTTTCAATCCTCCATCATGTGTTCATTAATCTTCATTTAGACATGATGAGTGTGGCAAACAAATGAAATTATAACACACACACACCCATTCCCCCAAGCTATTGCAGAGAAATACGATTTCTAAATGCCTTTAGATTAATTTAGATGATTAGCTCCTAAATATATCACCAGCTCACTAAAAAGTCATTAAATACATGCTTGACTACTAAGTATATTTTAAACCTCCCGCTTTGAGCTGGATGTGTCAATGTGTAATACATACAGTTGAAGTCGGAAGTTTACATACACCTTAGCCAAATACATTTAAAATCAGTTTTTTCACAATTCCTGACATTTAATCCTAGTAAAAAATCCCTGTCTTAGGTCAGTTAGGATCACCACTTTATTTTAAGAATGTGAAATGTCAGAATAGGCTTCATGGCTTCGCCATTAACTTGTTAATTTAACAGACATCCCATATTCAGTCAACACATATTTTAAGAACATAATGGAATATAACAGACCATTTTCGTTTCTCTTAGAATAAAAACCTTACATTGTAAAAACTGTTTCAGTAAGTAATAAGCTACGGTCCAGATACAGTTTCTTCTGACAAAGTAGAAAAAAAAGTGACTTTTTTTTAGTGTGCGTGCGGGACAGAGGAAGAGCAACTCTTACACTATTGTTCTAAATTCAATCACTCTCTTCTTCTTCATCTTCATAATTCAGTTAATTCAAATTCAATTGTAATACATTTTGTCACTCTTGTTCAACGACTCCAAATCACTTTTGCATGTTCTCCATAGGGATAACTTGAAATAAAATTATACAGGTTCATGTGATTATTTATTAGTCTAGTGGATATACAGTACCAGTCAAAAGTTTGGACACACCTACTCATTCCAGTAGGTGTGTCCAGTTCCAGTTTATCGTAGTAAAAACAATTTTCTACATTGGAGAATAATAGTGAAGACATCAAAACTATGAAATAATACATATGGAATCATGTACTAAGCAAAAAAAAGTGTTAAACAAATCAAAATATATTTTATATTTGATTCTTCAAAGTAGCCACCCTTTGTCTTGATGACAGCTTTGCACACTCTTGGCATTCTCTCAAAAAGCTTCATGAGGTAGTCACCTGGAATGCATTTCAATTAACAGGTGGGCCTTGTTTAAAGTTAATTTGTTGTAATTTATTTCCTTCTTTATGCGTTTCTGCAGCGATACGCCATCCCATCTGCTTTGCGCTGAGTGGGACTATCATTTGTTTTTTAACAGGACAATGACCCAAAACACACCTCCAGGCTGTGTAAGGGCTATTTGACCAAGGAGAGAGATGAAGGAAAAGCAGCCAACATGTGCTCAGCATATGTAGGAACTCCTTCAAGACTGTTGAAAAAGCATTCAAGGTGAAGCTGGTTGAGAGAATGCCAAGAGTGTGCAAAGCTGTCATCAAGGCAAAGGGTGGCTACTTTGAAGAATCAAAATTATAAATCTATTTTGACTTGTTTAACACTTTTTTGGTTACTACATGTGTTGTTTCATAGTTTTGATGTCTTCACTATTATTCTACAATGTAGAAAATAGCAAATATAATGAAAAGCCCTTGAATGAGTAGATGTCCAAACTTTTGACTGGTACGGTATATAAATAGATGAAAAGTAAGACATTAAAATCAGAATGACTGAAGATTGTTTATATTGATTGTGCAACCTGGTGCTACTGCACAAAACAAAAACCATGTGCCAGTCAGTCAGATCTGTCAGTGCTACAGCCCTGTGATCTAACATCTCTGTAATAATTAGAAGCTGTGTTTCAGAGCCTGGCTTCATGCCTCTTAATCACTGTGATTTCCTCTGATCTCCCCTTAAAACACCACTATTTACTCCCGGCAATTACCGGAGCATCTGTGGGAGCACAGCGCATACACACCCCTGTCCTGTTCCCCGTGACATCACTCCATCGCCTGCTTGTGTCCACTGACAGGGCCGTGGAGAAGAATCCTGATGAAGGCTTTATTTTTGTAACACATTGGGTTTCTATAATAAAGAAACGCTCTCTCTCTCTCTCCTGAAAAAAAAGCAGGGGTTGTGATTAAATTACATCTCTATTCACTCTAAAAGGCCTCCCGCTGTTGCCTGCTAAATGGCCAGAATGCCAGTGAACCTCATAATTTATGTCTGTAAGTCACAATAAAGGGTGTACAAGAGTGCTATGCACAGATCTTTTTGGATCATGGCTACAGTTCAGCTGACATTTAGGCTTTAATTCAGTCTTTACAAAAATTGTGATATTTGTGCTTCTGAAGTTTCTGTTAGGAATAGTTCCTATGCACAATACAACCTCAAACTGCACTCATAAACTCTATTGTGTCCATGTTGTCTGGAGAGCTGTAACTTTGACAGTGAACTGGGTATCTGAATCTGTACGTCTTAGTCATTGTTGACAAACCCGTGTAGAGCACAGTACAGAGAGATGAGGAGCATGAGGAGATTTGAAGTCACTCTGTCTGCTGAGGTATTGTCTCCAAGGGCCCGGGGTCCCATGCGTGATCACGTGTTACCCCATTCTCAGCTGGCCCAGATACACGAGCTATAGAGCTATACACTGGATTATTGTCCCCCTCAGCTCCCTGAACGAAGACATAGAGAGAGAGAGATGTTAACGGGATGGTGTTCTTCTGCTTGCAAGCCTCTTCCTTTTTCCTCCAAACATAATGGTCATTATAGCCAAACAGTTCTATTTTTGTTTCATCAGACCAGAGGACATTTCTCCAAAAAGTACGATCTTTGTCCCCATGTGCACTTGCAAACCGTAGTCTGGCTTTTTTATGGCGGTTTTGGAGCAGTGGCTTCTTCCTTGCTGAGCGGCCTTTCAGGTTATGCCGATATAGGACTCGTTTTACTGTGGATATAGATACTTTTGTATCTGTTTCCTCCAGTATCTTCACAAGGTCCTTTGCTGTTGTTCTGGGATTGATTTGCACTTTTCGCACCAAAGTACGTTCATATCTAGGAAACAGAAGGCATCTCCTTCCTGAGCGGTATGACGGCTGCGTGGTCCCATGGTGTTTATACTTGCATACTATTGTTTGTACAGATGAACGTGGTACCTTAAGCGTTTGGAAATTGCTCCCAAGGATGAACCAGACTTGTGGACGTCTACAGATTTTTTTTCTGAGGTCTTGGCTGATTTATTTTGATTTTCCCATGATTTTGAAGTTTGAAGGTAGGCCTTGAAATACATCCACAGGCACACCTCCACTTGACTCAAATGATGTCAATTAGCCTATCAGAAGCTTCTAAACCATGACATCATTTTCTGGAATTTTCCAAGCTGTTTAAAGGCACAGTCAACTTAGTGTATGTATACTTCTGACCCACTGGAATTGTGATACAGTGAATTATAAGTGAAATAATCTGTCTGTAAACAATTGTTGGAAAAATTACTTGTGTCATGCACAAAGTGGATGTCCTAACCGACTTGCCAAAACTATAGTTTGTTAACAAGAAATTTGTGGAGTGGTTGAAAAACAAGATATAATGACTCCAACCTAAGTGTATGTAAACTTCCGACTTCAACTGTATACCCTGGAAACAGAGTATACTGTAGATATTGTTTTACTATAGCCATGACAGTGATGTGTGATTATTTCAATACTTACATTATAGTGCAAAGCGTTAATCCAATTAAATCCATAGACAGCTTTTTTTGCTATATTTTACAGAATTTCTAAGTGGTGTTAGTGAAGTGGCACCAGAGGTGAGATGTAATCAGTGTCACAAAATATATGACCCATTTCAAAAACTCAAAAGTGTTCTTATAAATACAAATTCAAGAAAAGTTTGAATTACACCACTGTCAAACCGATCTTAAATCATTATGTCTTATCAGTGTCACAAAGTGAATGACCCTTGACCCCTTTGAGTAGTTCCTAAAACAGTTTTTAGTGTGATGTTTACTATCTCTTAGAAATTAGTCATTTAAAATGTAAATCTAACTACAACTGTAATTGTAACTGTTCCTTGTATATTAGCAAGAGGCGGCGGTTCATGCTGGACAAACAGAGGCAACGCAAGAAGCAGAACCACATGCACCCCCAGAAGAACAAGACTCATTCATGGACATCCACATGACTTCGGTGGAGACCCCTATGGATTCTGAGGGGTGGCCAGTCCTCTTCTGGCTGTGCCGGGTGCAGATTATACAGAACATGGACAAGATTTTAAAATCTGGAGAAGCAGCACGGCCAGGTGGACTCGGGACATCAAGGAGTCATCAGGCCAGGTAGGCCTTGAGTAATGGTCCTAATGCTCAGGTCCTCCGAGAGAGAGAGAGAGAGAGAGAGAGAGAGAGAGAGAGAGAGAGAGAGAGAGAGAGAGAGAGAGAAAAGAAGGAGAGAGAGAGATAATTAGAGAGAGCATACTTAAATTCATACAGGACACCGGATAAGAGAGGAGAAATACTCCAGATATAACAGACGGACCCTAGCCCCCGACACATAAACTACTGCAGCATAAATACTGGGGGCTGAGACAGGAGAGCACCAGTAAGCCAGGAAGAGCACCAGTAGGCCAGTGACTCAGCCCCTGTAATAGGGTTAGAGGCAAAGAATCCCAGTGGAGAGGGGAACCGGCCAGTCAGAGACAGCAAGGGTGGTTCGTTGCTCCAGTTTTTTTTTTTTATTTATTTATTTTTTATTCGTTTATTTGTCAGGGACAATGCAGCGCACATTATTACATACATAATTATCACAGTCAGCCATAATAATATGTGTAGATGTGTTGCATAAAAGGTTTCTAGCCAATAGGCTAATTTGCAACCCCAGTCCCTGGCCAGGCCTTTCTAAACAGGTAATCCAAATATATAATTTTTAAAAGGACCACATAGTGTGAATTACACAATCATGCAGCAAATACATTGTATACAAACATCAACATTTCACAGTCGAGACCACATTACACAAAACAGCACATCACGTAACAACACAAGCCCCAAGCACCCAGCCGCTCACACCTGCTCACTCATACCCAACCCCAATAGTGAGGGCCTGGGCCGCTACATGACTATCTCCCATACCCAGACCCCACATGTGGGGTGATCCTTGGCAGCATGCGCAACAACCAGGCATCCAGTACAGACAATACATAACAACAAAACTGACTCAGTGGCCACATATTTGGTTTTCTTTCAGCCAGTATTTGACCTTTCTATTAAATGTTTTCAGTTCGGTTTGTGTTTTTATTTCGGTTGGTAAATCATTCCAAAATGGGTCCCTATCACTGAAAAACATGACTGGCGAAAGTGGTTTTGCGCCCTCTGCTATGCAGTTGCCACCCACTGCTCTCCTAGTGGCCACTCTCCTTGTGTTTATTTTTGTCACAAAAGGACAGAGTACGGCTGGAGCTAGATTATTTGCACATTTAAAAGTCAATTTGAGAAAAGAGAACTTAATAAAGCTATCAAAATTTAAAAGGTTGTATTTCTGTACAATCAAACAGTGGTGCCACATGATTGGTTTCTGATCCATTATTTTCAGTGCCCGTTTGTATAATGATATAATGGGTTTGACTGTTGTCTGGGAGGCTTGGCCCCATACAGTAACACAATAAGATAAGTGAGAGAGTATCATGGCATGAAAAAACAGTAAAGCTGGCTTGACAGGTATATGATACCTTATCATTCTGAAACAGTTCCGGTTTGTCGGACAGTCTTACAGAGTTTGTTAATGTGTTTATTGAATTTGAGTTGGGAATCCAGAATAATACCTAGGAATTTAAATTCCTCAACTTCCTCTATGGCTTCTTGATCTATTTTGATAGTACACTTAGCTTTCCCTCTGATAGAGAAGCACATAGATACAGTTTTTCGTTAAGCGTCAGATGGTTGTCTTTAAGCCACTGGGATATACCCTCCATTTCCTTGGTCAGGGTCTCTGCTACCACAAATGGTGTCCTAGCTGATGCATAAATGACTGTGTCGTCAGCGTACATTTGACAGTTGGCTGACTGAAAGCATGTTGGTAAATCGTTTATATATAAACTAAAAGCAGAGGCCCCAAAATGGAGCCCTGTGGGATACCCATTGTGGATTGTAGTGGTGTTGAGAGTTCAGTGTTTATTTTAACACGTTGCTCTCTATGCTCCAGATATGATGCAAACCAGCCAATAGCATGTTCAGAGAAGTTAAAGATGGTAAGTTTATTCAAGAGTATATTGTGGTTCACGGTGTCAAAGGCCTTTTTTAGGTCTATAAACACAGCTCCCACAACATTACCCTTGTCCAGCCTACTCTTAATGTTCTCGGTAAGGTAGCAGTTAGCCATTTCTGTAGAGTACCCTGCTCTGAATCCAAACTGTTTAGAATTGATAAGTTTGTTACCCTCAAGATGCTCTACTAGCTGTTCTATAATAATCTTCTCTAAAATTTTAGATAGAGCAGGCAGTATTGAGATTGGCCTATAGTTGCTTGCTTGGTCCTTTGCGCCAGCCTTGAAAAATAGTGTAATGATGGCTTGTTTCCAAATGTGTGGGAATTTACCCACTCTGATGGAAAGATTTACCAGGTGGGTTACAGGTTTAGCCAGGGCAGAGCAATAAGTTCTAATGAAGGCAGTGTCCAACCCAAACACATCCTTTGCCTTAGACTTTTTTAATTTATTAATCATTTTATGTACTTTTTCCTGACTGACCTCTTTAATTTGGAAAAGCTTTGATGGCTCAGACTTTGTGGTCCGTGATAGGGTTGCTGGTTCAAAAGTCTCAGCAAGCTCCTCCACGGACTGAATAAAAAAGTTATTAAATTAATTTGCAATAGCTAAATTGTTAGTGCTGATAACTCCATTCACTTCCAATTCTGTTGTTGTTTTTTGTTGACTAGGCTTGAGTTTAGTAAGGCTGTTGAGGTACTTCCAAAGGGATGCGCTATTTCCTTCAGATTCCTCAATCAGTTGCATAAAATAGGCTGTCTTTGCTTTACGAGTTGTCTGACTACTGCATTTCTCAATCCTTTAAAGATGAGGAGATCGGTATTTGTTTTGGAGAGCAGCGATTTTTTCAATGCATAGTCTCTTTTTTTCATTAGCTGACGAGTGTCATTATTCAGCCATGGTAAGGAGACTTTTCGTTGCTTACTTTTGAATGTCTTAGTATATTTACCAATCAGGTCTGTTAGCTTTTTCATCAGGGAGTTACAACAATTTTCTAACTCATTTGATTGTAGAAGGTTCTTCCAGTCTAAATTATCTAGATCATTTTCAACTTGTGTCAGCTTATTTTTGGGGATACCCAAGTTCCCTGGTTTACTTTCGTTCGCAAATTTTGGAAAACGCTGTTTAGTGAGTTTCCGGACAGCCATGGTCATATTATGATCAGAGAGCCTCGTTAGTAAATTATACGTTCTGATGATTCGCTGAGGTCTGTTAGTGACTATCAGGTCTATCATAGTTTTACTCGTTCGCGTAATCCTTGTTGGACCCTTCATCATCTGCTGAAGACTGTGTTTTGACAACAGCCTCTCTAAGTTTTTTCTACAGCTTTTCTCTAGCCAGTTGATATTAAAATCACCAAAGAAAATAGATTCGGTGCGAATATTTACATATTTCAAAAGTTTGTCTAAGTTATCATAAAATGAAACATCATGGGATGGTGGGTTATACAGCACTACAATGTTAAAATTCATCTTAGGGGATAATACAACATTCAAAGCCAAACACTCTAATGGTGTATCCAGTTTGATTTCATTACATTTCAGAGTGTCTCTAACATAGAATAGTACCCCCTACCCCCACCTTTGTCAGATGTTCTATCCTTTCTATGACAAATGTAACCAGTGACATCAATCATGCTAGTCGAGATGTTGCTGTGCAGCCAAGTTTCACTCAACGCTAAAAAATCTAAATTAGAGTCAGTTAACAGATGTTGAATCTGATCACATTTTGGAAATATACTCCGAATGTTCAAATGTCCACCCAGAATGCCCTTAGGTTTAGACATAGGCTCCCATATTACCCGTGCGTGATTTACAGTCTGAAAAAATCTGAATTCTCGTTGTTTCCTTACTGATTGAATACCGCTGTCACTGCATGGAACTCCTGCCACCTCGAGGAAGACGTCCGTCCCCCCGGAGCTCAACATGCGCAGTCCACCTGTCGGTGCACCCTCCGGGGAAAGGTTAGTAAATGGGCCTGGGTTTAAATGCACGTCCCCAGACAGTAAAATCAGAGTCAAGAGAACACTGAAACCATGCCAATTACGTCCTCTCTGGTTGTCCTGCTTTCTCGGCGTGCCGCGACGGGTGAGCTCAAATTGTTTGGTGTTCGAGCAGATGGCAATGCTGTTTTGTTTGCTCAGCGTGCCACGACAAGGGTAATCAGATTGTTTGTTGATCGAGTAGATGGCAAGGTATCCATGTCCGAAAAAGTTCAATCTCGGTATTCCAATCATATTTACTGACTGGTCATTGTCAGCCTGGGACATCTGTTTGTTTGCGCTTAGGTGTTGTCCAAGTGGCAACAACAGAAGCCAACAGCAAAGCAGAAATACGCAAACATTTCCTTCATCTCTATGATTGTTATTTAACTGGTTTCTTTGTTTTGTTCTTAAACCAGTAACCACCCGATTAAAAACAAGGGCTATTCTGCCAATTAGTAGTAGAAAAAATGAATTATAAAGGATTAGAGTGGAGCCTGACAAACCACCCATGTCGCTCTGCCTTCACAAACAAAATGAACTGGCCGAACAAAATGGACCTACTGAAGAGATGAGTCTTCAATAAAGATTTAAAGGTTGAGACCGAGTCTGCGTCTCTCACATGGATAGGCAGACCATTCCATAAAATTGAGCTCTATAGGAGAAAGCCCTGCCCCCAGCTGTTTGCTTAGAAATTCTAGGGACAGTAAGGAGGCCTGCGTCTTGTGACCATAGCGTACGTGTAGGTATGTATGGCAGGACCAAATAAGAAAGATAGGTAGGAGCAAGCCCATGTAATGCTTTGTAGGTTAGCAGTAAAACCTTGAAATCAGCCCTTGCCTTAACAGGAAGCCAGTGTAGAGAGGCTAATACTGGAGTATTATGATCAAATTTAGCATTAACTGAAGTTTATTTAGTGCTTTATCCGGGTAGCCGGAAAGTAAAGCATTGCAGTAGTTTAACCTAGAAGTGACAAAAGCATGGATTAACTTTTCTGCATCATTTTTGGACAGAAAGTTTCTGATTTTTACAATGTTATGTAGATGGAAAAAAGCTGTCCTTGAAAGAGTCTTGATATGTTCGTCAAAAGAGAGATCAGGGTCCAGAGTAAAGCAGAGGTCCTTCACAGTTTTATTTGAGACGACTGTACAACCATCAAGATTAATTGTCAGATTCAACAGAAGATCTCTTTGTTTCTTGGGACCTAGAACAAGCATCTCTGTTTTGTCAGAGTTTAAAAGTAGAACATTTGCCGCCATCCACTTCCTTATGTCTGAATCACAGGCTTCCAGGGAGGGCAATATTGGGGCTTCACCATGTTTCATCGAAATGTACAGCTGTGTGTCATCCGCATAGCAGTGACAGTTAATATTATGTTTCCGAATGACATCACCAAGTGGTAAAATATATAGTGAAAACAATAGTGGTCCCAAAACAGAGCCTTGAGGAACACCGAAGTTTACAGTTGATTTGTCAGAGGACAAACCATCCACAGAGACAAACTGATATCTTTCCGACAAATAAGATCTAAACCAGGCCAGAACTTGTCTGTGTAGACCAATTTGGGTTTCCAATCTCTCCAAAAGAATGTGGTGATCGATGGTATCAATAGCAGCACTAAGGTCTAGGAGCACGAGGACAGTTGCAGAGCCTCGGTCTGACGCCATTAAAAGGTCATTTACCACCTTCACAAGTGCATTCTCAGTGCTATGATGGGGTCTAAAACCAGACTGATAAATTGAGAGAGGAATGGAAGATTCGATATAGGCCGATAGTTTTTTATATTTTCTGGGTCAAGGTTTGGCTTTTTCAAGAGAGGCTTTATTACTGCCACTTTTAGTGAGTTTGGTACACATCCGGTGGATAGAGAGCTGTTTATTATGTTAAACATTGGAGGGCCAAGCACAGGAAGCAGCTCTTTCAGTAGTTTAGTTGGAATAGGGTCCAGTATGCAGCTTGAAGGTTTAGAGGCCATGATTATTTTCATCAATGTGTCAAGAGATATGGTACTAAAAAACTTGAGTGTCTCCCTTGATTCTATGTCCTGACAAAGTTGTGCAGACTCAGGACAACTGAGCTTTGGAGGAATACGCAGATTTAAAGAGGAGCCCGTCATTTGCTTTCTAATGATCATGATCTTTTCCTCAAAGAAGTTCATGAATTTATCACTGCTAAAGTGAAAGCCATCCTCTCTTGGGGAATGCTGCTTTTTAGTTAGCTTTGCGACAGTATCAAAAAGAAATGTTGGATTGTTCTTATTTTCCCCAATTAACTTGGAAAAATAGGATGATCGAGCAGCAGTGAGGGCTCTTCGATACTGCACGGTACTGTCTTTCCAAGCTAGACGGAAGACTTCCAGTTTGGTGTAGCGCCATTTCCGTTCCAATTTTCTGGAAGCTTGCTTCAGAGCTTGGGTATTTTCTGTATACCAGGGAGCTAGTTTTTTATGGCAAATGTTTTTTGTTTTTAGGGGTGCGACTGAATCTAGTGTATTGCACAAGGTTACATTGAGTTCCTAAGTTAGGTGGTTAACTGATTTTTGTACTCTGACGTCCTTGAGTGGTAGGTGGAGGGATTCTGGAAGGGCATCTAGGAATCTTTGGGTTGTCCGAGAATTTATAGCACGACTTTTGATGATCCTTGGTTGGAGTCTGAGCAGATTATTTGTTGATACTGCAAACGTAATAAAATGGTGGGACGATAGTCCAGGATTATGAGGAAAAACATTAAGATCCACAACATTTATTCCACGGGACAAAACTAGGTCCAGAGTATGACTGTGGCAGTGAGTAGGTCCGGAGACATGTTGGACAAAACCGAAAGAGTCGATGATGGCTCCGAAAGCCTTTTGGAGTGGGTCTGTGGACTTTTCCATGTGAATAAAAAAGTCACCAAAAATTGGAATATTATCTGCCATGACTTCAAGGTCCAATAGGAATTCAGGGAACTCAGTGAGGAACGTTGTATATGGCCCAGGAGGCCTGTAAACAGTAGCTATAAAAAGTGATTGAGTAGGCTACATAGATTTCATGAATAGAAGCTCAAAAGACGAAAACATCGTAATTTTTTTTGTAAATAGAAATTTGCTATCGTAAATTTTAGCAACACCTCCGCCTTTACGGGATGCGCGGGGGATATGGTCACTAGTGTAACCAGAAGGTGAGGCCTCATTTAACACAGTAAATTCATCAGGCTTAAGCCATGTTTCAGTCAGGCCAATCACATCAAGATTACGATCAGTGATTAGTTCATTGACTATAACTGCCTTGGAAGTGAGGGATCTATCATTAAGTAGCCCCATTTTGAGATGTGAGGTATCACAATCTCTTTCAATAATGGCAGGAATGGAGGAGGTCTTTATTCTAGTGAGATTGCTAAGGCGAACACCGCCATGTTTAGTTTTGATCAACCTAGGTCGAGGCACAGACACGGTCTCAATGGGGATAGCTGAGCTGACTACACTGACTGTGCTAGTGGCAGACTCAGTGGGGAAGAAAACAGTTTTCAACCAGCGATTGAGTTGTGAGACTCTGCTGTAGAGCTCATCACTCCCCCTAACTGGGAAGGGGCCAGAGACAATTACTCGATGCCGACACATCTTTCTAGCTGATTTACACGGTGAAGCTATATTGTTTCATCCTAACATCGTTGGTGCCGACGTGGATAACAATATCTCTATACTCTCTACACTTGCCAGATATAGCTTTAGCCAGCACCATCTTCAGATTAGCCTTAACGTCGGTAGCCCTGACCCCTGGTGAACAGTGTATGACCGCTGGATGATTCGTTTTAAGTCTAATACTGCGGGTAATGGAGTCGCCAATGACTAGAGTTTTCAATTTGTCAGAGCTAATGGTGGGAGGCCTCGGCGTCTCAGACCCCGTAACGGGAGGAGTAGAGACCAGAGAAGGCTCGGCCTCTGACTCCGACCCGCTAATTAATGGGGAGAACCGGTTGAAAGTTTCTGTCGGCTGAATGAGCGACACCGGTTGAGCATTGCTACAGCATTTCCTTCCAGAAGCCATGAAAAAAATGTCAGGCTGCGGGGACTGTGCGAGGGGATTTATACTACTATATGTACTTACTGGTGGCACAGACGCTGTTTCATCCTTTCCTACACTTAAATTTCCCTTGCCTAACGATTGCGTCTGAAGCTGGGCTTGGAGCACAGCTATCCTTGCGTAAGGCGATCGTTCTCCTGTATATTATGAGTACAGCGACTGCAATTAGAAGGCATCATGTTAATGTTACTACTTAGCTTCGGTTGGTGGAGGTCCTGACGAAACACGTCCAGATAAAGCGTCCGGAGTGACAAAGTTGAATGAAAGAAAGTTGAGTGATGGAAAACCTAAAAATATAGATGGTAATTAAAAAGTAAAACCCGCAAAGTTGGCAGGTAACAAAGTTAGGTTAGCAACAGAACGCACAGCAGCACGTAAACAAGTCTGTTAGTTGTTACTACTACAATGTTGTATATACTCTAGGTCATATTCAAATGATCTTCATGTATTGTGGCGACCCTGGTTTGTAAGCGGAGATATAGAATACTTAATATCATGGTATTGTGGCAGAGTTGATAGTGCACTGGCCTTTGGGCTGGAGGGTTGAGGGTTTGCGCAACACTATATACACTCTTAAAAATAAAGTGCTATCTAGAACCTAAAAGCGTTATTTGGCTTTCCCCATAGGATAACCCTTTGAATAATATTTTTTGGTTCCAGTTACAACCCTTTTGGTTCCAGGTAGAACTTTTTTTCTAAGAGTGTACCTGTTTCATTACACTGGTGTCACAAATGGGATGACGGCTGTGAGAACATCGGAACGTACTGTCCATATGTGTGAGAGGAATGAGATTATGTTGTGCCTTGTTGTGTTGTGGTGCACTTCAGGTTTTGCGGGGTCCAGCATGCCAGTCAACCTGCTGTCTTCCAATCAATGGACTGCCTGGGATGTTTGGAGACAGGCGTCCTTGTGGTTGGTGAACAGCGGGGAGCTGGACGGAGGGCTGGACATCGCAGGTTCTGATGTATTGCCATGTTTCTTTTGTTCTATTTCTTATAAGTCCATGACAGAGAGTAGGATACCTGTTGTTTGTGCATTGATTTATTTGGCGTAGGCTACGGCCAAACAGTAGCATGTGGGAGTTCAGGTTAATAAAACAATCCATTCAAGAACTGAATCCTCTGTGAAGAACATTCTTTTATTTATGATCTAATGAGGTCATTACAGCACGCTGTTGGCCAGAATAGATATCTCTGCTTATAAACCAGGGTCGCCACAGCATTATCAACATGTGTGATTATGTTTAATGTCTGTGATTGAATGCAGGATTAAATAAGAAATTAATGGCCATTTCAAATCTTAAGAAGTGTAAAGAAATTAAACTGTGGCAGAAAAGCATTTGCA
Organism: Brachymystax lenok tsinlingensis; assembly: GCA_030435695.1. Taxonomy (NCBI): domain Eukaryota; kingdom Metazoa; phylum Chordata; class Actinopteri; order Salmoniformes; family Salmonidae; genus Brachymystax; species Brachymystax lenok. The sequence goes on from CM059785.1 coordinate 28,472,042, forward strand.
GTCACCTGTGGTGGTTATGCAGTACATATAAAGGCGATCAAGAGGTATGAAAATGTGTATGGTTTTTACTTATATCAACTCACTTTTCACATTTTCACATTCCATGTATTCAGATATTCCCTGATTAAAGACAATATTATACACTTTTCACAACTCATAACACTCAAGGGTTTCTGTAGGGTAACTACTGACATTGAACCCACTGTTGTGGTATTCAATATTTCCATTGAAAAAAGATAGAAAATGATTATGGCACTCCAAAAGCTCTCAGGAGCTCAGACATCGTTGGAAGTCCCTGCTTCACCATATTTGTGTTATCCACCAATGGACAGGGAATGGAGTGGAGCGCAAGTGTCTCCATGACACTCTTTCAGAAGACCAACAGAGGAGGAAAAGATGGCTGAAATAAGACTTGCCAGCTTACAAGGTTCTGTCATCCGTAGTGTGGACAAAGGCCTAATGCACACAGCACACAGGCATTTTATCTGTAACCAAAAGGATAGTGTACTACTGATGGTGTGTATTCATCAATCAAAAAGGGAAAACATGGGGTCCCTGTCATCAGGGGCGCCGCCAGGGATTTTGGGCCTCATGAAAAGATATCACATTGGGCCCCATGAAAATATATCACATTGGGTCCGATGAAAATATATCACATTGGCCCCCACCACCACAGGCCACAACAACCCTGAGCAATTGCTGTAACCACACACCTCCAGAACTCAAACAACTAATTCAAAGCTTTAAATAACTCTACCTTTGCAGGTTTGCAACTCTCTTGTAGTCCAATATTTACTGTACGATATTTACTGACGGTGAGCTGTGAAAATATAACACTGTGCAGACATGTATGCAACATTCTGCATACAGTGGAATTCACTATTTGATGCAAGACTGATACCCTCTATAAGAAATGTGCTAAAAGCCATCTTTTACAGTCTAAATGTAATTTTAATGGTACAATTCTTGAATGGAAAATTCTCTTAACATTAACGAATAACTTAAATATACATGAACCTCTTCAATTAAAATAAATTAACATTATCATTTATAGAATGATATAACAAACAAAATAATAAAATCAGCAGAAGATTTTTGAACTAAGTATGCATACCAACTAGAAAATAAGCAGCTGTAAAAGTGGAAATGGAAAATGGAAAACAAAAGGAAAATGGAAATGAAAAGGCCTGATGGTGGCGCTGGAGGAAAGGTCAAGTGGTCACCAAATCAAAAGGTTTCTTCCACTTGGGGTCTTGATTGTGCACAACAAATTTTATGGCAATCCAGCCATTACTTTGAGATATATCTTCTTCTCAGTCTGTTCTCAGTCTTGTTCTCAGCCTGTGGGCATCATGTGTGTAGTGATCCAATATCCATAGCCATGCCATTTAACAGTTATCACTGGCCCTTGCTCAGCCCTACTCACCAAGAGCCCAGCGCCGAGCCTTCTTGCTAGCAAAGTCACTAATCAAGTCTTTGAAGTCCAGCTTTCTAGCCAACTGACTTTCAACAGACATGGCAAGACTGCAAAGCCTGTCCTGGGACATAGTGGACCTCAAATTGTTTTTTAATGGTTTTAGCTTACTGAAAGCTCTCTCGCCACAAGCAACAGTCACAGGCAGTGTGCAAAATATACGTAAAGCAATGCACACTTCTCCAAAAATGCTTTGCTGCTGCATCTTACAAATTGCATTCAGGAGACCAAGAGGGGACAAGTTAGGGGGGAAAGTGGCAGCATATAGTGTTCAGGTGTCTTACTTCATTTTGAAACTCAGGTGTAAGATCTCTGGAATACTCTATGATCAGTAGTTGGCACACAGAAGGGACTTTATACTCAATAATCTGCCCAACTTTCAGAACAGCAGAAGATTATTCTACAATTTTTGCAGTTGTGTGGAACCTAGTGTCAGAGTCACTTATGATGTTGTCCATAGCAGTAAAAAACGATGTGTTCCCGAAACACCGTTGCTGCACTGTCCAGAGCTGTCTCCTCTTGAGAGGTCTCATCATGGAATCTCTTTATTTTCCTCTGGTGGCTGTCTTTCTTGCTAAATTGAGGTGCAACATCCATTTGTGTAGCAATCAGTGTTGCCTCAGACAGGAGAGACTCCCATCCATCTCTAAGAGCCTGCATCTCTTCCTTTAAGGCTCTGATATTGGCTGCCTCTGTGTCAAGTGTAATTTTTCCTGACTGGAGGATCACATTCCTGTCCTCAATGCATTGCAGTACCTGCAATTATGCCAACTGACATGTCATTCAACACAATGCTGCTCACCTCCTTCTTCAGTTGGGAGTAGGGCTGGTTCAGGGGTATGGGGATAGGGAGACAGGGCTGCTGAGCCTGAAGCTGCATATTTTGGGCCTGGCACCAGGCAGGGGCAGGGACAACTGATTTAGTATGAATAGCCTACTAAAAGTTTGCCTGCATTGATCAAATGTCGGCTAAAAGAGGAGCGAAATGTAAACACTCAGAAGATATTAAGTAACTAATATTAGGGGAGCTAAAGTATCCTATTTCACTATGGACTAAGCTAACAGGTTAATTTCCATCACTCACGGACTACACCCACCTTTGTGAAAAATTGGGTGACATACTGTCGCCCTTTCTTTTCTCTCTCTTGTCCTTCTTTTTTTTCGTTTCATTTTTGGAAGCCAGATTTGTCTTTAGGAAGCTGAGACATGAATCTCTGCACTCCTCACTCCTCACTCGCAATTCACTGCTAGCAAGTACCGTTCGCGCCTGGTTTGGGGGGGCAGGACCGAACCATTTAATGTTAACTTCTTAGGGAGCGGCAGCAGAGGTGATGGTTTTGGAGAGTCTGGCGTGCCCAAAGTAAAATGCCTGCCACTCAGGCCCAGAAAATAGGATATGCACATAATTAGTACTATTGGATAGGAAATACTCTGAAGTTTCTAAAACCGTTAAGATAATGTCTGTGAGTATAACAGAACTGATATAGCAGGCGAAAACCCGAGGAAAATCCATCTGGATTTGCAGTTTTTTTTGTAGATCACCTTTTTCTCCAAGCTGCCTATTGCATACAATGTTATGTAGGACTGAGACTGCAGTACCTATGGCTTCCACTATGTCAACAGTCTTTATACAGAGTCTGGAAGGTCTAGCAGTAAGCAGAACAGATAGGAAGAGGAAGTAGTGAAGGGACCAGTTTTGTTTACAACGTTTGACGGGCGCGAGATTGTGAGCGCGCCCCTCTTTATTTTCCTTTCCTATTGTTCACGTTATCATCCGGTTGAAATATTACAGTAAATATACATAAAAGGACACCTAAGGATACATAAAAAATTATGTTTGATTTGTTTATAGAAAGTTTATGGGTATAATTTGAACGTGTTCTCTTCACGGTTCAATGGGCAACTCAATGGTGGATTTTCTGATCATAACGCGCCAACCAAATGGAGATTTATGGTTCTAATAAATGACTTTTTCTAACAAAAGAACCATTGATGTCTTCGTTGGACACTTGGGAAGCCCTCAGCAGAAGTTCTTCGAAAGGTAAGTGATATTTTTTAGCTCTTATATGGGTTTTGTGTGACCCGCGCTGGATATGAATTTATGCTAATGTAAAAAATATGTGGGGTGCTTTTTGCCCCCCAAAAAATAAACCGTTAGTGCTATTAGTACTTTGTAAATAAAACTGAATATTAATGATGATAGGTGCATTAATAGTTACATTTAGATTTTTTTTTACCTACCATTCTACAAATTTTTTGGGGCCCCTTTCAGTCACAGGCCCTTAGAATTGTCTTAACTCCCCCCCCGGCCCCATATGGCGTGCCGCTGCCTGTCATGTAAAGTTAAGGTTAACCTTGATGTTCACCAATTGTAACTATTTGAATGTGTAGTTTTGTGTCTTAACATTTCTATCAATAAGACCTCTTTGTAAGATGTCAAATGGGGCAATTGTTTTCTGTCTACAACCCCAGAACCTCTCTTAACTGAGGAGCAAACACAGGAGATCAGAAGAGAAATCACATTCACCTACAGTGCTTTCAGAGAGTATTCACACCCTTCACTTGTTGTGTTACAGCCTGAATTTAAAGTGGGGTAAATTAAGATTTTGTGTCACTGGCCTACACACAATACCCCATAATGTCAAAGTGGAATTATGTTATTAAAAAGTTTTATCAATTAATTCAAAAGTAAAAGCTGAAAAATGTCTTAAGTCAATAAGTATTCAACACTAAATACCTTCAGGAGTAAACATTGCTTAACAAGTCACATAGTAAGTTGCATGTTCTAATATTGTTTAACATGACTACCTCATCTCCGTACCCCACACATACAATTATCTGTAAGGTTCGTAAGTGAAGCAGCGAATATCAAACACAGATTCAACCACAAAGACATTTTCCAATGCCTTGCAAAGAAGGGCACCTATTGGTAGGTAAAAATGTAAAACACAGATGATGAATATCCCTTTGAGCACAGTGTAGTTATTAATTACACTTTATTAATTACACATCCAGTCACTACAAAGACACAAGTGTCCTTCCTAACAGTTTCCGGAGAGGAAGGAAACCGCTCAGGGATTTCACCATGAGGCCTAAGGTGACTTTGAAACAGTTACAGAGTTTTTTATTTAAAAAAATTATTTCACCTTTATTTAACCAGGTAGGCCAGTTGAGAACCAGTTCTCATTTACAACTGCGACCTGGCCAAGATAAAGCACAGCAGCGCGACAAAAACAACAACACAGAGTTACACATAAACAAACGTACAGTCAATAACACAATAAAAAAGAAAAATGGAAAAATCTATGTACTGTGTGTGCAAATGTAGAAGAGTAGGGAGGTAGGCAATAAATAGGCCATAGAGGCGAAATAATTACAATTTAGCATTAATACTGGAGTGATAGATGTGCAGATGATGATGTGCAAGTAGAGATACTGGGGTGCAAAAGAGCAAGAGGGTAAGTACTAATATGGGGATGAGGTAGTCGGGTGTGCTATTTACAGATTGACTGTGTACAGGTACAGTGATCGGTAAGCTGCTCTGACAGCTGATGCTTAAAGTTAGAGAGGGAGATATAAGACTCCAGCTTCAGTGATTTTTGCAATTTGTTCCAGTCATTGGCAGCAGAGAACTGTAAGGAAAGGCAGCCAAAGGAAGTGTTGGCTTTGGGGATGATCAGTGCAATATACCTGCTGGAGCGCGTGCTACGGGTGGGTGTTGCTATGGTGACCTGTGAGCTGAGATAAGGTGGGGCTTTACCTAGCAAAGACTTAAAGATGACCTGGAGCCAGAGGGTTTGGCGACGGATATGTAGTGAGGGCCAGCCAACGAGAGCATACAGGTCGCAGTGGTGGATTGTAAATGGAGCTTTGGCGACAAAATGGATGGCACTGTGATAGACTACATCCTGTTTGCTGAGTAGAGTGTTGGAGGCTATTTTGTAAATAACATCGCCAAAGTCAAGGATCGGTAGGATAGTCAGTTTTATGAGGGTATGTTTGGCAGCGTGAGTGAAGGAGGCTTTGTTGCGAAATAGGAAGCCGATTTTAGATTTAATTTTGGATTGGAGATGCTTAATGTGAGTCTGAAAGGAGAGTTTACAGTCTAACTAGACACCTAGGTGTTTGTAGGTTTCCACATATTCTAGGTCAGAACTGTCCAGAGTAGTGATGCTAGTCGGGCGGGAGGGTGCGGGCAGCAATCGGTTGAAGAGCATGCACTTAGTTTTACTAGCATTTAAAAGCAGTTGGAGGCCACAGAAGGAGTGTTGTATGGCATTGAAGCTCGTTTGGAGGTTTGTTAGCAGTGTCCAAAGAAGGGCCAGATACATACAGAATGGTGTCGTCTGCGTAGAGGTGGACCAGAGAATCACCAGCAGCAAGAGCAACATCATTGATATATACAGAGAAAAGAGTCGGCCCGAGAATTGAACACTGTGGCACCCCCATAGAGACTGCCAGAGGTCCGGACAATAGGCCCTCCAATTTGAAACACTGAACTCTATCTGAGAAGTAGTTGGTGTACCAGGCGAGGCAGTCAATTGAGAAGCCAAGGCTGTTGAGTCGATGAAGATGGCTGCACAGTATTGTCTTTAATCGATGGCTGTTATAATATCGCTTAGAACCTTGAGCGTGGCTGAGGTGCACCCATGACCAGCTCGGAAACAAGATTGCGTAGTGGAGAAGGTATGGTGGGAATTGAAATGGTTGGTGATCTGTTTGTTAATTTGGCTTCCAAAGATTTTAGAAAGGCAGGGCAGGATGGATATAGGTCTATAACAGTTTGGGTCTAGAGTGTCTCCCCCCTTTGAAGAGGGGGATGACCGCGGCAGCTTTCTAATCTTTAGGGATCTCAGACGATACGAAAGAAAGGTTGAAAAGGCCTAGGGGTTGCAACAATTTTGGCGGATAATTTTAGAAAGAGAGGGTCCAGATTGCTTAGCCCAGCTGATTTGTAGGGATCCAGATTCAGCTCTTTCAGAACATCAGCTGTCTAGATTTGGGTGAAGGAGAAGCGGGGGCTTGGTCAAGTTGCTGCAGGGGTGCTGAGATGTTGGCCGGGGTAGGAGTAGCCAGGTGGAATGCATGGCCAGCCGTAGAAAATGCTTATTGAAATTCTCGATTATCGTAGATTTATCGGTGGTGACAGTGTTTCCTATCCTCAGTGCAGTGGGCAGCTGGGAGGAGGTGATCTTATTCTCCATGGACTTTACAGTGTCCCTAAACCTTTTGGAATTAGTGCTACAGGAAGGACATTTCTGTTTGAAAAAGCTAGCCATAGCTTTCCTAACTGACTGAGTATATTGGTTCCTGACTTCCCTGAAAAGTTGCATATCGCAGGGGCAATTCGATGCTAATGCAGAATGCCACAGGATGTTTTTGTGCTAGTCAAGGGCAGTCAAGTCTGGGGTGAACCGAGGGCTATATCTGTTCTTAGTTCCACATTTTTGGAATGGTGCATGCTTTTTTAACTTCTTAGGGAGCCGCTCCCGAGGTGACGGTATTGGAGAGTCTGGCGTGCCCAAAGTAAAATGCCTCCCACTCAGGCCCAGAAAATAGGATATGCACATAATTAGTACTATTGGATAGGAAACACTCTGAAGTTTCTAAAAGTGTTAACATAATGTCTGTGAGTATAACAGAACGGATATAGCAGGCAAAACCCGAGGAATTTCTGTCCTGGAAAAAGTGTTTTTGACACATTGCCTCATTTTGAACCCCTCCCTATTGAAAACAGCCATTTCTGATTGCAGTACCTATTGCTTCCACTGGATGTCAAAAGTCTCTAGACAGTGTTTGGTGATGTTATAGTTGCTCTGGATGGTAATAGAAGAAGAATTTCGAACTGGTCATCGGATGTAAACAGAAGAGGATGCGCGTTCACGGGCTCGCGCGCACTGTGGTTTTTACTTTCCTATCGTCCAGTTTATAATCCGGGTTGAAATATTATAGTAAATATGCATAAAAGTGTTCCTAAGGATACATTATCAATGATGTTTGATTTTTCTTGGACAAGTGTATAGGTATAGGTTGAACGCATTCTCTTCATGGTTCAATGGGCAAGTGGACGCTGTATTTTATGATCATAACGCGCCAACCAAACGGAGATTTATGGATATAATAAATGACTTTTTCTAACAAAAGAACCATTCGATATCTTCGTTGGACACTTGGGAAGCCCTCAGCAGAAGTTCTTCAAAAGGTAAGGGATTTGTTTTCGCTGTGAAATGTGTTTTGTGTGAACCGCGATGGTTTATGAATTTATGCTAAAGGCTAAATATTGGAGGTGCTACCCTCAAACAATCAAATGCTGTGCTTTCGCCGTGAAGCCTTTTTGAAATCTGACAATGCTGTGATATTGCCAAGAAGCAGAGCTTTTGATGACTATGCAACACTTGTATATTGATGAATGTTTAATAATTCAACTTTTGGATTTTGAATTTGGCGCCTTGCATTTCACCATTTCACTAGCGCCCCACCACTGAGGAAAGCACTTTTGAAGAGAAACCAGGCATCCTCTACTGACTGGATGAGGTCAATATCCTTCCAGGATACGCGGGCCAGGTTGATTAGAAAGGCCTGCTCGCGTGTTTTAGGGAGCGTTTGACAGCGATGAGAGGTGGTCGTTTGACCGCGGACCCATTTCGCACACAGGCAATGAGGCAGTGATTGCTGAGATCCTGGTTGAAGATAGCAGAGGTGTATTTAGTTGGTCAGGATGATATCTAAGAGGGTGCCTATGGTTACCGATTTAGTGTTGTACCTGGTAGGTTCCTTGATAATTTGTGTGAGATTGAGGGCATCTAGCTTAGATTGTAGGATGGCCGGGGTGTTAACTTCTTAGGGAGCGGTGGGGCGCTACCAGGTGAAATGCAAGGTGCCAAATTCAAAATCCAAAAGTTGAATTATTAAACATGCACCAATATACAAGTGTTTCGTAGTCATCAAAAGCTCTGCTTCTTGGCAATATCACAGCGTCAGAGTTCCACATTTTTGGAATGGTGCATGCTTTTTTAACTTCTTAGGGAGCCGCTCCCGAGGTGACGGTATTGGAGAGTCTGGCGTGCCCAAAGTAAAATGCCTCCCACTCAGGCCCAGAAAATAGGATATGCACATAATTAGTACTATTGGATAGGAAACACTCTGAAGTTTCTAAAAGTGTTAACATAATGTCTGTGAGTATAACAGAACGGATATAGCAGGCAAAACCCGAGGAATTTCTGTCCTGGAAAAAGTGTTTTGACACATTGCCTCATTTTGAACCCCTCCCTATTGAAAACAGCCATTTCTGATTGCAGTACCTATTGCTTCCACTGGATGTCAAAGTCTCTAGACAGTGTTTGGTGATGTTATAGTTGCTCTGGATGGTAATAGAAGAAGAATTTCGAACTGGTCATCGGATGTAAACAGAAGAGGATGCGCGTTCACGGGCTCATGGCTGTGGTTTTTACTTTCCTATCGTCCAGTTTATAATCCGGTTGAAATATTATAGTAAATATGCATAAAAGTGTTCCTAAGGATACATTATCAATGATGTTTGATTTTTCTTGGACAAGTGTATAGGTATAGGTTGAGCATTCTCTTCATGGTTCAATGGGCAAGTGGACGCTGTATTTTATGATCATAACGCGCCAACCAAACGGAGATTTATGGATATAATAAATGACTTTTTCTAACAAAAGAACCATTCGATATCTTCGTTGGACACTTGGGAAGCCCTCAGCAGAAGTTCTTCAAAAGGTAAGGGATTTGTTTTCGCTGTGAAATGTGTTTTGTGTGAACCGCGATGGTTTATGAATTTATGCTAAAGGCTAAATATTGGAGGTGCTACCCTCAAACAATCAAATGCTGTGCTTTCGCCGTGAAGCCTTTTTGAAATCTGACAATGCTGTGATATTGCCAAGAAGCAGAGCTTTTGATGACTATGCAACACTTGTATATTGATGAATGTTTAATAATTCAACTTTTGGATTTTGAATTTGGCGCCTTGCATTTCACCATTTCACTAGCGCCCCACCACTGAGGAAAGCACTTTTGAAGAGAAACCAGGCATCCTCTACTGACTGGATGAGGTCAATATCCTTCCAGGATACGCGGGCCAGGTTGATTAGAAAGGCCTGCTCGCGTGTTTTAGGGAGCGTTTGACAGCGATGAGAGGTGGTCGTTTGACCGCGGACCCATTTCGCACACAGGCAATGAGGCAGTGATTGCTGAGATCCTGGTTGAAGATAGCAGAGGTGTATTTAGTTGGTCAGGATGATATCTAAGAGGGTGCCTATGGTTACCGATTTAGTGTTGTACCTGGTAGGTTCCTTGATAATTTGTGTGAGATTGAGGGCATCTAGCTTAGATTGTAGGATGGCCGGGGTGTTAACTTCTTAGGGAGCGGTGGGGCGCTACCAGGTGAAATGCAAGGTGCCAAATTCAAAATCCAAAAGTTGAATTATTAAACATGCACCAATATACAAGTGTTTCGTAGTCATCAAAAGCTCTGCTTCTTGGCAATATCACAGCGTCAGATTTCAAAAAGGATTTACGGCGAAAGCACCACTTTTGATTGTTTGAGGGTAGCACCTAACATATTTTTACCATTACCATGAATTCATAAGCTATCACGGTTCACACATAACACATTTCACAGCAAAAACAAATCAATTACCTTTTGAAGAACTTCTGCCGATGGCTTCATAAGTGTCCAACGAAGACAATCCATGGTTCTTTTGTTAGAAAAAGTAATGTATTATATCCATAAATCTCAGTTTGGTTGGCGTGTTATAATCAGAAAATAGAGCGTCGACTCCTCCATTGAAACGTGAAGAGAACTCGTTCAACTTATACCTATAAACTTGTCCAAGAACAAACATCATTGTAAATGTATCCTTAGGAACACTTTTATGTATAAATAGCATAATATTTCAACCGGAATATAAACTGGGCGATAAGAAAGGAAAAAAACACAGAGCGTGCCTGCCGGGAGCGCGCATTCACTTGTAAGGACATCTATGGGGACACTTCCTGATTCCTCTTCTTCTCTGCTTTAAAAGCATCTAAAATGAATCAGAACACTTTCTCAAGACTGTTGACATCCAGAGGAAGCGATAGGTACTGCATTCATATGCCCTTATAAGGGCATTTTCATAAGGGAGGGGCTCTAAATGAGGCAATGTGTCAAAACCACTTTTTCCAGGACAGAAATTCCTCTGGTTTTCGCCTGCCATATCCGTTCTGTTTCACTCACAGACAAAATGTTAACACGTTTAGAAAATTCAGAGTGTTTCCTATCCAATGGTACTAAACATGTGCATATCCTATTTTCTGGGCCTGAATGGGAGGCATTTTACTTTGGGCACGCCAGGGTCTCCAAAACGGTCACTTTGTGCGCTGTTCCCTAAGAAGTTAAGCATGTCCCAGTTTAGGTCACCTAACAGTACGAACTCTGAAGATAGATGGGAGGCTATCATTTCACATATGGTGTCAAAGAACGTTGCAGTCTCTGATGTCTCTCTGGAAGGCAACCCTTGCTCGGATTTCGTCTACCTTGTTGTCAAGTTGCTGGACATTGGCAAGTAGTATACTCGGGAGCGGTGCGTGATGTGCCCGTCTACAGAGCCTGACCAGAAGATCGCCCCGTCTGCCCCTTCTCCTGCTGCGCTGTTGTTTTGGGTCGCCGGCTGGGATCCGGTCTATTGTCCTGGTTGGTGGACCAAACAGAGGATCCGCTTCGGGAAATTCGTATTCCTGGTCGTAATGTTGTTAAGTTGACGTTGCTCTTATATCCAATAGTTCCTCCCGGCTGTATGTAATAAAAAAAAAAATAAGAGCGCCCAGGGAATGGCAGTGATGCTGGGGGCTGCAGGGCCTGGGTTAACCTCTACATCACCAGAGGAACAGAGGAGGAGTAGGATAACAGTACGGCTAAAGGCTAAAATAACTGGTCATCTAGTGCGTTCGGAACAAAGAGTAAAAGTAGCAGATTTCTGGGTGAGGAAGAATAGATTCAAGGCATAATGTACAGACAAGGGTATGGTGGGATGTGAGTACAGTGGAGGTAAGCCTAGGCATTGAGTGATGATGAGAGAGGTTTTGACTCTAGAGGCACCATTTAAGCCAGGTGAGGTCTCCGCATGTGTGGGGGGTGGAACAAAAGGGCTAGCTAAGGCATATTGAGCAGGGCTGGAGGCTCTACAGTGAAACAAGACAAAAATCACTAACCAAAACAGTAATAGACAAGGCATATTGACATTAGGGAGAGGCATGTGCAGCCGAGTGATCATAGGGTCCAGTGAGTAGTTAGGTGAGCTTGAGGCATGGTGATTCAGACAGCTAGTTGAACAGGGCTAGCAGGATAGCAGATGGGCCTCAGTGGGACGTCGCAACGGAAGAGCATGTTGAAACCCCCTCAGACTGTTACGTCGGCAGACCAGTCATGATGGATTGGCGGGGCTCCATGTCGGCAGCAAAGGGTCCAGGACAATTGTCAAAAGAGGTATTGAAGCCCAGGAATTGTCTGATGGATCTCTTCGGCTAGCCGGGAGATGGGCCTACCTCAAGGCTAGCTCCAGGCTAACTGGTGCTTGCTTCAGGACAGAGACGTTAGCCAGGAGTAGCCACTCGGATAGCAGCTAACTAGCTGCGATGATCCCGGAGTAAAGGTTCAGAGCTTAAGGTAGGAATCCGATATGCTCTGGGTTGATATCGCGCTGTGCAGACTGGCAGGAATTGACCGGGCTGAGGCTGGCAGATGTCCGAGTTAACGGTGATGCCCGCTCGCAGTGGCTAACTGACTACTAGCTAGTAGCTAGTTAGCTGGCTAGCTTCTGAAGGGGATTCCGGTTATGAAGTATAAAAAAATAGCAGATCCATGCCACATTGGGTGAGGCGGGTTGCAGGAGAGTATGTTCAGTCGGTAGATGGAAATTGAGATTTAAAATATATACAAAGAAAAACGATATATACACGGGGACGGGAAAAGACAAACAGAACAGACATCCGACTGCTACGCCATCTTTGAAGCTGCTACACCATCTCTAAGCTTGTTTAGAGTTTAATGGCTGTGACAGGAGAAAACTGAAGATGGATCAACAACATTGTAGTTACTCCAAAATACTAACCTAAACTATTACTAAAGTAATCTGCAATTTAAAAAAATTTACTCTATGTCCTGAATACAAAGTGCTATGTTTGGGGCAAATCCAGCACAACACATCCCTGTGTCAAGCCCTGATCTGTTTCACCTGTCTTTGTGATTGTCTCCACCCACCTCCAGGTGTCATCTGTTTCCTGCCTCTCTGTGCCAGTTCGTCTTGTTTTGCAAAGATTACATCCTTTTTTTCCCCGGTCTGCCAAAGAACACTGTCTTTATGTCAGACAAGTCCTTCAGCACTTCCTGGAGAACCAATTGTTTGTGTGAGTTCCACCGCTCTACAATCTCCTTTCTGGATATGTCATCGCTGATGGAAATGTCCAAATGGACCCTGAAAAAGTGAAAGCAGTGGTAGAGTGGCCTCAACCTACGTCCAGGGTGCAGTTACAACGTTTCCTGGGGTTCGCTAACTTCTACCGCCATTTAATTTGGGGCTACAGCACCCTGGCGCCCCCCTCTCTGCACTCATCTCTCCCAAATTACCATTCACATGGTCTCCAGCGGTCAACAGAGCCTTTGTGGACCTGAAGCATCGGTTCACCACAGCACCCATCCTCGTCCATCCGGATCCTTCCCGTCAATTTGTGGTAGAGATTGATGCTTTTGATGTTGGAGTGGTGGCCATCCTGTCCCAACGATCTGCCCAGGACCAGAACCATCCCTGTGCCTTCCTGTCCCATCGTCTCAATCCTGCAGAGAGGAACTACGATGTAGGCAACCGAGAACTCCTGGCAAGATGGCACTGGAAGAGTGGAGGCACTGGCTGGAAGGAGCAGATCAGCCATTCTTGGTTTGGACCGACCATAAAAATGTGGAATATCTCCGTACAGCCAAGCGCCTTAACTCCAGGCAGGCCCAGTGGGCTTTATTGTTTATAATATTCAACTTCACCATTTCCTACCTCCCATGGTCCAAAAATGTGAAGCCTGACACCCTCTCCCGCCTATACAGTTCCTCTGCCACACCCTCGGTCTCCGAAACCATTCTCCCTACCTCATGCCTTGAAGCTTCAGTGGATTTGGGGTATTGAAACCTTGGTCCGCATGGCACAACGTTCCTAGCCTGAACCTGAAGGGGGCCCGGCCAACCGGTTGTTTGTCTAACAGCCCTTTGTCATCGACGGCCTTCCGGCATACACAGTGAAACGCCTCCTGGGTGTTCGACCACGGGGTAGGGGTTTCCAGTACCTGGTTGACTGGGAGGGTTACTGCCCAGAGGAGAGGTGCTGGGTTCCCGCTAGAGACATCCTGGAACCGGCCCTCATTGCCGACTTTCACCGCCGACATCCCGGTCAGCCTGGTATGCGTCCAGGTAGGACGCCGGGTGGCGTCCCTAGAGAGGGGGTACTGTCACGCCCTGATCTGTTTCACCTGTCTTTGTGATTGTCTCCACCCACCTCCAGGTGTCTCCTGTTTTTCCCCATTAGTCCCTGGTGTATTTATCCCTGTGTTTCCTGTCTCTCTGTGCCAGTTTGTCTTGTTTTGTCAAGTCAACCAGCGTTTCTCCTAGCTCCATTTTTTTCCTAGCCCTCCTGGTTTTGACCCTTGCCTGTCCTGACGCCAAATCCGCCCGCCTGACCACTCTGCCTGTTCTGACCTCGAGCCTGCCTATCCTCTTGTACTGTTTGGACTCTGACCTTGTTTATGGACTCTCGCCTGTCCCCGACCTGCCTTTTGACTTCACCTTTTGGTATAATAAATATTGGAGCTCAACCATCTGCCTCCTGTGTCTGCATTTGGGTCTCGCCTTGTGCCCTTATACATTGAGTACCACTCTTCATATTTTCAAGCATGGTGGTGGCTGCATCATGTTATGGGTATGCTTGTCATAGACAAGTACTAGTGAGTTTTTTAGGATAAAAAGAAACAGAATGGAACTAAGCGCAGGCAAAATCCTATAGGAAAACCTGGTTCAATCTGCATTCCAATAGACACTGGGAGACAAATACACCATTCAGTAGAACAATAACCTAAAACACAAGGCCAAATATACATTGAATGTTCCTGAGTGGCCTGGTTACAGTTTTAACTTAAATTGTCTTGAAAATCTATGGCAAGACTTGGCTGTCTTGTAATGATCAACAACCAACATTACAGAGCTTGAAGAGTTTTTATAATAATACTGTGCAAATATTGTACAATCCAGGTGTGCAAAGCTCTTAGTATCAGAAAGACTCACAACTTAAAAAAAGATATTTTAATATGTATTGTCTCAGGGGTTTGAATACTTATGGAAATTATAGATTTCTGTATTTAATTTTCTATATATTTGTAGAAATGTCAAAAAACAGGTTTTCACTTTGTCTTTATGGGGAATTGTGTATTGGATGAGAGAAATCTATTTAATCCATTTTGAATTCAGGCTGTAACACAACAACATGTAGAATAAGTCAAGAGGTTTGAATACTTTTTTAAGGAACTGTATATAGTCACTTCTATATGGCAAAAACTCAAGGTAATGTTGTTTGACTTAGCACTACACAACACATTTAGTAAGGTTCAAATTGAGTGTTTTTTGGACCATATATAGTCTTCATTGTTAACACTCAGTCACACAAAACAACTCTGAATATCTGTAATAATCCCCTTTCTATTCACAGAGACAGCATACACACACTTCATTGTCCTCCATTCAACCAATCCCCCACCTCCAAATAAAATCATTTTGACTTCTGTCTAAAACATGTATTAATACAATTTAGGACTGTTTATTTTCAGGCCTGCCAAGGTAAAATGCTTTATTCCCTACAGTCAAAAAGGTGCCTGGCCAGGAAGATTTAAACTCCGACGACATAGACTTTCAAATACCAGCTGATTAATTTTGTGCTGAAGAGAAGAATGGACAAGACAGTGAAATATGGATACTCATTAAGCCCGAAACGCACCTCTCTACCACCAACTATAGCCACCATTCCTAAACCAAACAAAAAGATCTTGTGGATCAACATTTGTTCAGGTTTGACAAAATACTGGGGCCATGTTGAGATGTCACCAGCCTCAACCCCTGGAGGCTAAATAAATACTTTTGAATAGTTTGTTTGGACTACAAACTACACATTCTGTGGTTGCACATTCACTGGTACAAATGTTGTAGTAGTGTAGAACATGTTTATATGTTCATTTACTTAGTCAAAAGTGTATTTTTCTATTAGCTGTGTCTTTACTTGTATCACCTTTATTACAAATTGATTGTCTACAACACGTACTTGCACAAAACAAAACAAAGCAAAAATTATTTGGGAACATGTTGAAGAACAAGTAACTTTATCCTCTACGGCAGTGGTTCCCAAACTTTTTATAGTCCCGTGACAAAGAGCTCTTATAGGACCAGGGCACAAATAATAATATAATAATAATCAATAATTTTGCTCTTTATTTAACCATCTTACTTATAAAACCTTATTTGTTCATCGGAAATTGTGAATAACTCACCACGGGTTAATGAGAAGGGTGTGCTTGAAAGGATGCACATAACTCTGCAATGCTGGGTTGTATTGGAGAGAGACTCAGTCTTAAATCATTTTCCACACACAGTCTGTGTCTGTATTAAGTTTCATGCTAGTGAAGGCAGTAAATCCACTCTACAATAGGTATGTGGTTGCAAAGGGCATCAGTGTCTTAACAGCTTGATTTGCCAAGGCAGCATATTCTGATCACAGCTCAATCCAGAAATCTGGCAGTGGCTTCTGATTAAATTAAATTTTCACAGAACCGCTTGCTGCAATTTCGATGAGGCTCTCTTGTTCAGATATCGGTAAGTGGACTGGAAGCAGGGCATGAAAGGGATAACGAATCCAGTTGTTTGTGTCATCCGTTTCGGGAAAGTACCTGCGTAATTGTGCACCCAACTCACTCAGGTGCTTCGCTATATCGCATTTGACATTGTCCGTAAGCTTGAGTTCATTTGCACACAAAAAATCATACAATGATGGAAAGACCTGTGTTGTTCTTGTTAATGCAGACAGAGATAAGCTCCAACTTCTTAATCATAGACTCAATTTTGTCCCGCACATTGAATATAGTTGCGGAGAGTCCCTGTAATCCTAGATTCAGATCATTCAGGCGAGAAAAAACATCACCCAGATAGACCAGTCGTGTGAGAAACTCATCATCATGCAAGCGGTCAGACAAGTGAAAATTATGGTCAGTAAAGAAAACTTTAAGCTCGTCTCTCAATTCAAAATAACGTGTCAATACTTTGCCCCTTGATAACCAGCGCACTTCTGTATGTTGTAAAAGCGTTACATGGTCGCTTCCCATATCATTGCATAGTGCAGAAAATACACAAGAGTTCAGGGGGCCTTGCTTTAACAAAGTTAACCATTTTCACTGTAGTGTCCAAAAACATCTTTCAAGCTGTCAGGCATTCCCTTGGCACCAAGCGCCTCTCAGTGGATGTTGCAGTGCACCCAAGTGGCATTGGGAGCAACTGCTTGCACGCGCATTACCACTCCACTATGTCTTCCTGTCATCAGTACAGATACCAACATGAGCAGCAGCTATGTTTGGCTCCATATGGACCGTTAGTGGAATTCCCGTGAGAGAGTAACGGTTAATGTGATTGGATGATAATTATTTGACTAGGCTACCTGTATTTGACATTGTGTTGTTATTTCGCTGAACACTAGATGGTTTAATTTAATTTTTGGCAGTGAAACAAGGCTAGTCAGGCGAGAAAAATAACTCACCCAAATGTATAGCCCCGTTGGAAAATATAAATGGACTGTTTTAAATGTGAATCACATTTTTATTTGGCGTACCCCCGACGGCATTGCACATACCCCTGGAGGTACGCATAACCCAGTTTGGGAATACCTGCTCTACGGGATCAGTGTCCCCAAACCGGGAGAGTTGTTGCTCAATATGCAATAACGTGTCTCGAATTACGTTGTAAACAACTGCCAATTCTCCGGGACATAGACATGTCTTATATGGGCAGAAAGCTTAAATTCTTGCTAATCTAACTACAGGGTCAATTATACACTAGCTATTACAGCAACAGCAAAAAAGCTAGTGCACAACAACAAAACACTTTTATCACGGCAACTGGTTTGATACATTCACCTCTGAAGGTAAATAATATACTTACATTGTCACGATCTTCTTTAGGGACGGACCAAGTGCAGCAAGGTTTCCAGTGTACATACTTTTATTATGTAACGTAACTGGCAAAACAATAAACAAACAAAGATCGTAACTTCGGTGTGGCTCAAAACAGGCACACACATAATACAAATAAACATACTAAATATAATCAACAGAAAGAAAAAGGAGGATTGGTGGCAGTTAATAGGCCGGTGACGACGACCGCTGAACGCCGCCCGAACAGACAGAATGACCCACCAAAAAAGGACCAAGCAGCGAGATAATCGGGGTCAGCAGCATTACTGGACATGAGAGGTAGAACTGGATGGAAAGGGACCCTGGACCCAGCCTGGGGAGTATTGCCGTCCAAAGGAGGAGTTGGAAGCAGCGAAGGCTGAGCGGCGTTATTATGAGGCGAAATATGGAGTATGGAAACCCGATCAGGAGAAGTACAAGGGGACACGGCTGGCGAGGAAACCCGATAGGGTTCCAAGATTTTTTTGGGGGCACACGGGAGGTTGTCTGGTTCAGGTTGGAGACCTGAGCCAACTCCCCGTGTTTTCCGGAGGGAGCGTCGCACTGGTAGGACACCGTGTTATGCGGTGAAGCGCACGGTGTCTCCAGTGCACGTTCACAGCCCGGTGCGTGACTTGCCAGCTCCTCGCATTTGTCGAGCTAGGGAGAGTTTGCAGCCAGGAAGGAGTGTGTTGGCTCAGCGCTCCTGGTCTCCGGTGCGCCTCTTCGGGCCAGGATATCCTGCGCCGGCTCTGCGTGCGGTGTCTCCGGTTCGCGCCCACAGCCCGGTGCGCGACATTCCAGATCCCCTGATCTGTGAGGCTAGGGTGAGTGTGCAGCTTGGAAGAATGGTGCTGGCTCTGCGCTCTAGGTCTCCAGTGCGCCTTCTTGGACCTAAATATCCTGCGCCGGCTCTGCGTGCGGTGTCTCCGGTTCGCGCCCACAGCCCGGTGCGCGACATACCAGCTCCCCTCATCTGTGAGGCTAGGGTGAGTGAACAGCCTGGTAGAAGGGTGCCGGCTCCCCGCATCAGGTCCCCTGTGTGCGTCGTGGGTCCAGCACGTCCTGTCCCTGCTCCACGCACCAGGATCCCTGTGCGCGTCGTGGGCCCAGCACGGCCTGTCCCTGTTCCACGCACCAGGATTCCTGTGCGCATCGCGAGCCCAGCACGGCCTGTTCCTGCTCCCCGCACCAGATGCCCAGTGCGCATCGCGAGCCCAGCACGGCCTGTTCCTGCTCCCCGCACCAGAATCCCAGTTCACATCGCGAGCCCAGCACGGCCTGTTCCTGCTCCCCGCACCAGAATCCCAGTGCGCATCGCGAGCCCAGCACGGCCTGTTCCTGCTCCCCGCACCAGAATCCAAGTGCGCATCGCGAGCCCAGCACGGCCTGTTCCTGCTCCCCGCACCAGAACCCCTGTGTGCATCGCGAGCCCAGCACAGCCTGTTCCTGCTTCCAGCACTAGAACCCCTGTGCGCATCGCGATCCCAATACAGCTTGTTCCAGCTCCATGCACCAGAACCCCTGTGCGCATCGCGATCCCAACACAGCCTGTTCCTGTTCATCATACCAGGCTGGTACGACACCCAGGTAATGTCACGTCCAGGCCTGGTTTAGCAGGCTGGTGTTTAGTTTGAGTTTTGGGTTAGAAGAGTTTTATGTTCTAGGTGTGATATTTCTATGTTGGGTTTATGGTTCCCAATTAGAGGCAGCTGATTTTCGTTACCTCTAATTGAGAACCATATATAGGTTTGCTGTTCTGTTGGTGATCGTGCATGTCCTGTGTTTGGGCTGCTCGTATTGTGTTCTGTTTTTTTCGCCTGTGTGTTCTGGCGTTATCTATTTTGTGACAACTGCATTAAAGTCGGTTGCTCCTTACACTCTGCTCTCTGCGCCTGACTCCACACCCACCACTCCTAGCTGCCGTGACATACATTCAGTAATCTTGCTCTGATTTGTCATCCTGAGGGTCCCAGAGATAAAATGTAACATAGTTTTGTTTGATGAAATCCATTTTCATATTCAAATGTTGGATCTGGGTTCTACAGTTTGACCTCACGGCTGTCTCTGGCTCCATAACCACCCCGCCCGGCCATCTAGATGTGTTAAGGTTAGTGTATTTTCTGTAGGGAAGCTAATGATCCATGTTGTATGACATTCCTGGGAGTGTGTAAACATTTTTTTTTATTACCATAGCATTTTTGAGCATCTAGAGGCATCACTACAGACACCCTGGTTCGATTCCGGGCTGTACCACAACCGGCCGTGATTGGGAGTCCCATAGGGCGGTGTAGGCCGGTGTAGGCCGTCATTGTAAATAGGAATTTGTTCTTAACTGACTTGCCTAGTTAAATACAGGTTAAATAAAAATATTAAATATGTTCTTGAAAATGTATAAATTGACCAATTTAGGCACGTTTGGGCAAACTCCTGGCAGACTTGATACAAAATATTGTGTAGTGATGTAATTCTTCACTGGATCATCCTGAAACTTTGCACACACACTGCTTCCATCTAGTGTACAACATCTAAATTACACCTAGAATTCTACATCACTGTCTGGCCTTTCTCTTGCATTTCAAAGATGATGCAACCAACAAAAAGATAGAAAACGCATGTTTTTTTGTTTGTACTATCTTTCACCAGATCTAATGTGTTATATTCTCCTACATCAATTCCACATTTCCACAAACTTCAGTGTGTTTCCTTTCAAATAGTATCAAGAATATGCAAATCCTTGCTTCAGGTCCTGAGCTACAGGCAGTTAGATTTGGGTATGTCATTTTAAGCGGAAATTGAAAAAAAGGGTCAGATTCTTAAGTTGTTCACATACAGTGAGGGAAAAAGTATTTGATCCCCTGCTGATTTTGTACGTTTTCCCACTGACAAAGAAATGATCAGTCTATAATTTTAATGGTAGGTTTATTTGAACAGTGAGAGACTGAATAACAACAGAAAAATCCAGAAAAACGCATTTGAAAAATGTTATGAATTGATTTGCATTTTAATGAGGGAAATAAGTATTTGACCCCTCTGCAAAACATGACTTAGTACTTGGTGGCAAAACCCTTGTTGGCAATCACAGAGGTCAGACGTTTCTTGTAGTTGGCCACCAGGTTTGCACACATCTCTTGTCCCAATCCTCTTTGCAGATCTTCTCCAAGTCATTAAGGTTTCGAGGCTGACGTTTGGCAACTCGAACATTTAGCTCCCTCCACAGATTTTCTATGGGATTAAGGTCTGGAGACTGGCTAGGCCACTCCAGGACCTTAATGTGCTTCTTCATGAGCCACTCCTTTGTTGCCTTGGCCGTGTATTTTGGGTCATTGTCATGCTGGAATACCCATCCACGACCCATTTTCAATGCCCTGGCTGAGGGAAGGAGGTTCTCACCCAAGATTTGACGGTACATGGCCCCGTCCATCGTCCCTTTGATGCGGTGAAGTTGTCCTGTCCCCTTAGCAGAAAAACACCCCCAAAGCATAATGTTTCCACCTCCATGTTTGACGGTGGCGATGGTGTTCTTGGGGTTATAGGCAGCATTCCTCCTCCTACAAACACGGCGAGTTGAGTTGATGCCAAAGAGCTCCATTTTGGTCTCATCTGACCACAACACTTTCACCCAGTTGTCCTCTGAATCATTCAGATGTTCATTGGCAAACTTCAGACGGGCATGTATATGTGCATTCTTGAGCAGGGGAACCTTGCGGGCGCTGCAGGATTTCAGTCCTTCACGGCGTAGTGTGTTACCAATTGTTTTCTTGGTGACTATGGTCCCAGCTGCCTTGAGATCATTGACAAGATCCTCCCGTGTAGTTCTGGGCTGATTCTTCACCGTTCTCATGATCATTGCAACTCCACGAGGTGAGATTTTGCATGGAGCCCCAGGCCGAGGGAGATTGACAGTTCTTTTGTGTTTCTTCCATTTGCGAATAATCACACCAACTGTTGTCACCTTCTCACCAAGCTGCTTGGCGATGGTCTTGTAGCCCATTCCAGCCTTGTGTAGGTCTACAATCTTGTCCCTGACATCCTTGGAGTGCTCTTTGGTCTTGGCCATGGTGGAGAGTTTGGAATCTGATTGATTGATTGCTTCTGTGGACAGGTGTCTTTTATACAGGTAACAAGATGAGATTAGGAGCACTCCCTTTAAGAGTGTGCTCCTAATCTCAGCTCGTTACCTGTATAAAAGACACCTGGGAGCCAGAAATCTTTTTGATTGAGAGGGGGTCAAATACTTATTTCCCTCATTAAAATGCAAATCAATTTATAACATTTTTCACATGCGTTTTTCTGGATTTTTTTGTTGTTATTCTGTCTCTCACTGTTCAAATAAACCTACCATTAAAATTATAGACTGATAATTTCTTTGTCAGTGGGCAAACGTACAAAATCAGCAGGGGATCAAATACTTTTTTCCCTCACTGTACTCATAGCCATTTATACACCTTGTATTTAGATGGTTATAGCCATAGACATGTTGTGTAATAAAACTTGGTGTCATTACGTGTTCAGTCTTTACACATTCTTGAGAATCAAATGGTTCAGAGAAGCAGGTGGTGTCCACAGACTCCAACGTATACTCCTGAAAGTGAAGGATACTTTCTACGGATGGCCTCAACATTTTTACATTTAGCAGACACTCTTATCCAGAACGACTTACAGGAGCAATTAGGGTTAAGTGCCTTGATCAAGGGCATGTAGACAGATTTTCTTTACCTATCTGGCTTGGGGATTTGAATCAGAGACCTTTCGGTGAATGGCCCAATGCTCTTAACCGCTAGGCTACCTGCCACTCAACAATGCAGGATGGCATTACTCGTCTGTTACCCTTTCCAAGCTTTTCTCCCTTGAGTGCCCATTCCATCACAATGTGATGCACAACAAGACAATATTGACTATGGAACAGGGGAAAAGATCAATAAGAGATCATAATAGGAAACAGATAATAAATTCAAACTGATATGTACAGTATACGTTATTGATAACTTCAATTTCAAATGGTTACTTAGTCTATGGACAGCTGTCTGTTTGGTCCCACTGAACCTACTTGCTTTTTCCAGTTCATCTTAGGGACATGGACAAAACATTTAAATTACTCCTGGGTTGATAAGGGCTGGGAAATGTGCATTATCTGTCACACAGACTGTTGTGCTGTGACCGACATCATCAGCATCTTCGGCAGACAAGTTAAATTCTTCAAGTGTTGGCATTATCAAGTCCTATTCAGAACAACACAGACACTCAATGTTGTTCGGCATTGCCTTGCATTTTTCACATTTACACCTGTTCCCGGTAACTCTCTCTCTGGGCGCCACCGCTGGGCGCCGCTGCTGTGTCATATAAATAAATATGGTTCTGCAAAGTATGCATCCTCTTCAGGCTCGTAGCTGTTCGACTCAGACATTTTTGGGTGGTGTAGCAGTTGAAAGAGTGTATGCACCGCGCTAGCCTTGAGAATCAGGCGCCATGAAATTTGGAGGTGTGGCTACGCAAGCTTAGTAGTACGCGGATGTAGTAGTGATGTAGAAATTAGTTCTAAGACAAGGGCAAAACAGGAAGTAAACCTAATTTGAGTTATACACATTTATGTTCGTATTAGTGGAAATAGCCAAGCGTTTTGATATTGACATACGTGTGTAGCCCACAAAGACATGCGATGGCTGTAGAGTTCTTTTGTGGGGACGTTTTGAAGGACATTTTTGGGTGAGTCTGGCCACTATAACTATATGGCTCATTGCAAGCAACTATGCCAGCCAAAGACATTTCAGGAATGGAACTCTGACCAAAACAACTGCCTGGATGATGCTTCCGACACTAAAAAAAAACGAAATATCCCTTTAAGTAAAAATACTTGAAAGTATTACTTAAGTAGTTTTTGGGGGGTATCTGTAATTTACAGTTTTTATTTTTGACAACTTTTACTTCACTACATTTCTAAAGAAAATGATGTATTTTTACTCCATATATTTTCCCTGACACCCAAAAGTACTCGTTACATTTTGAATGCTTAGCAGGACAGGAAAATTGTCCAATTCACGCACTTATCAAGAGAACATCCCCTGGTCATATCTACTGACTCTGATCTGGTGGACTCACTAAGCACACATGTTTAATTTGTAAATTGTGTTGGAGTGTGCCCTGGCTATCTATAAATAAATAAAAATACAATGGTGCCGTCTGCTTTGCTTAATATAAGGAATTAGAAATTATTTCTACTTTTGATACTTAAGTATATTTAAAAACAATTATTTGTTTACTTGTAGTCAAGTAGTATTTTGCTGGTTGATTTTTCATTTTACTTGAGTATTAAGGTATCTTTACTTTTACTCAAGTATGACAATTCTGTACTTTTTCCACCACAGTAACTAGGATTTTTCCTCCTGCCAGGAACCCCAGCTGCCGTGGTTATGTAGCAGAGACAACCCTGCCTGTATAGATTTAGCATTGATGAACTAGTGGACCGCCAATGCTCCTCCGATACAAATCAAATACAATAATGTTGTCTTTAGTCACAAACCCCTGCAGCACACTGAAACAAAACAGATCAACACTTTACGATACATTATCCAGACCTATTTCTACCTCTGTAATTGTCCTCAAACCAGACCATACTAGAACGAGACTACATGGTTCAGTAGGACAGCCAGGAAGGGAAGCAATCATTTTCTTTCCCTGTACTCTCCTCGTCTCTCAGTCAGTCTGTGAGGCTCCATCACTCAGGCTCATGTCCACACAGGATGAGGGCTTATTAATCATCATAATCTCTCTCCCATTGCCCAACCTCATGAATGAAAATAAAATGCATTCACTAAAGCCCTGGCTATCAATAACACCAGTGCATTTATTTAAGTGACATTTGGCAGCGGAGGTCCCTCCCTATAATAGACAAGTGGATTCACAATGGAAAGTAAATTGGCTCCCTAAAATGACTCTGCTATCTATGTGTAATCTATGTGTAATCTCTCTGTGTAATCTATGTGTAATTTCTCTATGTGCAATCTCTCTCTCTCTCTCTCTTTCTCTCTCTCTCTCCAAAGTATAGTGTAAGGTAGAGGAGGTACCCCCTATGTGTAAGGTACCTGTACCTTCCACTACCCTCTGTTTAATTACCTGTTGGGACAGGCACAAATATAAATCTGGAAGATTAAAAGAAACATGAGATACAGGGAGCGAGGTGTAAGAACCCAGAGTTGTGCTGGTGCGGGCTCGGCTGAATCTGGAGCATGTATATGGAGGGGCTGGTGAACTGTCTGGGGGATTTTGTAGGGCATCAGGGGGGTCCTATGTGCAGTGGATGAAGACGGGGGCTTAGGTTGAACTTCTAGTCGGTTAAAATGATGATATAAGTATTTGTGCCAAATATAGGTATTTTTTTTATAAAAAACACACGCAGAGCTCAGGTTGACTGTAATATGTCTAATCTGAATATTACTGGCCTATAATTCCCTGTATTTACATATAAAACAGAGTATATCTGTTTGGTGTCATAATACTAGTCTACTCAAGGGACCTCTATTTATAGATTTGAGAGGGTGCTTTCATATCCTTAAAATAGCCATGAGTTCATTAAGAGAAGAGCTGTGTGTGCTTCCAATCAGGTAAAACTGTGCCAGTCAGGGTCACAATCAGGGTACAGTAGGTGCTGCTTTTTTAAATCATGTTATATTTTTAGGAAGGACATTAACGTTATATTATATTCTATTTTAGTAACAGTGCACTAACAGAGGACAAGGGATGTGTGTGTAATGTGTTTGATGTGGAGTTCCACTTGTGACAGTTACATAAAAGGTGACGGCATGTCCAGGTTAGGCAGACAACCCCCCTGTACATTTTTCTACCCTCCTGTACCTTCCTCTACTTTCTACCCTCCTCTACCCTCCTCTACCCTCCTGTACCTTCTACTACCCTACTCTACCTCCTGTACGCTCTACTCTCCTCTACCTCCTGTAGGCTCCTAGAGCCTCCTCTACCCTCCCGTACCTTCCACTACCTCCTGTACCCTCCTCTATCCTCCTCTACTCTCCTGTAGGTTCCTAGAGCCTCCTCTACGCTCATGTACCCTCCTCTACGCTCATGTACCCTCCTTTACACTCATGTATCCTCCTGTATCCTAATGTAGCCTCCAATACCCTCCTGTTTCCTACTGTACCCTCCTGTACCCTCCTTTAGTCTGCTGTACCCTCCTCTACCCTCATCTACCCTCCTATACTCTCATCTACCCTCCTCTATCTTCCTGTAGCCTTTTGCCTCCCCTGGTTACATTATTAATGAGTGGTAGAGAGGAAATAGAGCATGAAAAAATTAACTGGAGTTTCAGTGTTCACTGAGCTTGTTGAGTAAATGATTGAATAGTATAGCTCAGTGTGCTTAGTTTTGATAGAACTCTTGTTCGTTATAAGGTAGCCTTGAATGCTCCAATTTACAACGTTTGGACAAAAAACATGAATAAAAGAAGCACCAAAACAACTTGATTGCTATTACCCTACCCGTCAGGCACTTTTCTTGAGCATTAGGGTTATGTTGCAGTAGAAACGATTATCATAAGCACCAATATTTCTCCTGCAGGAACAAGTCCAACATCTCCACAAAACATTTGAAAGCACAAAGCCTCAAAGTAACAATAGGCGTTACAACTAATAACTATCGGAGTGGCTATTCACAGAATCATTAATCACCTTACTGACTCCCCCTATTCTCTCCTCTTCTTGCCTATTCTCTCCATCCCCACACTCTAACCCCACGCTCAATACATCTCTCCATTGCGCAGGAATCTCATTCATCAGTGCCAATACGGGGAGGATATTAGTAAGCCCACAACAGAGTGTGTGACTGTATTATCTTCCCTCTCCTCTTCAGTTCATCAGAGAGACTGCATGTAGACAAGTCATTACCTGAAGGTCTGCCAGGCTGATTAGGCCTCCATTATTGTGGCTAGGTGTGTTCGGGTGTGATGATTCATTGTGTGTTGATTTATGTTGACCTTTCAGCATTGCTCCGGTAGACTCTGTTGTGGTAAGGTTTGCTGAATGACCGCATCATGGTTTCTACTGGCGTTAGAAAAGAGTAGGGGGGAGTGGCCTGCGGTGGTCTAGCGGTCTAAACTGCTGCTTCTGAGCACATGTAAAATGTACCGCTGCCAGCATGGGTTCAATTCTGTCCCACTGCTCTTTCAGTGCTCTCTCTCCTTTCACCTCTATCCAATAAACATACACAATATTTGTGAGAAAAAAAATGTAGGACTGCATGAACGTGCACGTGCCCACACATTAACAATTATTAAAGTGATAACATGCATGTCAGTAAGTATTTGTGAAGTCACTTATACATAATACATTCACAAATAAAGGCAAATATTCAAATTGAAACAACTCCTTTCTCTTCACAATGCTTGAAGAAATCTAGCCGGGGCACGCAAAGTGCCTGAGAGTCAAAGAGTTCAGCCAGCTAATGTTAAACAGGCCCAGACATTAAAAAGTTTTTTAACATAAGCCTCTTCCCAGAAGACTCTTTGAATCACTTTCTTCCCTGTCTCCCTCCATACCCACAGCCGTGCAGTACTGCCTGGTTTGCAGTCACGTTGTGTCACTGCTGTAAAGGTGGTAGAGGGTAGCATTGTGGGACTCAGCAGAGAGAGCAGCAGTAGGGGGTCTGAGCTAGCCTTTACCCTGTTGTACCTGGGCTGGCCTCCCTCTCTCCAAAACACCTGGTCTCCTCTCACCACAGTGACACAGCAGGAGGTGGGGGGAGAGGAGGGGAGGGGCTGTCTGACTGAGGGAGTGAGGGAGGTGACTCAGTATATACTTATGAGGTGACTGGGCTCTCTGAATGACTGGGGGGCTGATTACTTGGGTCAGAGTACACCTTCCTAAAACCCCCTGGTGATAATAGGGTCCTAACGGGTAGAGCCAGAGGTTGACAGAGATGGTAATGGCGGAAAAGGTGCCACGGTACAGTCTGTTACTGCTGCTCTTTTGGATGGACTTGATTCATCGTCTGGTGCTTTTCCAAATGATGACACAGCTGCAGACATACACTACTGTACTGTGCACTGTGTTTGCAGATGAGACTGAATTAGTCTCTTTTACTCCGTCTCCTCATTACCTCATGGTTATTTTCAGGTAATGGAGTCACTCCCTTAGTTAAGTAAAGGATGATGTCGAGAAAGAGAGAGAGAGAGAGAGAGAGAGAGAGAGAGAGAGAGAGAGAGAGAGAGAGAGAGAGAGAGAGAGAGAGAGAGAGAGAGAGAGAGAGAGAAATGGGGAGCTATAGTTAGAGGTCTAAGCCGTAGCCAACAAAAGACAGACTGAGTGAGCAGAGAAGGAGAGGATCCAAGGGGGTGGAACACAGGGAGGATTTGGGTCACAAAATACCAAGAGAAAAGCCTGAGGTAGGGTCTGTGTGTATGTTATTTTAGGCTTAGGGGTTAGGTTAAGGGTTAGGCTTAAAATGTGTGAATTAGGGTTACAATTAGAATGGGTTAGGGTTAAGAGTTAGGGTTAGTTCTAGGGTTAGGGGTTTGGGCTTAACGTTAGGGTTAAGGTAAGGGTGAGGGAAAACAGGATTTTGACTGGGAATCAATTGTTTGGTCCCCACAATGATAGAAAAACAAACATGTGTATGTACACACACACACACACACACACACACACACACACACACACACACACACACACACACACACACACACACACACACACACACACACACACACACACACACACACACACACACACACACACACACACCTGTGCTCCTCATGTCAGCTCTAATTTATCCAGAGCCTGTAATTGACACTCTGTTAAATTGTTCTAGTAGCCCTGGGTGTCACTATCAAAGCCTTGACTGAACTTTTCAGTGTCAGACGCAAAACCGTCACCTCGCATGTATCAACATCTGTGAGTACCTCTTGGGTTTGGGCTAATGTTTTAATTGGTTCTGAGGAACAGAGGGCAAGGCAAATTGCTTTGCTATCCCAGAGGCTTTCAGTCTTAATGAGATATTCTCCCCTCTCTGCATCAGCAGGGCCCTGACCCATGTCTCATCTATTCTATGGGACCGTGCTGCAGAAGATCTACATGCCAACGATGGATAGAACACACCCAAATGTTAATGAGGTCAGAGGTCAATGGCTGTGTCCCACTGTGTGTTATGGAGTTAAGGACATGTGTTTTATAGACATGGATAATGCACAGGACAGAAGGACACATGCATGCGGTCATGCACACGTGTACGCGTAGACACACATGCACAGAAATGTGCACAGACATGCACACACACAAACACAGATTTGTTCATATATGTATTTATGCATGCAAGAACGGCCATTCACTCACCAGTTACAGAGAGACAGAGGATGAAAGGATGGAAATCTAGAGATTAGATCCAAGAATCTACTACTTGGGTTTTTAGTACCAGGACAGAAAAGGCTTTAAACCCAATACTCTCTGGAGACAATTTCCCCACAGCCCAAACACACTCATCTACACTGTCTATCTAGAGACCTCAATGGAACAATTTATTTTTTGGCTCAGTCCAAAGGAGATGCCCTTCAACTGTTAGTCCTAAGTTATTTTGGATCCTCTTAAAACTAGAAACAATAAATTAGATTTTTAAATGAGATTCTAAAACCACTTGGCATTCCTTTTCTGGGACCCATCCCACAGCTAGGGCCCTCCATCCTCACCTTTCTAGACTTAATGAGCGAGAGAATTTAAGAGGAAAAGAAAATAAGGTATTTTTTTATTTTACCTTCATTTAACCAGGTAGGCCAGTTGAGAACAAGTTCTCATTTACAACTGCGACCTGGCCAAGATAAAGCAAAGCAGTGCGACAAAAAACAACAACGCAGAGTTACACATGGAATAAACAAACATACAGTCAATAACACAAAAAAAGATCTATATACAGTGTGTGCAAATGGAGTAAGGAGGTAATGCAATAAATAGGCCAATAGTAGCGAAGTAATTACCATTTAGCAAATGAACACTGGAGTGATATATGTGCAGATGATGATGTGCAAGTAGAAATACTGGTGTGCAAAAGAGCAAAAAAAGTAAATAAAAACAACATGGGGATGAGGTAGGTAGTTTGATGAGCTATTTACAGATGGGCTGTGTACAGCTGCAGCGATCGGTAAGCTGCTCAGATAGCTGATGCTTAAAGTTAGTGAAGGAGATATAGGTCTCCAACTTCAGCGATTTTTGCAATTCGTTCCAGTCATTGGCAGCAGAGAACTGCAAGGAAAGGCTGACAATGTAGGTGTTGGCTTTGGGGATGACCAGTGAGATATACTTGCTGGAGCGCGTGCTATGGGTGGGTGTTGTTATGGTGACCAGTGAGCTGAGATAAGGCGGAGCTTTACCTAGCAAAGACTTATAGATGACCTGGAGCCAATGGATCTGTCTGTGAATATGTAGCGAGTGCCAGCCAACGAGAGCACACAGGTCACAGTGGTGGGTGGAATATGGGGCTTTTGTGACAAAACGGATGGCACTGTGATAGACTACATACAGTTTGCTGAGTAGAGTGTTGGAGGCTATTTTGTAAATGACATCGCAGAAGTCGAGGATTGGTAGGATAGTCAGCTTTACGAGGGTGTTTGGCAGCGTGAGTGAAGCAGGCTTTGTTGCGAAATAGGCAATTCTAGATTTGAATTTGGATTGGAGATGCTTAATATGAGTCTGGAAGGAGAGTTTACAGTCTAGCCAGACACCTAGGTATTTGTAGTTGTCCACATATTCTAAGTCAGAACAGTCCAGAGTAGTGATGCTAGTTGGGCGGGCGGGTGCAGGCAGCGATCGGTTGAAGAGCATGCATTTAGTTTTACTAGCATTTAAGAGCAGTTGGAGGCCACGGAAGGAGTGTTGTACGGCATTGAAGCTCATTTGGAGGTTTGTTAACACAGTGTCCAAAGAAGGGCCAGATGTATACAGAATGATGTTGTCTGCGTAGAGGATGATCAAGGAATCACCCGCAGCAGAGCGACATAATTGATATATACAGAGAAAAGAGTCGGCCCGGGAATTGAACCCTGTGGTACCCCCATAGAGACTGCCAGAGGTCTGGACAACAGGCCCTCCAATTTGAAACACTGAACTCTATTTGAGAAGTAGTTGGTGAACCAGGCGAGGCAGCCATTTGAGAAACCAAGGCTGTTGAGTCTGCCGATAAGAATCCGGTGATTGACAGAGTCGAAAGCCTTGGCCAGGTCGATGAAGACGGCTGCACAGTATTGTCTTTCATCGATGGCGGTTATGATATCGTTTAGTACCTTGAGCGTGGCTGAGGTGCACCTGTGACCAGTTCGGAAACCGAATTGCACAGCGGAGAAGGTACAGTGGGATTCGAAATGGTCAGTGATCTGTTTGTTAACTTGGCTTTCGAAGACTAGAAAGGCAGGGCAGGATGGATATAGGTCTGTAACAGTTTGGGTCTAGTGTCACCCCCTTTGAAGAGGGGGATGACCGCGGCAGCTTTCCAAGGAATCTCGGACGATACAAAAGAGAGGTTGAACAGACTAGTAATAGGGGTTCCAACAATGGCGGTGGAGAATTTTAGAGAGAGAGGGTCCAGATTGTCTAGCCCAGCTGATTTGTACGTGTCCAGGCTTTGCAGCTCTTTCAGAACATCTTGGGTGAAGGAGAAGCTGGGGAGGCTTGGGCAAGTAGCTGCGGGGGGTGCGGAGCTGTTGGCCGGGGTAGCCAGGAGAAAAGCATGGCCAGCCGTAGAGAAATGCTTATTGAAATTCAATTATCGTCGATTTATCGGTGGTGACAGTGTTTCCTAGCCTCAGTGCAGTGGGCAGCTGGGAGGAGGTCTTCTTATTCTCCATGGACTTTACAGTGTCCCAGAACTTTTTGGAGTTAGAGCTACAGGATGCAAATTTCTGTTTGAAAAAGGTAGCCTTTGCTTTCCTAATTGACTGTGTGTATTGCTTCCTGACTTCCCTGAAAAGTTGCATATCGCGGGGACTATTCGATGCTAGTGCAGTACGCCACAGGATGTTTTTGTGCTGTTCTAGGGCAGTCAGGTCTGGAGTGAACCAAGGCCTATATCTGTTCTTAGTTCTACATTTTTTTGAATTTGAGAGAAGGAAAGGTAGGATGTCCTTCACCTGTGGTCGCCTGTGACTGTGGATCCTCAAAATGGAACAAACACATGGAATTGTAATGAACACGAGGGAGACAGAGAACTGGTTTCAAGCTTAGGGCGCAGCAGGTGTTTAATGTAAAGGACCACAGGAGGAGGCATGTAGCTGGGTCCAGGGGCAGGCAGCAGGTCATACACAGGGGGTCCAAAAGGCAACAGTACAGGCAGGGAAAAGGCTTGTAACATCGTCCGGGAGATCAGGCAATAGGTGAATAACAGGAAATCCAATAGGCTAAGGTACAGGCAGGGAATAGGCAAAAGGCATTGTTAGTGAGGCAGGAAAAAACTATCATACACGGGAGGATTAAATGATGGGAAAAATAGATACCTCACAAAGATGTTGTGCAAAGAACTGAAATATATAGTGTGTGATAATGACATATAGGTGTGTGAACAGGTGATCAGAATTTGGGTGATTGGGATCTGGAGAGTGAGCTGCGTTCAGGGGATCTATGTGTGTGAGAGTGTGAGCTGGAAAATGAGATGGAAAGTGAGCTTCGTTCAGGGGATCTACGTGTATGAGAGTGTGAGTTGGAAGCAGACGTTACAGTAATGAGAATAGCATAATTGTAAGGGTGGCGTAACTGGAAGTCAGGCGCAGGAGAGCAAAACTAGGCAATGTTCATAGTCATTTAATATATATCACCCAACGGTTAAACAACACGAGAGTACATGGGGGAGGAACAGAGGGTTAAATACAAAACATGTAATGAGGGAATTGAAACCAGGTGTGGAAAACACAGACAAAACAAATGGAAAATGAAATGTGGATCGATGATGGCTAGAAGACCGGCAACACCGACCGTCGAACGCCGCTCGAACAAGGAGAGGAGCCGACTTCGGCGGAAGCCGTGACAATAATCAGATTTTCTCTTCAGGGCCCTCACACGCTTCTTCCCTTTCTTCATTAAAACAGAAAGAAGAGAAAAGAAAGGATGAGAAAATAAAGAAAGAAGAGGAGGCGATCTTGGGTCCTGGGAGGTGTTTGTTACATTCTTGAATGGGCCTCCTTGTTAATCTCATTGATAAAAATACAGACGCTGAAGATGTCCAGCAATATTCCACTCCATCGGTAATGCGTGACACAATGGCCTGTCTTCCTCTTCCTGTTAATAAACCAGAGATGTTAACGTTAGTGAGAAATCTTCGTACACTTACCCCCTCAGGCCCTGCTATAATATAGATGACTTCATCCTAGTGCAACGTACTTCTATACCCTATGAGGCGGAATCGATTTGATATACCTTTCCCTCCCCTCTAGGATCCTGCGCGTTGCAAATAAACTGGGCACAATAACCTACATTCTGTTCAAGCAATAAATTAAATTCTGCTCCAGTGATAACCTCATGTCTAGTGAAAAGAAAACCTTGAATCTTTCTCCAACTATAACAATAGATGTGGTGAGATCTACACTTCTCTGACGTTGGTCTGAATGCTATTGCTCATCTATTTTGTAGTTGCTTTAGGCTGCATTGCTGCTGTTGTCAAAGAATAATGGGTATTGCACAACCTACCTTGTAGTACTTTCAAGAAACAGTGAATTAATGAATTCCCATTCCTAAGCAAAGCATAATAAGCAGCAATCAGGGGAATAGGCTAGATAAAAGTCTGTATTCAGTGCTAACTCTTTGTCCACTCTCTTCCCATATTGCATTTTTTCTTCACTTATATGTTGGAAGGAGTGAGCTGAAACAAAGCCAGCATCAAACTGTTGACGGACATCAAACCTGAGCGATTAAGCAAACAGCTAGCCTGTTTCTAGAACTGTTCATCCACTGCATCGATAACTTTGATTTGTCTTTTGTGCAGCTGTTATTTCCGCAGTAGTTTAGCGCCATCGAAACGTCTCCTTCCGTAGGGCTGTTGAACGGTCCTTTCACGAAACAACGACTGGTAGCAGTTCTGAGTGACAGGCTGATTGAACACGCTCCCCGTTCCTGTTCCTCTCCATCAACCCCACACAATTAAATCTACAGGCACACCGCTAATGTCAATCAAACACCTCCACTGCATTAATTATACAATAATGGCTACGTGTGTGTATATTCTGCTGTGTGTGTGTTGTGTGTGTATGAATTTGTGATTGTGTGCGTGTGTTTCAGTTTCACCCAGGAAAATGAGCACGGTGACCCACAAAAGCACAGGCTTATGAAGACATGCCTGATCATAATGCCGTGTCCTAATGTAATTTAGAGCAGGAGTTAACTAGCTCTTTCTCTTGACGCCAGGAAGCCACGAAGGCATGAGGTTGGAGAGAGAGAGACAGATAGAGGGAGAAAGAGAGTATGAGAGAATAGGGGGGTAAAGACTAGCTTGGTTGCTGACTACAACCTCGCTTATGGGCTTTCAGAGGAAATGGGTGATGAGGACTGAAGGAAAACGAGTTGGAGTGGCAGGAGGAACATTCAGTCTCAGATGGAGCCCTCATTCTCTCACAATGTGCCTCATTAATTCTGAATCATACTGGTCTATCATGACCAGATATAAAAACTACTTTAAGGAATTACTGTCTGTTTGCGTATTATAGTAGGTTGAGGACAGTGATCTAGTCCAAGGGGCCATTGCCAGGTAAAACAGTCCTGTAGCGATCTAGTGGCACTATCCAGAAACAAGACTTCTAGTATACAGTATAGTCAGATAGAAGACACCCGATACAGAAACAAGCAGCTCTGACCCAGATCCAAGCCTATGAAGACTCTCTCTCTCTCTCTCTATCTCTCTAACAAAGGCTCATCTACAGTAGCCCTCAGATATGTGCCTCCATTCCACTCGTTTGTGCATTTCCACCATTTTCTACTTTTACTGTGTTTTGTGTTGAGACTAGAAACTCAGTGGAATTTAATTGATAAAAGAACATCATCCAGTTCAGAAAAATTTTCCAACTTTCCAATTAGGATAAACTGCTTTAGAATAAGTATTTATGCTATTTCTCCATGTGTAATCTAGGCATATTGGAGGGCCATTTTTACATGATGTTCAAGTGGTATTAACTTCTTTCTGGGATTAGCAGTAAAAGTAGGCCTCTACACACCTATTCCCCAATACCGTGTGGTTCCAAGGTTGCCAGGCGCTCTCGGTACAGTATCTTAGTGAATTTTTAATCATAGTAAACCACATCGACCTTGTCCAAGGGCCCTAAGAGTTTGCCCCGCGCAATTCTCCGCAGATTCCTCCAATTTCACAGAAAATTAAATTAACATAAAATCAATTAATGCATTAATTAGTGTACTTTAATTACATAAATCTGGGTATACTTTGTGCCTTTAATTATTTATTGCGTAATTAATGAGTGATTAATAATGAGGCTGATTTTAATGTTAAACACGTATATTATATGACAAATGTCATTCTGCGCTACGTAAAATGGAGGACATGTGTGACTCATCAACAAGCTATTCTCAAAGCCTCTATCTACTCATCAACAAGATGAAGAACAGTACATTACTGTTGCTGAAAGACCAATGGTCTACCACAGAGAGAATCAATTGGCCTCATTGACATGCAGCATCTACTTCAGTATATTGTTCATAACTGCATATTACTGCTTTTGGGTTCAACCAGTGCTCATGCATGACTGTGATGCTGGTGTCCAGAAGGTAAGGAAAATGTTAGCAAAGGAGTGAGGTACTCCAGTCTATAGACACAGAAACACAATGGACTAGTGAAGCATAAATACTATATAGACATGGGAGCTGTCCTTTCTGCACCTCGTCAACCTGAGTAGCCACCTCTGACAAGAGATCAGCACCTTTCGGGACCATAGACAGCAACTCATGGCAATCACAAGTGTGTGTATGAATCTATTATGTACTTTCTCAACTTCATCTCAACCTGCCTGAGCTTCTGTACAGGGACCCTGACGGACGTAGAGTGACTTCATGATGTTACTGTCACAATCCACATAGAGACAATTCTAACTTTAGATACGTACATGTATGTTTGCTACTCAGGCATCTGTGTAAATCATGCATTGATGTCAATGGGAAATGTTCACATTGTATAAACATTCAGCACTTGGCAACAATCCTTCCCTGCCCCCTGGTAGCAATCTAGACATCTCAAGACAAGCTCCTCTACTAGTCGTGTCTGTGGTGTGCTGGTTATCATGTCACTGGCATCTCTGGTAGTGCAGTACGGCGGTGTGTATGGTTTCTCCCCCTCTTTCAGGTGAGGTGCTGTAGTGTTGAACTCTTGGTGGAGTGGTGCAAGTTTAAACAACAAGCTCGTTTACGGGGTCACTGATGATTCTACTAATTAGCTGCCAAACCACCTTGAGCTGTAATCCCACTCTGAGCAGTCAAATAACATACAGAGAGAGAGCGTGAGAGAGAGTAAGGGAGAGAAAAAGAGAGAGAGTGAGGATAAGAGAGAGAGAGAGAAATATAGAAGGAAAAGGGGAGAGAAAGAGGGAGGGAGGGAGAGAGTGAGAGAGCGCCAGAGAGAGAAAGAGAGAGTGAAAGAGGGAGAGAAAGAAAGAAAGAAAGAGAGAAATACATAAATATAGAAAGAAAGAAAGAAAGAAAGAAAGAAAGAAAGAAAGAAAGAAAGAAAGAAAGAAAGAGATAAAGAGGGAGGGAGGGAGGGAGAATAAGGTCAATGAGGGTATATTAAATAAAAGTGAGAGTAAGAGACAGAAAGAGAGAGAGAACGAGAGAGAAAGAAGGAGAGAAAGAAAGAAAGAAAGAAAGAAAGAAAGAAAGAGAGAGAGAGAGGGAGAGAGAGAGAGAAAGAAGGAGAGAAAGAAAGAAAGAAAGAAAGAAAGAAAGAGAGAGGGAGAGAGAGAGAGAGAGAAAGAAAGAAACAGAGAAAGGTGGAGTGAGTGAAAGAGGGAGAGATTTGCTGAACTGGATGATGTTCTTTCATCAATTAAATTCCACTGAGTTTCTAGTCTCAACACAAAACACAGTAAAAGTAGAAAATGGTGTAAATGCACAAACGAGTGGAATGGAGGCACATATCTGAGGGCTACTGTAGATGAGCCTTTGTTAGAGAGAGAGAGAGAGAGAGAGGGGGTAGAGGGAGGGGGA
Organism: Brachymystax lenok tsinlingensis; assembly: GCA_030435695.1. NCBI lineage: Eukaryota > Metazoa > Chordata > Actinopteri > Salmoniformes > Salmonidae > Brachymystax > Brachymystax lenok. The sequence continues at coordinate 28,508,936 of CM059785.1, forward strand.
GGGGGACTGGATGGCGGGAAGAAGAATAAGGTCAAGGAGGGTATACAAAATTAAAAAGAGAGAATGAGAGTAAGAGAGCAAGAAAGGGAAAGAAACCAGGTAAACTAAACTACTAGTCTACTAGGCTACAGTGATGAAATAGAGCGGTAAGGAGATGATAGCTAAATCTCAAACTGCATGTTCAAAGAGAAAAAGGAGAGAAAAGTAATAAAAAAGATTAATGGAATGCAGTGATTATTGGAGTTTATACAATCTCAAACTGCATGTTCAAGGAGAAAAAGGAGAGAAAAGTAATAAAAAGATTAATGGAATGCGGTGATTATTGGAGTTTATACAATCTCAAACTGCATGTTCAAGGAGTAAAAACGAGAGAAAAGTAATTTAAAAAAATGGATGGAATGCAGTGATTATTGAAGTTTATACAACAGGTGGGTCTAATCCTGGACGCTGATTGTTTAAAACCACATTCCAGCTGGTGTCTATTTCACAAGTTACCACCGGCTAAACCTATGACGTTGAAATGCCTATTTACCCTGTTCCATCTCAGTGCGCAATCCCCTATCTCATCAGCCCAGTCAGACAATTTATGAACTTGATCTACACTGTAAAAAGCAACTAGACATTATCTCACGTTTCTTTTAGACTAGCAATTGATCTGTCTCTCTGACATTTGCAACATTGATATTGAAATTCGATCTCCAGCTGTCCCATAGTAATGAACGTGTAGGGGTCGGGAGTTGGGACGAGACAGACAGGCAGGCAGCTTTTCTCAGACAGTCGAAATCTTGAATCAGCATCTTTTTTTATGGACATATACAAAGAAATGTCAATCGAAAACAGGCAAAATAAAATGAAATGCAGCTAGTGTGCAGTCTTTCCAGCTTCAGTGTGAAGTGACTGTGATAACTATGTTGTTGGCTAGCTCCTCTGAACAACAGTGTCCTGACGAGAGTCCAAATGTTCTATGCCAGGTGGAATTTCACATCATTAGCTCATTCTTATGAATGTATCCAAATAAATGTCACCACAAAACAGCTTAAACAAATGCAAATGCAGCTACAATGCTATTATTCTGGCTGCACTGACTGACGTGACGGTAAGTTAGCCGTAGTTGGCTAGCTAGCAAGCAAGGAATAAGAATGTTACCAGCCAGTATAGCAATAGAACATTTGGAATGAATAACTGAGTCGAGTCCATAGATATAGAACAAAAAAACTTAACGACTGGGTCGTGTCTCTGGAAACTGAACTGATAGAACAAACGACCAGCTGGCTTAGTTAGCAACCTTAGGATTTGTGTCGGAACTATATCTTGTGGAAGGATGAAATAGTATGAATAAATGAATAAAAATAATGTTTTTAATGAAAATATGTCAATCATTATTTGAATATGCTGGTAACCCGCTGTGTAAAAGTGATAATGCCCTCTAAGCCAGCATTTGGAGGATATATTGGTACGGTCTCTGGCCTAACAACACCCATGCCAATATATCCTCTAAACACCGGATTCTCTGTCATTATCACTTATGTAAATGAGGATCTCTCTCAATTTAATTTAATTCAAAGGGCTTTATTGGCACGAGAACTACTGTATGTTTGCCAAAGAAAGTGAAATAGATAATGAACAAAAGTGAAATAAAAAATCTGAAATTAACAGTAAACATCACACATTACAAAGTTTCAAAAGAATACAGTGAGGGAAAAAAGTATTTGATACCCTGCTGATTTTTTACATTTGCCCACTGACAAAGTAATGATCAGTCTATAATTTTAATGGTGGGTTTATTTGAACAGTGAGAGACAGAATAACAACAAAAAAATCCAGAAAAACGCATGTGAAAAATGTTATAAATTGATTTGCATTTTAATGAGGGAAATAAGTATCTGACCCCCTCTCAATCAGAAAGATTTCTGGCTCCCAGCTGTCTTTTATACAGGTAATGAGCTGGGATTAGGAGCACACTTTTAAAGGGAGTGCTCCTAATCTCAGTTTGTTACCTGTATAAAATACACCTGTCCACAGAAGCAACCAATCAATCAGATTCCAAACTCTCCACCATGGCCAAGACCAAAGAGCTCTCCAAGGATGTCAGGGACAAGATTGTAGACCTACACAAGGCTGGAATGGGCTACAAGACCATCGCCAAGCAGCTTGGTGAGAAGGTGACAACAGTTGGTGTGATTATTCGCAAATGGAAGAAACACAAAAGAACTGTCAATCTCCCTCGGCCTGGGGCTCCATGCAAGATCTCACCTCGTGGAGTTGCAATGATCATGAGAACGGTGAGGAATCAGCCCAGAACTACACAGGAGGATCTTGTCAATGATCTCAAGGCAGCTGGGACCATAGTCACCAAGAAAACAATTGGTAACACACTACGCCGTGAAGGACTGAAATCCTGCAGCGCCCGCAAGGTCCCCCTGCTCAAGAAAGCACATATACATGCCAGTCTGAAGTTTGCCAATGAACATCTGAATGATTCAGAGGACAACTGGGTGAAAGTGTTGTGGTCAGATGAGACCAAAATGGAGCTCTTTGGCATCAACTCAACTCGCCGTGTTTGGAGGAGGAGGAATGCTGCCTATGACCCCAAGAACACCATCCCCACCGTCAAACATGGAGTTGGAAACATTATGCTTTGGGTGTGTTTTTCTGCTGAGGGGACAGGACAACTTCACCGCATCAAAGGGACGATGGACGGGGCCATGTACCGTCAAATCTTGGGTGAGAACCTCCTTCCCTCAGCCAGGGCATTGAAAATGGGTCGTAGATGGGTATTCCAGCATGACAATGACCCAAAACACATGGCCAAGGCAACAAAGGAGTATCTCATGAAGAAGCACATTAAGGTCCTGGAGTGGCCTAGCCAGTCTCCAGACCTTAATCCCATAGAAAATCTGTGGAGCGAGCTGAAGGACCGAGTTGCCAAACGTCAGCCTCGAAACCTTAATGACTTGGAGAAGATCTGCAAAGAGGAGTGGGAGAAAGTCCCTCCTGAGATGTGTGCAAACCTGGTGGCCAACTACAAGAAACATCTGACCTCTGTGATTGGGGTTTTGCCACCAAGTACTAAGTCATGTGTTGCAGAGGGGGTCAAATACTTATTTTCCTCATTAAAATGCAAATCAATATATAACATTTTTCACATGCTTTTTTTCTGGATTTTTTTGTTGTTATTCTGTCTCTCACTGTTCAAATAAACCTACCATTAAAATTATAGACTGATCATTTTTATTGTCAGTGGGCAAACGTATAAAATCAGCAGGGGATCAAATACTTTTTTCCCTCACTGTAGAAACATTTAAAATGTTATATTATGGCTATGTACGATGTTGTAACAATGTGCAAATAGTTAAAGTACAAAAGGGAAAAGAAATGAAAAAATATGGGTTGTATTTACAATGGTGTTTGTGCTTCACTGGTTGCCCTTTTCTTTTGGCAACAGTTCACACATCTTGCTACTGTGATGGCACATTGTGGTATTTCAACTAAAAGATTTTCAAGATTGGATTTGTTTTCAGATTCTTTGTTGGTCTGTCTAATCTGAGGGAAATATGTGACCCGTTTCAGGAAACTAGGCATATGTCGCGGGTCCCTACTTCACAGGAGAGCCATTTGAACGTAAACTTTTTTGGTGTTGATTAAAATGCTTTTTTTTTCTCGAACATGTGAACTTTCATGTGCCTTAATAACAAACTTGTATGCCATCTGTAAATACAATTAAAATTGTTAAATTACGAGCCTTGTTGGTTTAGCCACAGAAAAAGCCAGCAACCTCCTGCTAGCCATGACTGGCTAAGATAATGAGTGGGCTGGTCATGCCGAGAGATGAGTTTGGATTGGTCTGCCATATAGCATGCTTCTATCTATTTGAGTTGGTCAGTATGTCTAGGTAATCCTGTCTAACGCGTTTAAAAAAAAAAAAAATATCACGCAGTAAAACTGCATAAACCTAAGGTCAAGTTAAAGTGTACTAGCTAAAGTAAGCTGGCTGGCTCGCTAGCTAACGCTACGTGTTTGCTCTCCACTTTCTGGCGGTCCAAGTTTTGAAATCAGTGGAATTCGAGTATGATAGCTAAGGAGATGGAGAAAACATTTGTCTCCGGATTACATCTTCAAACTAAGGGCAACCATGGCATCCGTTAGGAGACACGTCCAACCATGATATATAAGGGTACATTTTCAGATATTACACATTTCAAATTTTGACAGAAAGTGGTTTCATTATAAGTTAAAGTGTACTGTTAGCTAGCTAATGTTATGTGTATGATCTTATTCTTCGTATCTCAGGCACATTTGCTTGACTAATTATAGCCTAATGTTAGTCTAGCTAACATTAAACCTGGTTGGTTAGCTACCTGCAGATTCATGCAGGGTAGTAACATCATGAGTTGAGACTATAGTTAATTGTTTACCTAGCTAGCTAGCTACATGTCTTAACAAAAGACTCCACTATGCAAGTATCCATTTCAATAGAATGTCACTGCAACAACTCTTGATAGACGTACAATCTACTCCAATTTCAGACCACGGGTAAGATAGCCTAGCTAGCTAAATTTTCAGATATTACACATTTATAATTTTGAAATAAAGCATTTTCATTTCAAGTTAAATTGTACTGTTAGCTAGCTAGCTAACGTTAGCTGGCTGGCTCACTTACTAAAGTCACTAGTTATAGCCTTATGTTAGCTAGCTAACATTGAACCTGGTTGGTTAGCTACCTGCAGATTCATGCCGAGTAGTAACGTCATGAGTTGGGATTATGGTTAATTGTTTATCTAGCTACGTCATAAGTGTGCCAGAGCGCAGAATAACTGATGAATTTATGAACACTCAACACCCGTTGTTGGCAAAAAAGCATAACTAAATTGTTGCCAGCAGCATAGTTACAGTCACCAATGCTCTTGATAACCTGAAAACAGCCTAACCAGCTCTGCTAGGGTGAGTAAAATGGTCAGAGTGGTGTGTTCTCTCATTATGTGTCTGTTAGCCAATGTTAGCCAGTTAGCTTGGGTGCTTGACTGCCATTGTGAGGTCAGATTGTTCGGATCAACCCTACTCATCAGCTAGAGCGTCCAGTGTGCACTCTGAACGCATTACAAACGGACAATCTGACAGCACAGTTGCAGTCACTAATGCTCTGGATAACACAACAGCCTAACCAGCTCTGCTAGGGCGAGTAATGTTCCGTGAGCTGTTCTCTCTCACTTAGATGTCTGCAAGTAACTAGCAAGTTAGCAAGATAGAGGGTGTGATCGATGCTGAATGGGTGTAGACAAAGAAGGGCTCTCCAATAGTAGTACCAAAACATTCAAAGGTAATTTTCTCAAAAGTGAGTTTACAAGTTTATAAACTTTCAAAGCAAAATTACTTTCCCATTGTTCCTCAACTGTAGTATATGAAATACCATTTTGTATTACTGAGTCTCTACTTTTATCCAATTAAAAAAAAAACATAAAAAATGTTGCTAATTAAGACCGATTTGAACCGGTCGGTCACATATATTATGGCCATAAAAGGTTAGGAAGGTTAGGAAGTGCAGCTTAGTTTCCACCTCGTTTTGTGGGCAGTGTGCAGATAGCCTGTCTTCTCTTGAGAGCCAGGTCTGCCTACAGCTGCCTCTCTCAATAGTAAGGCTATGCTCACTGAGTCTGTACATAGTCAAAGCTTTCCTTAATTTTGGGTCAGTCACAGTGGTCAGGTATTCTGCCAGTGTGTGCTCTCTGTTTAGGGACAAATGGCGTTCTAGTTAACTCAGTTTTTTTATTTATTAATTATTTCCAATGTTTCAAGTAATTATCTTTTTGTCTTGTCATAATTTGGCTGGGTCTAATTGTGTTTCTGCCCTGGGGCTCTGTAGGGTCTGTTTACTTTGTGAACAGAGTCCCAGAACCAGCTTGCTTAGGGCACTTCTCTAGGTTAATCTCTCTGTAGGAGATGGCTTTGTTTTAGAAGGTTTGGAAATCGCTTCCTTTTAGGTGGTTGTAGAATTTAACGGCTCTTTTCTTGATTTTGATAATAAGAGGGTATCGTCCTAATTCTACTCTGCATGCATTATTTGGTGTTTTACTTTGTAAACGGAGGATGTTTTTGCAGAATTCAATATTTCGTGTTCGTCCCATTATGTACATTCTTGGGTGGTAAGTGGATGCCAGATCTCACAACTATAAAGTGTAACGGGTTCTATAACTGATTCAAGTATTTTTAGCCAGATCCTAATTGGGATGTCAAATTTTATGTTCTTTTTGATGGCGTAGAAGGCCCTTCTTCTCGCTCAGATCATTCACAGCTTTGTTGAAGTTGTGTGCTGATGTTTAGATAGAGGTAGGTAAAGTTTTTTGTGTGGTTTAGGGCAACGTTGTCTAGATGGAATTTATATTTGTGATACTGACAATTAGACCTTTTTTGGAACACCTTCATATCTCTCTCTAGTTCTCTCTCTCTCTCTCTCTCTCTCTCTCTCTCTCTCTCTCTCTCAGTATGTGCCTGTCTGCCTCTGCCCTTAACACACAGATGGTTATATTAATTACCTACTGCATTGGGACTGGCACTGTGGCAGTGTGCGTGTGTGTGTGTGTCACATGCAATTTTGTTGACACCTGACATTTTTGTTGATAATCATTTTTGTTAACCCTAACCCCTAACCCCTAATTCTAATTGCAACCCTAATTCACACATTTAAAGCCCTAAACCTAACCCCTAAGCCTATAATAGCATTTTATGTTGTGGGTACCGCCGAAATGTACCCACTTGTCCGAAATGTCCTTGTTTTATTATCCTTGTGAGGACGGAGTTCTGCTCTCCTAAAGGATAGTAAACCCAAAAAAACACACACATATATACACACATACAGACCCTACCTCAGCCTTCCCTCTTGGTATTTTGTGACCCAAATCCACCCCCCTTGGCTTCTCTACTTCTCTGCTCACTCAGTTTGTCTTTTGTTGGCTACGGCTTAGACCTCTAACTATAGCTACCCATCTCTCTCTATCCCCTGTCTCTCTCTCTGTCCGTCCGTCTGACCCCCTCTCTCTCTCGCTCAGCATGTGTATGTCTGCCTCAACATAGACATGGTTATGTTAATTACCTACTGCATTGGGAGAGGTTGGGACCTCCGCTCTTTGACAGTGTGTGTGTGTCACCTGACATTTTTGTTGATAATCAATTTCATTCCCTCACCCCACAAAGCCTCAATGCCAAAGAAACACACACACAGAACCCTCCTCCCTAAGTTTGTTTTACTCACTGCTTTAGCACACTCCGCCAACCCTGATGTCCTAGCCGTGTCTGAATCCTGGCTTAGGAAGGCCACCAAAAATTCTGAGATTTCCATACCCAACTACAACATTTTCCGCCAAGATATAACTGCCAAAGGGGGGAGGAGTTGCAATCTATTGCAGAGATAGCCTGCAAAGTTCTGTCATACTTTCCAGGTCTATGCCCAAACAGTTCGAATTTCTAATTCTAAAAATGTACTTCTCCAGAAATAAGTCTCTCACTGTTGCCGCCTGCTATAGACCCCCCTCAGCTCCCAGCTGTGCCCTGGACACCATATGTGAATTGATTGCCCCCCCTATCTATCTTCAGAATTCGTTCTGTTAGGTGACCTAAACTGGGATATGCTTAACTTGTTAGGGAGTGGCAGCTGAGTGGTCGGTTTTGGAGAGCCTGGCGTGCCCAAAGTAAAATGCCTCCCATTCAGGCCCAGAAAATAGGATATGCACATATTTAGTACCATTGGATAGAAAACACTCTGAATTTTCCAAAAGTGTTAACCATTTGTCTGTGAGTGAAACAGAACGCATATGGCAGGCGAAACCCCGAGGAATTTCTGTCCTGGAAAAAGTGATTTTGCCACATTGCTCATTTGGAACCCCTCCCTCATGAAAATGACCATATAAGGGCATATGAATGCAGTACCCATCGCTTCCTTTAGATGTCAACAGTCTCGAGACAGTGTACATTTTCAATTTGGATGCTTTAGACCAGAGAATAAGAGCAAACCAGGAAGTGTACTTTTTATGTCAACAGTACCCAGTGCGCGTTCCCGACAAGGCGCGCAGTGTCTTTTTTACCGTCTTTATCGATCAGTTTATATTCCGGTTGATTTATAATAGTAAATATACGTAAAAGTGTTCCTAAGGATACATTTAAAACTATGTTTGATTGTTCTTGGACAAGTTCATAGGTATAAGATGAACGAGTTTGCATCACGTTTCAATGGAGGAGTGGAAGCTGTCGTTTCTGATTATAACGCGCGAACCAAATGGAGATTTATGGATAAAATATCATTACTTTTTCTAACAAAAGAGCGATGGATTGTCTTCGTTGGACACTTAGGATGACCTCAGCAGAAGTTCTTCAACAGGTAATTGATTTGTTTTCGCTGTGAAATGTGTTATGTGTGTGCCGTGATGGCTAATCGATTCATGGCTATGGGAAAAATATGTGAGGTGCTACCCTCAAACAATCAAATGTGCTGCTTTCGCCGTAAAGCCTTTTTGAAATCTGACAATGCTGTGATATTGCTCTGATTCTTAGCAATATCACAGCATTGTCAGATTTCAAAAAGGCCTTACGGCAAAAGCACAAAATTTGATTGTTTGAGGGTAGCACCTGCATTAGCATAAATCCATAACCCAACACGGGTCTCACAAAACACATAAAATCGCTAATATAAAATCGTTTACCTTTGAAGAACTTCTGCTGAGGGCTTCCCAAGTGTCCAACGAAGACAATCCATGCTTCTTTGGTTAGAAAAAGTCGTATTATTATATCCATAAATCTCTGTTTGGTTGGCGCGTTATGATCATAAAATCCACCATTGAGTCGCCCATTGAACCGTGAAGAGAACACGTTCAAATTATACCTATACACTTTCTACAAACAAATCAAACATAATTTTTAATGCATCCTTAGGTATCCTTTTGTGTATATTTGCTGTAATATTTCAACCGGACGATAACGTGAACGATAGGAAAGAAAAATAAAGTGCTGCGCGTTCACAATCTCTCGCACGTCAAACCTTGTTTGCAAAAGTAGTCGGCAGACAATTTCCTGTCCCCATCCGTTCTGGTCACTGCTAGAATTCCCAGTCTTTGACTGTTGACATTGTATGCAATAGGTACAATGGAGAACATGCTCATTTACAAAAAAAACTTCCTCGGGTTTTCGCCTGCTATATCACTTCTGTTATACTCACATACATTATTTTAACACTCTTAGAAACTTCAGAGTGTTTCCTATCCAATAGTACTAATTATGTGCATATCCTATTTTCTGGGCCTGAGTGGCATGCATTTTACTTTGGGCACGCCAGACTCTCCAAAACCGTCACCTCGGGAGACGCTCCCTAAGAAGTTAACACAGAGTCCAAAAAAAGGGCCAGAAGTTTACAGAATGGTGTCGTCTGCATAGAGGTGGATTAGGTTATCACCCGCAGCAAGAGCGACATCATTGATATATACAGAGAAAGAAAAATAAACTGATATAGCAGGTGAAAACCTGAGGAAAATCCATCCGGAACTAATGTTAACCTTAACCCTAACCCTAAACCTAAATAATATATTCATTTGCTCAATCTGGTTTTGTCTTTTTTATATTTTATATAGAATTGTATTATATCAAGCACTTTAACACAGCACTTATCTTTGGAGCACTTAATCCCTTCATCACTTGGGGGGATTTTGCTTATCTAATTATTTATTTATTTAATTGATCCAGTTTGCATGTTTTATTATGGTTTTATTATATAACATTTGTTTTAAAATTAAACTTTTTTACCCTCAGCACTTTCTCAACAATTGTCTTCCTCCTGTTGATGAACTGTTATGGTTGGCCGTCTGAGCTCTGGGGCCTTTCATGTTCTCTCACCCTCTCCAGACCGGTCGGATGTACCTTATAGAAACAGGGCAGAACGTTGCAATAGGCCCCTGCAACCCAAGGTTTGACACCAGCATAAACAGAAACCCTCTTAAACCTATCCCTAAACCTAAACCTAACCCTAAATTCTAACCCTAACACTAATAACACTAATTCTAACCTTAACCCTAAACCCCCTAGAAATGTGACCTTGTGGGGACTAACAAAATTGCCCCAGTTGGTAACCTTTTTGTTCGTCTACTATTCTTGTGGAACCACACACACACACACACACACACACACACACACACACACACACACACACACACACACACACACACACACACACACACACACACACACACACACACACACACACACACACACACACACACACACACACACACACACACTAATAATCCCGGCCCTGGAAGGTTCTAAAATGATGCCTTCATTTGCCATATATGGCACAGTTTTTATCAAGCAGTCAATATATATATTTCCTTTCAACCTATGAATAGGCCTACGGTACATAGGTAAATCATCACAAAGAATGTCATAGTGTTTCCTTTTCATTGTTACCAATAAAGAAAAGAGAAAAGATCTGAGTAGCAGAGACATGAGAAAGAAAACAATGTGAAAGAATGAAAACACCAAGCCGTAGAGCTGAGTCTGAAACACAAATTATTGATGTACCAGTAACCCACTTAGTTACGTAACCACGGCAATTATGTATGCACAATTATGCGTGTTAGAGCTAAGGGATGCTGGGTATGCTTACCAAAAGGAGATTGGAACTCCCTAACACCCTCCTCCCATACTCTCCTCTTATCCTCTCTATCCTCTTCTCCTCCCCGGCCTGCTGCCTGTTCCCAAATCTGCCATATAATTTAATAACTGTGTCGTTTTTGTTTACCCTGCTCAGAATTACCTCACATCCCCTTACCTCACATGTTCTGTCATTGGGGAGGGGAGTTATAGGGTTGGGGTAGGGAGGAGGTGAGGGGGTAGAGAAAAGAGGGATGAGGAGGTATTGGGGTTGGGGAGGTACAGAATGGCGGTATGGAGGATGAGGGGGGAAAGAAGAGAGGGATGAGGGGGTATGGGGGTGGGGAGGTACAGGGTTGGGGTAGGGAGGAGGTGAGGGGGGAGAGAAGAGAGGGATGAGGAGGTATGGGGGTGGGGATGTACAGGGTGGGGGTAGGGAGGAGGAGAGAGGGGAGAGAAGAGAAGGATGGGGGAGGATTAGGTATGGGGGGTGGTGAGGGAGGTTGAGAGGGGATGAGAGGTAGAGGGAGGAATAGGGAGAGGGGCTGTCCTCAGGTCTGGAAGCAGGGTCTATCACAGGTAAGCTAGTGTCATGCTATAGAACACAATAAGCAGCACTCTGGTAAGAGGTGCACCTTGGGAAATCAGACTCCAACTTGCCATAATTTCTAGTCCTCTCCCCCAATGGCCTCCCCTCATTCCTTCCTTCATTCTGATCTTCCTTTTTCTTTTTGACACATTCTCTCTCTCTTTCTCCTCCTGTCATATGTCTGTGGCTTATGTGGTTCTCATCAAAAGTAGTGGACTACAAAGAGAAAAGGGTGTTGAGTGTAGGTACGTGAGAACCAGTTGCAGCAGCCATTTTTTATTTTGTGGTTATTTTGACACGATTAAATCACTGGAGAGGAAATGGAGCAGAAAGTACATGTCAGTAACTCTCTCTGGGCTCATATGACTGTATCTTTATTTGTCTGTAGAGGCCCAACATATTTGTTTCTATTACTTGAGGAGCATGCAGTTGTGGTATTGCACACAATGAAGTTAGAAATACATTGTAGGCCTACTACTGTGTGTGTGTGTGTGTGTGCGTGCGTGTGCTTTGTGTATTGTTAATGTTACACCCTGATCTGATTCACTTGTCCTTGTGATTGTCTCCACCCCCCGTCCATGTGTCGCCCATCTTCCCCATTATCCCCTGTGTATTTATTCCTGTGTTCTCTGTTTATCCGTTGCCAGTTAGTCCTGTTTGTCAAGTCAACCAGCATTTCTGTTCTCAGCTCCTGCTTTTCCCAGTCTCTCTTTTTCTCGCCCTCTTGGTTTTGACCCTTGCCTGTCCTGACTCTGAGTCTGCCTGCCTGACCACTCTGCCTGCCCCTGAGCCTGCCTGCCGACCAGTACCTTTGCCCCACCTCTGGATTGTTGACCTCTGCCTACCCTGACCCTGAGCCTGCCTGCCGTCCAATACCGTTGCCCCACCTCTGGTTTACTGACCCCTGCCTGCCTTGACCTGTCTATTGCCTGCCCCTGTTGGAATATTAAACCATTGTCAATTCAACGTGTCTGCATCTGGGTCTTACCTTGATTCCTGATAGTACGAACTGGCCATGACTGACCCAGCAGACCCGGGCCAGCTGCGCAACGCCATCTCTTCCCAGGCAGCCACCATCGGTTGGCACAAGGCCTTGTGGAGGGGGTCCATTGGCTGAACGCCATGACCGGGCGTCGGACAGTTTGCTGGAGGAATTCCATGGGTTGTCTGGGAGGCCACCTACCACGATGGTAACCCCACAGCTCCTCGGCAACTCAGCTGCTAGCAGCACCGTCTCATTGGTCACTCCACCTTCTCAGGAGCCACACTTACCTCCTCCAAAACGCTTCAATGGAGAGCCGAGCACCTGTCGGGCGTTCCTAGCTCAGTGCTCCCTCGTCTTTGAGCTTCAGCCCTCCTCCTTCCCCTCGGATCGCTCCAAGATAGCCTACCTCATCACGCTGATGTCCGGGAGGGCTCTCACCTGGGATACTGCAGTGTGGGAACAACAGCCGGCCATATGAGCTAGTCTGGAGGGGTTCTGGGGGGAGAAGTGAGGAAGGTTTTTGATGCCCCGTTCTCTGGGCGAGAGGCCGCCCGGAAGTTAATCCAGCTTCGGCAGGACTCCCGCAGTGTAGCTGATTATGTGGTGGATTTCCACACTTTGGCAGCGGAGAGTGCTTGGAATCAAGAGGCACTGTTCGATATGTTCCTGCACGGCGTCTTGGAGGAGGTCAGGGATGACCTTGCAGCCCGGGAGTTACCTACGGAGATCGATTACCCCATCGCTTTGACCATTCATATCAATGGCCGATTACGGGAACGACGTAGGAAGAGGAAATTGGATTTCGCTCACACGCCCAGGGATTCCACATTGCCTCCAAGTCATCCCGGAAGCTCCAGACGGTCTCGTTGCCGAGAGAACCTGAGGCTTCCCGATCTGCCCCGAGGGCTGCCGAAGACGGCCGAGTAACCGCTTCCTGAGCCTTTGCCACATTCAGAGCTGGGCTGTCGCCAGCGGAAAGGCACTACAGGATCGACACGAAGAGTTGTCTGTATTGCGGGACTCTTGGTCATTTCGTGTCCTCTTGTCCCTTAAAAAAATCCACGTAGGAGCGAGTACTCTGGTGGGCCATATGGAGAACACTCCTGCTGCCCTTGCTCGCACCCCTTTTCATGCCATTCTGCTGTGGGGAGACCAGTCCAAATCTCTCCGGGTTCTCATTGACGCTGGGGCCGATAAGAGCTTTTTGGACGCTACCCTGGGGTCCGAGCTGAACAGTCCCACTCAGCCCCTCTCCATTCCCATGGACGTTAGAGTACTGGACGGGCACTCTATAGGCAGAGTTACCCACAACACCACTCACATCAACCTATGTGTGTCAGGGAACCACAGTGAGGCTATCCAGTTCCTGCTCATCAAGTCCCATCTGATTCCCATGGTATTGGGATTCTCCTGGCTCCAGCGACACAATCCACTCATTAACTGGTCTACTGGTACCATCATGGGCTGGAGCCCATTTTGCCATGCCCATGCCCATTGCCCATGCCCATTACTTCTCCGCCATTCCCGTGGATTACCAGGACCTCCGGGAGGTGTTCAGCCAGGCCCGGGCCACTTTGCTCCCGCTGCACTGACCTTATGACTGTGGGATTGACCTTCTCCATAGCACAACTCCGCCCCGGGGACGAGAACAAGGCGATGGAGACCTACATTGGGGACACCCTTGCTGCAGGATTCATCCGTCCTTCTTCTTCTCCCGCCGGCACAGGGTTCTTCTATGTGGAGAAGAAGGAGAAGATCCTGCGTCCGTGCATCTTTCTACCGGGGTCTCAACGACATAACGGTGAAGGACCACTACCCGCTACCACTCATCGCCTCGGCCTTCGAGCCACTCCAGGGGGCCACCGTGTTTTCCAAGCTGGATCTACGGAACGCCTACCATTTCCCAACAATATTGACTCTTAGCTTTCATTTGACACCCAATTTGATGTGCTCCTATGAACTTCACATGTTAGTGCTCATGGGTCTTTTTACATGGAAATGCCCTACTCCTTTGCGCGTCTGTAACTTTCTCACTCATCATTATTCATGATTCATTCAGGATTATACGTAATCATGGTAGCATCCACATTAACTTCTTAGGGAGCGGTGGGGCGCTAGCTCCCGACACTACCACTCCCGACACTACCCGGTGAAATGCAAGGCGCCAAATTCAAAATCCAAAAGTTGAATTATTAAACATGCATCAATATACAAGTGTTGCATAGTCATCAAAAGCTCTGCTTCTTGGCAATATCACAGCATATTTTTCCCATTATCATAAATTCATAAGCCATCACGGTTCACACATAACACATTTCACAGCAAAAACAAATCAATTACCTTTTGAAGAACTTCTGCTGAGGGCTTCCCAAGTGTCCAACGAAGACAATCCATGGTTCTTTTGTCAGAAAAAGTAATGTATTATATCCATAGATCTCTGTTTGGTTGGCGTGTTATAATGAGTTTATACAGCCTCCACTCGTCCATTGAAACGTGAAGAGAACTCGTTCAACTTATACCTATAAACTTGTCCAAGAACAATCAAACATAATTGTAAATGTATCCTTAGGAACACTTTTATGTATATATAGTATAATATTTCTTGGCAATATCACAGCATTGTCAGATTTCATAAAGGCTTTACGGTGAAAGCACAACATTTGATTGTTTGAGGATAGCCCCTCTCATATTTTATGCATTAGCATAAATCCATAACCAACGCTGGACTCAAAAACGCATAAAATCCACCGTTGAGTCGCCCATTGAACCGTGAAGAGAACACGTTCAAATTATACCTATACACTTTCTACAAACAAATCAAACATAATTTTTTATGTATCCTTAGGTATCCTTTTGTGTATTTTTGCTGTAATATTTAAACCGGACGATAACGTGAACGATAGGAAAGGAAAATAAAGTGGTGCGTGTTCACACTGTTTCCTATCCAATAGTACTAATTATGTGCATAGCCTATTTTCTGGGCCTGAGTGGCAGGCATTTTACTTTGGGCACGCCAGACTCTCCAAAACCGTCACCTATGCAGCCACTCCCTAAGAAGTTAAGGGGTATTGTGCGTAGATTGATGAAGGGGGAAAAAGCGATTCAATCCATTTAGAATAAGGCTGCAATGTAACAAAATGTGCAAAAAGTCAAAGGGTCTGAATACTTTCCGAAGGCACTGAATTTCTCCCAATATTTTTTTCCCCTTAAAATGGGGGGACTATGTACAAACAGTTTTGTAATTTCTAAATGGTTCACCCGATATGGATGAAAATACCCTCAAATTAAAGCTTCAACCTCATAGTCATTATTTTATATTCATGTATCATGCTATATTCAAAGTGCTGGAGTACAGAGCCAAAACAACAACAAAATTGTCACTGTCTCAATACTTTTGTAGCTCACTGTATGTGTTAATATAACCAAGAGCAGCATGAACTGTGCAACTTATGTCTTATATTTATCATATGACGCACCGCCGGGTACCATTGCTTGAGGCAAGATGAGCTGTCATCTTGGTATATGGGAATAGTCTACTTATCTAACTAAGCAGTACGAACCCAGCCGCCCTGGAGACGCACTGCCAGCTGCTCTCGCTGAAAATAAATGAATTATCATCTGGTGGGTCTACATTAAAATATCTCCTTATCTAACAAGCAACCTTAAGCAATATGACCCAGCCAACCACCATTAGTAGTGTGAGGGTAAAATCACTGGGGAAGCCTCTGCTTAGTCTAATACAGTGACAACAAAAAGATACCAAAAAGAATGTATTCCAATAAATGTAAGCTAAACATAATGTGGCTGTCCATGGTTCTGATTTCTGTGTGTGTGTGTGTGTGCGTGTTCGTGTAAGTACAAAAACATGTTGACTCACCCTACTTGTAGAGAAACGCCAACGCCATCCTCCATGTTGACGAAACGGTCACTCTGTCATACAATACACACTTTTAATTTTTGTTTTCCTAAGCATCCTGGCTAAAATGCTTGCTCACTAGCCTAACTTCCATTCATGGGCAACGTTATCTAGTTAACATTAGCCTACTATATCTAGCTACAGTGCCTTCTGAAAGTATTCAGAATCCTTGAAATTTTCCACATTTTGTTACATTACAGCCTTATTCTAAAAATGATCCTTCCCTCATCAATCTACACACAATACCCCACAATGACAAAGCAAAAACAGGTTTTTAGAAATTTGTGCAAATGTATTAAAATAAAAAACTTCAATGTCACATTTACATAAGTATTCAGACCCTTTACCCAGTACTTTGTTGAAGCACCTTTGGCAGTGATTACAGCCTCGAGTCTTCTTGGGTATGACGCTACAAGCTTGGCACACCTGTATTTGGGGAGTATCTCCCATTCATCTCTGCAGATCCTCTCAAGCTCTGTCAGGTTGGATGGGGAGTGTTGCTGCACTTTCGATTGGGTTCAAGTCCGTTCTCTTGCTGGGCCATTCAAGGACATTCCGAGACTTGTCCCGAAGCCACTCCTGCGTTGTCTTGGCTGTGTGCTTAGGGTTGTTATCCTGTTGGAAGGTGAAGTCTGAGGTCCTGAGTGCTCTGGAGCAGGTTTTCATCAAGGATCTCTATGTACTTTGCTCCATTCATCTTTGCCTCGACCCTGACTAGTCTCCCAGTCCCTGCCGCTGAAAAACATTTCCACTGCATGATGATGCCCCCACCATGCTTCACCATAGGGATGGTGCCAGATTTCTTCCAGATGTGACACTTGGCATTCAGGCCAAAGTGTTCAATCTAGGTTTCATCAGACCAGAGAATCTAGGGCCTCCTGAGTGGCGCAGTGGTCTAAGGCATCGCAGTGCTAGCTGTGCCAATGGAGATCCTGGTTTGAGTCCAGGCTCTGTCGCAGCCGGGAGACCCATGATTTGCCTTTTGGCAAACTCCAAACGGGCTGTCATGTGCCTTTTACTGAGGAGTGGCTTCCATCTGGCCACTCGGCCATAAAGGCCTGATTGGTGGAGTGCCGCAGAGGTGGTTTTCCTTCTGGAAGGTTCTCCCATCTCCACAGAGGAACTCTAAAGCGCTGTCAGATTGACCGTTGGGTTCTTGGTAACCTCCCTGACCAAGGCCCTTCTCCAAAGATTACTCAAGTTGGCCGGGTGGCCAGCTCTAGGAAGAATCTTGGTGGTTCCAAACTTCTTCCATTGAAGAATGATGGAGGCCACTGTGTTCTTGGGGACCCTCAATGCTGCAGAAATGTTTTGATACCTTTCCCTAGATCTGTTCCTCGACATAATCCTGTCTCGGAGCTCTACGGACTATTCCTTCGACCTCATGTCTTAGGTTTTTGCTCTGACTGTGGGACGTTATATAGACAGGTGTGTGCCTTTCCAAATCATGTCCAATCAATAGAATATACCACAGGTGGTTTTAGAAGCATCTCAAGGATGATCAATGGAAACAGGATGCACCTGAGCTCAATTTCGAGTCACATAGCAAAGGGTATTTAAATATGGTATTTCTGTTTTCTATTTTGTAATACATTTGCCAAAAATTCTAAAAACCTATTTTCACTTCGTCATTATGGGGTATTGTGTGTAGATTTCTGAGAGAAAAAAATATTTAATCAATTTTAGAATAAGGATGTAACATAACAAAATGTGGAAAAATACTTTCAGACCCCTTTGTCTTGCCTTCAATGTGACCGGGTGGCAACAATGTCTGTCATACTTGTTTGGACCAGACAGCATCAGATAGATGGCCTACACTTAGAGAGACAGAGGGGGCCTGTTTCGCATGCTCGGATGCTTTCTCATGTGAGATACGTTCAGCCTCTTGCGAATTGAAGAACAATTATGAAACAGAGAGACAAAATATCTTTAGTTTTATTTTATTTTTCTCACTTTTTTAGGGAAGCCTGGCTTCCTCTGGCATCCATGAATACACACCACTGCCAACCACCTCAAGCTATGTGCAATGTACTTTATATCAAGTAGCCAGCAAAGACTGCAACATGTAGGCTGATGCAGTCATCACAAAATGAATGTGGCATGGTACTGGCAGGTAAACTCATGTAGGCACCACTATCTCAGAATCAATCAAATGTAACATCGTATTAGCAGAGGATCATGGGCCCATGATTTTTAGGGTGAAGCCGGGACTGATTGAGAAGCAGTAGCAGCGCCGATGCAGAATTGGGTGGCCCATAGCTCAGAGCAAGCCTGCAGCACTGACGAAGGAACCAGAGCTGTGATGAGTTCCAGTATCTTGTCATTGGTTGCCAGCATCAATGTTGAACAGAGGTTCACCAGGTGCTGCCCATGCTCAGCATGCCGATAGCGTAATTTGAAAGAGAGGACAAAGCAGTTTTAGTTCTGGTGATAACTGCTGTTCCATACTAATTATTTTATCTAGGGGTGTATGAGATTACAGTTAACATGTGAGTGTCCATAATGCAAACAGAACTTATGAGATCATGCAAGATTAAAGTGAATCAACATTTAGTGTATTTCACTCTGAAAAAAACATAAAGCCATCCTACCGCCTCTGGAAAAATGTCATGTAAACCCAACACAGTTGCCTTACCGTGAACTCAAACTTATGCTACTGAGAGAGGAGAGATACTCTTTGATATGCATGCCGGTTACTTCTCCATAGGCGATGAAGAGTAGGCGGACAGATGGATTCCTGAGCAGACTGCACGCCGAAGGGTCCTGACACCCAATATGAACTGAATCCCTGCTATCGGACCATGATAAGAAAGGCTGCATTTGCCTGACTGTAATTGCAACTGAAAAGGCGTACATGGTTATATAACAGAAGACATTGTACTGAGAGAAGAGCAGACCAGTGGTGTGAAGTACTTAAGTAAAAATAATTTAAAGTAATACTTAATTTGTTTTTTGGGTTTCTGTACATTATTTGACTATTTATATTGTTCACAACTTTTAATTTTACTTCACTACATTTCTAAAGGAAATAATATAATTTTTACTCCATACATTTTCCCTGACACCCAAAAGTACTGTTTAAATTTTTAACGCTTAGCATGACAGGAATTGCCCAATTCACACACTAATCAAGAGAACATCCATGGTCATCCCTACTGCCTCTTATTGGGCGGACTCACAAAAGACAAATACTTTTTCATAAATGTTGTCTTAGTGTAGGAGTGTGCCCCTGGCTACCATAACTTAAATAATTGTTAAATAAATTGTGCCGTTTGGTTTGCTAATATAAGAAATTAAAAATTATTTTATTTACTTTTGATACTTAAGTATATTTAAAGTAGTGTTTTACTGGGTGACTTTCACCTTTACTTGAGTAATTTTCTACGAAGGTATCTTTTCTTTCACTCAAGTATGACAATTGGTTACTTTTTCCACCACCGGAGCAGAAAGTAGATTGCTGCAGAGCGACACAGATCAGCCATGAAATACCATCACATACAGTGGGGCAAAAAAGTATTTAGTCAGCCACCAATTGTGCAAGTTCTCCAACTTAAAAAGATGAGAGAGGCCTGTAATTTTCATCATAGGTACACTTCAACTATGACAGACGAAATGAGAAAAAGAAATCCAGAAAATCACATTGTAGGATTTTTAATTTATTTATTTGCAAATTATGGTGGAAAATAAGTATTTGGTCAATAACAAAAGTTTATCTCAATACTTTGTTATATACCCTTTGTTGGCAATGACAGAGGTCAAACGTTTTCTGTAAGTCTTCACAAGGTTTTCACACACTGTTGCTGGTATTTTGGCCCATTCCTCCATGCAGATCTCCTCTAGAGCAGTGATGTTTTGGGGCTGTCGCTGGGCAACACGAACTTTCAACTCCCTCCAAATATTTTCTATGGGGTTGAGATCTGGAGACTGGCTAGGCCACTCCAGGACCTTGAAATGCTTCTTACAGAAGCCACTCCTTCGTTGCGGGCGGTGTGTTTGGGATCATTGTCATGCTGAAAGACCCAGCCACGTTTCATCTTCAATGCCCTTGCTGATGGAAGGAGGTTTTCACTCAAAATCTCACGATACATGGCCCCATTCATTCTTTCCTTTACACGGATCAGTCGTCCTGGTCCCTTTGCAGAAAAACAGCCCCAAAGCATGATGTTTCCACCCCATGCTTCACAGTAGGTATGGTGTTCTTTGGATGCAACTCAGCATTCTTTGTCCTCCAAACACGACGAGTTGAGTTTTTACCAAAAGTTCTATTTTGGTTTCATCTGACCATATGACATTCTCCCAATCCTCATCTGGATCATCCAAATGCTCTCTAGCAAACTTCAGACGGGCCTGAACATGTACTGGCTTAAGCAGGGGACACGTCTGGCACTGCAGGATTTGAGTCCCTGGCGGCGTAGTGTGTTACTGATGGTAGGCTTTGTTACTTTGGTCCCAGCTCTCTGCAGGTCATTCACTAGGTCCCCGTGTGGTTCTGGGATTTTTGCTCACCGTTCTTGTGATCATTTTGACCCCACGGGTGAGATCTTGCGTGGAGCCCCAGATCGAGGAAGATTATCAGTGGTCTTGTATGTCTTCCATTTCCTAATAATTGCTCCCACAGTTGATTTCTTCAAACCAAGCTGCTTACCTATTGCAGATTCAGTCTTCCCAACCTGGTGCAGGTCTACAATTTTGTTTCTGGTGTCCTTTGACAGCTCTTTGGTCTTGGCCATAGTGGAGTTTGGAGTGTGACTGTTTGAGGTTGTGGACAGGTGTCTTTTATACTGATAACAAGTTCAAACAGGTGCCATTAATACAGCTAACGAGTGGAGGACAGAGGAGCCTCTTAAAGAAGAAGTTACAGGTCTGTGAGAGCCAGAAATCTTGCTTGTTTGTATGTGACCAAATACTTATTTTCCACCATAATTGGCAAATAAATTCATTAAAAATCCTACAATGTGATTTTCTGGATTCTTTTTCCTCATTTTGTCTGTCATAGTTGAAGTGTACCTATGATGCAAATTACAGGCCTCTCTCATCTTTTTAAGTGAGAGAACTTGCACAATTGGTGGCTGACTAAATACTTTTTTGCCCCACTGTAGCATGAAACAACATACAATATTACTAACAAACCTAACAAAACCAAAACTAAACGTTAGCTACATAACTACCTGTACTATCTAAATAGCCTATTGTCCTACTGATACTGCTCAGCTGATGCATCTGCAGCATGCACTGTAAGAGTGACATAATAACTGAAAACTTAGACCTACAAACTAATGTACCTGAGCTGAAGCTTATGTCTAACGTTATATGTTGGTAAGCCATGAGAGAAGAATAGATGACAACCTGATAAAGCGAGAAATAGACCCCATAGATTACTAGAATAAACCTGGATATAAGAGTGTCTGAAATAAGCTCTATAACAGACGTTTCCTTCAGGGGCAATGACGCTTGATCGCCAGCAGCTGATCACTATGTGGGTGTTTAGCAAGCCCACCGTATGCTAGGCAATGCTAATATCAACAGACCATCCAACACGGCTGAAACTATGGCAAGCCTTGGTGGTCATCGCACAGCTATAGAGCGTCAGCTGCCCCACTAAGGTCCAAGGTGATAACTTGAAATCTTAGGAATAATGGTTCTGTGAATATACGCTTAATGATGGAAAGATCCAGTAATGTTTATCCGACGACAGACGCTATCCGAATAGCCAAAGATATCATGCTGGTTGACTGCTGAACAGCGCATATAGCGGGCCACAGCATTTGGGCCAGCACAATGATGGTTGAAATGAGTCATGCTCAGCTAAAATGACTGTAGCTGAGATCATTGAGCTGCATCAGTGTATAAACTGCCTTGCATACACACTATGTACAAGCATTCATGATAATGCATGCAAACTTGCTTTCTACTATCTTAAAATATAGTACACAGAAGATATTGCCTAACCTTATGCGTATGATCACTACAGTGAGAATGAAAGATGACAGAACTAATTCATAAATAACTGTAAGAATGCATATTTTATCCTGTAAGGGGTAATCAGGGATAAACCAAGAGAGATTATTCCACCACTATTAGATCACTAGCTTGGGAGAATCTGGAGAAAGTGACCTTTAAATGGAAAAAGACAGCTATGGATGACAGTAAAACCCCATAATGTTTTAGTAGGCTAAATAAGATTAATCCCTATTAATCCCCCAAAGGGGAAATTGATTTCACCAGCCAATAAACGCATCACAAAGAATTCACAAAAAAAACATCCAAGGACAGACACTAAAAGCAGCACATCATCAATGAACGTAAAAACAAAGTCTTCATTTTAAAAGCCTCACAGCATGTGGGTGAAGATCTGCTAAAACATTTGTTTTGCACCTGGGTAAAATTGTGTGTGCTATTGTACTGCTATGCTCCAAGCAGATGCTGTGGAAGGGGTAGCTAGTGTTGACCTCTAAATCATCACGACCTCACTGTGCTCTTGGCAATAGCAATAACAGCAAACATGATATAACGACTGTATGCAGATGATACAGGACATAACAGCCAAGGCATGAATTAGCACAAGCAGCAGCAGGATGTGTGAGCAGAACCGGTCAGCCTAAATGGACCGCCAAATAAGGTAGGCTTGACTGTTACTAGCATCTAATTGCTGCAATCTCAGCTGATGCAGGCACTTGGGTTCCCTTTCTTAACTGGCTTTGCTTTATTCTATGTGGTCTGGAAGGGGTTTGAACCCACAACTACCATACTACAACAACAGCAGCACTCTGAGATATGAGCCTAACTGTGATGGAGAGTATAAGGGGTAGAAGATGGTTGGGGAGAAGGGAGACAGAATGAGAGTTTGGATAGATTGGGAGACGAAAATGAAGAAAGGAAGAGGTGAAAATAAAAAGATGGACCAGCCTTACCTAATAATCAAACAAGTAAAACAATGATCTGTTGACATCAAGGCAATATATCCCAACTTATATGAGCAACAAATCCCCAAAATATCCAATTCAAATCAGGAGATATCAGATTTCACATGCAAATATAGCCTATACAATAACTATTTCTAAGTCTTTATATTATCTTCACATTGCATTCATATTGAATATACTTCGCTGTATATATTTTTTTATCTGGTGAACACTTCTCTGTGTGGAGAAAAGCCCTAGCGTTCCCCCAGCCCCCTGTCACTCACAGCAGCCTTTATCAGATTACCTGGAGGTCTCTGAGGCTTGGAGCCCTGGGCTGAAACATATTCTGCTTATTCAGCTATTACATAAAGCTGGCTCCCCTATTCACACCAATTTGTGCCTGCTCTTTTTAGATTTTTTTCTCATAAATAAGTTAATATTTGGAAGAAAGTGTGGCAATGACAATTTTGTTTGATTCATTCCCAATAATTTCATGTGACATCATATGTTTACTGTTTGCATCTTCAATACCACATCATTAGATATGTTTGGAAAATAATGATTAATATAGACTATTAATATACAAATAAAGTCTCTGTTTCTCTAATAAACACAACCCTCAAGAGTATAACCCCTGCTATTAGACAATAGAAATGCATTGAATAACAGATTCACTACATGGAACAGATAGTCCCCCAAAAAAGAAAGTTTGTTCTGAAGTGTATGTCCTATATCTGAGAGATATAAGAAAGATCAGGAAACCATATAAACTCAGCAAAAAAAGAAACATCCTCTCACTGTCAACTGTGTTTATTTTCAGCAAACTTAACATGTGTAAATATTTGTATGAACTTAACAAGAGTCAACAACTGAGACATAAACTGAACAAGTTCCTCAGACATGTGACTAACAGAAATTGAATAAAAAAGTAACAGTCAGTATCTGGTGTGGCCAGCAGCTGCATTTAGTACTGCAGTCATCTCCTCCTCATGGACTGCACCAGATTTGCCAATTCTTGCTGTGAGATGTTACCCCACTCTTCCACCAAGGCACCTGCAAGTTCCAGGACATTTATGGGGGGAATGGCCCTAGCCCTCACCCTCCGATCCAACAGGTCCCAGATGTGCTCAAAGGGATTGAGATCCGGGCTCTTCGCTGGCCATGGCAGAACACTGACATTCCTGTCTTGCAGGAATTCCCGCACAGAACGAGCAGTATGGCTGGTGGCATTGTCATGCTGGAGGGTCATGTCAGGAGGAGCCTGCAGGAAGTGTACCACATGAGGGAGGAGGATGTCTTCCCTGTAACGCACAGAGTTGAGATTGCCTGCAATGACAACAAGCTCAGTCCGATGATGCTGTGACACACTGCTCCAGATTATGACGGACCCTCCACCTCCAAATCGATCCCGCTCCAGAGTACAGGCCTCGGTGTAATGCTCATTCCTTTGACGATAAACGCGAATCCGACCATCACTCCTGGTGAGCCAAAACCGCGACTCGTCAGTGAAGAGCACTTTTTGCCAGTCCTGTCTGGTCCAGCGACCGTGGGTTTGTGCCCATAGGCGACATTGTTGCCGGTGATGTCTGGTGAGGACCTGCCTTACAACAGGCCTACAAGCCCTCAGTCCAGCCTCTCTCAGCCTATTGCGAACAGTCAGAACACTGATGGAGGGATTGTGCATTCCTGGTGTAACTCGGGCAGTTGTTGTTGCCATCCTGTACCTGTCCTGCAGGTGTGATGTTCGGATGTACCGATCCTGTGCTCGTGTTGTTACACGCTGTCTTAGGCATCTCACAGGACGGACATTGCAATTTATTGCCCTGGCGACATCTGTAGTCCTCATGCCTCCTTGCAGCATGCCTAAGGCACGTTCACGCAGATGAGCAGGGACCCTGGGCATGTTTCTTTTAGTGTTTTTCAGAGTCAGTAGAAAGTGCTCCTTAGTGTCCTAAGTTTTCATAGCTGTGACCTTAATTGCCTACTGTCTGTAAGCTTTTAGTGTCTTAACGACCGTTCCACAGGTGCATGATTCATTAATTGTTTATGGTTCATTGAACAAGCATGAGAAACAGTGTTTAAACCCTTTACAATGAAGATCTGTGAAGTTATTTGGATTTTTATGAATTGTCTTTGAAATAAAGGGTCCTGAAAAAGGGTTTCTTTTTTTGCTGAGTTTATATATATATATATATTTTTTTTTTACATGTATTATCCCCTTATTTTAGGCAATAAACTATCTCCATATATACTTCCATTCATTTTTTAAACTTGTACCAGGGACCTTCAGACAGGTCTTGTGAGGCTTGTATTAGTGTGTAGCCCAAACCTTTCAGGCGCTACAGACAGAAGTTGGCAGAAGAGGCTGTACGACGAGTCTTGTGAGGCTTCGTGTTCATAAGAGTCTTTCATCTTTCAGTAAAGTGGTCATAATAGTTTATAGGCCCAACCGTTCGGACGCTATAGACGTTTTTCGTGAGAAGAAGATTTTCAGGATGTCTCATGGTTTGTCAAACACCATTCTAGCTCTGCCACCTTTCATGGTAGATGCGGAAGGGCGATATCAGCGGATGCGGTGGATTAAGGCGCAGCCCTTGCAACAACAAAAAAAGATCTCTAGCTTAAACAGAAGGATTTTGAACGGGATTTTCTTATTACGTTAATTATATTTCCACAGGGGCACGGAAATTGTAGGCCAAAGGTTAAGAGCTTGAGCTAATTAATCATTTCATATGAAGTATAATATGTTACAGTGGATATTGACTCGTTTGTTATATCACCTCTTTGTGCTAACACAGTGATTTCTCAGTCATTGATATCTATCTCATTAGCTGTCTCGCTCCTGAAATTCACAAATAAGGTTTCAGACGCCCTTCCTGTGCCCTAACTGATCTTCATTAGTTTCAAGTGTGTGATCTATGCAAATATTACAGAGTAAAATAAAGAGATTTATAATGACATAGTACTCTTTGTGCCAATGAAATAGAGGAGCATTGTAGAGATCATGTAATATAAGCAAGATAACGGAAGCTAATTAGTGATATAATATGTTTTGTGAATACTGCAAAAACATAAATACATTTCCCTGTGACCTGAGGAACACACTGTTCTCTGTCGAATGGATTTTCTCTGAACAAAGGATGTTGTGAATATGATGACAGTAATTGTGGTTCAGAATGGAAGGTACTTTTTCCCACAATTGTTCCATTCTCATACACCTTGTGAACTGTTTGTGTGATACTACAGTGAGGGAAAAAAGTATTTGATCCCCTGCTGATTTTGTACGTTTGCCCACTGACAAAGAAATGATCTAGTCTATAATTTTAATGGTAGGTTTATTTGAACAGTGAGAGACTGAATAACAACAGAAAAATCCAGAAAGACGCATGTGAAAAATGTTATAAATTGATTTGCATTTTAATGAGGGAAATAAGTATTTGACCCCTCTGCAAAACATGACTTAGTACTTGGTGGCAAAACCCTTGTTGGCAATCACAGAGGTCAGACGTTTCTTGTAGTTGGCCACCAGGTTTGCACACATCTCAGGAGGGTTTTTGTCCCACTCCTCTTTGCAGATCTTCTCCAAGTCATTAAGGTTTCGAGGCTGACGTTTGGCAACTCGAACCTTCAGCTCCCTCCACAGATTTTCTATGGGATTAAGTTCTGGAGACTGGCTAGGCCACTCCAGGACCTTAATGTGCTACTTCTTGAGCGACTCCTTTGTTGCCTTGGCCGTGTGTTTTGGGTCATTGTCATGCTGGAATACACATCCACGATCCATTTTCAATGCCCTGGCTGAGGGAAGGAGGTTCTCACCCAAGATTTGACGGTACATGGTCCCGTCCATCATCCCTTTGATGCGGTGAAGTTGTCCTGTCCCCTTAGCAGAAAAACACCCCCAAAGCATGTTTCCACCTCCATGTTTGACGGTGGGGATGGTGTTCTTGGGGTCATAGGCAGCATTCCTCCTCCTACAAACACAGCGAGTTGAGTTGATGCCAAAGAGCTCCATTTTGGCCTCATCTGACCACAACACTTTCACCCAGTTGTCCTCTGAATCATTCAGATGTTCACTGGCAAACTTCGGACGGGCATGTATATGTGCATTCTTGAGCAGGGGAACCTTGCGGGCGCTGCAGGATTTCAGTCCTTCACGGCGTAGTGTGTAACCAATTGTTTTCTTGGTGACTATGGTCCCAGCTGCCTTGAGATCATTGACAAGATCCTCCTGTGTAGTTCTGGGCTGATTCCTCACCGTTCTCATGATCATTGTAACTCCACGAGGTGAGATTTTGCATGGATCCCCAGGCCGAGGGAGATTGACAGTTCTTTTGTGTTTCTTCCTGTGAACTGTTGTCACCTTCTCACCAAGCTGCTTGGCAATGGTCTTGTAGCCCATTCCAGCCTTGTGTAGGTCTACAATCTTGTCCCTGACATCCTTGGAGTGCTCTTTGGTCTTGGCCATGGTGGAGAGTTTGGAATCTGATTGATTGATTGCTTCTGTGGACAGGTGTCTTTTACACAGGTAACAAGATGAGATTAGGAGCACTCCCTTTAATAATTCAACTTTTGGAATTAGCGCCCCACCACTCCCTAAGAAGTTAAGAGTGTGCTCCTAATCTCAGCTCGTTACCTGTATAAAAGACACCTGGGAGCCAGAAATCTTTCTGATTGAGAGGGGGTCAAATTCTTATTTCCCTCATTAAAATGCAAATCAATTTAATACATTTTTCACATGCGTTTTTCTGGATTTTTTTTGTTGTTTTTCTGTCTCTCACTGTTCAAATAAACCTACCATTAAAATTATAGACTGATCATTTCTTTATCAGTGGGCAAACGTACAAAATCAGCAGGGGATCAAATACTTTTTTTCCCTCACTGTATGTGAGTGAGTGTATGAGTGTTTATGCGTGCGTGCATGTGTGGGTGTATTTGTGTGTGCATATGTCTGTTTATGTGTGTATATGCATGTGTTTGTGTTTGGCTAAAATGCTAATTAGAACACTCTAAATATGCTTGGGGTCATTGTCCATTTGGAAGACCCATTTGCGACCAAGCTTTAACTTTCTGACTGATGTCTTGAGATGTTGCTTCAATATATCCACATAATTTTCCTTCCTCATGATGCCATCTATTTTGTGAAGTGCACCAGTCCCTCCTGCAGCAAAGCACCCCCACAACATGATGCTGCCACCCCCGTGCTTCACAGTTTGGATGGTGTTCATCGGCTTGCAAGCCTCCCCATTTTTTCCTCAAAACATAATGATGGTCATTACTGCCAAACAGTTCTATTTTTGTTTCATCAGACCAGAGGACATTTCTCCAAAAGGTATGATCTTTGTCCCCATGTGCAGTTGCAAACCGTAGTCTGGCTTTTTTATGGTGGTTTTGGAGCAGTGGCTTCTTCCTTGCTGAGCAGGTTGTCGATATAGGACTCGTTTATTACTGTGGATATGGGTACTTTTGTACCTGTTTCCTCCAGCATCTTCACAAGGTCCATTGCTGTTGTTCTGGGATTGATTTGCACTTTTTGCACCAAAGCACGTTCATCTCTAGGAGACAGAACGCGTCTCCTTCCTGAGCGGTATGATGGCTGCGTGGTCCCATGGTGTTTATACTTGTGTACTATTGTTTGTACAGATGAACGTGGTACCTTCAGGTGTTTGGAAATTGCTCCCAAGGATGAACCAGACTTGTGGAGGTCTAAAATTTATTTTCTGAGGTCTTGGCTGATTTGTTTTGATTTTCCCATGATGTCAAGCAGTTTGAGCACTGAGCATTGAGCAGCACTGAGTTTGAAGGTAGGCCTTGAAATACATCCACAGGTACACCTCCAATTGACTCAAGTTATGTCAATTAGCCTATCAGAAGCTTCTAAAGCCATGACATAATTTTCTGGAATTTTCCAAGCTGTTTAACAAACTATAGTTTTGGCAAGTCAGGTAGGACATCTACTTTGTGTATGACACAAGTAATTTTTCCAACAATTGTTTACAGACAGATTATTTCACTTATAATTCACTGTATCACAATTCCAGTGGGTCAGAAGTTTACATACGCTAAGTTGACTGTGCCTTTAATAATATTTGATTTGTTTGTGAAAAGATGAGAGGTATAACTTGAACGCGTTCCCTTCACTGTACAACGGGCGAGTAGACTGACAATGCTTGGTGGAGTAGCTGAACATAACGTGCCAACCAAACGGAGATTTATGGATATAATGAATTACTTTTTCTAACAAAAGAACCATGGATTCTCTTGTTTGGACACTTGGGAAGCCCTCAGCAGAAGTTATTTGAAAGGTAAGCGATTTATATTAGCTGTGATATGGACATTTTGAGAACCGAGCTGGATATGAATTTATGCTAATGTGGAAAATATGTGAGGTACTAGCCTCAAACAATCAAATGTGGTGCTTTCGCCGTAAAGCCTTTTTGAAATCTGACAACGCAGTGATATTGCCAAGAAGCAGAGCTTTTGATGGCTATGGAACACTTGTATATCGAAGCATCACTAATACTGCACATTTACCATTCCAGTGTTAAATTGCTATACTGTAATTACTTCGCCACCATGGCCTATTTATTGCCTTACATTCCTTATCTTACCTCATTTGCACACATTGTATATAGATTTTTTTTTTCTACTGTATTATTGACTGTGTGTTTGTTTACTCCAATGTGTAATTATGTGTTGTTGTATGTGTTGAACTGCTTTGTTTATCTTGGCCAGGTCGCAGTTGTAAATGAGAACTTGTTCTCAACTTGCCTACCTGGTTAAATGAAGGTAAAATAAAATAAATTAAAAAAAATTGTTGTCTTAGGTCTCTCTTTTTGTAGCGTTGTCTCTCTTGTCATGATATATATTTTATTTTTTATCCCAGCCCCCATTCCCGCAGGATGCCTTTTGCCTTTTGGTAGGCCATCATTGTAAATAAGAATTTGTTCTTAACTGACTTGCTTAGTTAAATAAAGGTTCAATAAAAACGATTAAAACAGTTCTAACAGTCATTTTTTTAACAGAAGCATGTTTATCAATAATTGGAAGAAGCTATTTCATAAATTCATAAAGTGCAGCAGCTGTATGCTCCTTATGAATCACATCAGACCAACACACAGTTTTAACATCATCCACAGCAACAGCAACATCTTTCGTGTGATCTCTTATACACTATTTTAGGACCAGATTGTGTGGCTTTCCTGGATATAGCCACAATATTGTGATCACTGCATCGAATGGTTACGGATACAGATTCAGAACAAAGTTCTACAGCATTAGTAAAAATGTGATCGATACATGTGGATGATCTTGTTCCTGTAGTGCTTGTAAACACCCTGGTAGGTTGATTAATAACCTGAACCAGATTACAGGCACTGGTTACAGTGAAAAGCTTCCTCTTGAGTGGACAGCTTGATGAATTCCAGCCAATATTCAGGTCCACAAGAAAGTAGACCTCTGTTTACATCACATACTCTATCAAGCATTTCACACATATTATTAGGATATTGACTGTTAGCACTTGGTGGCCTATAACAATACCCCCCAAAAAAACTTTAGATGTGCCAAGTGCCAACAACACTTGACATAAGATCTTCTCTAAGCATTAGAGGGATATGGCTCTGAATATATACAGAAATATACCCTTGTATTGCTACTTCTGTATCATCAAATTAATTATCTAAGTGAGTTTCAGACACTGCAACTGTTTTAAAGTCAACATTGGCCTCATAGTGAAATCATGATTCCACTTTGACATTATGGGGTATTGTGTGTAGGCCAGTGACACAACATCTCAATTTAATCAATATTACATTCAGGCTGTAACACAACAACATGTGGAAAAGTCAAGGGCTGTGAATACTTTCTGAAGCCACTGTATGTCTAGTCATGGATGGAATATAACATGACAGACACTCAGCAGGACATTGTTAAATGCTCATCTACAATAGAATAACACCAGTGTGTGTGTTTGTTTCTGTGTGTGAGTGTCTATGTATGTGTGTGTGTGTGTGTGTTGTACACTGCCTCTTGTTTGACCATCAGAGGCAGTTTACTGCACTGATGCACCACCAGATGGATATTACCATACTAGAATATCTAAAACTCTCTCCATGAGAAATAGGCCTACACTACCTCCCAATTCTTCCACATTGTAACACTCCCATTACCACCTTTATATGCATGCCATTTATCTATACGTCTATCCTTTCTGAACAAAGGGGATCTCATTGAGATTATACATTCACAAGATACACTTGTCTCAAGAAATCAACCAGAGTTAGGGTTATGTATTATTAATTAAATGTTCTCCATTCTTTGATTTAGTCCATTCTGCTTGAAAAGGATAAGCTCTTAGCTCCTATTTCATTTAGAAGCAGACAGTATTACAGGGCGATTTCACTGTGTCTTCCAGTGTGAAACACTTGCAGTAGTGTCTCAGAGCTGTCATGATAGCTCTGCCTGCAGAGGGGTAAGGGGGAATCTGGAGGGCTGGACCATTTAAAAATCTCATCTTCTTCTCTTTGATCTGATGGGAAGAGATGGGTAAAACCCTGACACTTCTGTCTCTCGCTGCAGCTCATACTGAGAGAGAGAGAGAGAGAGAGAGAGAGAGAGAGAGAGAGAGAGAGAGAGAGAGAGAGAGAGAGAGAAGACATGAACACTGACCCATTCATAACCAACTGTTTCAATGTCATGTTCTACAGGCAGGGGCGACATGCTTTTACAATGACACATAGGCATGTCAGTTCATTCACGTCACACTGTGTAAGTGTGTGTGTGTGTGTGTGTGTGTGTGTATACATGTGTGTGTGATGAACAGGGAAGAGCCCCAACATGTCCTCAACACCCCCTTCGAGGGGGCCCTTGGCAACAGCTAGCTGGGCGGGTGACCAGGCCACAGATGGCGAGAGACACAGATACACACAGCCTCAAGGACAAACACACACACCTCTAGGCTCCATATGAGACACCCCCCTACCCAAAACACACCAGAAGGGCAACTAAGGGACTTTTAACACAGTATGTCTTCATGGAGGATGATCCTCCCTGTGTGCTTCAGTGTGATGTCACTGTTCCCAGGTCAGTGAGGACAGGAGGAAAATCATCCCTCTGAGACGTATGTTGTGTGGCTTCTCAGAACGCCATGAGAGGAGAGACACCATTTGACATCCATCTGGCAGGCCTCTCTCATCACAATCTCTCTTTTTCTCACACTCTCTCATACGGCATGGGTTGGACCGAAAGGTTAATGGCTCTTACTGATGGCGTATCACTGCAGAATGATGTGGTAGCCATGCTGGTTAAGTGTGCCTTGAATTCTAAATAAATCACTGACAGTGTTTTAGCAAAGCACCCCCAGACCATCACACCTCCTCCTCCATGCTTCATGGTGGGAACCGCACATACAGAGACCATCCGTTCACCCACTCTGCTTCTCACAAAGACACGGCGGATAGAACCAAAAATCTCAAATTTGGACTCATCAGACCAAAGGACAGATTTGCACCAGTCTAATGTCCATTGCTCGTGTTTCTTGGCCCAAGCAAGTAGTGGTTTCTTGCAGCAAATTCAACCATGAAGGACTGATTCATGCAGTCTCCTCTGAACAGCTGATGTTGAGATGTGTCTGTTACTTGAATTCTGTGAGGTGCAATCTGAGGTGCAATTAATTACCGATTTCTGAGGCTGGTAACTCTAATGAACTTGTACTCTGCAGCAGAGGTAACTCTGGGTCTTCCTGTCCTGTGGCGGTCCTCATGAAAGCCTCGTTCATCATCACGCTTGATGGTTTTTGCGACTGCACTTGAAGAAACTTTCAAAGTTCTTGACATTTTCCGGAATGACTGACGTTCATGTCATGAAGTAATGATGGACTGTCGTTTCTCTTTGCTTGTTTGAGTTGTTCTTAAGGATCCACCCCCTTTAAAAATGTTTTGCCTAAAATGACATACCCAAATCTAACTGCCTGTAGCTCAGGCCCTGAAGCAAGGATATGCATATTCCTGGTACCATTTGAAAGGAAACATTTTGAAGTTTGTGGAAATGTGAAAGGAATGTAGGAGAATACAACACAATAGATCTGGTAAAAGATAATACAAAGAAAAAAACAACCATTCCTTTGCAGTTTCTTTGTACCGTCATCTTTGAAATGCAAGAGAAAGGCCATAATGCATTATTCCATCCCAGGTGCAATTTAGATTTAGCAGTGTATATGCAAAGTTTTAGACTTATCCAATGAATCATTGTATTTCTGTAAAAAAAATTTTAGCAAGACTGCCCAAATATGCCTAATTTGTTTATTAATAACTTTTCATTTTCAAATTGTGCACTATCCTCAAACAATAGCATGGTACTATTTCACTGTAATAGCTACTGTAAATTGGGCAGTGCAGTTAGATTAACAAGAATTTAAGCTTTCTGCCAATATCAGATATGTCTATATCCTGGGAAATGTTCTTGTTACTTACAACCTCATGCTAATTAGCCTACATTAGCTCAACCGTCCCGTCAAGGGACACCGATCCCAAAGAAGATGGTTGTTACATGATTCCATATGTGTTATTTCATAGTTTTGATGTCTTCACTATTATTCTACAATGTAGAAAATAGTAAAAACTGGTACTGTACTGGTACTGTAAATATATATATATATATATATACAGTGAGGGAAAAAAGTATTTGATCCCCTGCTGATTTTTCTACGTTTTCCCACTGACAAAGAAATTATCAGTCTATAATTTTAATGGTAGGTTTATTAGGAATCAGCCCAGAACTGCATGGGAGGATCTTGTCAATGATCTCAAGGCAGCTGGGACCATAGTCACCAAGAAAACAATTGGTAACACACTACGCTGTGGAGGACTGAAATCCTGAAGCGCCCACAAGGTCCCCCTGCTCAAGAAAGCACATATACATGCCCGTCTGAAGTTTGCCAATGAACATCTGATTCTGATTCAGAGGACAACTGGGTGAAAGTGTTGTGGTCAGATGAGACCAAAATGGAGCTCTTTGGCATCAACTCAACTCACCGTGTTTGGAGGAGGAGGAATGCTGCCTATGACCCCAAGAACACCATCCCCACCGTCATGGAGGTGGAAACATTACGCTTTGAGGATGTTTCTCTGCTAAGGGGACAGGACAACTTCACCGCATCAAAGGGACGATGGACGGGGCCATGTACCGTCAAATCTTGGTTGAGAACCTCCTTCTCTCAGCCAGGGCATTGAAAATGGGTTGTGGATGGGTATTCCAGCATGACAATGACCCAAAACACACGGCCAAGGCAACAAAGGAGTGGCTCAAGAAGAAGCACATTAAGGTCCTGGAGTGGCCAAGCCAGTCTCCAGACCTTAATCCCATAGAACATCTGTGGAGGGAGCTGAAGGTTCGAGTTGCCAAACATCAGCCTCAAAACCTTAATGACTTGGAGAAGATCTGCAAAGAGGAGTGGGACAAAATCCCTCCTGAGATGTGTGCAAACCTGGTGGCTAACTACAAGAAACGTCTGACCTCTGTGATTGCCAACAAGGGTTTTGCCACCAAGTACTAAGTCATGTTTTGCAGAGGGGTCAAATACTTACAGTGAGGGAAAAAAGTATTTGATCCCCTGCTGATTTTGTATGTTTGCCCACTGACAAAGAAATGATCAGTCTATAATTTTAATGGTAGGTTTATTTGAACAGTGAGAGACTGAATAACAACAAAAAAATCATGAAGAACGCATGAGAAAAATGTTATATATTGATTTGCATTTTAATGAGGGAAATAAGTATTTGACCCCCTCTCAATCAGAAAGATTTCTGGCTCCCAGGTGTCTTTTATACAGGTAACGAGCTGAGATTAGGAACACACTCTTAAAGGGAGTGCTCCTAATCTCAGTTTGTTACCTGTATAAAAGACACCTGTCCACAGAAGCAATCAATCAATCAGATTCCAAACTCTCCACCATGGCCAAGACCAAAGAGCTCTCCAAGATGTCAGGGACAAGATTGTAGACCTACACAAGGCTGGAATGGGCTAGAAGACCATCGCCAAGCAGCTTGGTGAGAAGGTGACAACAGTTGGTGCGATTATTCGCAAATGGAAGAAACACAAAAGAACTGTCAATCTCCCTCGGCCTGGGGCTCCATGCAAGGTCTCACCTCGTGGAGATGCAATGATCATGAGAACGGTGAGGAATCAGCCCAGAACTGCACGGGAGGATCTTGTCAATGATCTCAAGGCAGCTGGGACCATAGTCACCAAGAAAACAATTGGTAACACACTACGCTGTGGAGGACTGAAATCCTGCAGCGCCCGCAAGATCCCCCTGCTCAAGAAAGCACATATACATGCCCGTCTGAAGTTTGCCAATGAACATCTGATTCTGATACAGAGGACAACTGGGTGAAAGTGTTGTGGTCAGATGAGACCAAAATGAAGCTCTTTGGCATCAACTCAACTCGCCGTGTTTGGAGGAGGATGAATGCTGCCTATGACCCCAAGAACACCATCCCCACCGTCAAACATGGAGGTGGAAACATTACGCTTTGGGGATGTTTATCTGCTAAGTGGACAGGACAACTTCACCCGCATCAAAGGGACGAAAAAAATCCCTCATTAAAATTCAAATACGTTTATAACATTTTTCAAATGCGTTTTTATGGATGTTTTTCTTGTTATTCTGTCTCTTACTGTTCAAATAAACCTAAAATTAAAATTATAGACTTATAATTTCTTTGTCAGTGGGCAAACGTACAAAATCAGCAGGGGATCAAATACTTTTTTCCCTCACTGTATATACAGATCTTCTCCAAGTCATTAACTACTTACGGAGTGGTGGGGGCGCTAGCCCCACTCCCGACACTACCTGGTGAAATGTGATGCGCCAAATTCAAAATCCAAATGTTGAATTATTAAACATTCATCAAAATACAAGTGTTTCATAGTCATCAAAAGCTCTGATTCTTGGCAATATCACAGCGTTGTCAGATTTCAAAAAGGCTTTACGGCGAAAGCACAACATTTGATTGTTTGAGGGTAGCACCTCTAATATTTACGCATTAGCATAAATCTATAACCCAACACGGGTCTCACAAAACGTTTAAAATCGCTAATATAAAATCGCTTACCTTTGATGAACTTCTGCTGAGGGCCTCCCAAGTGTACAACAAAGACAATCCATGCTTCTTTTGTTAGAAAAAGTCATTTATTATATCCATAAATCTCTGTTTGTTTGGCGCGTTATGATCATAAAATCCACTGTTGAGTCTCCCATTGAACCGTGAAGAGAACACGTTCAAATTATACCTATACACTTTCTACAAACAAATCATTTTTAATGTATCCTTAGGTATCCTTTTGGGTATACAGTATTTGCTGTAATATTTCAACCGGACGATAACGTGAACAATAGGGAAGAAAAATAAAGTGGTGCGCGTTCACAATCATGCGCGAGTCAAACCTTGTTTACAAAAGTGGTCGCCTGTTCCTATCTGTTCTGGTCACTCCTAGAATTCACAGACTTTGTATATAGACTGTTGACATTTGGTGGAAGCCATAGGTACTGCAGTCTCAGTCCTACATAAAGTTGTATGCAATAAGCACAATGGAGAAGATGCTCATTTACAAAAAAAACTGCAAATCCGGATGGATTTTCCTCTGGTTTTCGCATGCTATATCAATTCTGTTATACTCACATACATTATCTTAACACTCTTAGAAACTTCAGAGTGTTTACTATCTAATAGTACTAATTATGTGCATATCCTATTTTCTGAGCCTGAGTGGCAGGCATTTTGCTTTAGGCACGCCAGACTCTCCCAAACCGTCACCTCACCTGCCGCTCCCTAAGAAGTTAATGCAATAATGCACGCATGAGGGTAGCACCTCCTATATTTTAACCATTAGCATAAATTCATAAACCATCGCGGTTCACACAAAGCACCTTTCACAGCGAAAACAAATCCCTTACCTTTTGAAAAACTTCTTCTGAGGGCTTCCCAAGTGTCCAACAAAGACAATCCATGCTTCCTTTGTTATCATTTATTATATCCATAAATCTCAGTTTGGTTGGCGCGTTATGTTCAGAAAATCCAACGTCGAATCGCCCATTGAAACGTGAAGATAACGCGTTCAAATATACCTATAAACTTTTCCTAAACAAATCAAATACCAGTTAAAATGCATCCTTAGCTATCCTTTTATGAATATTAGCGATAATATTTCACTCGGATGGTCACCTAAACGTTATATAAGTAAAATAAAGTGGGGCGCGCAGCCAGACTCGTGCCTGAGAATACTTGTTGACTTCTGAGCTACCTTGGCCATTTCCTGTACCTATTCGTTCTGTTAACTCCAATCTCTCTGAGTCTTTGTATATAGACTGTTGACATCTAGTGGAAGCCTTAGGTACTGCAGTCTCAGTCCTGGTTACAATTGGATTCAATGGGGAGTGTGTCAAACAGAGCAAAAGGTCACCAGAAATGATTTCCGGATGGATTTTTCTCTGGTTTTTGCCTGCTAAATGAGTTCTGTTATACTCACAGACATTATGTTAACACTTTTAGAAACCTCAGAGTTTTTCCTATCCAATAGTACTAATTATGTGCATATCCTATTTTCTGAGCCTGAGTGGCAGGCATTTTGCTTTGGGCACGCCAGTCTCTCCAAAACCGTCACCTCACCTGCCGCTCCCTAAGAAGTTAATGCACGTTAATGCACGCTCCACTCAGCCACGCATAACCACATATTTTGTATAGCCTGATTGTTCGTGACTAAAACATACTATTGAATTCCTTAAATGTGTGTGTGTGTGTGTGTGTGTGTGTGTGTGTGTGTGTGTGTGTGTGTGTGTGTGACCATTAAAGGGGAGGTGAAGTGTGAAATGGAGTCACTGGAGCTAAATAAGAACACGACTGCACGGTAGACTAAGGCAAGGTTACCACGGCATTTTAACATTCATTTACGGAGATAGAGAGAGGGAGAGAGGGAGAGAGAGAGAGAGAGAGAGAGAGAGAGAGAGAGAGAGAGAAATAGCGAGAGAAAGAGAGTGTGAAAGAGAGAGAATTAACTCACTATTAGTGAAAAAGTAAGCTTGGGTAATTACACTACCGTTCAAAAGTTTGGGGTCACTTAGAAATGTCCTTGTTTTTTAAATAATTTTTTTTGTCAATTAAAATAACATCAAAATGATCAGAAATACAGTGTAGACATTGTTAATGTTGTAAATGACTATTGTAGCTGGAAACGGCAGAATATCTACATAGGCGTACAGAGGCCCATTATCAGCAACCATCAATCCTGTGTTCCAATGGCACGTTGTGTTAGCTTATCCAATTTTATAATTTTAAAAGGCTAATTGATCATTGGAAACCCCTTTTGCAATTATGTTAGCACAGCTGAAAACTGTTGTGCTTATTAAAGAAGCAATAAAACGGGCCTTCTTTAGACTAGTTGAGTATCTGGAGCATCAGCATTTGTGGGTTCGATTACAGGCTCAAAATGGCCAGAAACAAAGGACTTTCTTCTGAAACTCGTCCGTCTATTCTTGTTCTGAGAAATTAAGGCTGTTTCATGCGAGAAATTGCCAAGAAACTGAAGATCTCGTACAACGCTGTGTACTACTCCCTTCACAGAACAGCACAAACTGGCTCTAACCAGAATAGAAAGAGGAATGGGAGGCCCTGGTGCACAACTGAGCAAGAGGACAAGTACATTAGAGTGTCTAGTTTGAGAAAGAGACGCCTTACAAGTCCTCAACTGGCAGCTTCATTAAATACTACCCGCAAAACACCAGTCTCAACTTCAACAGTGAAGAGGTGACTCCGGGATGCTGCCCAATTCATTGATAAAACACACAGACAGCTAACATTTCCAGGGAGGAGTAGTTCTATATGGTAGTACTACAGTATTCTGTAAGGCAGAACGGAGAGGTGGTTTCAAATCCAACAACAATGTTTTTCAATCCATTCCTGGTGGATCACCAAGAGCAACCTGAATCAACTGATCAATTAATCAACCAGACATTGAATTGTTGGTGCTGGGTTAGAGCAAAAATGTGCTCCCCCTATGAGGTCTCTCAGGAATGGATGGAGAAACACTGACAGAAAATGACTCTTTCTTGGAATTAGATCAATCTTCATGGCAAAGCTAAATAAATCAGTCAATCACAGTTTCATATTCAAGATAAGACTCAAACCTCAATAACATTCTCAAGGAAGGGTATTCCCTGTTCGGATCCTTAGAATACAGTACATATTGTGTATTTTCTCACCTTGGAGTTTCATTGTTCTTGGTGTGTCGTTTCAGTTTTGGCAGTGTATCCAAATGTACAAAAGTTGATGCACCATAGGGCCTCTGTGAGTTGATACTCAGGCCTATATCAGCTGGGAAGACCTGGGGTACAAATGCTCTCTTTCTTTCTCTCTTTTAGAAGTTCCCCCCTTGAAATCTGTGTTTGTCTCTGGGCCTATCATTTTAAACACATGCACACACCCACACATGCATACGCTCTCTCTCTCTTACTCCTCTATCCCTTACTCTCCCTCTCTCCTTTTGTCCCCATCCCTCCTCTCTCTACCTCTAAGGATCAAATCACAATAAACATATTCTTCTCCTCCTTTGGTGTATCACCACCCCCTTCTCCTCTCTCTGTTTGGTGTATCACCGTCCTTGTGTACCAGTGGTGGCTGGTGAAAAAATCGTCAAACACTAATTTCAAAAATCGTCAAACACTAATTAGTTCAACTTAAAGCATTTAATAAAGACATTTATATTACAATATTATGGGGAATATTGGGAATGAAAGGGCTACTTACACAGTGTTGGAAAGGGATCACAGCAGTGATTGAATGAGGGTATGAGGCATGAGTTGAGGTGTTCAGAGGCTTGAACAGTGCAGGACAGGATTTGATTGAAGGACACAAAACAATAACACAACACACCACACAGTTACAAACGAGCTAAGAATGAGTTAGTCCAAGCAAGGAGTAAAATCATTGATGTGTAATAATGTGATTGTGTTTATTTATGTGATTGACTCTACATACAGTAATGAGAACTCACAGTGCTTGGAGGGGAAGTAGTCATCACTTCCTAATCAAGGAACTGGAGGGGACTTAGCTGTAAATAAAAATAGCAGATGCATTCCATTACAGCTGCGCCATCATAGGTTTGGACAATGAGTTCAGTGTCCCCCCACGGGACAATTGAGCTAACGTGCGCTATAGTGATTAGCATGAGGTTGTAAGTAACAAGAACATTTCCCAGGACATAGACATGTCTTGTATGGGCAGAAAGCTTAAATTCTTGTTAGTCTAACTGTACTGTCCAATTTACAGTAGCTATATAGTGAAAACATACCATGCTATTGTTTGAGGAGAGTGCACAGTTATGTACTTGAAAATGTATCAATTGACCAATTAGGCACATTTGGGCAGACTTGATACAACATTTTGAACAGAAATGCAATGGTTAATTGGATCAGTCTAAAACTTTGCACATACACTGCTGCCATCTAGCGGCCAGAATTGAAATTACACCTAGAGTCCTAAGTCAAATAATGGCCTGTCTCTTGCATTTCAAAGATGATGGAGAGAAAAAATATAGAAAATGAATGTGTTTTTCTTTGTATTATCTTTTTCAGATCTAATTTGTTATATTCTTCTACATTAATTTCACATTTCCATAAACTTCAAAGGGTGGCATGAGGCAAGATTGAATCCCTGAGCTGACAAGGTACAAATCTGTCTTTCTGCCCCTGAACAAGGCAGTTAACCCACTGTTCCTAGGCTGTCATTGAAAATAAGAATTTGTTCTTAACTGACTTGCCTAGTTAAATAAAGGTAAAATAAAAAATGGTATCAAGAATATGCATATCCTTGCTTCAGGTCCTGAGCTACAGGCAGTTAGATTTGGGTATGTCATTTTAGGCAAAAATTAAAAAAAAGGGTCAGATCCCTAAGACGTTTTAAACTCAGACATCTAAAAATTCATAGAGTCAAACACAGACTACACATCTCGCCCACGTGACACATAAAAGTAGCCCAAGAAACGCCCTGAATATAGCCCTGATCATCAACATACCTGACGATAACTGACAACTGTAAGCAGACTGGCGGCAACATAGGTCCCAGAGCGGTGGGGCAATTTTAACCCCCTGGGGCCTGTAGTTTTTCCTTATATGTTAACCTAACTAGGAAAACTCTGGACCCTATAAGGTGTGACAGTTATTCATCAGTTGTAAAAATATTTTATATGGGCTACGATGGGACCAGTTTTTCCTAATCAGGTCACATGGTTTAAAAATATTCCTGAAAAAAACTCCTGGCCCTGGGGGGGATTAAAACCCTGTCAAACTACAGCTACTTTATATTTGGACTAGATTACAAGGGGGATTTCCTCTACCCAGACAAAAAAACAACAACTGATAGACAGCAGAACTCACAGGGCTGAGCTTGCTTTATGCATGTTTGCATCATGCAGACCTATGCAACTGTAGGCCTTATTATATTGATTGATTAATTCCAGTTAATCATTCTGAATTAAAAACGTATAGGCAGCCTATCCAGCCCAATTTTGAATATAAAGAACATTTGATCACATACACATTTTCTCCTGACACAAATGGACTGTAAATACATAACATTACCAATTAGTTACCCTGACCAGATGGACAGGGTGCATAGTCTATATGCAGCTGCTCTTATTAGTAACCTACAGTTGATCAGACTGAAAAATAGTCTAGTTTTCATCCCATATAGCATGTCAGATTTCTAATGTTTAGGTGTATTCTAGGCTGCTGCAACACTTATGTCATGAGTTTTTGCTTGTGTCTGTCCGGAGTGATTGTGTTATCATCTTTGCTAAATTAATACTGGAGTCTACCTGAGTGCACAAGAACAAATGTGTTGTGTAAAACCTCTCTCTTTAATCTAACTTTTAATGGATGATGTGATGGAAGCTATCAAATCATTCGGAAACGTTTTCGACATCCCAGAATAGACAGAAGAAAGTTCCATATGTTCAGCAAGTAAAGCATCGTAACATGCAATTACCTCTGCAAGGTCCTTGTAGTTGCCCTTGTTGGCAGAACTTTCCCTCTCATCAAGTCCTCTAAAAGCAAATGATTGCATGCCCAAAAACGCAGTGGTGTTGACAAGCAGCTTGATAACATCCCTGTTTCTTCTTACTTGTGTTGCACAGTTTGAACACACAGACCATCTTCATAATCAATGCAGCTTTTTCCCAGAAGCTTGAATTTATATACTCCCTGCTTTAGTTTTGCCATTTAGCTGAACGATCTATGTTCTTCAGGTCACTGTACCCACCTCTCGACCAAAGCTCAGACTTTCCAAAAGCAGTCAAGGTCAGCGATACAGGTAGCTTGATGAAAGGCTCCCTGTTAACCAGATATACTTCTGATACCAGTTGGTATTCAACGCCCTCACCTTTTCATCCTTCTTCATGAAACTGGACACAAAAATACAGCCATTTTGCCACAAATTTGGAAGTATGCTTGGGGTCATTGTCCATTTGGAAGACCCATTTGCGACCAAGTTTTAACTTCCTGACTGATGTCTTGAAATGTTGCTTCAATATATCCGCCACATTTTTCTCCCTCATGATGCCATCTATTTTGTGAAGTGCACCAGTCCCTTCTGCAGCAAAACACCCACACAACATGATGCTGCCACCCCCGTGCTTCACGGTTGGGATGGTGTTCATCGGCTTGCAAGCCTCCCCATTTTCCTCCAAACATAACGACGGTCATTATGGCCAAACAGTTCTATTTTGTTTCATCAGACCAGAGGACATTTCTCCAAAAAGTACGATCTTTGTCCCCATGTGCAGTTGCAAACCGTAGTCTGGCTTTTTTATGGCGGTTTTGGAGAAGTGGCTTCTTCCTTGCTGAGCGGCCTTTCAGGTTATGTCGATATAGGACTCGTTTTACTGTGGATATAGATACTTTTGTACCTGTTTCCTCCAGCATCTTCACAAGGTCCTTTGCTGTTGTTCTGGGATTGATTTGCACTTTTCGCACCAAAGTATGTTCATCTCTAGGAGACAGAACGCGTCTCCTTCCTGAGCGGTATGACGGCTGCGTGGTCCAATGGTGTTTGTACTTGCCTACTATTGTTTGTACAGATGAAGGTGTTTGGAAATTGCTCCCAAGAAATGAACCAGACTTGTGGAGGTCTACAATAATGTATCTGAGGTCTTGGCTGATTTCTTTTGATTTGATCATGTCAAGCAAAGAGGCACGGAGTTTGAAGGTATGCCTTGAAATACATCCACAGGTAAACCTCCAATTGACTCAAATGATGTCAATTAGCCTATCAGAAGCTTATAAAGCCATGACATAGTTTTCTGGCACAGTCAACTTAGTGTATGTAAACTTCTGACCCACTGGAATTGTGATACAGTGAATTATAAGTGAAATAATCTGTCTGTAAACAATTGTTGGAAAAATTACTTGTGTCATGCATAAAGTAGATGTCCTACCTGACTTGCCAAAACTATAGTTTGATAACAAGATATATGTGGATTGGTTGAAAAACAAGTTTTAATGACTCCAACCTAAGTGTATGTAAACTTTCGACTTCAACGGTACCTCCTCAGTCTCCTGTAATTTGAAAAAAAATATTTGAATTGAATAATATCTTAAAAATACAAAACTATCACTCTTCAATCTCTATCTAACAATGTCACCAAAATGCTCAACACATAGAACCCCCATGATGCTCTGTGGTACAATCCGAAGACAACACACTAGGTTCATTCTCTGATCCTAATTATATGATTGGATGGACAACATGTCAGTATCTACTGCCATAGCTTTGATTGGTTGGAGGACGTCCTCCGGAAGTGGTCATAATTACCATGTATGTCTATGGAAGTGTGTGAGGCCTACGAGCCTCCTAGGTTTTGTATTGAATTCAATGTATTCAGAGGAGGACAGAAAATAGCTTTCTCCGGCTACACCATGGTGCTACCCCAGACAGTTATGTTGAAGTTACTGTAGACCTTCATTGCAAAACAGTGTATTTTAAATCAATTATTTAGTGACATATGAATTCATTTAGTATAGATTTATTCAAAATTGATAACTTTTTTAATGTTTCACCATTTTTATTTTTATTACATTTCACTGAGGAGGATGGTCCTCCCCTTCCTCCTCTAAGGAGCCTCCAATGTTGTGCACAGAATATATTAATAATATACCTTGGGATAGAGGAATTCTTTGTGTGTGTGAGTCATGATCAGAAGAGGATACTGCATGTTCCCATTTCACTCTCCCTTTGTGCCTTGTTATCAGTAGAAAACAACACAGACGATCAACACAATTGTGGAACATAAAAATACTCCCCTTCTGAATAATGGGTAGGCTCGAGAGTTTTTCCTCACCGTGTTACCTGACCAGACAAAAACAGGCCCTACATAACATATGCTTAATACTGTAGCCCTGTAGATTCTGGATTATCTTTCCAAAGAATCTCGACAGTAGATGAGCTGTCAAATAGTAATTTATCAGGAAAGATGTTTGTTAGGTTTCAGAACCCATGTTGATGGCCATGTTCTGACATACTGTATGCCAGTTTGTCTAATGTAGACTGCTGATGGTAGCCAACTGAATCATATAATCACCCCTGGGGATTCAATAAAGTACATTCATTCAAGTACACCCCTCTCTAGGGATCATGTTACCATGTAAGTGGCTCCAGTTCTCAATCCTTTGGATTCTGAAGCGCCATTGATCATTTCCGTGGCGTCACCAAATGAAAACACAAATAATTACTGCAGTGAGCATAACCGTGGCAATGAGACGGTGCCTTTCAACCTGGTGCTATAATTACACCTCAATTTGGTGCTACAGCAACCCGCCATTGTGTCTAATAAACAGGCGGTTTGATTTTTGAGTTTTTT
Organism: Brachymystax lenok tsinlingensis; assembly: GCA_030435695.1. Lineage (NCBI taxonomy): Eukaryota > Metazoa > Chordata > Actinopteri > Salmoniformes > Salmonidae > Brachymystax > Brachymystax lenok. The sequence goes on from CM059785.1 coordinate 28,553,863, forward strand.
TTTTAATTAACGGCAGTCTCGCAGGAGAGGGCCAGAGTGACATTAAACACTTGGGGATGCTAGAGACTAATTACTCTACGACCACCAAATAATGAGCCAATTAATTAGGTAAAACATGGAGTCACATTATTGGTTGAATCCTGTGGTTGCATTGTGGCTTTGTGGTGCTATCTCTGGCTGACATATGTGTGTTGTGCACTTATGATGTGGGTTACAGTATTATGAGAAATGTATATTTAAGTTTATTGATCTTGCATCTTGTCTGTCTGTCCATCCGTTTGTCTATGTCTGTCTGTCATTTGTATTTATTATCATCGAACAATCCACTTGTCAATTCTGATATATTTAAAAGGATGATGAAAACTTCAGTGAACTTCAAACTCCACCCCGGGTGCTTGGATCTTAAAAATAAATGTTGAATGGAATTGATTTCCAAATGTTTCTAAGAGGATATTCTGCTGTGGCTTTCCCAGAACTGAAAAAGGCAGAATTGTCCTTACATAAAACCTGCACAAAGAAGGATATTTCATACCGCAGAGAGAGAGAGAGAGAGAGGTAGAGAGAGAGGTAGAAAAGAGAGAGAGAGAGCAATAATTCCTTGACAGCTTCTGAAATAGTCTAGTTTAGCCTGTTACGACATTAAGAAGCAGCATAGCCCTTTCTATTCACAGAGATGTCAAGAACACTCAGGAAAAAGGTCCATGGTATAGGATTTTAATTTGAGACAGTTTGCTACAGCAGGAAAATATTCCTGCAGCAACAGGAAATGTAAATTATTAATTGGATTATAATTCATGGACATTTCTGTATGGGTTGCTAAATTTTTCGTAAGGGGAAATCAAGTCTGAAATTTGATTTCCCCTTAAGTGTAAAGTGGAAATAAAAAAATTCTGAAGCATTTTGTAACCTTGAATAGACAACACAGCAAATTGTCCAGTGTTGGTTTTTCATTGTAACATTTATAGTGTTGATTCAGGAGTTAAATTCACTCTGTTAGACTGAAATTAACATTCAGTGGTGTAAAAGAACCCCAGTGTTGGTGTTAGTAACCAAAAATAGTCTCATCATGATCATATTTCCCAGCTTGCTGTTCAGAATTTTTTTGGGGGGATTGATTTTAATATCTGTGTTTTTGCATGTACATTGATTGATTAATCTTATGCTACACAAAGATAAATAATATAAATTTTCCAGACTAATCCAATCAGTTAGTTAGATTTAGTGCGCCCTTTACTGAAATGGTTGTTCCGGTTTAAACAGAGTTCCTAACCTTGGTAGTCACTCTGAATGCAGGTTACGGGTGAATAAAAAATTCCAACTGTTGGATGTCCTAACGCTGGCTGGATTCCAAAAGGATATACACATCCCTTTGCCAACAAGCATAATTTGATTTGCACGCCTGATGTGTCCTGTAATTCGTTAAAAAGGATTTTCCTATCACCACTGTGTTAGGGGAAAACGTGACCATCAAAGTAAGGTCTTAAGATATATGTATTGTCATAAAGTACATTTTTCTATGATAACATTTGCCTAGGTACACATTTGGTGAAAGCCACAGGCCTCTAAAAGGAAATAATTCTAAAGAATACTTTCTCCCGGTCTCTCTCACAAACAAATACAGTGATTGGTGATAACTCTGCAATTCACCTGAAAAGAAAAGGCAAAACTGGGAAATATGCAAAATAGGCTTTGCCCCATATAGTGTTAAAACAATACCCCAAATCACTTACTGTAACAGTGTTTTTGCATAACACTAATTTAAGTTAACTCTAGATTAACACTGGTGTTGAATAGAAATAACACTGAGTGTTAATTACCCCACAGTTTTACACCACAAAGTGTTATATTAACACTCAAAATGTAACATTATAATCAGAGTACTTTTTACATTCTGTCAAGTGGGACAATATGTACTCATAGATAGTGTTAAAATGAACTCTTTACGTGTTGATTTAACACTGCAAAAATGTTTGTATTGCAGGTAAGTTCTCCTGCAACAGGTTGATCATGAACATTTTCTGAGAATATTTCTATTACTTGAAAAGCAACATACCCAATTGTGCAGAAACTGAAAAAAGGTTGAACCAAGATAAAATCTGCAACTATGTATTCCCTATCTACAGTGTTTACAATCGAGGCCCACTCATTCCTCTTAAAAGAAAGGAAACAATCTGAAGACAATAGGAAGGCAATATCCACATCCCAAGCTGATTCTGTCAATGCTGCCACGACACAAAAAGAGAAGGAGGGAGAGAGATACAGAGAGAGAGAGAGAGAGAGAGAAGATTTGTTGATACCTGGTGCTAACATGCGTCCACTGTCCTGATCTTATTCACAATCGGATAGTGCCCACATTGTATCAAATAAAATAAGCGTTTTTATTGTCATATGCTTTGCTAACAACAGGTGTAGACTAACAGTGAAATGCTTACATATGGGCGATTCCCAACAATGCAGAATAAAAATAAAATAAAAATAATATTGTAACCTGAGGAATAAATACACAAAGAGCAATGATAGTTTGGCTATATACATGGGGTACCAGTACTGAGTCGATGTGCAGGGGTACGAGAAAATTGAGGTAGATATGTACTTATACAGTGCTTTCAGAAAGTATTCAGACCCCTTCCCTTTTTACATATCTTGTCACCTTACAGCCTTATTTTAAAATGGATTAAGTAAAAAAAAAATGTACTCATTAATCTACACACAATACCCCATAATGACAAAGCAAAAACAGGTTTGTAGAAATGTTTGCAAATGTATAAAAAAAAACAAAAACAGAATACCTTATTTACATAAGTATTCAGACCCTTTGCTATGACACTCGAAATTGAGCTCAGGTGCATCCTGTTTCCTTCGATCATTATTGAGATGTTTCTACAACTTGATTGGAGTCCACCTGTGGTCAAGTCAATTGATTTCACATGATTTGGAAAGGCACACACCTGTCTATATAAGGTTATACGGTTGACAGTGCATATCAGAGAAAAAAAAGTAATGAGGTTGAAGAAATTGTCTGTAGAGTTCGGAGACAGGATTGTGTCGAGGCACATACAGTGAGGGAAAAAAGTATTTGATCCCCTGCTGATTTTGTACGTTTGCCCACTGACAAAGAAATGATCAGTCTATAATTTTAATGGTAGGTTTTTTTGAACAGTGAGAGACAGAGTAACAACAAAAAAATCCAGAAAAACGCATGTGAATTTTTTTATAAATTGATTAGCATTTTAATGAGGGAAATAAGTATTTGACCCCTCTGCAAAACATGACTTAGTACTTGGTGGCAAAACCCTTGTTGGCAATCACAGAGGTCAGACGTTTCTTGTAGTTGGCCACCAGGTTTGCACACATCTCAGGAGGGTTTTTGTCCCACTCCTCTTTGCAGATCTTCTCCAAGTCATTAATGTTTCGAGGCTGACGTTTGGCAACTCGAACCTTCAGCTCCCTCCACAGATGTTCTATGGGATTAAGGTCTGGAGACTGGCTAGGCCACTCCAGGACCTTAATGTGCTTCTTCTTGAGCCACTCCTTTGTTGCCTTGGCCGTGTGTTTTGGGTCATTGTCATGCTGGAATACCCATCCACGACCCATTTTCAATGCCTTGGCTGAGGGAAGGAGGTTCTCAACCAATAATTGACGGTACATGGCCCCATCCATCGTCCCTTTGATGCGGTGAAGTTGTCCTGTCCCCTTAGCAGAAACACACCCCCAAAGCATAATGTTGCCACCTCCATGTTTGACGGTGGGGATGGTGTTCTTGGGGTCATAGCCAGCATTCCTCCTCCTCCAAACAACGGCGAGTTGAGTTGATGCCAAAGAGCTCCATTTTGGTCTCATCTGACCACAACACTTTCACCCAGTTGTCCTCTGAATCAGAATCAGATGTTCATTGGCAAACTTCAGACGGGCATGTATATGTGCTTTCTTGAGCAGGGGGACCTTGCGGGCGCTGCAGGATTTCAGTCCTTCACGGCGTAGTGTGTTACCAATTGTTTTCTTGGTGACTATGGTTCCAGCTGCTTTGAGATCATTGACAAGATCCTCCCGTGTAGTTCTGGGCTGATTCCTCACCGTTCTCATGATCATTGCAACTCCACGAGGTGAGATATTGCATGGAGCCCCAGGCCGAGGGAGATTGACAGTTCTTTTGTGTTTCTTCCATTTGCGAATAATCGCACCAACTGTTGTCACCTTCTCACCAAGCTGCTTGGCAATGGTCTTCTAGCCCATTCCAGGCTTGTGTAGATCTACAATCTTGTCCCTGACATCCTTGGAGAGCTCTTTGGTCTTGGCCATGGTGGAGAGTTTGGAATCTGATTGACTGATTGCTTCTGTGGACAGGTGTCTTTTATACAGGTAACAAGATCAGATTAGGAGCACTCCCTTTAAGAGTGTGCTCCTTCCAGAAGGACAACCATCTCTGCAGCATTCCACCAATCAGGCCTTTTTGGTAGAGAGGCTAGACGGAAGCCCACTCAGGAAAAAACTTCAAACTGTAACCAGTGCCTGCAACCTGGATAAGGTTGTCAGTCAACCTACCAGGGTAGTTACAAACAGCACAGGAATTAAATAATCAACATGTATTGATCACATCTTTACTAACGCTGCAGATATTTGCATTAAAGCATTATCCAAATCCATAGGATGTAGTGATCACAATATAATAGCCATATCTAGGAAAAACAAAGTTCCGAAGGCTGGGCCTAATATAGTGTATACAATAAGTTTTGTAGTGATTCATATGTTGATGATGTAAAGAATATTTTCTGGTCTGTGGTGTGTAATGAGGAGCAACCAGACGCTGCACTTGACACATTTATGAAACTACTTATTCCAGTTACTAATAAGCACGCACCCTTAAAAAATGACTGTCAAAACGGTTAAATCCCCTTGGATTGATGAGGAATTGAAAAATTGCATGGTTGAGAGGGATGAGGCAAAAGGTATGGCAATTAAGTCTGGCAGCCCAACTGATTGGCAAACGTACTGCAAATTAAGAAATAATGTGACTAGACTAAATAAAAATAAACGATATAAAGAATGATATTAAAAAGCTTTGGGGCACCTTAAATGAAATTTGGGGAAAAAAGCCAGGCTCCTTCATTCATTGAATCAGATCGCTCATTCATCATAAAGTCCACTGATATTGCAAACTACTTTAATTACTTTTTCATTGGCAAGATAAGCAAACTTAGGGATGACATGCCAGCAACAAACGCTGACACTACAAATCCAAGTATGATGGACCAAATTATGAAAGACAAGAATTGTACTTTTGAATTCCGTAAAGTCAGTGTGAAAGAGGTGAAAAATTCATTGTTGTCTATCAACAATGACAAGCCACCGTGGTCTGACAATCTGGATGGAAAATTACTGAGGATAATAGCAAACGATATTGCCACTCCTATTTGCCACATCTTCAATTTAAGCCTACTTGAGAGCGTGTGCCCTCAAGACTGGAGGGAAGCTAAAGTCATTCCGCTACCCAAGAATAGTAAAGCCCCCTTTACTGGCTCAAATAGCCTACCAATCAGCCTGTTACCAACCCTTAGAAAACTTCTGGAAAAAATGTGGTTTGACCAGATACAATCCTATTTTACAGTAAACAAATTTACAACAGAATTTCAGCATGCTTGTAAGGAAAGACACTCAACAAGCACAGCACTTACACAAAGTTTGCAGACGACACTACAGCGGTAGGCTTGATTACCAACAACGACGAGACGGCCTACAGGGAGGAGGTGAGGGCCCTCGGAGTGTGGTGTCAGGAAATAACCTGTCACTCAATGTCAACAAAACAAAGGAGATGATCGTGGACTTCAGGAAGCAGCAGAGGGAGCACCCCCCTATCCACATCGACGGGACAGTAGTGGAGAAGGTGGAAAGTTTTAAGTTCCTCTGCGTACACATCATGGACAAACTGAAATGGTCCACCCACACAAACAACGTGGCGCCTCTTCAACCTCAGGAGGCTAAAGAAATTAGGCTTGTCAACAAAAACACTCAAACTTTTACAGATGCACAATCGAGAGCATCCTGTCGGGCTGTCTCGCCGCCTGGTATGGCAACTGCTCCGCCCACAACCGTAAGGTTCTCCAGAGGGTAGTGAGGTATGCACAACGCATCACCGGGGGCAAACTACCTGCCCTCCAGGACACCTACACCACCCGATGTCACAGGAAGGCCAAAAAGATAATCAAGGACAACAACCACCCGAGCCACTGCCTGTTCACCCCGCTATCATCCAGAAGGCGAGGTCAGTACAGGTGCATCAAAGCTGGGACCGAGAGACTGAAAAACAGCTTCTATCTCAAGGCCATCAGACTGTTAACTATTAGGGAGCGGCAGCAGTGTTCGGAGTTTTGGAGAGTCTGGCGTGCCCAAAGTAAAATGCCTGGTACTCAGACCCAGAAACTAGGAATATGCACATAATTAGTAGTATTGGATAGAAAACACTCTGAAGTTCCTAATACTGTTAAAATAATGTCAGAACTGATATATAACAGAACTGATTTGACAGGCGAAAACCAGAGAAAAATCCATCCGGAAAAATGTGATTCTGTCAAGTGACTCTTTTCCCATTGACTTGGTATTGAAAGGAGGGGAATCCAGCTCCCAGGTTGCAGTACCTATGGCTTCCACTAGATGTCAACAGTCTTTAGACAAGGTTTCAAGCATTTATCTTGAAAAATGAGGAAGTGACTTTTCTCTTTGACTCGCGGGACTGTGAGAGCGCGCCTCGGTTTTTTCCTTTTCTATCGCCCAGGATATTATCTGTGTGAAATATCATCATTTATATACATATTAGTGTACCTAAGGATCGATTAGAAACGTTGAGTTGTTTGGACAAAATGTATAGGTATTTTTTTAACTGTTTCTATGTCTTCTATATTGGACAAGTGGGACGGTGGATTTCTGAATTTTCCGGATGTTGTCGCCGGTGGGGCACCTGTGACCCACTGCTCTCTAAAAAGTTTGAAATAGCCATCACTAACATTGAGTGGCTGCTGCCAACATACTGACTCAAATCTCTAGCCACTTGAATAATAAAAAATTGGATGTAACAAATGTATCACTAGTCACTTTAAACAATGCCACTTAATATAATGTTCACATACACTACATTACTCATCTCATATGTATATACTGTACTCTATACCATCTACTGCATCTTGCCTATGCCGTTCGGCCATCGCTCATCAATATATTTATATGTACATATTCATATTCATTCCTTTACACTTGTGTGTATAAGGTAGTTGTTGTGAAATTGTTAGATATTACTGCATGGTTGGAACTAGAAGCACAAGCATTTCGCTACACTCGCATTAACTACTTAGGGAGTGGTGGGGCGCCCCACTCCCGACACTACCCGGTGAAATGCAAGGCGCCAAATTCAAAATCCAAAAGTTGAATTATTAAATATTCATCAATATACAAGTGTTGCATAGTCATCAAAAGCTCTGCTTCTTGGCAATATCACAGCGTTGTCAGATTTCAAAAAGGGTTTACGTCGAAAGCACTACATTTGATTGTTTTAGGGTAGCACCTCCAATATTTTAGATTAGCATAAATTCATAAACCATCGCGAAAGCAAATCCCTTACCTTTTGAAGAACTTCTGCTGAGGGCTTCCCAAGTTGCCAACGAAGACAACCAATGGTTCTTTTGTTAGAAAAAGTCATTTATTATATCCATAAATCTCAGTTTGGTTGGCGCATTATGTTCATAAAATACAGCGTCCACTCGCCCATTGATCCGTGAAGAGAACGCGTTCAACCTATACACTTGTCCAAGAACAATCAAACATCATTGATAATGTATCCTTAGGAACACTTTTATGTATATTTAGTACAATATTTTAACCGGATTATAAACTGGGCGATAGGAAAGGAAAAAACCACAGCGCACGCGAGCCCGTGAACGCGCATCCTCTTCTGTTTACATCCGATGACCACTTGAAATTCTTCTTCTATTACCATCCAGAGCAACTAAACATCATCAAACACTGTCTAGAGACTGTTGACATCCAGTGGAAGGAATAGGTACTGCAATCTTACTCCCATATATGGTCATTTTCAATAGGGAGGGGTTCAAAATGATGATAAAATGATTGTGGGTGAGGTCTTGTTAGACTTCAGTGCAGCTTTTGACATTGTTGATCATAGTCTGCTGCTGGAAAAACATGTGTTATAGCTTTACACCCCCCTGCTATAATGTTGATCAAGAGTTACTTGTCTAACAGATCACAGAGGGTGTTCTTTAATGGAAGCCTCTCAAATATAATCCATTTAGAATCAGGAAATCCCCAAGGTAGCTGTTTAGGCCCCCTGTTTTTTTCCGTTTTTACTAACGACATGCCACTGACCTTGAGTAAAGCCAGTGTCTATGTATGCGGATGACTCAACACTATACACGTCAGCTACTACAGCGATTGAAATGACTGCAACACAACTAGAGCTGCAGTTAGTTTCAGAGTGGGTGGCAAGGAATAAGTTAGACCCAAATATTTATAAAACTAAAAGCATTGTATTTGGAACAAAACACTCACTAAACCTCAACTAAATATTGTAATAAATAATGTGGAAATTGAGCAAGTTGAGATGACTAAACTGCTTGGAGTAACCCTAGATTATAAACTGGTCAAAGCATATTGATGCAGTAGTAGCTAAGATGGGGAGAAATCTGTCTATAATAAAGTGATGCTCTGCATTCTTAACAACACTATCAACAAGGCAGGTCCTACTGGCCCTAGTTTTGTCGCACCTTGACTACTGTTCAGTTGTGTGGTCAGGTGCCACAAAAAAGGACTTAGGAAAATTGCAATTGGCTCAGAACAGGGCAGCACAGCTGGCTCTTGGATGTACACAGAGAGCCAATATTAATAATATGCATGTCAATCTCTCCTGGCTGAAAGTGGACTTCATCACTACTTTTATTTATGAGAGGTATTGACATGTTGAATGCACTGAGCTGTCTATCTAAACTACTTGCACACAGCTCGGACACCCATGCATACCCCACAAGACATGCCACAAGACGTCTCTTCACAGTCCAGAAGTCCAGAACAGACTATGGCAGGCACACAGTACTACATAGAGCCATGACTAAATGAAACTCTATTCCACATCAAGTAACTGACTCAAGGATAAAAACACCTTATGGAACAGCAGGGACTGTGAAGCAACACAAACATTGGCAAAGACACATTCTTAGACACACACGATAACATACGCACTTTACATACACATGGATTTAGTACGGTAAATATGTGGTAGTGGCGGAGTAGGGGCCTGAGGGCACACAGTGTGTTGTGAAATCTGTGAATGTATTGTAAATGTTTTTAAAATTGTATAAACTGCCTTAATTTTGCTGGACCCCAGAAAGAGTAGCTGCTGCTTTGGTAGCAGCTAATGGGGATCATAATAAATACAAATACAAACACGTATCAGTAAAAAGAACATGACAGCCCACTTGGAGTATGCCAAAAGAAACTAAAGACTCTCAGACCACGAGAAACAAGATTCTCTGGTCTGATGAAAAGCTAGATTGAACACTTTGGCCTGAATGCCAATCATTACATCTGGAGAAAACGTTGCACCATCGCTACGGTGAAGCATGGTGGTGGCAGCATCATGCTGTGGGGATGCTTTTCAGTGGAAGGGACTGGGAGACTAGTCAGGATGGAGGGAAAGAAACAGAGTAAAGTACAGAGGAATCCTTGATGAAAACCTGCTCCAGAGCGGTCAGGACCTCAGACTGCTGTGAAGGTTCATCTTCCAACAGTACAATGACCCTAAGCACACAGCCAAGACAATGCAGAAGTTGCTTCGGGGCAAGTTCTGAATGTCCTTGAGTGGCCCAGCCAGAGTCCGGACTTGGATCGAACATCTCTCGATCTGAACTCGATCGAACATCTCTGGAGAGACCTGAAAATAGCTGTGCAGCGACTCACCCCATCCAACCTGACAGAGCTTGAGAGGATCTGCAGAGAAGAATGGGAGAAACTCCCCAAATACAGGTGTGCCAAGATTGTAGCATCATACCCAAGAAGACTCGAGGCTGTAATCGCTGCCAAAGGTGCTTCAACAATGTACTGAGTAAAGGGTCTAAATACGTATGTAAAAGCCTGTGTTGATTTGTCATTATGGGGTATTGTGTGTAGATTGTTGAGGGGGAAAAAACAATTGAATCCAGTTTAGAATAAGGCTGTAACGTAACAAAATGTGGAAGAAGTCAAGAGGTCTGAATACTTTCTGAATGCACTGTAGGTAGGGGAAAAGTGACTAGGCAACAGGATAGATAAGACAGTAGCAGCAGCTTATGTGATGAGTGTGTATGCGTGTGGTGAATGTGTGCCTGTGTCTACATGTTATGTGTGAGTGAGTGTGTGTGTGTGTGTGTGTGTGCATGTGTTGGAGTGTCAGTGTAATGTGTAATGTGGTGGATGTGTTGTTGTAGCCGTTGCATCTAAATATGGTAGTAAAATGTGTCTCTTATCAGTCCTCTGTGTCCGCATTGCAAATTATTTGACAGATATTCTTTCCATTTTTAATTTTTTTTATTTGAAGATACATATTGATGCCAAAGTCAATGCTGTCAACGATTTTTGAGGAAGGGATAATAATGGTTTACATGGTTTCACTGTCCAGATCCGTCTACACGTGTAAGATATCCAGACACAATGTGTGTCTGACTATCTCCAGAGGTGTTTAGGAAAATCTGATCATAATCAGATCACAGTGCATCTTTTAATCATCTACACCTATCTAAAATTGCGGGCACAATATGAATGTGGACAAGATCAGGACAAAGGATGGATTTTAGAACCAGGTATAAACGGGGCTAGAGAGAGAGAAGAAGAAGAAGTAGAGAGAAAGGTAGAAAAGAAGAGAGAGAGGTAGGTAGAAAAAAAGAGGTAGAGAGGTAGAAATAAAAGATAGAGAGAGGTAGAAAAGAAGAGGTAGAGAAAGAAAATAAGTGGTAGAAAAGAAGAGGGAGAGAGGTAGAAAAGAAGAGGTAGATAGAGAGAGAGAGGTTGAAAAGAAGAGGTATAAAATAAGTAGAGAGAGAGAGGTAGAAAAGAAGAGGTAGAGATTGAGAGAGAGAAAAGAAGAGGCAGAGAGGTAACGAGAAAAGAAGAGGTAGAGAGAAATAAATAGATTGCAATTTTCCTTTCACAGTGATTTGCCAAGCAAATGGTCCAAGTCCTGGTAGCAACCTGAAGGAGGATGATAACTTGTCACAGAACCCCGATATGCCGGTGCACACGCTCCCGCCACAGTGAAAAGTGAAATTACATGCTAAGACAGGGGGACAAGGGTGTGATGCATAAGGAGGAGACCAGGAGGATGAGCTGCGTAGATGTCTGTTGGCCTCTGATCAGGCTGCCACTCAGAGTGGCAGAGGTTGGAATTCAGTCCAAACCTGCTGTAAGCAGTGTCTTTGTTTGTAACCTGCTGCCCGCAAACACACACAGTTATTTTTATGAAAACCCTCAACCTGATAGTAGAAGTATATTTGTAAGTAGCTTAACTCTTCTGTAATTTAATTAAGCCGTGAGTGAAACAGACACTTCATAAATCAATGCAGTTTTATTGGCCTGTCTTTCCCTCTGATCAATCTAGATTAGCTAAAGGGTATGTGTGTTTGTGTTAATGGGAGACTAACCAACCAAGTATATACAGTGGATTGGCCAACACAAACAATAGACCATACTACATTGGGTATACAGTACATAACACGCCACAGGGTGTGTTTAGTGTATATCGTCTCTGAGAAGTACTACCAGTCAAAACCCTTGGAGGAGGAGGCAGCAAGTTTCCATTGGATGAAATAGAACTGCTCTTGCCCAATGAGGTTGAGTGTTTCATCTCTGAGGAAGCTCCATAGGACATTGTGTTTATTATTCAGGGCTATTCTGCCTGGATCCTCTGGGATCTTCTCCCTTTAACTCTTTCTCCCTCTATTTATATGTTTATCTGGGCACTACAACTTTTTTCTCTTCTACTCTCTATCAACTCACTTACCTGGCATCATGTCCCCTGTGTCTATGTGGTTGATGATGTGTGTTGGAGGTGGATTAATAATGACGCTGGAGGGAAAATAGCAATTGTGCTATTTTGTTTGTTTTCTCGCATTGTTTGTAACTTATTTTGTACATAATGTTGCTGCTACTGTCTCTTATGACCGAAAACAGCTTCTGGGTATCAGAACAGCGATTACTCACCTTGAACTGGACAAAGATTTTTTTTTGTGAGTCCAACGCGAATGAAATACTGCTTCCCCGAGACCAGGCCAAATCCTCATCATTCGTGGGAAGAAAAGACGGAAATACAGGGGGCGGAGATCGGGGTGCCTTGTAAGAATTCGTCGGCGAGTGAGTAAGCCGCCTCTACAATCCGTTCTCTTGGCCAACCTGCAATCATTGGAAAATAAACTGGATGATCTCCGTTTGAAATTATCCTACCAATGGGACATTAAGAACTGTAATATCTTATATTTCACCAGTCTGAACGACGACACGGATAAATGAGAGCTGGCTGGGTTTGCAATGCATTGGTAGGACAGAACAGCTACGACTGGTAAGATGAGGGGTGGGGGTGTGTGTCTATTTGTCAATAACAGCTGGTGCGCAACGTCTAATATTAAAGAAGTCTCGAGGTAGTGCTCGCCTGAGGTAGAGTACATCATGATAAGCTGTAGACCACACTATCTACCAAGAGAGTTCTCATCTATAATAACAGGTGAGAACCCGAGGAATTTCTGTCCTGGAAAAAGTGGTTTTGACACATTACCTCATTTTGAACCCCTCCCCTATTGAAAACACATGGGAGTAAGATTACAGTACCTATTGCTTCCACTGGATGTCAACAGTCTCTAGACAGTGTTTGATGATGTTTAGTTGCTCTGGATGGTAATAGAAGAAGAATTTCGAACTGGTCATCGGATGTAAACAGAAGAGGATGTGCGTTCACGGGCTCGCGCGCGCTGTGGTTTTTTCCTTTCCTATCGTCCAGTTTATAATCCGGTTGAAATATTATAGTAAATATACATAAAAGTGTTCCTAAGGATACATTATCAATGATGTTTGATTGTTCTTGAACAAGTGTATAGGTTGAACGCGTTCTCTTCACGGTTCAATGGGCGAGTGGACGCTGTATTTTATGAACATAACGCGCCAACCAAACGGAGATCTATGGATATAATGAATTACTGTTTCTAACAAAAGAACCATTGGTTGTCTTCGTTGGACACTTGGGAAGCCCTCAGCAGAAGTTCTTCAAAAGGTAAGGGATTTGTTTTCGCTGTGAAATGTGTTTTGTGTGAACCGCGATGGTTTATGAATTTATGCTAATGGTAAAAATATTGGAGATGCTACCCTCAAACAATCAAATGTTGTGCTTTCGCCGTAAAGCCTTTTTGAAATCTGACAATGCTGTGATATTGCCAACAAGCAGAGTTTTTGATGACTATGCAACACTTGTATATTGATGAATGTTTAATAATTCAACTTTTGGATTTTGAATTTTGAATTTGACGCCTTACATTTCACCGGGTAGTGTCGGGAGTGTTGCTAGCGCCCCACTGCTCCCTAAGTAGTTAACTTCTTAGGGAGCGGCAGCAGAGGTGACAGTTTTGGAGAGTCTGGCATGCCCAAAGTAAAATGCCTCCCACTCAGGCCCAGAAAATAGGATATGCACATAATTAGTACTATTGGATAGGAAACACAAGTGTTAAAATAATGTATGTGAGTGGTCCCCTGACTACTTCTTCTTCCTATCCGTTCTGCTTACTGCTAGACCTTCCAGGCTTTGTATAAAGACAGTTGACATCTAGTGGAAGCCATAGGTACTGCAGCCTCAGTCCTAGGTAAAATACAAATTAATAGGCAGCCTGGAGAAGAAGTTCATTTACAAAAAAAACTGCAAATCCGTATGGATTTTCCTCGGGTTTCCGCCTGCTATATCAGTTCTGTTATACTCACATACATTATTTTAACACTTTGATAAACTTCAGAGTAGTATAGGGAGCTGGTTTGATTCCAGCCTGTATCACAACTGGCCGTGATTGGGAGTCCCATAGGGCGGCGCACAATTGGCTCAGTGTCGTCTGGGTTAGGGTTTGGCCGTCATTGTAAATAAGAATTTGTTCTTAACTGTCTTGCCTAGTTAAATAAAAAAAATAGACATAACAAGTATGAGTAAACATATGAACTAAAACATACAAATAAACGTATTTGATGATGATCTTCTGATGTACCTGACTAATATTGAGAACTCAATGCCCCCATTGTGAAGTTATGAAATTGTCCAAGGTGACATTTCTCTCCTTGCCAACCTAAGGTCTCCAACACTCGCTCACCTTATATGGGCACAAGGCCAGACCGAGATCCAGACATGGGTGGCAGATGGTTTCAGTCTTTGATATTTATTATATTCCAAAAGGGTAGGCAAGAGAATGGTCGTGGACAGAAAAAAGTTCAAAACCAGTTCAGAGTCCAGGAGGTACAGTGTGGCAGGCAGGATCGAGGTCAGGAAAGGCAAAAAGGTCAGGCAGGCGGGTACCAAGTCCAGAAACAGGCAAGGGTCAAAACCGGGAGGACTAGCAAAAGAGAATAGAAAAAGCCAGCGCACAGGAAAACCACACTGGTAGACTTGAACAGACAAGACAAACTGGCACAGAGAGACAGGAAACACAGGGATAAATACACAGGGGAAAATAAGCGACACCTGGAGGGGGTGGAGACAATCACAAGGACAGGTGAAACAGATCAGGGCGTGACACACCTGCTGCTCGATGTGGGTATTTTCCCAGATATTGAAAGCAGTTCAACATGTACAATTACACACGCTCTCACTGTGTAGCTTACTCCAAATAGGCCAGAGTAGACTGATTTGACTGCTTGGATTCAGTGGACTGATATAGGTTACATAGCATTTAGAGATTATAATTAGAGTGGATCAACACAATAGAATGGCCCGCCCTGTTCTTCATTCACAATTGTTGATTACATAATTATGCATTGATCGCTTCCCCTCGCTCATCAACTCACCCATTCTCCCACTTTCTCCCCATCATACTTTAGTTAATTTATTTAATCTGTTGTTATATGTGTGAAATTTGTTTCGGTATAGTTTATTTTCACTTTCAATGCAATTATCGGGGTGATTATCAACTGTTTGGAGAAGGAGAGCCAACAGGGGGAAAACTATTTTTTGAAATGACATGCCCTCCTAAAACTGGTTATAACTCCAAATGGGAGATGTATAAAAAAATATATATTTTTTTTACTGGTACTGTACATGGATGTACGCTTCTCCCTCTATCACGGATGCCATGGTTGCCCTTAGCTTGAAGATGGAATCAAGAGACAGGTGTTTTATACAAAAGCTTTCTGTGTGTTCTCTTTTCGACTCCGTCTGTATATTTGTAATCAAACGCAATCACACTCTAATTCCACTGATTTCAAAACTCAGTCCTCCAGAAAGTGGAGAGCAACTCTTATGCAGTTCTACTACGTGATATCTTTCAAAAAAGCTGCGTTAGAAAGGATTACCTACACATCCAAGTTTCTTTACAGGTGTTTCAAAGAGCTGTCAGTCAATGCGAGCTAATGAATATTAGCTCCCTGCCCATAGCCTGTTTTTTTTTCTACTTCTTAGTAGTTAGCCATGAGACAAAAGGACTTTTTCTCAGATTTTTTGAATTTCTATCCCCCAAAAATATAATGGGTGATGTTTTAGCCACTTAAAAGTCTATTTTACATGGGAATCAGAATGACTATTTGGGACCTTTAACATATGATGCCAATGCAACAGAACAGATTAACTCTCACTGGTGGCCAAAAATAACTCTCTGAAAGCCACGTCCCTACTCAGTCTTCTTATCTGACCCACTGGGTCATATCTCAATAACCCAGCATCAATAACACAGCACCCAGCATCAATAACCCAGCAGTTTTTAAAGAAAACAACCCAACTAAGTGATCCAATGCCTGCAACCCATCAGTTGGATCATCCAAACAACCCAGCATTTTTTTACATGTATACACTCTTCAAACTGCATGAGAAATCATTTTCCACTCAGTGATAATAAGGAGCATTTCCAACTGAACATCAACACTATAAGAGTTCGACATGTCTTATCATTAAATGTCACTCAAGATATCTTCACTCTGTCAATGTGGTAGAGAAAGTGAAGGTTCTATTATCAAAATACTGTAGATAGCTTGAGAGGATTCAAACTCATCTGTCTAAGATTACTGCAGTCAACTCAATGTTTATAGTCCGATGGGGAAATGTAGTTTGCAGTCAGGATGACATACAACCCTACATTCAATAGTAGACATACAGACACTACTGTAGGTACAGAATACTGTAAGCAAGTGTGTCCAACCCTCCTCATGGAGAGCTACCCTCCTGCAGCATTTTCTAACACACCTGATTTTATTAATCAACAAGGTCCTTGAGACTTTGATTGGGTGAATCTGGTGTGTTTGTGTAGAGCTGGATCAAAAGCCTGCAAAAACAGTAGCTCTCCTGGAGGAGGGTGCGTCCCCCACTGACACATAATATTGTACAGCCTGTGGATGATACTGTAGATACAACTATTTTCATGTATCATTATTGGATAAGATCAGCGCTGGTTGACTTTAGAAACCCTATAAAAGTTATGTCTAGTCTACTGTAGTTATACTCTGTAGTGACAGTCTAACATTATTGGCAGAGAGCAGTGATGGCTGAGAGATGTGTAACTCTAACAGGACAGCAGATGTTGAGAGAGATGTCACGCCGCAACTGAAAAGGAAACATCTCCTTGACAATGGAGAACAGCTGGTGGTGGGGTGTGACACCTGGGCGCCTGCCTAGCGACGTGCCTTCTCTTTCAGGTACAAACTTCAATCAGGGTTCGACAGCTGAAGCACCGGTGCTACCGTAAACGTTAGCATTAGCGACAGAGCCAGCATCTGTCACAAATCACTACGGTTACCAGAAAGGAATGATAAAAAAAAGGAGGAATGATAGAAAAACAATAATCTGTATCTGCGCACCTGTCCCTTACTCCTTTTACAAGGTCACATACATAATCAGGGATACTTCCCTCACTATTCATAGAATACAATCAACTGACTTATGGTGAATCATACAGGAAATGTAGGAAGAAACATCAGGCATACGGAAGCTCCATCTGCCAATGAAATGGCAGTATGTCATAATGGTGACAACATGCAGAGGTAATTGTTTGTAGATAACTGTGTGTAGGTTTCATATGTATTGTTAGGTTCTAAATAACAGAGTAAAATCTGACGGACAACTATGAAAAGCTCAAATCAAGATCATTCACCCAATGGGTTAGACATTTGAACAGAAAAAGACATGTTCCCACCAGCACAAGTATATCTACCCCACTTTAGGTCTCCTCCTCTTCTCGAAACATTACATCTTTATTGCTAGGCAGGATGTTAAGTGATGTGGGTAGTAACTGTTCCTTCTCCCTTAATGTGACCTGACCTGACTTCGGCCCCCATTCCTCACTAATCCACAGCTCTCCACCGTTGTCAGTGACCTCAAACATAAGATTGCCTTTCCCTTACTCAGTAACATTCCAAGCCCCTGTCTCATATCAAACCTTTATTGACCCCACCATATACATTCCTCCTACAGATAACCATTAACTTCTGGTGTAGCAAGTATTTCAAATTACAACCCAACAACTGAAACCAGACTGTGGCCCTTTTCCTTTCCATAGGATACCTGATGTCTAACATTAACATGTTCTGACGGAACGTAAACGTTCTGCAATCCCCTCTCTTCCTTAGTGACTTGATTAAGGATATTTCAAGTTTATAAATCAGAACCCACCAGAGTAATGGTGAGTCATTTTGTTTCGATGTTGACCACAAAATGTGTATTTTATTCCCAATACTACAGTGGTGCTGGTGGTGTGTAAACGTGTGTGTGTGTGTGTGTGTGCGCGCACTGTAAAAAAAAAAGTTTGTAAGGCTACCAGCTGCAATAGAATTGTGAGTTTTCTCAACATTTGGGCATATACAGTTGAAGTCGGAAGTTTACATACACTAAGTTGACTGTGCCTTTAAACAGCTTGGAAAATTCCATAAAATGATGTCATGGCTTCACAAGCTTCTGATAGGCTAATTGACATAATTTGAGTCAATTGGAGGTGTACCTGTGGATGTATTTCAAGGCCTACCTTAAACCTCAGTGCCTCTTTGCTTGACATCATGGGAAAATTAAAAGAAATCAGCCAAGACGTCAGAAAACAAATTATAGTCTGGTTCATCCTTGGGAGCAAATTCCAAACGCCTGAAGATACCACGTTCATCTGTGCAAACAATAGTACGCAAGTATAAACACCATGGGACCACGCAGCCATCATACCGCTCAGGAAGGAGATGCGTTCTGTCTCCTAGAGATGAACGTACTGTGGTGCGAAAATTGCAAATTAATCCCAGAACAACAACAAAAGACCTTGTGAAGATGCTGGAGGAAACATCCTGACTGATGGCAGCCCATTCTTGCATAATCAATGCTTGGAGTTTGTCAGAATGTGTGTGTTTTTGTTTGTCCACTTGGTCAATCCACAGGATTGACCAAGTTCTCAATGGGATTAAGGTCTGGGGAGTTTCCTGGCCATGGACCCAAAATATTGATATTTTGTTCCCTGAGCCACTTAGTTATCCCTTTTGCCTTACAGAAGTTGCTCTCGGAGGATGTGTTGGTACCATTCTTTATTCATGGCTGTGTTCTTAGGCAAAATTGTGAGTGAGCCCACTCCCTTGGCTGAGAAGCAACCCCACACATGAATGGTCTCAGGATGCTTTACTGTTGGCATGACACAGGACTGATGGTAGTGCTCACCTTGTCTTCTCCGGACAAGCTTTGTCCGGATGCCCCAAGCATTCGGGAAGGGGATTCATCAGAGAAAATGAATTTACCCCAGTCCTCAGCAGTCCAATCCCGGTACCTTTTGCAGAATATCAGTCTGTCCCTGATGTTTTTCCTGGAGAGAAGTGGCTTCTTTGCCTCACTGTGCGTCACTGTCACAAAAGTCTTTGCCTCACTGTGCGTGCAGATGCACTCACACCTGCCTGCTGCCATTCCTGAGCAAGCTCTGTACTGGTGGTGCCCCGATCCCGCAGCTGAATCCACGTTAGGAGACGGTCCTGGAGCTTGCTGGACTTTCTTGGGCGCCCTGAAGCCTTCTTCACAACAATTGAACCGCTCTCCTTGAAGTTCTTGATGATCTGATAAATTATTGATTTAGGTGCAATCTTACTGGCAGCAATATCCTTGCCTGTGAAGCCCTTTTTGTGCAAAGCAATAATGACGAGACGTGTTTCCTTGCAGGTAACCACGGTTGACAGAGGAAGAACAATGATTCCAAGCACCACCCTCCTTTTGAAGCTTCCAGTCTGTTATTCGAACTCAATCAGCATGACAGAGTGATGTTCAGTCTTGTCCTTGTCAACACTCACACCTGTGTTAACGAGAGAATCACTGACATGATGTCAGCTGGTCCTTTTGTGGCAGGGCTGAAATGCAGTGGAAATGTTTTTGGGGGATTCAGTTCATTTGCATGGCAAAGAGGGACTTTGCAATTAATTGCAATTCATCTGATCACTCTTCATGACATTCTGGAGTATATGCAAATTGCAATCATACAAACTGAGGCAGCAGACTTTGTGAAATTTTATATTTGTGTCATTCTCAAAACTTTTGACCATGACTGTATATCCACAGTAAAGCGAGTCCTATATCAACATAACCTGAAAGGCCGCTCAGCAAGGAAGAAGCCACTGCTCCAAAACCACCATAAAAAAGCCAGACTACGGCTTGCAACTGCACATGTGGACAAAGATCGTACTTTTTGGAGAAATGTCCTCTGGTCTGATGAAACAAAAATAGAACTGTTTGGCCATAATGACCGTCGTTATGTTTGGAGGAAAAAGGGTGAGGCTTGCAAGCCGAAGAATACCATCCCAACCGTGAAGCACAGGGGTGGCAGCATCATGTTGTGGGGGTGCTTTGCTGCAGGAGGGACTGGTGCACTTCACAAAATAGATGGAATCATGAGGCAGGAAAATTATGTGGATATATTGAAGAATCATCTCAAGACATCAGTCAGGAAGTTAAAGCTTGGTCGCAAATGGGTCTTCCAAATGGACAATGACCCCAAGCATACTTCCAAAGTTGTGGAAAAATGGCTTAAGGACAACAAAGTTAAGGTATTGAAAATTTGTGTGCAGAACTGAAAACGCGTGTGCGAGCAAGGAGGCCTACAAACCTGACTCAGTTACACCAGCTCTGTCAGGAGGAGTGGGTAAAAATTCACCCAACTTATTGTGGGAGGCTTGTGGAAGGCTACCTGAAAAGTTTGACCCAAGTTAAACAATTTAAAGGCAATGCTACCAAATACTAATTGAGTGTATGCAAACTTCTGACCCACTGGGAATGTGATGAAAGAAATAAAAGCTTAAATAAATCACTCTCTCTACTATTATTCTGACATTTCACATTCTTAAAATAAAGTGGTAATCCTAACTGACCAAAGACAGGGAATTGTTACTAGGATTAAATGTCAGGAATTGTGAAAACCTGAGTTTAAATGTATTTGGCTAAGGTGTATGTAAACTTCAGACTTCATTTGTAGCTGAAACAACATACAGTACATTGACATGTACACTACCAGTCAAACGTTTGGACATACCTACTCATTCAAAGGTTTTTCTTTGTGTTTATTTTCTACATTATAGATCAATAGTGAAGAAATCTAAACTATGAAATAACACATATGGAATCATGTAGCAACCAATTTTGTTTTTAAACAAATCAGAATATATGTTATATTTGAGATTCTTCAAAGCAGCCTCCCTTTGCCTCAGTCGGGTGATTGTGGAGGCCAGGTCATAATTTGCAGCACTCCATCACTCTCCTTATCATGCACGTGTGTAGCTGGTGCATGAGAGTCAGGCACAGGAGAGCAGAAATGAGTGAACGAAAGCACTTTACTGTGGCACAGTAACAGTCACTGAACACAATTGCGTCACAACAACAATTGCCTACAGAAAACAAGTGCGGCAGCACAAAACACAAAAAACAAGTCCAGCGCAAACCAGCCTGAACGTGCCACTGACAATAAACAATTACACACACAGACATGGGGGAAACCAGAGGGTTAAATGCATGACAAGTAATGAGGGAATGACAACCAGGTGTGTGGGGAAACAAGACAAAACAAATGGAAAATGAAAGGTGGATCGGTGATGGCTAGAAGACCGTGACGTCGACCGCCGAACACCGCCCGTACAAGGAGAGGTACCGACTTCGGCGGAGGTCGTGACACTTCTTCTTGGTCAAATAGCCCTTACACAGCCTGGAGGTGTGTTATCGGTCATTGTCCTGTTGAAAATGACCGAACAAAAAACAAAAACAAATGATCGCTGCAGAATGCTGTGGTAGCCATGCTGGTTAAGTGTCCCTTGAATTATAAATAAATCACTGACATTGTCACCACCAATGCACCCCCACACCATCACACCTCCGTACTTCACGGTGTGAACCACACATGCGGAGAACATCCGTTTGGAACCACAAATCTAAAATGTGGACTCATCAGACCAAAGGACTGATTTCCATCGGTCTAATGTCCATTGCTTGTGTTTCTTGGGCTAAGCAAATCTCCTCTTCCTATTGGTGTCCTTTAGTAGTGGTTTCTTTGCTTCAATTCAACCATGGCCTGATTCCCGCAGTCTCCTCTAAACTGTTGATGTTGTGGTGTGTCTGTTTCTTGAACTCTGTGAAGCATTTATTTGGGCTACAATATGCAGTGCAATTAACTCTAATGAACTTTGCTCTGCAGCAGAGGTAACTCTGGGTCTTCTATTCCTGCAGCAGTCCTCATGAGAGCTAGTTTCATAATAGCGCTTGATTGTTTTTGCGACTGCACTGTTAAAATGTTAATGTCTTCATGTCTTAAAGTAATGACAGACTGTCATTTCTCTTTTCTTATTTGAGCTGTTCTTGCCATAATATGGACTTGGTATTTTACCAAATAAATCTTCTTCCTACCTTGTCACAACACAACTGATTGGCTCAAATGCAATAAGAAGGAACGCAATTACACAAATTAACTTTTGACAAGGCACACCTGTTAATTGAAATGCATCACAGGTGACTACCTCATGAAGATGGTTGAGAGAATGCCAAGTGTGTGCAAAGCTGTCATCAAGGCAAAGGTTGGCTGCTTTGAAGAATCTAAAATATGACATTTTGATTTGTTTAACTACTTAGGGAGTGGTGGGGCGCTAGCACTCCCGACACTACCCGGTGAAATGCAAGGCGCCAAATTCAAAATCCAAAAGTTGAATTATTAAACATTCATCAATATACAAGTGTTGCATAGTCATCAAAAGCTCTGCTTCGTGGCACGGCGTTGTCAGATTTCAAAAAGGCTTTACGGCGAAAGCACAACATTTGATTGTTTGAGGGTAGCACCTCCAATTTTTCCCATTAGCATAAATTTATAAACCATCGCGGTTCACACAAAACACATTTCACAGCGAAAATCCCTTACCTTTTGAAGAACTTCTGCTGAGGGCTTCCCAAGTGTCCAACGAAGACAATCCATGGTTCTTTTGTTAGAAAAAGTAATTTAATATATCCATAAATCTCCGTTTGGTTGGTGCGTTATGATCAGAAAATCCAACGTTGAATCTCCCATTGAAACGTGAAGAGAACGCTTTCAAATATACCTATAAACTTTTCCTAAACAAATCAAATACCAGTTAAAATGCATCCTTAGCTATCCTTTTATGAATATGAGCGATAATATTTCACTCGGATGGTCACCTAAACGTTATATAAGTAAAATAAAGTGGGGCGCGCAGCCAGACTAGCACACAAGAAAACTTTTTCTAACAAAAGAACCATTGGATGTCTTCATTGGACACTTGGGAAGCCGTCAGCAGAAGTTCTTCAAAAGGTAAGGGATTTATTTTCGCGATGGTTTATGAATTTATGCTAAAGGCTAAATATTGGAGGTGCTACCCTCAAACAATCAAATGTTGTGCTTTCGCCGTAAAGCCTTTTTGAAATCTGACAATGCTGTGATATTGCCAAGAAGCAGAGCTTTTGATGACTTTGCAACACTTGTATATTGATGAATGTTTAATAATTCAACTTTTGGATTTTGAATTTGGCGCCTGACATTTCACCGGGTAGTGTCGGGAGTGGGGCGCTAAACAAAGTTCAGGAAAAATAGTTAAAATATTTACTAAAAAATATAAATTTAAATAACAAAAACTAGGCTATATGCGGGGGTACAGGTTAGTCAAGGTAATTTGTACATGTACGTAGGGGTAAAGTGACTATGGATAGATAAACGAGTAGCAGCAGTGGAAAAACAAAGGGGGGGAGGTCAATGTAAATAGTCCTGGTGGCCATTTGATACATTTTTCAGCAGTCCTAATGCTTGGAGATAAAAGCTGTTAACATCTTAGGGAGCGGCAGCATAGGTGACGGTTTTGAAGAGTCTGGCGTGCCCAAAGTTAAATGCCTGCCACTCAGGCCTTGAAAATAGGATATGCACATAATTAGTACTATTGGATAGGAAACACTCTGAAGTTTATCAGTTAAGTGTTACAATAATGTATGTGAGTATAACAGAACTGATATAGCAGGCAAAAACCTGAGGAAAATCGATACGGATTTGCAGTTTTTTTTTGTAAATGAACTTCTCCAGGCTGCCTATTCATTTGCATTTTATCTAGGACTGAGACTGCAGTACCTATGGCTTCCGCTAGATGTCAACAGTCTTTATACAAAGCCTGGAAGGTCTAGCAGTAAGCAGAACGGATAGGAAGATGAAGTAGTCAGGGGACCACTCACATACATTATTTTAACACTTTTAGAAACTTCAGAGTGTTTCCTATCCAATAGTAATAATTATGTGCATATCCTATTTTCTGGGCCTGAGTGGGAGGCATTTTACTTTGGGCACGCCAGACTCTCCAAAACCGTCACCTCGGGAGCCGCTCCCTAAGAAGTTAACCCTTTTTTGGTTACTACATGATTCCACATGTGTTACTTTATGATTCCATATGTGTTTTTTCATAGTTTTGATGTCTTCACTATTATTCCACAATGTAGAAAATAGTAAAAATAAAGAAAAACCCTGGAATGAGTAGGTGTGTTCAATCTTTTGACTGCTACTGTATGGACATTTATTATTTCAGTTTTATATTTAATAAATTAGCAAACATAAAAAAAAACTGCTTGTAATTATGGGGTATTGTGTGTTGATTGATGAGGGAAAAAACTATTTAATCAATTTTAGAATAAGGCTGTAACCTGTGGTAAAAGTCAAGGGATCTGAATACTTTCCGAAGGCACTGTGACCGGCCGGCTTGATTTGGTCAGATGTAGAAAAAAATTGAAATTGTAGAGAAAGGTAGAGAGTCAGCACTAGAGAACTGTATATCATACACAACAGTTGAGGAACAATGGGAAAGTAATTATGCTTTGAGAGTGGATAACACACTTTTGAGAAAATGGCCTTTTAATGTTTGGGTAAACCTCCTGGAGAGTTCTTCTTAGTCCACACCCATTCAGCATTGTTAACACCCTCTTAACCCTTAGCCCCACCCATCTCTTTAAGGATTCACATGTGAGGTCATGTACTAAACATACAAAGATTTCAAGACTTAAGGCTGGTTTATACTAGTTTTAAGGCTGGTTTTAAACTCAGAGTTTTTCGCTCTCGGAACATTCAGACCTTATACTGGAAGCTCTGGAAGGGGGGTAGGGTTGATCAGAGTGTTCTGACCTAACAACAGCAGTCAAGCACCCAAGCTAACTGGCTAACGTTGACTAGCTTGCTAGCTACTTCCAAACACAAAGGAGAGAACAGCTTACTCTGACCATTTTACTCACCCTAGCAGAGATGGTTATGTTTTATGTTATCCAGAGCGTTGGTGACTGCTTCACGGAAACATGGCTCACTCAGGACACGTTATCATAGTCGGTACAGCCACATGGTTTCTCCACGCATTGCGCCGACAGAAACAAACATCTATCTGGTAAGAAGAAGGGCGGGGGTGTGTGTCTTATGATTAACGAGTCGTGGTGTGATCATAACAACATACAGGAACTCAAGTCCTTTTGTTCACCTGACATAGAATTCCTTACAATCAAATGCCGACTGCATTATCTACTAAGAGAATTCTCCTCGGTTATAATCACAGTCGCATATATCGCCCCTCAAGCTGACACATTGACGGCACTGAAAGAAATTCCTTGGACTCTATGTAAACTGGAAACCACATATCCTGAGGCTGCATTTATTGTGGCTGGGGATTTTAACAAGGCTAATCTGAAAACAAGGCTCCCTATATTTTATCAGCATATCAAATGTGCGACCCGGGCCGGGAAAACCCTGGATCATTGTTATTCTAACTTCCATGATGCATACAAGGCCATTCTCCGCCCTCCTTTCGGCAAATCTGACCATGACTCCATTTTGTTGCTCCCAGCCTACAGACAGAAACTAAAACAGGAAACGCCTGTTCTCAGGTCTGTTCAACGCTGGTCCGACCAATCTGATTCCACGCTGCAAGATTGCTTCGAGCACGTGGACTGGGATATGTTCCGGATAGCATCAGACAACAACATTGATGTATACGCTGATTCGGTGAGCGAGTTTATTAGCAAGTGCATCGGTGATGTTGTACCCATAGCAACTATTAAAACCTTCCCCAACCAGAAACCGTGGATTGATGGCAGCATTCGCACAAAACTGAAAGCGCGAACCACTGCTTTTAACCAGGGTAAGGCTAAAGGAAACATGACTGAATACAAACAGTGTAGCTATTCCCTCCGCAAGGCAATCAAACAAGCTAAGCATCAGTATAGAGACAAAGTAGAGTCACAATTCAACGGCTCAGACACAAGTGGAATGTGGCAGGGTCTACAGTCAATCACGGACTACAAAAAGAAAACCAGCCTCGTCGCGGATCACGATGTCCTGCTCCCAGACAAACTAAACAACTTCTTTGCTCGCTTTGAGGACAATACAGTGCCAATACGCTACCAAAACCTGCAGGCTCACCGCAGCCACCGTGAGTAAAACATTTAAGCGTGTTAACCCTCGCAAGGCTGCCGGCCCAGATGGCATCCCTGGCCGTGTCTTCAGAGCATGCGCAGACCAGCT